>OX327008.1:42591102-43810435 GCA_946800695.1 Geum urbanum | reverse complement strand
GTAGGTGGATTTCAGAATAATCAAGGAGCCCCTCGCTACAACAATTATGGCAACTACAATCAAGGGATTCGAAATAACCATCCTGGTTTTCAGTGGAGGAACAATGATGGATGCCTTAATCCTTCGCCTCAACCATTGCAGCAACAACAACCGACTCAGCCTGTACTCACCAATCCGGATTATGACAAGATGTTGTCACAACTTTCATCGTCTACACAGGCTTTGCTGAACACCCAAGCCCAACAAGGGAATGACATTAATGAATTGAAGAAGCAGATGGGCCAGGTGATTGAATTCATGGGCCAGATTAAGGGCGGTTCTGGAAAATTACCTACTCAAACAGTTCAAAATCTTGGGGGAGATTTTCGTCAAACACAGTGAGTATCACTGGAAGAAACCAACGTCACATAAACATCATGGATGGCGTTGAGCAAGAAGCGCCCGTTTCAAATACTTAAGAGTGCATCATGTCTAGGCTGTAAGACATTAAAAAACAAGCGCTTGTTGGGAGGCAACCCAATGGAGGATCGACACACAGATTTGCTTTCTTTTCCCTTCCTCTTTATTAATTAGTATGTTAGTATGTGAGATATTTTTGGTAAATTTTCTTCTACATGCTTGGTTCTATGTTTTTCTCTATTTACATTGAGGACAATGTAGGATTTAAGTGTGGGGGAGGGGTTTACAACTTTATTTGAGTCATAAATTATAAAATGGGGTGGACAAAGGATTTCCAGCGGATGATACCATAAAAAAAAATTGATTTTTGTTTAATTTTCGTGGGTTTTTATTTTTCTAAAATTTTAGGTAGTTTTTGAGTGTATTTTAGTGTTTTTCAGAGTCTTAGGATGCCCTTAACTCGTCTATGATGATATTCTTCTGAGACAATTTTGAGTTCATGGCTTTCATATTACTAAATTATGGAATTCCTTTGTTAATAAAAATGTTTTGATTGCATTGACATGTAGTAGATATAGATAGTAAAACTTGGTACAGAATTCGCATGCGAGAATAAGTTTAAATCATTTAAACCATAAAGTGAGTTTTGAGCTAAAATTATGTTTTCTTGGAGTGAATTTTGCCATCTTTAGATTTTAGTCTCGAAAATTATGCATGCCTCATATGATTGCTTGTCATAGTTTTTAATGAACTAGAGATTGCTAGAACTTGCTCATGTTGATTTTCAAAGCTTATAGTCGATATATACTCTGATTTTGGAAATGATTAAAGGCACTTTTACCACCACTTTTGCCAAATTTTCATATGTCCCATTTGTGCGCATAAGTTGCGACACCCTTAGATAGCCCTTTTGAGCCAACATTAAATTTTCATTCATCACCATATATATCTAAACACTTAACCTAGTGTAGATTTTCCTTACCCTTGTTTCAAAGACTTGGTGAGAATTTTCAAAGCTAGAGACATGGAGATGGTGTGAAGATGATGAGAATATGTGTGTATAAGGATAGACTTGTCCAACAAGATAAAAGAAAGAGTAGTTGCCGGAAAAAAAAAGAGAAAAAAAAAACAAGAAGAAAAATCGAGAGCATGAAAAGAAAAAGAAAAGAAAAATGTGAAGCTCTCCGGCAATATGTTTTTAATGTTCAAGTTTGGATTAATGTCCCTCATATTTATGGATTTGGAGTTTGTATTGAATTGAAGGCTAATAGTAAAGAAATAAAGCCTTTGTCCTGTTCACAAAGTTCAGAGGAAGATTAGAATGAAGTCTAGGCCCAACAAGATGATCTTTGGCCTTTATTCTTGAATGCTGGCACTAGTAACGTTGGTGAAGGAGGTTTGCACGAAATTATTGAAGTTTTTGGAGTTTGACTAAGTCTTTGGAACATTCTTGAAACACCACTTATCCAAAATTTTGAATGCCTTAGCCTCAGCCCCATTACAACCCTTGAAAGTCCTTTAAGATCCTTAAGATGAGTAGCCTTTGATTTGTGGAGTTAATCGCATGAGTAAGCATATGGTTTGGGTTCATTTGTGCAAGTAATTGGTTTTATTCATGAGGTATTTTGTTTATTCATCGATATATCTTGAGTGAATACCCTTTTTCATGAGTGAAAAGATGATGAGTGCATCCATGTGAGGATTTTTGAACTTTTCTAGTGCATGCATAGCTTATAAATCACCATTGTTTTCATCTAAGTCTTACTTGTTCATGCATGAGAATATCTTTATTAACTCTTGAATTCCTTGTGCTTAAACTTTGTGATTGCCATGAATTTAAAAATTTAGTAGTCAAAGGGCTTAGTAGTATTTTTGTTGGAAAATTTTGAGTCTTAGTTTAATTTAGTGTTTGCTAGGGACTAGCAAAGCCTAAGTGTGGGGGAATTTGATCTGCGCATTTTATGCTTGATTCTTAATATATTTCTCTCAACATTTAGCTACGTTTTGACCTTAGTATTCCCTATTCTGACTTACTTTGTTGTTTTTAGGTTTTTAATAAAGGAGATGAATAAAGGAGGCTAAATGGAGCTAAAAATGTGCTTAGTGGAGATTTCCTACTCCCACTAGGAAAAATGGTCTTTTCCTACTGTGACCAGGATTCCTACTCAAACTAGGAAAGTGAAGGAATGATGCGAAAATGGTCTCCAAATGGTGTCAAGAAATAGCAACTCAAAATGACAAATGAAAATGTTACCATGATGGTGCAAATGAAGAACAAAGGCATTTCTCCTACTCGAGCTAGGAATGATGTGGCAGACCAAGCTTCGGGCCAACCCATTTGAAGATTAACTCGGAAGCCCAATATTCAAGCCCAATATCAAGCTCAAGGCAGGCCCACACATGATGATGAAGATCTTTCAAGAAAAGCTAAAATATTTTTCCTATAAATAGAGAGGATTGAGAATCAGATCAGAATCACTTATTCTATAGCCTATGCTCTGCCAAATACTTTCCTCCTCCCCACAAATTAAGCCGACATCCTCAAGAAGCCGACTACGCCATCAAACCGCCGCATCTCTTCTTCCACCGACGCATAGGGGATTCCGAACGTCATCCACCAAGAAGTCTAGTTCTCTTGAGTATCCATAGGGGATTCCGAAGATATAAAAGTGTAACAATGACCTCTTTACTCCGTAGTCTCTTTTTGTTCATGAAACTTGTTTGTGTGTTTTGGATGATTGTATTTCGGTTTTATTACACAAGTAAATTTCAATAATTTTCCATGTGTTCCTTATTTTAGATTTCAATTTGCATGAAGTTAATTGGTTCTTAATGCTTTGGTTTTGATTTAGGGGATTCCTAGTCTAGATCAATGGTGTTTAGGGGATGCCTAGCACAAAATATGAATTATGCATGTTTAATCGAAATTTAGAGTTATGGGATTTTGGTAGTGTTGTTATTTGCATGTGTTAATAAATGAGTTAGATTATGGATTAAGTTGATCACTTGTATATAATTAATTAGGTTTTCTTTTTGTTTCAAACATGGTATGTGTTTTTGGGTCTTCTATGTGTTTGCTTGTCTATGAGTCAATGCATGTTAGAGTCTTATGATTATGTGCTATGTTTGAGACGTTTTTAGTAAATAAAATTAGGTAATTAAAAACAACTCTTTTATACCCCCCTTTGTACTACACAAGAATTGCATGCACCCTTCAATCCCCGGTTTAGAACGATACCCTACTTATCAATGCTACATCTACACAAAAAGGGTTTAAATTGCATATGATTGAGTTATGTGTTAAGTGTTTATTTGATGCATGTTTTGGTCATATCAGGAACCTTGGTGCCTGACGAAGAGGCTTTTATAGATTGGTTTGGAGTATAAAACCTTTGAGATTGAATATTCTTACTTTTTCTTGATGATATAGAAGATTGAACATCCTCAGAAAATGATAATCTAGTTGATCTTCTACTGTTATCAAATTTGATAGTAATATCTCCATCATCATATTGTAGAATTTCTTCAACTTTTTTTATTTTCTACAGGTTTGGATGGAGTGGCGGATTCAAGCATCCACTCATCAGGAGTTTTAATGTCCTGCCATTGGATAGTATGAGGAATAGACACATCTGATTTTAACAAATTGGTCTCAATTAAGATTGTTTTTCCCTTTATATCATAATTTGTTGCTCTTGGTCTTAGGGTATTCATTGCTTTGTAATACACCCGATATGTAATATTTAGTAGCTCAGATCCTTCTTTTAGATTATAGCCACTGGTTTTAACATTTAATGTTAAAACATCAAGAATATTTATGCATGTCAAAGAGACACAGAAATTAGGGAAGCAGTTAAAATAAACTGGACCATTACATAGACTTGTTTGAATGATTCCTAATAAGGAGTCATTAAAAGTCAGGTGCCTGTAATCTCGCAAGGCGACCAATAATGAGGCATTTAGGCCTTCTCTAGAAAGTGGTCGAATAGCCACTTGGATCATACCCAGATGAAGATATTTGTATTTATCTTTATATCTTCTGATTTCTTCAAGTTGAAATAACTGAATAGTTTCATGTTCATTTCCTATATGAACAGTTTATTCAATTGTTTTGATGACCAGAGCCATATTCAAATTGAACATATTCATAGAATAAATCATGGAAGGTTTAACCTTCGGGAGGCTCCAACTATGAAGCTGATTCTCAATACTAGAGAATTCAACATCCTCTTCATTCTTAATATGATTGATAATATTTTGAGGAATATAACTCCTCGAGTTGGAAGAACTTGGTCTAGATGAACTTATTCTAGATAATTTAGACAATATTTTAAAATAAATAAAATACAAGAATTGAGCAGATTCAATGAATGAAAATAAAAGAGATTTTGTTTTATATGGCTGTCAACGATTTATGAAAACTTACCATATACCGCAATCTTCGCACAATAGGTGCTCTTTCATGAATAAAAATAAAAAAGATTTTACCTTATATAGTTGTCAAACAATTTATGAAAACTTGCCCTCTAATATTTTCTTCGTGCAATGGGTGCTCTTTATAATAGGACCCTTAAAAAATTTGTAGTGCGTAATTATTATTTTAAACCGAGTAAAGTAAAGAAGAAGCTAAGAAAAAGGCAAAAAGAGAATCCAAATGCAAACTCACACAAACAAATCAAGTTGGCGGGTAATTTTATAAACAAAAATAGTTTAAAAAGTTGCCCAAATTCCCGAAGGAACAAAAAATAAGAAAAAGTACGCAATTAAATAAAATAGATTCAAGGTCCGACCATGCTTCGTTTTCTTGTTTCCTTCATTTCGGCAACTGTTACTGAGTTGCGTCTTTTTCAATATATATAAATACACTCACAATCTTTCATCACTCTCTCAAGCTTTTAGAACTCAGCTCCAGAAATTAGGGTTTATCTGGGTCTTCAATTTGGTAGAGGTTTCTGAGGTTTTGATGGAAATTTCAGATGGCGAGCTTCAACATGGAGAGGAATCAGACCCCAATAAAACCCAGGTAAGTTTTGAATTTTAGCGATTTTCAGGGGATAAATTTTAGTAATTTGAACTGTAAAGGTTGAATCTTTGTGTTCAGTTTCTACATTTTTTTGGGTTTAAGTAAGAATTGTTTTGATGGGTTGAATTAGAAGTAAGAAATATTGTATTTTTATCTGTGTGATTGTATCTGTGATATGATATATGAGATTGAATTGGTGGATAGAATTATTAGAATATAAAATATAAAAAAATTAATCTTTTGATATGGAACATGTATACCACTACTTTCAGGCAGGCACAGACCAAGAGCTTAGATTATGTTTCTTTGACTCAATCAATGTATAGCACTATGAGTTAAACCCACAAAATACACCCTTTAAGTTTCTTTTGATATTTCTACATTGGTTTGCTTACATTTCAGATGTTAGTATAAAACTTTGTGTTTTCAGTATTGTAGATTAGTATTTATTGTTTTTAAGCTTTTGTGGTCTCGTTGCAGAATTGTATGTCAATGGAGATTTTTGTTGGATTGCAGATTCATAATCAGAAGGAAAGAAACGATGAAATCCCTTTGGTTCAACAATCTTGGAGGCCAGCCCTCTCCTCTTTGCAAATACCAGAAAGGACTCTGGAGAGTAGTTTGTCTGCATTTACGACGATTGATATTCCATCTACACAAAGTCCTAGCTCTACTAGAGCTCGACTGCCCCCTAGACCTCATTCAGCTAAGATCAAATCATCTGTGAAGTATCTTTTTCCTCAAAAGAGCTTTAGGGCCAAAAACTTACCCCATGATGGTGAGAAGGCCATTCTCATTCTACCAGACACAGCATCATCAGATGGTCCTTTGGAAAAGGCCGAAAAGCCTTCTACCTCGAGGTCTTTCTCACTTAATAGGATGTTCTTCCCTCCTTCATTAAAAACAGCATATTCCTTACCAGTTACACCGAGTGCAAATCCAGGTTCCGAGTCTATGCAAGGAAGACAGTCGGAAAGTTATTCTGACCTTTCTGTAAGTGCATAGCCCACTGCCATTTTATTGGATACTCTTAGATCCTGAAGAGTTATAATTGCATTTCTAAATTAAATTTGTTTCAGAAAATCGAGGTTCAGCAGCATATGATCCGCTCGTTATCAGTTCCAGTAAACATTAAAACCAAAAGTTTAAGGCACATTGATTCTGGAAGGATGATGCGAGTAATTTCAACTCCACGTTCTGCAGTTGTTGATTCTGCCACCGAAAATGGTGCCCCTGCCACAGAAACTGGTAGAGAATACATGTTCTTTTCTCACAAAATTTCAATTTGTACCATCTTGTTTTTCCTTATTAGTTAACGTTAATTTGTATGGTATTTATGCATGGTACTTGCTAATTTCAGCTACTGAAAATCCTGGTGAGGACATTCCTGAAGAAGAAGCAGTTTGCCGAATTTGTTTGATTGAGCTTACGGAAGGTGGTGATACTCTTAAAATGGAGTGCAGCTGCAAAGGAGAGATGGCACTTGCTCACAAAGAATGTGCAATAAAGTGGTTTACCATAAAAGGTAACAAGACTTGTGATGTCTGCAGACAGGATGTTCGAAATTTACAAGTAACACTGCTCAAAGTACACAACCCTCAAACTGTTATAAGACGACCACCTTCAATACCCGAGCAGAGGGAAGTCGCTAGTTACAGGCAAGTCCAAGTATCTTAATGTGTTTCTATCAAAATATCAACCATTTGGAAAATCATTTTTTTACTTAGATTTTTGATTTTTACCATCTTTGACAGGGTCTGGCAGGACATACCAGTTCTTGTTCTGGTCAGCATGCTTGCATATTTCTGCTTTCTGGAACAACTTCTGGTATGTTTTATGCTTAGTTGCAATACAATCAATTGCAACTCTATATCATCATATTATGGTTATCCGTTATCACAGGGAGTTCAGGCTCACTGGAAAGATTAATATTCATCTAGATTGCAAAATTTATATTATCATTGATATGAATGTGAATACTGTATAATAAAGCAAGAATTGATTCTCTTTCAACTATTACTTCTTTTGGGTGCCATTAGCATCATACTGCCTGAGGCCTAAAACTTCAGGAGCCTGATTACTGTCAAGATTTCACCAACGAATCTAGTGAGGCTGGCAGCAGCACAGCTATTGCTAGTTCTAGTTCTAGAAAAATTGGATTACCTCTATACTCAAGTGCTGACCTGATGCAGTCTGTTTAATTCTTCTTTTATCAGAATCAATTTAACGGTGGCATTTTATTTTTTCAATGTGAACAGGTATCTGACTTGGGTCCTCGTGCTCTTGCCATTTCCTTACCTTTCTCTTGTGTTTTAGGTCTCCTTTCATCCATGATAGCTTCAACTATGGGTGAGCAGTTCTTGCTATTATATATATCAAACCACAAGTTCTCTTGAGCAGTTTCCTTTTTAATTCGAACTTTGTGTACAATTTAAAGAATAAGGGAGGAAAGTAAGGGGAATTGAGATGTAAGAGAAATATTATTGGATGGAATACCTTTCTACCCAATATTAGATGATAAATGTTGTATTTATACAAGAAACCAATATTATGGTTTATTCTCACTCTTTACTCTCCCTTTGCTGCTTCAACATAAGTAAAGCATTTATTACTTTGAATTGTATTGGGGAAACCTGATTGGACATGATTGTTACAGTAAGCAGGAGCTACATATGGGCCTATGCCTCATTCCAGTTCGCGATTGTGATCCTCTTTGCTCACATATTTTATACTATAGTAAGCATAACTGCTTCCTCGTTGTTCCTGCATACTTTCTTTCCATTTTTTTGCTTTGGGTTTAATCGAGGGCCTCTTCATTTTCTAACGCTATGGCTATGTTGATGAAATTTGTAGCTTAATGTAAATCCAATTTTATCGGTCGTCCTTTCCTCATTCACTGGCTTTGGGATTGCAATTAGCACAAATTCTCTACTAGTGGAATATCTTAGATGGAAAACAAGCAGGCAACTGCAATCTTCCCATCAACATACTAGAAATGAAATACAAATGCATCACCAGCAGTGGCAGCAGGAAGATCAATATCATCGCCAATACCAACGACGACAGCGTTTAAGAGAAGACTCCCAGAATCAGTTACAGCAGCAAGAGCAGCACCAACAGGAGCAGCTGCAACAACAATCAAATGATGATCCAAATAGGAATAGTTCCTTACGGGCAGACGCGATACTTGGTTCATAAAGATTGGGCAATGCCATCTTCAAAAGGTAACTTCAAGCGACTTCTTATTGATAATGGAATTGTGTGGTTATGGATGTATGAAATCTGCCAGCCATGTAAGATCTGTACTTTCATGTGATTGTTCTATTCTTGTCTTCCTTGATGGCTAGTGTCAGTTGACTCTTCAATGTAGTTATTCAATTTTGAATAATGGTTCACTTTTTTTGTTTTTTGTTTTGGTGATCTGCTGAAACAGGTTACGAGATTTACTCCATCAGGAAGTTTGGCAAGTAAATTATCAACATTAGGAAATGGCTTATTGTAGGAACACTACCCCTTGGCACTCTAAGAGAAGGCTGACTTGAAGATTGCTCTAATTATAAGCCTTGTTTCTGACTTAAGGAGCTAGTGAGTTGATGCTATTTAAGAAGCAAAAACCTCACATTAGTGGCCCTTTAAGCATGACAAAATCAGCATGAGATAGTTCATACTTTTACGGCATGTTCAGAGTGAAACTCTGTGATGTCAGATGAAACTGGTGCAAATTCAGTGGGTCTGTATCATGAATAGTACCTGTGTAGGTGTTGTATTGATCTTGATGGGATGTACTGAGACAAACGTGCAAGGAGAATTCATGGAACATAAGATTGTTAGATTACTGCGAATGAGTTGTTTTTCTATCATTCAATAGCAAATCCCCAGAGTTCTGCAAGATGATTTGCTTGCGTTTACCGCGCTACATTTACTCCTTTTATTTTGGTACAATTGTGATTTCTTCTCTAGCAATAGAATTATGACTTTTATCACTGCATTCGACAATGCCAGATTCTACAGGAGACATAGAAAGAAGAACAGAGGCTTAGAATTGCTCATTAACATATCTCAGCAAAATTTCTGACATACTTCATCTAAATAAAAACTAGGGTATCTATTAGGCTACAACAACCTTGAGCTTCCCCAGCTGACCCATAACCATTTAAATAATGGGTTTCTGAAAGACAACTGCAAATCGACATTTTGGTCATCACTATTGGGGGAGCAAACAAGAATAAGTTACATGAGCAATTCATTCAGCTCTAGCCTCCACATTTTACATCCAAGGTCACTTGTTAACTGCAGAACTTTATGACCTTGCAAGCATCATCTATCCCTACGAGGGGTGGCTTTAGTAAATGGTAATTGTAGATTCTGTAGTTTATCGCAGTACACTTCTAGCAGTCGGTTTAGTCAATGCTTCAACAAACCTGTACATCCATCGGTCCAGCATTCCTGACACAAAGTAATAGCAATACAGCAGAATTATACAGATTGAAGTTTCAGTGATTGGCACAAACCCTAATGTAAACACCAAAACACAAACCTGTTAAAGCAAAGGTACCACCCAATATGGCAGAAAGCCGAGTGATAAAATGAAGAAACTTGCGTCGTTCTTCTTTGATAGTCACAGTGATTGGAGAAAGATCATACAAGAAGTAGACAGCTGAATATGAATAAATACGTTAGATCATAAAAACGAAGAACCTAAGTAACGAGGTGATGGAATTAATTCCTGAAAAACCAACCTGGCCATGATCTATCATACTGTTTCATTGGGGAATAATATTCTGTCACAGAGTATTGATTAGTAGGCAATACTTCCTTTGAGATATACCTATACTCAGTTGGAACAATCTGCAAGACAACAGAAAAGATATTTTCAAACAATCTTTCAACAAATCCTCTTGAATGAAGAGCATCTCTGAAATTATCCTCTCAAAATGTTTGAACACTCAGGTACTTCTCTGCAAAGAAACATGCATTTCCCGATATCTAAATCTAGCACAAATTATTATATTATTATATTTCTCAGATATAGTCCATAGTTCAAACCTTAATATAATACTTGAATGTGCCACTGGTGTCATGTAAAATGCGCTCTGTTCCGTCTAGTGGGTTGTGAATCCCGGGATATTTTGGACCAAATGACAAGTCGTGAATATAGTGACTCACATTTACATTTTTAGATCCTTCAAATATCTGCACAAAAGCAATAAGATAGGAGCTGTTAGTGTAACATTCACCAAAAAGCTCTCAATCAAGTTCAAAGAAAGCTAGTTGGCATGCATATGAATCAGCAAGTTCAAAATCCATATGAAAAGGTGTAAACAAAAGTTTGGCATGTATTCTTATTTTCAAATAGGGTTTAAACATTACAAGATCCCAAGTTTTTAACTGGGCATGTTATAGATCAGATAATACTAGCCCAACATATAGACAAAGATCCAAGAAACCAACCATTTGTGCAACAAAAATGTTCAACCCATGAACTGATATATGAAAGTTTCCAGCAACCCTTTGGACATCTAAAACACCATAAACCTGCAAGTGCAAAAAATCATATAAGCATATTTATAACATGATACTATCAAGCAAATCAAACAGTGATATCTATAGTTATACCCTGCATCCTTCTCCATCATCCATTGCTTTCTTTACTTTTTTAATCAACTCTTCTGCATCTTTATCAAATGCTCCAAGCAAATTATGTTCCAGGTCTTTGTTCTCAGTATGCTCCTTATGATCATCTGTCAAGGTTTTTTATCAGATGTGGACATAACTAAAGCTAGAAAGAAAATTTACATACGACCTTCTAGAGACATACGAGACAAACATAAATGACCAAGAAAAAATGTGGAGAGAATGAAAGAGGAACATGATTCGATTCAGGAGGGGAAAAGAGCATTACCATGCTTGTGAGAATGTTCCTTTTCCACAAGGTCATTCAGATATTCAGTGCCGATGATGTGGCCATGACTGTTAAGGCGAAGCTGTTGTCACTCTAAACTGGTTAGCAAAATAACAATGCGCAAGAGGAAGGATTAAGTTCAAGTTTCAAATATTAAATCCCCTGGACCACACACACAGAAATCATGTATCTAACATCTGGATATTATAGCAAAAGTACAGAGAAACCTAGGAGCTGTAGGATTGGTGCCGGTGGTCAAAGGGGAGCAACTAGTCATTCACTGATTACTTTTCTAATCGGAAATTGCTTGACAAAGCAAGAGAGATGAGAGAAGAAGATGCAAATATTAGGGGGAGTGGTGTGGAATTTATTGAAATCAGAGTCTAGACTTCAACAGATAATGCGGTTCTACTCAAAATAGACATGTTGTAACATACACATGAAGTTCACAATTAGACAGCTTGATTGTCATTGAGGTGCATTCTCCATCATTTAACGGATAAAATCAGGTACCAAAGTAGGCACTTCTAGTTCATAATGGTTTGACATAGACAAACTCCGACTTTATAAACAAAATCAACAAGAATCAATTGGTGGTCTTACTTTCCATATATTTGTGTCAAGATCCACTTCATGCTTGCCTGACATATCAATTGCATCCACACTTAGGACTGCAATCAAAAGTTAATAAAAACCATTATTAATATCAACACATAATACCTAGCAATCATTCACCACCAAAACAAACACAAGATAAAAATAACCACCACTAAATACTTGACGAGCAAGAGTAGTATGGGAAAATGCTAACCATCACAAGGTAAAGACGGAAATGTCATATTTATGTGTATCGGAAGAGTCTCTCCACGCTTCAAGTCTACAGACATCTGCCAATCACATAATCTCTTCCAATTACATATCTCATATACACAGTATCTTACATATTCCTATCATTCTATCCGCGTTGTCGCAATCACTTATAATATTTCAATTTCGACTACATGCTAAGTAGACCAATCATTCGAAACTTCCTCACCTGATGGACAGTATATGACGAAAGATAATATCTCATCTCGTGTATGAACAATGTCGACATTATAAGTAGACCAATCACAGAAACTGCACAAGCAACACAAAAAAGCACATAACTTTCCAATCCAAATTACAATCAAATCATCACAATCACACAGTAAAATTAAACATAAAAATTACCGAATGCGCCAGATTGAGTCTTCTGCAACAAATGCTCTTCGGCGCGAGGAAACGCATCCAAGCTCTTCAAGGCTTGTTTCATCCCCATTTATTTTATTCAATTCACCTAAACCTGCGTAAAAGTTCAAATCTTTTCCGATCATGATTAAAAAAAAATCGAAACTTTGAAACTGCGATTTGGGAATTGAATCGGGGGAATTGGGAAATTGGAGCTGACCTGGAGCTTTTGGTGATGGAATGAAAAAAGTAGAGAGAATTTTGGGGCTGCGAAGACCCAACACGGAAGTCGGAATTGGAAGCTGTTGGACTCCGCCGGCTCTTTTTATGATCCCTGATCCCTCGGGGGCCCACCGATTTGTGAGTTTTGTTGATTGCGGTTTGATACCTAATCTTCAAAGTATTTACACTTTTGATGGCCATCGTCCATTCTTCATCAAACATTTTTGAACTTTCTTTCTCAAAAATAACTCTAGCAATTTTGCAATATTCACAATTCATCCGGGAGAGGCAACACAATGACAGTGTTTCATATTTAAGGTTAGGTAGTAGCAAATAAATCTCGTAAAGCTTTTATTTTATTGAAAGATAGAAATTGATTGAACTATTGAGTTATAAAGGAGAAAGTTGTTTGTCGGCTTGGTAGAAATAACTTTTTATAGAAACTTACACTACATCATGTTTGTTATAGACTTTACCATAGATATAACTAGATGAAACTAGACGTAAGGTAATAACTGGAAAAATAAAATTGGGCCCCACATTATATCTAGTTATGCACCCCAAACTATAGCAACATGTGTTGCTTTTCGGCTATTTTCTCAATGGCTGGATTTAGTGCCACCTTCTTCTGCGGAGACTCATATTTGGACACCCCTGTTACACGGTCACTCGATGTCCTACTGCCGACAGCTCCCGGCGGTGGTGTCTCATCCCGCGTTCCTCTTTTATTTCTGTCCACTGAGACAGAAGCAGTAGGTCTCGATCCTCCAGGAACCAGCAGAGATGCCCCATTTGCACGCGCCTGGTCGCCTACGTTCAATGAAGATGCCTTCACTGTGTGCACCGGGATCACCTCCACCGGAGATGATCCAACTGTATGTGATGCCGCTTTGGGCCTACATCGCTCATACCTGACATAAGATCTCGTACCCTTATAAGTAAGGCTCGGCAACGGGCTCTGCTAGGCGGATTGGGTCCAGTCGGGCCAAGATTTAGCACAGTATCTTCAAAATTCGAGCCTTATTTTTTAGAAAAATTGAAGCCCACGGGCAACCCAAGAGATTTTTCGGGCTTTCGGCCGGGGCTAAGATTTTTCTTTGTATTAAATAAAAAAAATTACAAATTAATGGTGTCTGATAATCAAATATATCAACAATTACAGACACTAAATAAGATATAAACCTAAATAAATTGATAATTAGTATCCAAATGAATGATATTGAGGTAAATTAGAGAGTTTAGAGGTTTATATTGATAAAATAATTCATACTATGTACAATGGATGGGCTAAACTGGCTTGTCCCTATGTGTCGGGCTGGAATTTTTTGGGTCCATGGGCTTTGGGACCTCAACCAGGTCCCTATAGGACCAGACTTTTACGGGTCTAAATTCAGGCCATGTCGGGCTTAGGCTTTTCGAGTCTCGGGCCACTCGCGGGTTTTTCGGGCATATGTGTCAAATGATATAGTTGATAATTAAACACTCTTAATTTTAAGTTTTTTCATTTAATATAAAAAAAAGTCTGACCCGACCCGGCTCGACCTTATGGGCTTAGTCCGGCCCGGCCCTAAAAGCCCGATAAAACCCGAGGCCTAAAAAGCTCATGGGCTTCAAATTTTCAAAAACCTGGCCCAGTCCGGCCCAATTTTTGGTAGCGTGATGAAAAAGCCCGGCCTAGTCCATTGCCGACCCATATTCTGACATATGCATTTGACCTTGAAGACTTCAAATATAAGTTGGACCCAGAAGTTAAGTGTATTTCGAAATTGACCCAGCTATGTTCTAAGTTAGTTTTAAGTGTGGTAAAGATGCTGTTTGGTTACTAGTTACTAAAGCTGTTGAAGTCGGAAGAAGGAAGAGACCTGTTTTGAAGTCTCTCCGGCCGATGGCGGCAAAGACTATATTAACGTCTCCATTTCTTGGCATTGCCCTAATCGTCACCTTTGTCTCTCTCTTCGCTTATTACTATAAGCCACTCTCAAAACAGGTCAGATAGCTCAAAGCTCACTTCTTTTTCTCTCTTCTCTTCATTATTATGGAAGCTAAAGCAAACCCAAGATTCAATTTTTATTGGGTTTTAACTTCTAGAATCTAAATTCAAAAACTGGAACTGGGTTTTGTAAATTGTGAGCATTGGGGTTGAATGTTTGATTGTTGCTGATGATTACAGAGATTGTTCAGTGTTGAAGAATTGGCTTTGTACAATGGGACTGATCCAAGTTTGCCAATCTTCTTAGGAATTCTCGGGTGCGCTTTTGCTTTTGCTTTCTATTACTTTGATGTGGATATTGTTTTTGAGATAAAAAGTAGTTGAAATGGTGATGAGTTGAATTTGAGCAGTCATACTGATCATTAATCTATGTTGTTGTTGATCAGATCAGTATTTGATGTGACGAAAGGGAAGTCTCATTATGGTGAGGGTGGGGGTTATAGTCATTTTTCTGGAAGGTGTGCTCTCTATTTTAAACATCTTCTACTGGCTTGAATTTTAGCTCATATCAAGTATTTCGATATTGCTTTAAGAATAGCTAATTTTGTGTAAAGATTATGAAAACATGCTCAAAGGAGCATACCAAAGTACGCAAGAAAAGCTTAAGTACAAACTAATGCAGGAAATCTAGAAGTATGAGATTGATCAGTACATTTGATTTTCAATTATAGTTGGCGTACAATTATAGATTTTTTATTGACTGTTGTTCTTTTTTTCATGCCAATCAATCAAGAGATGCTTCAAGAGCATTTGTTTCTGGAAATTTTACAGGTAAGAATGGTCTTATACTTCTTCTTTTTTTAAGTTGGTGATGGGTGAATGCAAGTTTAAAATCGAGAATATTTGGTTTCCTTTGCAAGATTGCATTATTCTAGGCTTATTTTTATTATAAATGTAGTTTTAGAACTTTGGAGTTGCTCTTTGAAATTTACTGGACAGGCAAGAGAAGTTGGGTTTAGTATGTTCACTAGGTTGAGGGATGTCTGGTGAATTTTAATTAGCTCTACTGGGAAATTAAGGCTTGATTCAGAAGTTTAGAAACTTGTGCACCTCTATATTCACTACCACAAGAATGATGATTAACTTCTTTTTGGATATGAAGAGAATTATAGATACTTTAAAAAAAATGAAGATAGATTATATTTAGGTAATGGAAAGTTCCTTCTGACGCTAGATGGTTTGTTGCTAGACTAATAGTAAGATAATATCTGACTTTTTGAATGGTTATGCAGGAGATGGACTCACTGACTCGCTAAGTGGTTTATCCAGCCAACAGGTAACTAGTGCTCTTTCCACAATTCTCGTCCTCTTTACCCTGTGTATTTTAACCCACACTGGACTCTATATTTAGAAATAACTACCTAAAATCATACTGTGGCTACAGAATATAACTATATATGGCTCTCCCTGCTAATGGGAACCTTCTTAGTCATGGATTTGTAGCATGTTAGTAGCTCAGCTTTGATGAACCGATGCTTCACCATGTTCAATTTATGTCTTTTACCTCAATTAGATTATGGAGCTAGTTCAGATTGACTTATGCCGAATTGGAGCACACCTGACTTATATGGAGCTAGTAGCTATACTGGTTGAACCCAATTTCTGTACTTATACCTGGGGTCCTGCTTTAATATTGATTGCCAATTTCTAGCATGTCCAATTTCGTGAACTTGACAACTTTATGTACCTTTTCATATTTGTACATACTTTGCTCAATATTCACACTTTTTTGAATACAATAATAAGGTAGTCATATATGCTTACAATACTTATTGGTTAGCTGCAACAGTTTGGGAGTTTGACTATATTTCTTTGATGTGGGCGGTGGGCCAGAATTATGATTCAGATATATTGTATTTTCAGGTGAAGAGTATTGTTGAATGGAGGGATTTCTACTATAGGAGTTACACGTGAGCTACTTCTTACTATTTCAGTGCTGTAATGTATTGTAATAATACCTTTCAAATTGTAAGAAGTCCTTTCTAGCTTACTGAAAAAGTGAAAATAGCCAGCCGATTTACTTCCACTAATCAAACTGTTGGCAACCAAATCTAGATTTATTATACGCTTCTTCATTTTATACACTGGAAGATCTACCATGCTACCTGTCTTCTGTGAGTTGTGTAAGCTTAATTTGGTCTAAATTTATGTGTGTCAGAATCATTATTGTCTTCAGTTGGTGTGCATATATGTTTATGTAAAGGGAACCCATTTTGGAAGTACTGGCTCGTGATTAGATTCATCAATAAAATACTGGCTTGTGCATGTCTTTTTCCTGCTCAAATGCTTCTTACCGTTTTCCATGAGATAGATTCTAGTTTCACTTAACTCACTGTTTTCGACCGAGTGAAAGGCTTGGTACTCACTATTATTACTTGATTAAATGTCAGATTTGTAGGTAAGCTAGTAGGTCGTTACTATGATCACCAAGGAAATCCTACGAAATATTTAAAGGGAGTTGAAGCAAAGGCTGCGAGAGGTGCACAGCTATTGAAGAAACAGGAGAAGGAAGAAGCTAAACAGCCCCGTTGCAATTCAAGGTGGAGTCAGGACGAGGGCGGAGAGGTATGTTTTGTTTCTTAGAGTGTAATTTTGTGACAGTTACATGTATCAACTGTTGCTGTTGTTGAAGCTACTACCGATAGCAAGTTAGTAACATAGGGTGTATATGTACTGTTATTAGTAATTTGAGATTTCACTTACCATGAAATTATTAATGGATTGAGGTGTTACAGAAGTATAAGAACCTAGCATAAAAGAAGCTGAATCAACCACTCCTTGAGTCCAGATCATGGTTTATCTGGTCTTGATTGAGCGCTTTATCTGATATGTCAATCATTTTCGTTAGGTTTGGTGTGATGCGGGCGTCCCACGGTTAGTACAGAGGCCACTAGAAATTGCTTTGACGGGGAAAGTGAGCACACGATGTGCTTGCTTTACAGAGGATCAACTGAGCCAGCCAGGGTTGAGAGTCTACGAAGGATGCGACTATCTTGCCAAGACTTGCCGAGTTTAAACATACTCCATAACGGAACTTTCATCTGAGAGCGTTAAGTGAAATCACTTTCACACAGATGCCAGTCCCAAAGTTGTTGAAGTGTTGAAGAAACCAAGGTGAACAGAAACACTTGTAATATATATGTTTGATTCAAGTCATTAGATTCATCATACTCATATTAGATGGAAATTGTCAAAACAAGAGTGTTTTGAGTGCTTGTATGGTGAATTGTCAGCAATTACAACTGTGGAAAATGAAAGGGAGGTCATCCAGTAATTCTTTATTTTTGCACAATTTTTTGTAACAAGATTTTCTATGATAATATACAAGTTCTTTAAATTGCTTGGGAACTTGTGAAAGAATGGTCGGTTGTATATATACTCAGATCGAGTTGTGAGCACCTGAACTACTTGGAAAGAGAGTCACACACAGAACAGCTTCTGGCTCGTCTTAAAAAATCCTTCTCGTTCCATTGACCACAAAGCTCCGAAGAATGATGGCCATATTGGCATATTGCACTCATCGAGCCATTAGTAGAACAGTTCCTGTAATGGCTTGTCATGGAACATCCGAACATCCCTATTGTTTCCTTCACCTAGCCTGAGTCATTGTCATCCGAACATCACTTAATTTGTTCAATGAGTACGTGTACGTAGTAGCTAGGTCGACTCAAGTCTAGGGTTTCAGACACGTCACACGGCGGACAAGAGAGGCGTTCTGGGACGATGGCTTGGCGAGTTTGAAGTGAACTTTCGACTATCATTACATTCCTTATCTGTGTAGATGTAGAATTACTTTCCCAAATCGCAAGGGATTCAATGTAATGTTAGTATTCTCTCGCGTCAGCCCCGGTATAAAGTGGTACATATTATCATTAAGGGTGATATCAATTCTCTGTTGTCTACTTTTCATCAATTCATCGCAAGACTACCAGTGAAATCTTTGATGCGATTTCGATGCGTATGCAAGTCATGGCGTGTGTTTATCTCCAATCCTGATTTTGTGAAGAAACAAACGAGCTACTTAGACAGCGGCATCACCAAAAACAGTCACCGCGTCCTATTATCGACGCCAACTTCTCCCCTATCCATAGACTATGAAGCACTGAAAGATCTGAATGAAGACTTCGGTGGTCATTTTTCCCTTCAGAGCTAGGGTTTCCGGTAAACATCCCTGATACTGAAACCGATGATGTTCAAAGAATCATCGGATCCTGCAATGGATTAGTTTGTCAACGAGTTGAAGATATTATGTCTGACAGAGAGTAGGGGAGTACGTATATATGGAACCCTAGTACCCAAGACCACAGGGTATTACCAGAATATGATGTTAATATTAGTAGGAACTCGAGATTTTATGGATTCGGTTACGATTCCATTAGTGATGATTACAAGGTGTTAATGGGGTCTCATGATCCCTGGGAAGGAAGAAGATAAAGCACCTGTGGTTCAGATTTTTCCACTGAAATCGGGTTCATGGAGATTCCTTGATAGATGGAATTCTGATCTTTTCGTGTTAGGGGAGGGTTGTTTGTTAAACAATACTTTGCATTGGTTGGGGACTTGGGGTCAATATCCAACAGACTGGGAGAAGGGAGAGAAGGCATAATCGCGTCTTTCAATATAGAGGAGGAAAAGTTACTAGATACGAATCATATGATCGCGCTTCCATTAGATGCCAGCACGGATATTAGTTTGCTTGAAATGGTTGTTCTTAAAAACTGTCTCTGTGTATATTCAACAGCACACAACGACCCCAATGGTTCTACGATATGGATGATGAAGGCGTATGGAGTAAAAGAATCTTGGACTGAAGTCGTAAGGATTATTCCCACGGACTATATCTACTTTACGCCCCTGTGCATTTTAAATGGTGGTGAAGTTTTGCTGCATATTCACGTGTGGTTGAGAGACCAAGTTCCTTGGCATTGTATGATTTAAAAGAAAAGACATAAGAATGTCATTCAGATGAAAGGAGGCATTATCGAGTTTAATTTATTTGTGGGGATTTACAGAGAAACTTTAGTTTCACCGATAATAGGCAATGCAGAAAGAAGCTAGCATCTCATATATAGGAACTACGGAAGCTTCGGTTTCACCGGCTGCAGTAGTGTCATGTGTATCCAAAAATAGTTTACGTGACTAGCCTAATTATACATTTACAATGTTAATTACTTACCTCGTGTCAGCCAAATATGTCTATTTAGATCTGTTTTTCTTTCATAACTAACGATGCTCTGTGTTTGAGATGTGATCCTTGAATAATCCTGATCGGGTATCTCTTTCCTAGGGTATCTAGGAATGTCTCTAAATACTTGCCTTTTCGTCTCGAATGTAACCAAACCATCTACTGTACTACTCTGAAAGGAAACGGCCTAATCGCAAACTACAAAATAACCTATAGAAAAGACTATTCACCATCTCCGACAAAATTATTCCCACTGAACTACGGGATCTCGTGGAGGAAAAAGCGATCACTTTTTAGTGACCACGACGAAGAAATCATCGACGAGATATACACACACACATTGTTAGGGGTGGATCTAGGATTTGAATACAGGGTGGGTTGTATTGTGCGCGTAGCGCAAAAAAAAATTTAAGGTAGCTTTGAGAAGTAAGACAATTGCTCTTCAAAGCATTTTCTATTTGCACACACACTACTATAGGCGAAACATACTTAGGTAGATGCTAACTAGAATTTCAAATCAAATTTCTCTACAAAATGAGTAGATGCTACATCAACAAATAGATAACTAAACTCTTTTTTGCTACTACATGAATAAAACAAAACTCAGACTCACAATAAGAAGTAAAGAAGAGATGAGATATGATGTTAAGCTATTCAACTATTGTTTCTATGAGAAATTGCCAAGAAAAGTCGAAGATTAGAGAAGCAAGATCAAACCTCATGAAACAACAACGACATGCACAACGACGGAGGAGGAACACTAATGTTAGAGAGAGAGAGAGAGAACTTGCAATGGACAAAGGCTGGGTTGTGAGGATTGATTGGGATTGGGCAACGTCTCCAGCAAAAAAAGTTACAGGAAAAACGTTGTGGATGAGATGCAAGTCCCAAGAGTTTCTATACTAATTATTATTATTTTTAATTAATTCAAAATATAGGGTGGGCTGTAGCCCATCCGCCCCTGCACACTGCCCATTGAGGCTCTTGATCATATATATCCCTATTTTTCATCGCCCAACATTTCCTCAGAAACCGCAGCTCAGTACAAGTATAGGCGTATAGCTAGCAATGGAAACCAAAAAACGCCATCGTTTTACAAAGTACGATTATAATTTTAGTCTACTAGTCTTGTTACAAAAAAAAAAGTTCTTATACATACAGTATATTTTGGCTAGTCCAACCATAATTGGTCTGTGCAGAGAAATATATTATGTACGTATAATGTATTGAACATAAAAACATGACATTCCTAATCCATTTAGAATGTAGAATAACTCGCTGGTATGTATTTTTTTCATCGATATCCCCATAATATTCACCTCATCCTTATTATCATTAAGATACTCAAATAAGTCCTTGTGAACGATCGGTCAAAAAAATGAAAACCCTATACCTAAAAATAGTGGCGGCGGATCTCATCCGCCTTTGCCGTCTGCCTATTGTGTCGTCCTTCACCGACGCCGCCTCTAGAACGCCTCTCCGTGGCGTTGCCCAATTCTCTCATCGTGGGACGGTTGGTCCGGGCTGTTTCGTCGTTCTGCTTCATGTGGTTGGTGTCCAACCTTGGTGTGAAGGAGAGAGGCTGCTCTTGCATTTCAACTCTCTCTCGATCACTGTCGTCAAACATAGGACGTTGTGGCGGAGGTTGATTCAAAGCGATGGAGTGTTGGAAAGTTGTTTGTTAGTCTGTTAATAAAGTCCTAGTCTTATGGGACGTGTAGAATAGGATTTGAATTTCTTGCACATGTTACCATTCTCAAACTAGTTGCTGATGAACGTGGGTTGTTATTTCAATTCTGTTGCTTTGTAAAGGCTATATATGCCTGAGTTGATCAATAATGAAAGATTGAGGTATTTCAACCATTAATCGATCTTGCTTGTGATTATTGATACTAACAATTGGTATCAGAGCCCCTCATGGGCCTGGTCGAGAAAGTATTGGTAAGAGGTTGAAATTTAAGAAACCATAGATTTCTTAAAGAAGAATGACTGAGATAGAGTGAAACATTGAAAGGGTGTGAGTGAGATGGCAACTGAGAAAGAGAGTTTTGTTCAATCTGCCATACCTCGATTTGATGGGCATTACGACCACTGGTCGATGCTTATGGAAAATTTTCTCAGATCAAAGGAGTACTGGAGACTTGTGGAAAATGGAATTCCAGTGATAGATGCTGGAGCAGAGTCTACTGTAGCTCAACGAAAGATGATAGAAGATGCGAAGCTCATGGATCTTAAGGTGAAGAGCTATCTGTTCCAAGCGATAGATCGAACAATCATGAGACCATCTTGAACAAAGAAACTGTGAAGGCCATCTAGGACTCCATGAAGCAGAAGTATTAAGGTTCCACCAAAGTGAAGTGAGCTCAGTTACAAGCCTTGCGTAGAGAGTTTGAAGTGCTTGGCATGAAGGAAGGTGAGAAAGTAGATGAGTACTTTGCTAGAACCTTAACTGTGGTGAACAATATGAAGGCTCACGGTCAGCAAATGGGGCAAGATGTAATCGTGGAGAAGATCCTTAGATCCATAGCACCAAAGTTCAACTATGTAGTGTGTTCGATTGAGGAGTCCAACGATATCAGCCTCATGACTATTGATGAACTTAAAAGTAGCTTATTGGTTCAAGAACAACAAATGCAAGTTCAGAAGGAAGAAGAGCAAGTCCTTAAGGTCTCTAACGAGGAGAAATATGGAGAAAGAGAATAGCAGAGGCTTGATGGAAGAGGGAGGACTCGAGGAGGCTTCAGAGGACGAGGAAGAGGCAGAGGTAGATGCAGACAGTACTACAACAAATCATTGATAAAGTGTTTCAAGTGTCACAAATTAGGGCATTACCAATATGAGTGCCCTAGTTTGCAGAAGAATGCCAACTATGTTGAGCTTGATGATGAAAAAGAAATGATTTTGATGGCATATGTGGAAGCAAACAACTCGAAGAGAGAAGATGTGTGGTTCCTTGACATTGGGTGTAGTAATCACATGAGTGGGAACAAGAAGTGGTTCTCACGGCTGGATGAAAGCTTCAGACACTCAGTAAAGCTTGGAAATGACATGAGGATGCCAGTACTCGGAAAAGGAAATGTCAAGATGGAAGTGCTTGGGAGAACTCAGGTAGTTATTGATGTTTACTATATTCCTGAGTTAAGAAACAATCTCCTTAGTGTTGGTCAATTGCAAGAGAAGGGAGTTACTGTTGTGATTAAAGGTGGAGAGTGTAGGGTTTATCATTCAAGTAGGGGGCTCATATTACATTCTCTTATGTCTGCTAATAGAATGTTCATAGTACTTGCAAATATGGTACTTGATAGTTCACCTACTTGTCTCCAAACAACAATACAAGATGTCATAGATTTATGGCACAAGAGGTATGGTCACTTGAGTTTGAAGGGATTACGCACACTACACTACAAAAAAATGGTTATAGGGTTACCAGACTTGCAAGGCTTTTCGAAGGTGTGTGAAGATTGTATGAGAGGAAAACAGTGCAGAGACTCTATTTCAAAGAAAGCTACATGGAGAGCATCAAGGAAGTTGGAGCTGGTGCATGCAGACTTGTGTGGTCCTATTTAACCTAAATCAAACAGTAACAAGAGGTATATTCTGAGCTTCATTGATGATTTCAGTCGAAAAAGGTGGATTTACTTCTTGGCAGAAAAATCCGAGGCATTTATCATGTTCCAATGCTTCAAGAAACCTTTGGAAGGGGAAGCTGGTGTACTTATTGCATGCTTGAGAACCGATCAAGGAGGAGAATTCACATCTCTAGAGTTTAATGAGTTCTGCAAATTTAATGGCATTAAACGTTAACTGACCACAACACACCCCAACAAAATGTGGTTAAGGAGCGTAGAAACAGAACCATTCTCAATCTAGTGAGAAGCATGATGTCAGAGAAGGATATTCCCAAGAGTTTCTGGCCTGAAGCAGTTCAATGGACCTCTCATGTATTGAATAAAAGTCCTACAGTTGCTGTAAAAGATGTCACACCGGAGGAAGCACGGAGTGGAAGAAAGCCCAGAGTTGACCACTTCAGAGTTTTTGGTTGCATCACACACGCACACGTTCTAGACGCAAGGAGAACAAAGCTTGAGGATAAGAGTTGCAAGTGTGTGCTACTACGATTTAGTGATGAATCGAAATCTTATCGTTTGTATAATCCCATTTCAAAGAAGATTATGGTGAGCCGAGACGTGTTATTTGAAGAAGATGCTAGTTGGGATTGGGAAAGAAGTGTTGAAGAGAAGAAGAATGATGTGTTAACCTGGGAAGACAATGAGACTGTTTTGGATTGGGAAACCTATGAAGACAGTGGAGAAGGAGCTGATGAAAAGGAGGCTCTGGTGAATGGTTCTAATTCCTCATCTTCCGGTTCGTCGCAGCAGGAGAGTTCAGTAGAAAGAGAAACAAGAAACCGATGACCACCAACATGGTTGCAAGATTATGTTAGAAGTGATAGTTGCATATTTATGCAACGTTTATGTGCTTAACCGAACCTTATATTTAGCTCTTTTGTTATGTTTGTAAGTAATTTAACATTATTATTTGTTCTTAGGTATTTTGGAGATAAATGAAGAAAAAGAGATTAAATATATAATGCTTCTTGGCAAGCTGGAAATCTGGAGGAGGCAGTCCTGGCGAGGAACAGAGAGAGAAAGTGGGGCTTGGAAGGAGAAGTTTTGCAAGTGGATTCTTATATATATATATATATATATATATTTTTTTATATATTTGGATTGGAAACTTGGCACGTGAGCAAGAAGAGTTTAATTAAGCAAGCTAATTAATGGCATATATATATAGCTGGCAAGTTGCTCGCATGGAGAGAAGATGAGTCATATTATAATAATGAGATTAAGAAGTGTTGGCTTGGACTTGGACTTTGGGAGTCCATTTGCTTTTGGACTTTTGCTGGCACGCCGGTTGCTAGCTAGGTTAATTAACCTAGCTAGATGGGAACATATATATATATTGCTAGTGGCAGACTTGTGGGGGGTCGATTATTGCATTCGATAATTTTCTATTTTCTTTTTAGACTAGAATTTTATGGCTTCCATGAGGAGCTAAACTCCATTGTTAAGGGGTTATTTTGAAGCCCCGTTCATGATATCTAGATTGCTTATGCACGTTAACTTAGTTTTGTTTTTGTTATTTGAATGAGGTTTCTTTATTATTTGTACAGTGATGATTCTTGATTATGTATGCTTTGAGTGCACGCTTAGTATGCATGTTTAGGAATATAATTCTAAGAAAATTGATGGCTGTTGGTGATGATTACCTTCCTCAAGTTTCAATCGTAGAACCCATACATGCTTGGTATAAGAAACCCTAGGTCTAGCAAGACACGACCGTAGTGTACTTGTAAATCCTTGTAGATTCTCAAACCCTTTATAAATCTTAATGCTTTTCTCTTAGTTAATTCGAGTCCGTGACTTCGGGTTCTTTGAGGGATAGACAATATTGATAAGCAGACCTTCAATGTTGTAAACATAAGAATCGGGTAATAGGTTGTGTTCACAGCTCGGGGCCTTCATGGGAATCTTTCATTCATAACATTTACATTATTTAGTTAAGCATTTGTCGTCTAGATGGAGTGACGGTGGTGGATAACACTTCCCTTAACCCATTTTATCATTGATTGTCAGTTTTACTTTTACTCTGTTTTCTATTTCAGTTTCGTAATCTATTTTGCATAATTTTGTTCTCCAATCAAACAAACTTCGATTGCTTTGAAATTTCGCGTGGTAGTTCGCCACTGTGTCTATAGTGTCCTGTATTAATTTCGTAATTTTAGGTTGAGTTTAGATATTTTAATTAATTACGTTAGTGTCCTGTGGTCGAGTCTGTCAGATTTCTGACTTTCGGGTCTGTTTGTAGTTTAGAATATTAAGTCTCATTTTTCCCTGTGGATTGACCCCTATACTATTGTACTGCATTGACAAGCATATTGAGTTCATTATAGGGTAATTTTGAGGGTGGTTAAACACTCGATCAAGAAGTGAGAACCTGGAGCTTTCAGAAAAAGATGAAGCACATCAAAACCTGGCTTTGTTTACTATCAGTGAAGATCCATTGAGCTTTGAGGAGGCAGTGAGATCCTCTAAATGGAGGTCAGCAATGAAGAATGAGATATAGGCAATTGAAAGAAACAACACGTGGGAACTCACTTACTTACCAAATGGAGCAAAGAAGATAGGAGTGAAGTGGGTATACAAGACTAAGTTGAATGAGCATGGAGCTGTGGATAAGTGCAAGGCTAGATTGGTAGCCAAGGGATATGCTCAACAATTTGGGATAGACTACACTGAAGTTTATGCACCTGTGGCCAAATGGGATACAATCCGCTTAATTATTGCATTAGCTGCTCAGAGGAACTGGATTATTTATTAGCTCGATATTAAGATTTCCTTTCTACATGGGGAGCTCAATGAAGCAGTGTATGTGGAGCAGCCAGTAGGGTTTGTGCAGAAAGGAGAAGAAGAGAAAGTCTACATACTCAAAAAGGCTTTGTACGGGCAACAGGCATGGGGTCCGTCCCCTCTTTGCGCGCGCTAAACGCGATAGGCGACCACGGGCGTAGGGTTCTTCCCCTCCGTATGCCAACTAAGTCCTAATAGGGATGTGAGGTCCGTCCCCCCCTATAGGCCACGAACACGACGCGGGTGTGGGGTGCGCCCCTCCTCGACGATCGCAAAAGTACAAGCCGAATTAGCGGGGCTAAGCTCTATGGGCGGCACGGGCGTGGGGTTCTTCCCCTCCGTGGGCGTAACGTTAACGATCGATTCGCCGACTCGGATTCCGGTAAGGGTGTGGGGTCCGTCCTCTCCTTCATGGGTCCGAGACCGATGAGCGTAGACCGTGTATGGGGCCCGTCCTCTCCGGGCGCGAAATCTTCCCGGGTTAGGCGGCAGAGGCCTCTGCGCGTGCTAAGGCCGAAGGGCGGCACGAGTACGTGATCGTGGGCGCTGCAACACTTGTAGGTCGCGGTCCTGATCGACCCGTTGACGCTACAGCGTACGCGACGGCATCCCCGTCGACGTGCGGCGTGGGCAGTATACCCCATCGCTGGCGTACGGACAGCATTTGCATACACTCGCACATCATACCACACATTCATGCATCACACCATACACACCATACATATATACCTATATATCTATATACCTATATGTCTATATGTCTCTGTGTCTATATACCTATATATCTATGTCTGTGTATGTCTGTTGAACTTATATATGTTTGCAAAATCGACCCCACGGGCGCGCGGGCCCAAACTAGCAACATCAGTTTGGACGCGGGGCCCAGAATACAGGAACAGGTACACACTCGGACGCCCAGGTCCCACTCCGTCATGCGAGCCCTTTCTTGACCGGAGAGTTGGGGGACTTGGGGGTTACAGGATCATACACCACTGCTCAATCGGATAAGTATTCTTGTTAATCGCACACCCTTTTTCAACTCCCCAGTCAAGAAAGTTCTCTTTGACTTGGGGACTTGGGGGACTTGTTAGTATTGCATCATTAGTTGTACGATTAACACACTTATCCACTTGAGCAGATTAGCAACACCTACCACACCACACGCAAGACCACCAAGGAGGCTCCAACTTCACTCACCAGATCCACTCCATCCGGGCACACACGCGCCCGCCAGGCGCACGACCAAACGCACGAACCACACACCAGCAAATACAGGTTGTCCCACATCGAAGAACACCACCAGGCTCCAAACTCAACCACCTATATAGGTAAGTCATTTATTACAGGTAAGACTACTAATTCACGGACTCAATCCACCCCGACTCATTTTCACACCTCAACTCACTTACTCGCACGTTCGTTTGACTGTTATATCCAATACAATCATCTGACTTAGGCATCGGAGCGTTGAAGGCGGGCCACCCCGTCTCGACCCCTGACCGCCTATTTCGTTGTTGTATTCTTCTAACAGCCGCACCCGAATGCGCACATCCTACCACCTGACAGAAGAGAGGAAACGCACGCACGAAGGAAATCCACCGCCTGAAAGAAGGAGTCCGCACACACGAAGAGGAGGAGAGGGCGCCATCACATCCGAACAGCCCCAGCGTTCGGACGCGCCGAGAGAAGGAAGGAAGGAAGGAAGGAAGGAAGGAGTACCCGTGGAAGTGTATTCGTGTTGCTTCTGCCCCGTTACGCCCCCGCGCGTAATTCGGTAGAAACAGTAAATATCTAGGAATTCATAATATTGTGTTTTGGAAGGATCCTGCCAATGCTAAGAAGCTCATTGCGAGAATTAAATCAAGACTAATTGGCTGGAAGAAAAACTCTCTGTCTAGAGCAGGATGACTAACTTTGATAAACTCCAATATTACTACTATACATAACCATGTAATGTATTGTTTTAGATGTCCTCCTAAGGTAACAAATGAGATAAATAGAGAAGTAATGAATTTGTTCTAGGGAAAAGACTCTTCCTCTGGTCCCATTGCCTGGAGTGAGCTCCGTAAGCATAAAAATCATGGAGATTTAGGCTACAGAGATCCTGAGGTCTTCAATAAAGCTGCATTGGCTATACTCTTCTGGAAAATTCTTACTCAGCCTAAAAGTTGGTGGGTGAAAGTGGCTACAAGTAGTATCTGAAGAATAATTCTTTTATAAATGTCAAAATGCATGCTTATAACTCTCAGGCCTGGAAGGGTATCCTGGATACTAGAAAGCTTATGCAGAAAGGAATGAGGTGGGTTGTAGGTGATGGTAAAAGCATTAACTTCTAGCTCTTTAATTAGACATTTCCTATCCCCATTTATGAATTACTGGATAACCATGATCATATCATCAACTGGAACGAAACTGTTAGTGACTATATTTTTATTGTTTTAGATAACAATTGGAACAGACAGAAGTTATTGCAGAATTTAGATGCTGGATTAGTTGATCAAATTTGTAGCATTCCAATCCCCATGAAGCAAACTGAGGATTACTATGTCTGGGCAGTGACGGAGGGATGTGGGGGCCAGGGTGGGCCTGGCCCCCCCTCAATTTATGTGAAAAAAATTAGTATATTATTATTATTATTATTATTATATAATATAAATATTATAATTTATTTGAAGTATATTTAAACTTTAATAACATGTAGGAGTACATAATTAATTCAAATTTGACGACTTTGTAAGAATATTATTATATTTTATTTCAATAATGAAGTCCAAATATTATGACAATTATGATTCAATCTCTTACCAAGTTTAAGATTTTATGGTTTTTTTTTTTATAAAAGCTCTACTGTTCCTGAGATTAAAATACAATCATTTTATTAAGTTTATTAGATATGGAGAGATACTTCAAAAAAAAAAAATCCTCTTCTTCTACTCTAACATCAGATGAGCAACCACCTATGAAAATTCAAAAGAAGAATAGTAACAATATGAAAAAGTCTCGTGTTGGAGATATTACAGAAAAGTATCCATCGGATTTTGCTAAACGCCCGTCAATTTCAAGTTATCATCCTAACATTCAAGAAGAAGTTCGAAGATATTATCTACAACAAGGCCCTTGTCGACCTAAAAATCATATTTTTCCTTTCACAGATTTTGGGAAAAAAAGAAGAAAATAAGGTTTATTCGTGATTGGTTTATTGAATTTCCATATTTGTTAGAATACAGTATTAAAGAGGATGCTGCATTTTAATTATGTTGTTATCTTTCAAACCAGCTATTGAAGAATAAGGCGGTGGTGAAACTTTTGTTGGTGTTGGTCATGGATTCAGTAATTGGAAGAAGAAGCAAACGCTAATATCACATTTTTGAGGATCAAATATTACTCATAATCAGGCTGCGAGTAATTGTGATGCTTTATCAAACAAAAAATAACACATTGAAATTGTTTTGTCAAAATATATAGATCAAGATCTAACTGACTAACCTGACTAAGATTATTTTTTAAGCTTTTTATTTAGGCCCCTCCTAACCGAGAATCCTGGCTCCGTCCCTGTGTCTGGGGGCCTAATCCAAAAGGCTTCTTCGCAGTTGGATATTCTTGTTGGCTGCAATATGATGATCAACTGGAACATGAGAATGCAGGTATTCTAAAAAAAATCTGGAAGTTGCACATGCCTCCAAAAATTAAAATGTTCTCCTGAATTTTTCTAAGAAGTAGGTTGAAAGCTAGAGATAGACTTATGAGATTTGGTTTGATTAGCTCTAATGTTTGCTCACTGTGTAATGCTGATGAGGAGACTGTTGATCATTTATTTTTACATTGTACTATGGCTAAAGAAGTCTGGAGATTGTCCAATGTAAATTGCTTTAACCAGAATGACACTATCTTGGACAAAATGTAAGAACTGTTTACAACTCATCATCCTAATCCTTGCTTCCTTGAGAAATGCTTATCTATATGTTGGCAGATTTGAAGAACCAGGAATGGAGTCATCTTCTGAAATGAGAAGTGCCATCCCTCTAGTATGGCCATGGCTGCCGCCACCATCATTTTTCAAGACTATTTGGCCAGTAATCCTATTCCTCATAAGAAAGATCAATATGTCACAGTAATTGATTGGAAGGCCCCCTCCTCCAGGTTTTGTCAAAGCTAATTTCGATGGATCTGTTATAAGTGCTGGAGTAGGAGATGCGGCTGCTGACTTCATTATTAGAGATCATACAAATATTCCTTTAGCTGTGACGGCCAGGAATATTGGTAAAACACTAAAACCACAGTTCCAGTTGCTTAAGCATCTGCCCTTTTAGGCAGCCTCAACCTTGCAAGGAGATTCAGAGTGGAGAAGATTATGATCGAAAGGGATTCGAATTTCATCATAAATTGTGTCAATGGTGCTTGTGCGGTCCCCTGGCATCTGAGGACTATCATTGAAGAGATCAGGAGCATAGCTATGGAGTTTACTGAGATTAGTTTTTACCATACTTTTCGTGAAGCCAACTTTCTCGCAGATCGACAAGAGTGCAGCTTCGGGACACAACCCGGAGAACTTCCATATCTGGGATCGAATTGTTCCTGCTCGTGCTAGGAGTTCGACCTTAGGGGCAGAGGCTTTTGTCTCTAGTTTCTCTTTTCCTTTTTGTATCAAAAAAATAAAATAAAATGTTCTCGGGCCGGATGGGCCGGCTTCACCACAATAGGTCGGCTTCAATATTCTAATTTTTTTTTCCCGTGAGATTTGAAAAAAAATTGACACCAAAATTTGGCGCCATTTGTGCCCTCAATCTCCTCATCTCTCTCATACTCTCTCTCTAGTTTACCACCGCAGCAACATACAGTAGTCCAAAGATGAAACAAAACCCAACCGAAACAACGTCGTAAACCACCCAATCCACCATGGTATTCCTTCACCAACAGCTCCCTTCTCGGAAGAGACCCGCCCCTCCTTTCCCCCCCCCTAAATCCTCAAAACCCAAAACCACCGCCGCAAATCTAACACAAAACGACGCCGTCGAACCCCAATCGATCGATAAAATGGTCTCGATTCTCGCCGAGGCCGGTTGCACTCTCCTCAACCCCTCCGGTCCGCCGTGCCTCCCCTCCGACCCTCACAAGCTCCGCCGCGATCTCCACCGCACATTTTCCTCTTCCGAAAATGCCCCCGCTCTTCGCTCCGATTTCCTCACCGGTCTCTCCTCCTACATCCAAACCCCCAAGAACCTCCGCAGGTCAGCTCCCCTCTAAACTCTCCGACGCTTTCATTTTCTGGATTTGAAAAATTGAAATTTTGTTACTACATTTTCTAGGGTTCTAACTGCTTCGACTAGAAGCGACAGCTTACTACGGCACCTGTTGCTGGTCCCGTCGATCCAAGTCGACGTTCAGACCATGCTTCTCGAGAAGCTTCCTGAGTATTTCCATGTCGATTCGGCCACGTCATCGCTTTCTCTCGAAGACGATGTGGCTAGGCTTATAGTCAATCACTTCCGGTGGCTCGATTTTATAGTTGATCCGAATGCTTTGGCTGAGAAATTGATGCAAGTTCTCTCGGTGTGTCCTTTGCATTTGAAGAAGGAGATCATTGGTTCTCTGCCGGAGATTATTGGGGATCAGAATAACAAGACTGTGGTTCAATCACTGGAGAAAATGCTCGAAGAGGACTCGGCTGTAGTTGTGGCGGTGCTGGATTCGTTCTCGAATCTCAATTTGGATAATGAGCTGCAAGAACAGGTCTCTCATTTTACTACTTGACTGTCTGTGCTGACATCTGTTTTTTGGCTGTTGAGAAATATTGGATTCCTAATTGCAGCTGACTTTGATTTTCGTTATGTTTGAAGGTCGTCACTATAGCATTGTCGTGCATCAGAACAATTGATGCGGAGAGTATGCCGTACTTGCTTAGATTTTTACTGCTTTCAGCAACACCGTCGAATGTTAGAAGAATAATTGCACAGATACGTTCGAAGCTGAAATTTGTTGGTGTATCGAGCCATCATGCATCACAACAGAGTAAACTTAAAGGGAAATCGCGTGTGGACAACACTGAGGCATCTATTTTAGATGCATTGAGATCAAGTCTTAGATTTAAAAATGTAAGTTGACTGCCCGTTATTCATTCAGGAGCATTCAAATCGTTTTATTGAAGTCTCCTTTAATATTGGTTGGTTTCTTGTATATGTAGATACTGTGTCAGGAGATTTTGAAAGAGCTGAACTGCCTTGAGAAAGCTCAGGATCACAAAGTCATTGACATATGGTTACTTATGCTGATTTACATGAATGGAGAATCTCTGCAGAGGAGTGTTGAAAAGCTATTTAAGAAAAAGATAATTGATGACTGTATTCAGGATGCTATGTTAGATCAATGCATTAAGGGGAATAAGGAGCTCGCGCAGGTATATATCTTTGACCGAATGACTGTACATTCATATCAAGCGGTTGGGTCTGTGGGAATTTATTTTAAGTGTACTTCTAAGTGATGCACTCATTTGATTAAAAATTTCCTCACTTCTTAGGATTACTTTCCATCTTTCGTATCTTTGTCGGAGTACTTGTTGGCTTGCAAAGAGCAGAAGGCCAGGAACTTTAGCATACATATGTATGTTAGCCTTTTTGAGGAGTTTGGTGATACTTATTCAAGACAGGAAGTAAGTGGTCCATATTTCTTTACTGGTTATTTGGTAATGACAAGGGATGTATCTGGTAACTACGAAATGCATCTTTCATGTAGGTTCTTGGTTCACTAGTTACCCATGTGGGATCTAGTGTGGGTTTTGAAGTCAGTTCTGCTTTGGAGACTTTGAAGCTGCTGGTTTCCAAATATGCCGAGCAATTAATTCCTCTTTCTTCTCATATTAGTGGTATAATACAATATATTTTTACTTTCAGACAAGTTTAAACCTATCAAATATGTCATTGTGTCTGGATTATTTTCGACATGCAAGATGAGTCTTTATTGGTCATTTCAGGTATCTTGGATTATTTAGAGGGATTTAGTCTTGAAAATTTGCACAAGGTAGAACTCTATCTTTACTTGCTATTCTTGGCTCAACTATTAAATTCATCATCTCACTGACTTTACCACCATGAAGGTGTACGAGATTTTCAGCCATCTAGCCCTTTTGGCTCGGTCTAGTGCAGATTCATATGGTTCTTCCTTTGCGAATGAACTGTTCATGATAGTTCGTAAGCAGGTACAGAAAATGATATGAATTTCTTTTAAATGCAGCACAGTATTGAAATGCAACACATGTTTATAGTCACTATTACAGTCGTGGGCTTGTGGCAATGGAAATTTGAAATGTTTCACCCTTCTGTTGGGCAGGTCAGTCATCCAGATATGAACTATAAGAAGATGGGCCTTGTTGGAACGCTTAAGATAGTTTACTGTCTAGGATATGCAACTAATGATACTTGTCAATCCCCACCTCGGGTAAGGTCTAGCAGTATTTCTGTTCTACCCTTCCATTGTTAGGTGGAGATTATGGTATTATGTTGATTTTTTTTTTCTGGCATTTCCCATGATTTTGCTTAAGTATATATTTTGTTGAATAGAGGAAACATAGAGCAGAGAATAAAATGCAAAATACATTTATCACGCGCAGACTGATTGTACTTATTTCAGTTATTTGGTTTGTACATAATACTGTTTTCATAAAAAGGCCATTATTTGTCAACAATTAGTATATTTCATATTGTTCTCATAAAGTTATATTTTTGTCATCCTTGAGCAATTCTACAGAAATCAAACTGTGATGAGGCAGTGGAACTCTTGCAAACAGCTTTGGACTCTTGTAAACAGTTGCCATTACCCCTGATCATGTTTTATGATGAACTTACTGAAATGATGGATAATAACACACTACATCCGACAGTTATGGAATGGTCAGTTCATCTGAATCACCTGAATTTATTTTATCTATTTTCTAAGCATTTTTTTTAAAATTAATGGAAGGAAATATCTTGACATTGCAGGATGGGGAAACATGTAGGAGATTTTGAATCTATATTTCTGTCTGATCTTGATGATGGGAAGTTAGCAGCCAACGAATCGTATTGTGGTTTAGAAGGTGATTTCTGATGCAGATATGCAAAATTCTATATTTTTATTTTATTTTAATTTTGCTCTCTCAATGCAGATACAGTACTGCATAATCATAAATTGCTTTACATTGTATATTTCTAGGTGAACTCTGGATGAACTTGGATGGTGATATTTCCCCTATTTGTCTAAACATTTTGCCATTGGCTTCGTCTTCGTTGCAGTAATGTTTTAGCCATACTCTATTTACATAATTGTATATATGTTCTTTTATTGTCTCATTGTTGCTGACTGCTGAAGGTGGAATCTTATTGGTGTGCAGGTCTGCTTCTTCCTTACAAGTTCTTCCTGCTAATTTCCTTTTATTATCTGCGGTAAGTACGTGGTGTTTACAGCTGCAGATAACTGATCAGGCCGAGTTTGTTATATAAACTATTGCAGTTTTTATCCACTGTCAGATTGAAAGGTTGACAAATCAAGGCTCTCTTAGTGGAATTGATGCATTACTTGGCTGTCCTCTTCACCTCCCTTCTTCCAAGGTCAGACCAACTAAAAACTGCCTTCTGTCAACAACTATACAAATAAGATCCAGCTTATACCATAGTATCTTCAAGTATCGCTATCACTATGCAGTTAGATTTTTAAATTAATTATCTGTGAAGTACACCGTAAGTCACACACTTGTTAAAATGCACTCACACCAAGATTGCCCCATACCTTATTATGGTTTTGTAAATCAATGTTTTCTTCATATGAAGTTATATATTATTGGTAGTTGGTTTGAATTATTTATTTATTTGTGTAGCCTGTCTGTGCTCATTGCAATTACCTACACTGACACATATTTGACTTGTGGATTGCCAGTATTTCTTTGGTTCTGAGTGGAAGTCTCTCACAGCGAAGCAGAAACAGATTTTATGTGCCTCTTTATACTATGCTTCTAACTGGATTAGAGAACTGGTGAGTGTAGAAGTCAAAAATACTTTACCTTCCATTTCGACTGGTTTGTCCATGTAACTGTGATTTCTTACTTCAACGTGATATGTAGCTCAATGCTTTTTGTACACAACTCACTGGGAAGTTGGAGTATACAAGTCAGGCTACGAAGGAGGATATAACTGCCAAGCTTCTGAAGCGATTGAGGAATCTTATGTATGCTACTGCTCTTTTACTCCGTCTACAACTTTTGATTATATGAATCCACCATTTGTTTTGATAGAGCAATTTGAAGTTTGATTCAAGGATAACATGAGATATTTTCTTATTTAGTTATCTCCTTTTCAACTTATATAATTATTAGCATAGGTGATTGGTATTTAAGTTAGGGAACATATTAACAACCATTGATCCTTGAGTACTGATGGAGTCTATGCAATTATGCAGATTTTTGGAGAGCTTATTAAACCATTGTATTGAAAGGTACCCTTTACCTCTCCCTGAACTTCATCCGTATGCAGATAACAATCAATCTTCTCTCTTAAATCAACCTCATCGTACGGGGCACCTTGACAAGAAAATCGAGCATAAAAAGACACAAGATGACATATCTCACAGCAACGTGAGGAGAAATAATAAAACATCAAAATTGTCAACATTGCATACTAAGGAAAAACTCCGGCAGCCCACATTATTTGATGTCTTGGAGAAAGTGGGAGTTAGAACAGGTCAAGAGGTGCCAAATGAGGATTCTTCTAATTTATCTACAAAGGGAAGGTCATGCGAGTCATCTCAGAAACATCCATATGACTCTAATGAGACTGTCATTGTAGAATTATCTGCAGTAGGCAAGGCCCTAGACGCTCAAAGGTTTAAATTCAGACCTCTCCTGGTTCAGTGTTATTCAGTTTTGACATTTTCACAGGTATGATACATGGCTTATTTTTAACCCGTACTTATTGTATTACTTATTATCAAGTTACAAAATGAATTAGCAGTTTTAGGAGACTGCATTGTTTAATTAACATACTTTTTAGTATTTTGCGAAGGAAGATTCATATAGCCTAATTCACATAAACACTGTAGAGTTAACTAATAAGACGTTGTACAAACATTTTTTGTTGTTGATAGAAGCAGATTTGATGTATCTGCTTAATAAATTCTTCAAACTATCTGGTTCGTGGTGATCTGTTTTCCTGCATGTTAAATTAGTAGCAAGCAGTTGTTGCTCTTATTCACATGGTGTGCAGTGTATTTAAATACAAGAATGTTAATAGTTTTTATTGTCAAATGCAGAGTGGAGCATCCTGTTGCTCTGATTCTTTTGCTGAGGTATCGACCTTTCAAATACTAGTCGTTTATTAATTATCATTACACAATCATAACCTTGGTAAACATACATTCTTTTGCTGTTGGTGTTAGTTACCTCTACGTTTGTATCTTCTGCGGGATTTGCACAACAAGCTGAAATACTTCAATCCTGGAAAGCAGCTATGGGGTAGATGCTCAAGTGCTCCAGCTGGGTTCATAAGGATAACAGTAGATGAATTTTTGAGCAGAATTGAGCCGCTGTTTCCAAGTGTTAGGAAACATTTTGATACTGCAATTTCTTTACTTAAAGAAGGTACCATTCTATAGCCCAATCTGTTGATGAAACATTACAAGAATGCCACTTCTTTCTTAAAATCTTTTTAATACCAACTTTGCAGGAGATGAAACTTGTGATGAACATTGGAATCATGAATCTACTTCTGCTGGAAATCCAGATATTTCCAATCTTGTACTTTCAAAATATGCAGCTTCTACTTCAGTATTCAAAGAAGTACTTCATAGTTTTAGTGCGGTGATACTTCAGCTTCTCTCTCTTCCAATTGCCTATGTACATGATACACTTGTTAAAACCTACTATATATTTTTTTTCTTGAGTGCATTTACAGGTATTAAACCTTCCTGATCTCCAGACAAACAAGCTAGCTCTGTTACACCTGCTAGAAGCCTTCCAGCCCAACAAGATTCCAGATAGTTTTTTTGCAGACATACAGCTTAATCTTTCTCCTGGGACAACAGAATATTTATTTTTTGGAGCTTATTTATTCTTTGAAGGTGTCTTGGACATAGGTACATGATTCTATTTCCTGGCGGTGCTGTAAGATGCTTTTGTGTTGTCACACTGTTGTTGACCACCTTTGTATATGGTTCTTGCAGCATGTACTTTCTCCTTTTTGCTGGCTTCAGAGTCACTTTTTACTCTAGAGTCGGTTGTAACCTCAGTCCAGAAATTTGTCAGTAAGTTGGAGGAAAATGGAAAAAGCTTGCAGTATGGCTTTATCAAGGAGGCTGTTCCTATTTTGCGCAGAAAACTCACTGTTTCTGCTGAGAAGATACTAAGGCATAGATGGGATGATGAAACCCTTGATGATGGTTGGAAGAGCAAAGTAAGCCATCTATGTTTTTAGCTGTTATTCCATGTATTCATTTAGAAAACGATTTTGTTCATAGTTTTTTCATTGATGTACCGTATTGAGTGTTCTTTCGTTTATAGGGGGAAACAGTACAGAAAATATTGCGTATTTACCTGGACAATAACGCCTCTACTTCTGATCTGCTGGATGAACTCTCCTGCTCTATTTTACCACAGGTGCATGAATTTTATCTTCACTCTGGGACTTGGTTTCTTGAAAATTTCAGTATATGTATTTTTTTTTCTCAAGATTTGTGGGTATTGACAGAAGAGAACACTAAATAAAAGTAGAAGGGAACCACTCTATTTAGTCAGAACAGGCACTAACATTCTTTTATATTTAATTTTTCTATTAGGCTTATATGGGCAAAGGACAGGAAGAAAATGACGGTCATAATTTTCCTTCTTTATGTTCTGGAACATTTAGTGTATGGTACAAGATATTGGTAAGACTTGCATTTGTTTCATATACTAATGCTCTTACTTGGGGGAGATGTTTACATAAGGTGGTATTATGTGCAGCATGAAGAGAATCTTACTGTTCTTAACAAATTGGTGAGTTTTGGATTCATCTTTGAACTTTCCCGCAGATTCATATGTTTTCCAATTGCACTAGGTCAAGAACAAGATATGATGTTAGTTTCTCTCGTAGGTCAAGGAAGCTACTACTTTGAAGAGACCCAGAGCTGGTGCTCAACATAAAACTGTAGAAAAGCTTCTCATCGAGCTACACCGTTGTGTAAATGTGGTTGTATCACTAGTTAACATTTGTAAGACTGATGACAAGGTAGATGAACATGACTATGGAGTTTATACATCTTTATTCCCTTTCAGCATCCTCTTAATACTGCTCCAGTGCCATCACTGTTAACCTGTTAGTATCGTGGTTTAGGTGACTTTGCATGCCATGGCCGTTGGGTATGGTGGAAAGTTTGTTGATTCCTTTCTGAAAGGTACACTCGTAACTCTTTTTAGTGTATATCTGTGTCTGAGCAGTGAGCACTAAATCATATTGTTTTGCAGTGTTTGACTTTTTACAGTCCCACTTTCAAGTGCACAATGAGCAGATAATCAACTTGGTAAGATCCTCCATAACATATACATAACTACATGCTTAAGATGGAGAAAGGTTTGATCCCTTTTATTTATCCTGAAAAAAGTTCTTCTCTTGTGTACATTAATTAGGTTTTAGAGCTTCAAAAGGCCACAAGAACAATACAAACCCTATGTTCTGAAGCAAAGGTTAGTCTTAGATTAGTTTTATAAAATACAAATTTTGCTCTTAGGACTAAATTTTACATGTTCACTGTTGCAGTTTCATTATCGTGCAATAGTTTTGCTAATTTACTTACTAATTGGTCTGTAAGGGGTTGAGAAAAACAAGTATCACCAGGAAAATTCCTGCCACCAAGAGATCTATGGAACGCTTTTTGTTTTGTGTGAAAGCTCTTCTCCACACCACCTCAAGCGGTCTTACGTTCTGGATGGGTAGGTCTCCACACCACATTTTACTCAATATGGCTGTATGATTTTTAAACTGAAGCCTTGTATGTATTCATTTCTACATAAACAGGCAACTTGAAGCATAAAAATTTGACGGGTCAGGTAGTGAGTTCTCAAGTGTATGCGGATACTGAGGAGAATAGTGTCGATGAAGAGGCAGATGAAGCTGTTGATGAATATCCACCAGAGACTGATGCGGTTGAAGAGGAAGCAGAGACATTGTCAGAATGAAAGCGATTGCTATCAGCAGCGCAGTAAGCACACTGCAAACTCGTGTTTATTTCTTGTGTACTGTGTAGTCTGGCACGTTCTGACTAAAAGTTGCAATTACTTATATTGTTCGAGCACTGCGTGTTGTGAACCGAATGTCTCACAACAATTTTTGAGTTCCATTCTTCAAGAGGAATAAATTGAATCTATAAAATGTCAAAAATACTCTTTCATTATTGTGTTACCAGAACATATCTTGTTATACTTGGATCTCATGTTATACTTGTTCCTAATTGTTTCTCTAACATTTGCAGGACCTTATTGTATAGAGTAACGTATCTTGAAGTACATATGCTGATCACCCGAGTCAGAAAAAGGAAAACGGACTGGCTGGACTAACACTCTAATCCCCTCCAGTTTTAACCTATTTTGCCATTGTATGAATTTTACTTGTGCATAATGCATGCAATCATACCATTTGAGAAGTAAACATTGTAAATTTGACTTTGTGCAAAGCTGTCTGTCAGTTAGTATAGACTAGACTATTATTAACCATACAAAACCAAATGTCGATGCTTTTACGTTCACATAATTGCGGCATCATGGATCTACAAAAACACAGTAGATATGTTTACTGAAAAGAGAATCAGGAGAATAGAAAAAAGAGATGCAAGTCATCATGCAACCACTAAGCTTCAGTCGTAACCTGGTTTGGTGTTTTTTCTGGTATTTCTGGGAGCTTCACAGCTGTGTAGGCAGCAGCACCAGCTAGTGCACCAATTGTTGGTGCAACAAAGTAGATCCACAGCGACTTATACTGTCCTGCAGCAATTGCCGGACCCAAACTCCGGGCCGGATTCATCGAAGCTCCGGTTGTCGGCCTGCCAGGTACATATAATCTCATATAGATTACCATGTATATGCAATTTAATTTCTATTCTCCAAGTTAGCTATAAAAGTACTTACCCTGCTACAAGAATGTCTAGCAAAACTGCACCTCCAATTGCTATACCTGCCATTTCCCCTACCTGTGGAATGAATTAACTGCACAGTTATTGATCACCTCTCACAACACACACATGCATCCATGAACACTACTAATTAGAGAGCTCAAGGAATTAGATTACATACAGCACGGGTATCAGTGGCGACGGCCGTGATGACGAACATGAGGACGAAAGTGACAAACAACTCTAGCGCAAAGGCTTGACCATTGCCTACAGATGGCACCGTAACTCCACCGTTCATAAAGGGATCGAAAACAAACTTGAGAGCAAAGCTTGCTGAGATGGATGCCGAGAGCTGCGCTATGATGTAGAGAGGAACTTGAGACCAAGGGAAGTGTCGAAACGCTGCAAATGCAATGGTGACGGATGGGTTAAGATGTGCTCCGGAGACGTGACCGATGGACAAAACCACCACCAGCACAGCTAGCCCCGAACAAGCTGCGTTGCCTAGGAGTGTTTCGGCGCCGTCGTACTTTTGGTTCACTATAGGTCCTGCCGCTGCACAAAATATCAGAATGAAAGTCCCCAGGAACTCGGCTCCAACCTGTATATATACATGATATCCCGTAATTAATCTAGCCATTAGTACTGTACGTGATGATTGTCAAGCCTTGTGAGAGGTGAAATGCTTAGTATTACGTACGTAAGAGTTGGTCGGTACGGACCGTACGGTTAGAGACTTAAGAGATTGACAGATTGAACATACCTTCCGCAAAACAATGGCATTGATCCCATGGAAGAAGCTCGTCGAGCTTTTGCTTCCTGCCATCAAGACTTCAAGACTGTACAGCTACCTGCCTACCTTAATTAGTATTTCGTTTGATTACACACACACACACACACACACACACACACACACACACACACACACACACACACACACACACACACACACACACACACACACACACACACACACACACACACATTAGTAAGCTTATTGCTAATTACAACAAGATCGAAGAGCAGATCGATATAGAACTAAGTGCTATTTCAATTAAGGGGAAGTCAAAGAAGAAAACTAGCTAGCTTAATTTGTGTTATTGCCTGGAGTTCTCTTTAATTTGCGTGATAGCTAATGCTGGCCATGAAGAGTCACCTGGATGAGTGCTTTGCAATTAGTTTACACTAATAAACTTGGTATTGATTTTGTATAACCCTAAAAGCTAGGTCAAACAGATCGAGCCATTATCAATTTATCATCATGTTTATATAATCATAGGATGTGTTCATCTCTTTGTAGTCGTTGACAAAAAAAATTGAAAGCACGAACTCTTCTATGGCTCGAGTCAATATATGCTTGGTCAATGCTTAGTATCTCTTCAACTCGATCTCCAGTTGCACCAATACTTTTCTCAGCTAGCTTATGCCATATATATGCACTAGTTGAGTTTCTTCAAGCAATCAAGCTTGTATCTTGTATCAATCAATCTAAATTAGAGCTAGCTAGCTAGCGCACGACCAGGTCTCTACAGATAAAACCTTAATAGTACAAATTATAATTCATCCAATGTCAACATCTGTGACAAGTTGCATTAAAGTTGTAAACTAATGGCGGAAACGAAAAGGTGAGATCTCTAGCTTGATCTGTGTTTTTCTTTTAATTTCTGACCGATAACTTCAATTCAAGCACGCACATTTCTCTATATCAAATTACCGAGTATATATGTATCTGAATATACTACGATGATGATCATGATCATGGTCTCATGACTCTCATCGATGTCAACTCGATCGATCTGTAGGGCTGACGATGTTACGAGCGTTGATGTGCTTACTGCAAAAGGTCTGCTCAGCACAGGTCACCGGTATTTGGACGTGAGGTGGGTATTTCTCAAATCTCAAATTAATTAAACATGATCGACTGCATATAAATCTAGCAAACTGTTCGATATGTATATAGGACGAATGAGGAATTCAACACGAGCCACATTGAAAATGCTGTTAATGTTCCTTACATGTTCAAGACACAAGAAGGTACGTATACTGTGCAACTCAATTTGACTGAAACTGAATTTTCTTATAACCACACACACACACACACACGCGCGCGCGCACAGGAAGAGTGAAAATCCTGAATTTTTCACACAAATTTCCACAATTCTGAAGAAAGAGGAGCACTTGGTCGTGGTAATTAATTAGCCAACTGAACTTACGTACTGATGCATGCATGATTCTTTTTCGCTCTCCAAATTAACCTATACTCCTTGATTATATTTATTTCTGATCCAGTCTAGAATTGTTTCCGATTTGTGTATTGAAGGGTTGCAACAGCGGAGGCCGGTCACTAAAAGCTTGTGTTGATCTTCTTAATGAGGTAATTTCCTAATTGATTGGTTCTTAATTGATGCATGCATGCATGCATATAATATGTAGTAGTTACATATATAAACTAGAACTAATGACACTTAATTTGCAGGGTTTCGAGCATGTAATTAACATGGAACGGGGCTACTCTTCGTGGGTGGACAATGGACTTGCTGGTGACAAAGACAAACCATCTGACGAATTAAAAGTTGCTTGCAAGTTCCGCCCTTGAAATTTTATTCCAAAATTGTATCATGAGTTTGGAGCTGGATGAAGGGATTTCTTTCTAGTGAGTTTATAAACTACTGATAGCTAGAGACTTCCCGTCCCACAAGGATTTGTACGAATAAGAATGCTCTAACAAATTAAGAAACAATGCTTTACAAATAATTAAGGACCAATGAGTTTGTGCCCGCTTTAACTTTCTTATATATGGTCGATTAAGGATCCGTCGATTAACTTGTTAACCTGATACGTACATTTGACACTATAATTAGGTGAGGTTGTAATTGGTAGGAACAGAATACAATGGATGTGAACTAAATTTTCTAAAGTCCCCTTTTCAAGGCATAAAATTCGTCTTCTACTCCTTATCCAAAGGATATCAATATTTAGTCTTTATAGTTTGGTTCTATTGTAACTAATTTAGGCTTTTTTTAAAAACCATTTATAGTTACACAACGGTTGTTTTGTCTCTCTAGAAGTAAACACAATCTCTTATGGCTAGTTACATGCACATTGCACAGAGAGAAAAATATGGCTTCTAGAGATCTTTTTTTGATTATATGATCCATTTCAGTAATCTTAATCTCTCATGTATCTCAGGCCAGAGTTCCAAATGGCCACCGCGGTTTCATTGAAGAACACAATAAAGCTCGAGCAGATGTTGGTGTTGGTCCGATGGTGCGGAAAACCACATTAGCAGCTACGCAAAAAACTATGCTAATTCGAAAGAAATGGTACATTCTGAAGGACCATATGGTGAGAACTTGGCTGAAGGTCATGGTGAAATGACCGGTGCAGAAGCTGTGAAATTTTGGGTGACTGAGAAGGAATTTATGACCCGGTCTCTAACAAATGTGTTAAGGAAGAATGTGGACATTATACTCAGGTGGTTTGGCGCAATTCAACTCAACTAGGCTGAACTTGTTCTAAGTGTAAAAATGGGTGGATGTTTGTTATATGTAACTACTATCCTCCCGGCAACTATGTTGACGAGTGTCCATATTAGAACATATTTTTTGTAGAACATATTCTGTACATACCCTGAAAATCATTTATACTTATAAAGCAATATTACAATATGTGAGTATAACTAATTTGGCAATTCATGTAAGACTTGCGGGCTTGGATGACTGGAAGTCTTGAGGGAATGATCTCTGATAGATAAAATAGATTGATACGGTAATCTTGGTTCTTATTTGTTTTGCTTGGTTAGGTATGATCTATCTTAATTACTGATAAGTGTTTATGTTAGGAAATTACTTGGTAGTTAAGATTGGTTAAATTCCGCTGTGATCTGATTTGGTATTGACAATTGATTAGTTGTTAATTGATTTAATCTCATTCGAAGAATCCTGTCTTCAAAGTAATTGAAGATCAGAAGGATCATGTTTTCAATGAGAGATAGAGTTTAGGTGATATTGACTATAAATAGGCAAAGATATCACTTAAATTGTATGCATTCTTCATAAGAGAACACTGAACTTGTGACTGTGAGTTGTTTTTTAGAGTGCATCTGTGTGTTTTATGTATAGGTTTGATCTGCATCTTCAAGAGAAGAGAGATCATTTCATCAAGAGATGCAGCTGTTCAAGATCAAGGAGACAGAGTTCTCCTAGGGTGATTAGGAAAACTTATATACAGGTTACAAAGAAGGTTTAGAACAAGGTTCATTAGTATAGGTTGATCTATTCTATTGTACTTGTTAATCTTTGTAAACTGTTTATTTTAGTGGAAACTTGGGTGCTCGGTTTAAATCCCCGCAGTGTTTTTACCTCATTGAGGTTTCACTGCGTCAACACATCGCGTGTCTTCTTTGCTCTAAGTTACTTATTGGTCTCTAGTATTTTCAATTGGCATCAGAGCCTAACTAAGAGGGGTATTTTTTTTAGGTTAGATCTTGGCTAGGGTGGACTAAGTAACGTTAGATCTGTGAGTTTCCTAACCTCTCCTCCAGTGTTTAATGGAGAAGAATACTTAAACTGGAAAATCTATATGCAATCCTTCATGTTTGGTCTAGATCCCAGGATTTGGAGAACGGTTACAGTAGGCTGGCAACCACCTATGACCAAACCTAAGGTGGATGACAAAAATCCAATTCCGAGACCAAAAACTGTAGAGGAGTAAAATGAGGATGAGCTACTCGCCCTACAATTGGATTTTAAGGCAAAGACATGTTTGTTCACTGCCTTATCAGAAAAGGAGAGGTTTACAGTGGCTCATTATGCCACTGCTAAGGAAGCCTGTGAATTTCTTCAAACCACCTATGAAGGAAATGATAGGGTCAAAGCTCAAAAACTACAAGGTTTGATGTATGAGTTTGAAACTATGACCATGAAAGATGATAAGTCTGTGGATGACTTCCACCTAAGACTTACTCGAGTGACTGACCAGTGTAGGGGGTTAAGAGAACCTATAGAAGAACACAAGGTTGTGAATTTTTTTTTAGAGTTACCAGCTAGGCTGAAAGTAAAAGGAACTATAAGTGAGGACTTTAAGGATTTGATGACCTATACCTTAGAAGAGTTGGTACGAAATCTCAAATTCTATGAACTAAGGGAGAAGTTAGATATACCTAAGAAATCTGAAAAATAGTTAAAGAGCATGACTCTTTCATCTGTTAAGAAGGAGAAAAAGGTTGAGTCAGTTGATCCTAGTGATTTGGCCTTGATTGCAAAAGAGTTTAATTTTTTTTTTTTGAAAAATAGAAAAGATACTGGTTCTGGATCTTCTTCTAAGAAATCTGATAACGTTCTGATAAAAACTCTTCTGCTGACATCAAGAAAAACTCTGATAAACCTAAATGTTTAGAATGTGGTGGCATTTGTCACATGGTAGGGGTCACCATTTGGCCCATAGGCCCGAAAAGTCCGTGGGCGGCTTGAGGCCTGAAAAGCTTAAGCCCGGCCCGGCCCGAATTTAGGCCCGAAAAAGTCCGATCCTACAGAGGTTCCAAAATCCGCGAGCTTAAAAAATTCCGGCCCGGCCTGTAGGGCCAAGTTCGTCAAGCCCATCAATTCTATATATTAGAGATTATCTTATCAATATACTAAGAAACTCTCAAATTTATCTTAATATCATTTATTCATATACTAAATACCAATTTTTTTAGGCATATACATTATTTAGTCTATATAATTATTGATATATTGGATGATTAAACACTATCAAATTGTAAGATTTTTTATTTAGTACAAAAAAGTTCGGTCCGGCTCTACCTTATGGGATTAGCCCTGCCCGGAAAGCCCATTTAAGCCCGGGGCCTAAAAAGTCCGTGGGATTCAAAATTTCAAAAAAAACTTGGCCCGTATTTTGGAGACGTGACAATAAAGCCCGGCCCGGGCCTGACCCAGTGACGACCCCTACCACATGGCTATTGACTGCGGTAATAAGCGATTTGCTTATAGGAAACCAAAAGCTCTCAAGTCAACCTCAAGGAGTGACATTGAAGATGAAAATACCCCAGACAAAAAGGAAGAGAACGTTGCTCTTATCTTTTAATTCAAATTGAATGATGAGGAGGAATCAAATGATCTATTTGAAATCTCTAACGAGAAAGCAAATGATAGGTATGTAGAGTTGTACAATGCATCAGTGGCTATGGTTAAGACAAACAATTTTTTGGAGGAAGATATTAATATTCTCAGACAAGAAAATCTTCTAGTTGAAGCTAAATATGCTAGAGGTGAAAAATCAAACACAACAAATTCTGAATAAACAAAGGAAGTGTGAATGCCAAGTCAAAAACACCTCAAAATGTTCAAATGGGCCAGAATTGGTCAACGGAATAAATGAACTTGAGGTTGAGGTAAAAACTTATGTTTTACTTAATATTTCTTAGAGTTTAGAAATAAAATCCTTGCAGAAACAGCTGACAAAGAGAAATTAAAAATTTCAGAAGTTTGATGAAAGCTCGAAGAAGGTTAGTCAATTGCTTCTACAACAGAAACATTTTGGAAATACCACTAAACTTGGATTCACAAAAGCAATTAACTTTATCAAAAGCTCAAGTGAGAAAATCAATTCACCTCCAGTGACTACTACAATCTTGGATCCACTCAAGACTTACCATTATGAATCCAAGCAAAACAAGGAGGTAAGTATCTGCTACTCAGATGAGCAGTCCAGGTATGTCCTTGAAAAATCCAAGTTTATTCCTACATGTCATTACTGTGGTGAAAAATGACATATTAGATCTTGGTGCAGAAAGTTAAGTCACATAGATGCTATAGACAACTCTAATCTCAAAAAGGAAGAGTCTAAGAAAAATGTGAAGAAACTGATATTTAGTCTGAAATGAAAGAACAAAGAAACATGCTGAATAACTTAACCAATATGATTGCCAAGTCTCAAGAAAAAGTCAAGACTAACTCCAGAGGAGAGAAATAAGACATGATAAGTGTCTTATTTCTAGAATAAACCTGAACTTTTCTGATGATTTTGGTGAAATTTTTGTAGGAACTAAACACATAAGTGATATCAAGTTCATGTGTCTAGTGTCATTATCCGCACTCCTAGATACAAATCCATATTTTTGGTATGTTGATAATGGATGCTTAAGACACATGACATGAAACATGAAATGGTTCACAAGACTGGATTCAGAATTTTTCAACAGAGAAGTGACTTTTGGAGATGGAAAAACTTGTCAGATATTAGGAAAAGGAACAACGAGAGCTCATGGAATCCCTAAGCTGACAAATGTTTACTATGTTGAAGGATTATCTGCAAATTTCATGAGTGTCAGCCACTTAACTGATGAATATAAAGATGTTTGGTTTAATAGAAAAAGATGCTTGGTACTTGATAAAGAATGATGTTTTGTAATGCAAGGACTTAGATCCTCTGACAACTGTTATCAGATCATGTCAGATGATTCTAACTCATTAACCTGCTACCACCATGAAACTTTAGCAGGAATTGTGGCATAAAAGTTTAGGTCATGTCAACTTTCAAATCTAAAGGAAAATCCAGACAAGATGTACTCATGATGCAAGCTTGGGAAACAAACTAGAAACCCTCACAAGGTGGTAAATTCAAATACCACATCAAGGCCTTTTGAATTGATGCACATGGACTTGGTTGGACCAACACAAATCTCCAACTTTGGAAACAAAAGGTACATACTTGTTGTGGTTGATAATTTTTCTAGATTTACTTGGGTTAAATTTTTTGCAGATAAAAGTAAAACTTTTGAAGCATTCAAGAAGCTTAGCAGCGGACTATTGACTGAAAAGTATGCACAAATGCTCAAGATAGTCAGAATCATATTAGATAATGGGACTGAGTTCAAAAATAGCTCATTTTCTAACTTGTGCAAGGAGAAGGGCATCTTCCATGAATTCTCATCACTCATCACTCCTCAACAAAATGGAGTTTTGGAAAGAAAAAACAGGGTTCTACTTGACATGGCTAGAGTTATGCTTCACTCATCTGGTGTCAACACAAATATGTGGGCTGAGGTAGTCAACACAACATGTCACACTACAAACTGAGTGTTACTAAGACCTGGTACTGACAACACCACATATGAGCTATGGAAAGGTAGAAAATCAAGGGTAATCTACTTTCACATTTTTGGAAGTCCTTGTTACATCTTTCGAGACAGGAAAAAACTAGCAACGTTTGATGCCAGGAGTGATCCAAGAATTTTTCTTGGATACTTACTGAACAACAGAGCTTATAAAGTGTATAACAAGAGAACTAAAAGTGTTATAGAATCAGTCAATGTATCTATTGATAGCCATGCTTTTGTACCTATTGATTATGATGTGACTTATGATCTTTTTATGTTTGAGAACTTTCCCTTGTCAGAACCACTAAATCATGCAGATGAAGATCCAATCCTTGGATGAAGTCCTGTGTTCAGACAAGTCCAGAAATATCATTCTCTCGAAGATGTCATTAGAATTCCAAATAGTGAAATCAAAACTCGCAGGCAAGTTGCATCATCCAGCTCTCTAGCTTTGGAAGATGATGAGGTAAGGCAAGAGGTAATGAGTACAACTGCCCTTAGCTGTTTCATTGTCAAACATAAAAAGGATATTAATATCATACAGTGTTTTGGCTTTGTCTCACTAATTGAACCAAAGAATATTAAAGAGGCTTTGATATATGATGACTGGATAAATGCCATGCAAGAGGAATTAAATCAATTCAAAAGGAATGATGTGTGGACCTTGGTTGAAAAATCGAGTGATTGTAATGTCATAGGAACCAAGTGGATTTTTTTGAAATTAACTGGATGAATTTGGCAACATCACTCGTAATAAAGCAAGGTTGATAACACAAGGATATTCTCATAAAGAAGGAATTGACTTTTATGAGACTTTTGCACCAGTAGCACATTTGTAATTTGTAAGGTTACTAATTGCTATTGCCAGTCATCTAAAGTTTAACTTTTTCAAATGATTGTCAAAACTGTCTTCTTACATGGTGAACTAAACGAGTTTGTGTTTGTTGAACAACCAAAAGGTTTTACTGATTCTCTCTATCCTAATCATGTGTATAAGCTGAAAAAGACAGTTTATGGACTCAAACAAGCACCTAGGGCTTGGTATGAGAAACTATCTATCTATCTATCTATCTATCTATCTATCTATCTATCTATCTATCTATCTATCTATCTATCTATCTATTTATCTATCTATCTATCTATCTATCTATCTATCTATCTATCTATCTATCTATCTATCTATCTATCTATCTATCTATCTATCTATCTATCTATCTATCTTGTTAATCAGAGTTATACAAGAGAGTATGTGGACAAGACATTGTTTGTCAAAAGAAAGGGAAAAGACATCATGATTGCACATGTATATGTGGATGACATTGTGTTTGGCTCAACATGTTCTAAAATGACTGAAGAATTTGCCAACATTTTTCAAAGTAAGCTTCAAATGAGAGCTTGAGGATAACTAACCTACTTCCTTAGTTTACAAGTTAAGCATGTAGAATTAGGTATGTTCTTATCTCAAACAAAATATGCTGAAAATCTTGTTTAAAAATTTGGCATGTCTTCCTCTAAACATGTTGTTAACCCCATGAGGACTACCACAAAACTCGGTGAGGACACCTATGGGAAAAGTGTTGATCCTACTATTTACAAGAGTATGATAGGTAGTCTCTTGTATCTTACTGCAAGCAGACCTGACATTTGTTACAGTGTGGGAGTCTGTACTTGATTTCAAGCTATACCAAAGGAGTCCTATCTAGAAGTTGTCAAGAGAATTATTAGATATGTACATGGAACTACAAACTGTGGAGTGCACTACACTAATGAAACAAATGTTAAAGTTGCTGGATATAATGATGCTGACTGGAGAGGCAACATGAAGGATTGTGGAAGCACATATGGAGGCATATTCTTTGTTGGAAAAAATTTGATTTCATGGAACAACAAGAAATAAAACTACATCTCACTGTCCACTGCAGAGGCAGAATACATTGCTGCTGGCAGCTACTACACTCATTTGTTGTGGATGAAGAACATGCTCAAAGACTATGGAATTCTTCAAGGGAAGCTCCCCATTTTCTGTGACAACACCAGTGCCATTAATATTTCAAAAAATCCAATTCAACATTTCAGAACCAAGCACATTGATATTTGATATCATTTCATCGTGAGCTACTGGAACAAAACATTCTTGAACTCCAGTTTGTCTCAAAAGATTGTCAACTTGCTGATCTCTTCACAAAACCTTTGGACACTGCTCGCTTTGAATACTTGAGGACTATCATTAGTATTTGTGCTTTAATGTACAATAATCTCTGTATAACCTTCAGACTCTGGAACATCACTTCTTCCACCCTTCATCCAGGTCTGAAACCTCAAGGTACGCAAGAGACTCATGAGTTTAATCAACATCAAATTACTCCCATTTGCTCTTGTGAGAATTGTGCCTTTTTTCTATATAATAAGTCTTCTATTGACTTCTTATTTTCTTTCAGAGTTTGTCACCATGGCAACTCTAGTACTTAGTTGACATCATGGCTAAAGTATATGTCAAATCCACTTTCTTTTGTACCTCAGAAAATTGCCATCTACCTAAATCAATGTCCATTACCTCTTTAACAACATCATGTGAGTGAGTGAGATATGTCTTTGGCATGGTTTCAGAAGCTTTTTATAAAGCAAAAATTCAACAAAAGAAAAAGAAAAAGATCACCACTACTTCAAGAACTGAAGGCAATTTTAAAATACATTGACAAAAGGTCAATATTGTTCCAAATAGGTCAAATTAGTATTAATTACATTGACAGAAGGAGTAATAATTGTCACAAGGTGATTTTCAACATTTGTCAGCTTTGCAGTTTTAGATGAGGTTCTTTGAAATGGATCATAATTTTGAGAATTCACTTCCCAACTAGAAGACTGTAACTATCTCCACCGACACTTTACAGTAATCCTCACATGGTGGCTGTAACATAGTGTAGATAGATTAGCACACAACTAGGAACATCCTCCCCATCCGAATCACTTGGTTGCACCCCTCATCCCATTACAACCATAACAAAAGTCCTCATGATTCTCATTGATGTTGCTATACCTTTTCACACTGATGGACATACAAGCCTATGGTATTTCTATCTTGTTCACAGAAAGGCGTGAGTGATAGATAGTCAGCACCACAGTTTATCAGATCAGTAAGGTTGTGAGAATCCTTGCGAGAGTGATGTTGATTGAGCTGATGCTATCTTGTTTATCTTGCAGTTATGACTTGGTATAATTTCACTCATAATCCATTTCCAGAGTGTGTTTTCTATGCTATGAGATTTGTTGTAGGTATACACCATCACAGGGGAAGTTTTGATGTTGTTCATTGCTGATAGTGTTTTAAGGATGTCTTGATGCTCCTAAGTATTATTGGACTCCTAGATGGGCTTGGAATGGGTTTTGGCCCAACTCAGTTGCCTGCTCAATGCGAGAGAATCTCTCCCTCTTTTGAGAAATTCTTCCGCTTTCCCTGCGTGTTTCTCGAGACATGTTTTGATAATTGTGACACCACTTTTAGCCTTCTGCTTCATTTCACTATAAGAATGGTTCGTTACATCTGCACTGCTCAAAAACTCACCGATTCGGAACTCTACCACCGCCAACCACTTGTCCGCCATCGTTTACAGCACATAATGGTTCAACACTCTAATTCTTCTTCCAACAAACCTTCCCCTACTCCTTCATATGTTAATGCTCCACCAGTGCCTCCTCCTAGTCTCACCAAATCTTAGAGGCTCATCAACATCGAGCATTATATCGAGCTGCTGAAGGAGGACGTTGCCGAGGTCTTCATGCATGTAGAGATGGTTCGCAATGACGCCTCTTGTCTGCTTGGGATGGTCGCAGATCTCATCTCCATGTTCGGAATCCACAATCAGCAATGATTTGAGAGCTACGTGGCAAAGAAAGTGGAGTGCAAGAGACAAAGATGTGGCTGAGCTTTGGAATTCACACAAAGGGGAGATCAACACAAGCTTTTTTGGATCTGGATGCATGCAGATAGGGGGAGCGATTCTGATGTTGTTGTTGGTGTAGTTTTTCTTATTTTTTCTTCTTAGTTTTGAACAATGTAGGGATTAATTTTTGTTTTTCTCAAACTTTTATTTTGGGTTGTAAGACATAAGTCTCATTGGTAGAAGTTAGTAAGAATTATCTATGCTTGCTTCTATAGATGCTCTTGTATTTTTTGCAGGTTAATTTACAAGTATTGTGTATGAATTGTCAAAGGGGGAGATTGTAAGTATAACTAGTTTGGCAATTCATGTACAAGACTTACGGGCTTGGATGGCTGTAAGTCTTGAGGGAATGATCTCTGATAGTTAATCTTGGTTCTTATATATTTTGCTTGGTTAGTTGTATGATCTATCTTATTACTGATAAGTGTTTCTGTTAGAAAATTACTAGGTAAATAAGATTGGTTAAATTTCGTTGTGATCTGATTTGGTATTAAAGATTGATTAGTTGTTAACTGATCTGATCTCATTCAAAGAATCTTGTCTTCAAAGTGATTGAAGATCAAGAGGATTGTGTTTTCAATGAAAGATAGAGTTTAGGTGATTTTGATTATAAATAGGAAATATATCACTTAAATTGTATATCCTTCATAAGAAAACACTAAACTTAATTTGTGACTGTAAGTTGTTTTCGATAGTGCATCTGTGTGTTTTATGTATATGTTTGATCTGCAACTTCAAGAGAAGAGATATCGTTTTATTAAGAGGTGCAACTGTTCAAGATCAAGGAGACAAGGAGTTCTCCTAGGGTGATCATGAAAGCTTATATATAGGTTACAAAGAAGGTTTAAAACACGCTTCATTAGTATAAGTTGATCTATTCTATTGTACTTGTAATCTTTGTAAACTGTTTGTTTTGGTGGAAACTTGGGTGCTCAGTTTAGAGCCCCGCAGTATTTATACGTCGTTGAGGTTTCACAGCATCAACACACCATGTGTCTTCTTTACTCTAAGTTACTTAACGGTCTCTAGTATTTTCACAAATTTTGAAAAGAAAAATTTTCTAGCAAACATATAACTCTTTAGTTACCGATAAGAAAACATTATGGTAGTATGCAAGAATATGCTTGCCATATTTTTATTGTTGACATGAATATGTGTATGACATGTTTCGAACACGTAAAAATCAAAAGTTTAAAATATGATTATTTGATGACGACCAAAAATGTTGCTAATATTTTTTTTATAAAAAAGCATATGCGTAATGTGAAAGACTCAAGAAATTTAAAAGAAACAAGTGTTGTTCTCTAAGATGAAAAAAATGCAAACTCAAAAAAGATGAGAAAAATAAAACTGCAAATTAACTCATAAATGGTGGCTACAGCCTTTATAGTTGCTATCCTATCAAATAGCAAAGAATCACGTATCATAATTTCATAATAGTCACTATGGATGTTCAGACTTTTTCAAGAACATAAGTGTTTCATATTTCTATACTCTTTTTTTTAAATTTACCACATACACTTGAAGAATCTACTCCAAGAAATTAGGATACACCTTCTGATTGATTGTTGTTTGCGGTTATCTTCTTGTACCCAAAGAATTATGTATCATCAATTCAGATAAAAAAATCATTGTGGATGTTCACTCTTTTTTAAGATCATAAGTCTTTCATAAATATTCTAGTAGATTGAGCTCATCCCCTCTCTCTCTCTCTCTCTCTCTCTCTCTCTCTCTCTCTCTCTCTCTCTCTCTCACACACACACACACACACACACACACACACACACACACACACACACACACACACCACCCCCTCTTTTTAAAATAAAAAAAAATTCCCTTTAGCTAGTTGTTGTAGGAAAAATAGTGGTTTTTCATCATTTTATTGAAACAATTTAAACAAGGAAATTAAGTGTGATGCACTTAATATTAATGGAAGAAAAACATGGATTTGTGTTTTCCTACAAGAGTACACAAAAATCATGTATTCATTTGTTTAAATTGATTAAGAGGTGAATGTGAAATTATCACCCAAAATTTGCCACTTGAAACATAAGGAAATGAGTTCGTCTCATATGGAAAAAATTAGGAATGTGGAGACATTTAAATAATATATATTTATATTATTTTACTATGCTTTAAGTAAGCAAGTAAAAAGGTTAGATGGACCAGGCTTGTGATATGGACTTATGTGCCCCCCAATTCGGGTTGGCTCGCATAAGTTTTCTTTTGCACCATGGAATATTGACATTTGGTTTTTCACATTCTTTCGGTTACAAAACCTGTGGCCTTTCACATTGTTTCAGTTATAAAATTATTACCGGAAATAATTTGGTTGATTAATTGTGCAAAACCAAAAACCAATAGTAGTAGGCGGCTTAAACCTTCTTAAGGAAAGCATGTGATATACATGCCTTGACTTTTTTTCCTATTCAGATTATCATCATGAACTATTCGGTTACAAGTTCGTAGTTTTTAAAATTTTATTCTTGAAATTTTGTTTAATCTAATTAATTAAGTTAATTAATATATTCAGATTTGGACAATATTATTTAATATTTCCTACAGTTGCTCTATAATAGACATTTAGGATTCTATTTCGAAAAGCTTAATGTTCCTTTGGCTATAGAAACAGTCTCCAGGATCTTCGAGTATTCAGGATAATGCGTTAAAAACATCCACACAATAAACACTCACATCAGTAGCTTAGAAAACTTGGCTTTCCATTATGATGAGGACTATAATGCATTTGTAAACTGAGCCTCATGCTTGTCGAGGAAGATTTGGAAAAGCTCTATCCAATATAACTTTTTTTCTTCCTTTGATTACAAGGAAGACTCTTGTAATTGTATATCCCAGTTCAATATTTATATATAAATAAATAAATAAATAAAAAAGATAAAATTGATAAAATTGTCACTCATGTTTATCTAAAATGACTTGGTCACTATCAAATGTCATATATCAAAATGGTCACTCACATTTGGATTGGATTAGAACTCATCTGGTTCCAACTTCTTCCTGTAATTCACGATTATTTGAAGAATGAAAGGAGATTTGACGAAATGAGAGTTGCGAGCTTTGTTTTCTTAAGAGCTCAAGGTAACCCTACCATAGCTTGGTTTGCTGTGAGGTGGCGAGTTTCAATCCCCATATCGTTGAGAAGTTCGGTTGAGAGATGGTGGCGTACCATGTGGTTGAGACTACGGCGTCACTCTTCATCAACCATGTTGTTGAGAGATCTGGTTGAGGGAAGGCCACGCGCCAGATTTCCTGCTGAGGCCAATTCTGGGTTCTACCGCGTCTTGAAAAGGCGGCCGACGATGACTATGGAGGCAGGGTGTTGAGCGAGGATTGGTTTGCCTTTGCTTGGGAAAAAATGGAGGTCGACAGAGGCCAAAACGGGGTCGCCTCAAAATTAAGAACGATCGCTCCTCTTTATGCTCGAGAACGGAGTACATCGGGCTAGAGGTAATGCAAATAGGCTTTGCAAGTCGTCGGGATTCGAGTGGAGGATGATTGTGGCGCTAGTCTTGAGGCTCCACCCACCACGGAAGATGATTCGATTCAGACTAGCACAGGCCGTCGGCGATTATGGGCCGACGAGATTTGGCTGAGGGGAGCAGAATTTGGCCAGCGGCTCTCTGACGGCGGACACCGTGAGGTACAAGCGGTGGGATAGGGCAAACCAAATTTGGGAGAGTATGGGCCTCAATGGGTTTCTATTTATGTGGGCAACTCTCAATTTATTGGATTATTGTTCCTTCCCCTTTGTACTGTGTGGTTTCTGGGCCTGGAAACTGAACATCACTCAGGGAAGTTTTGCATGACACTCTGCGCGAAGAATTTCGGTGGCACTCGCGAAGACAAAAGCTGAGGAGCGCTGAATATTAGTAATGTAGTTTTGTTGGGGTGGCATAGCTAGATAGGGTATGTGGCCACCAATTTCTTTAGAAGTTACTTTTAGCTACTTGTTTTATATCTAATCACGTTTAGATATGATTGTTGGGTACCCGTTTGAACTGTAATAGTGTAGGTTGCTTTTGGGAGACTTTTATATCGGGCTGAATACCGGCGTTCCTCTTTGTAACTTATCAACTTCATATTCTACCGATTCACTTTTAAAAAAAATCACTCATCTTTGATCAAAAGTCAAAATGGTCAACCCATCATTTAAGTCGTTAAAAAAAATTCATGACATCTTTTCCAAAAAAAAGAAAAGTCATGATATAATGTGCCAAATTTAACGTGGGGTTTTGAGTCATCTCTCTCTCTCTCATTCAAAGTCATTTAGGCTGGTTTGATTGATTGACACTTAGGTGGAGGTTGCAATTTTGTAGCAACAAAATACTGGGCAGGTGAAGTAAAATTCCAAATTAAAATCCTCTATTCATGGCATTTGATTCGTTTTATTTTCCTTACCCGAGTTTAGACATTGATTTTTGTCGTAACAAATTAATGCTTTTTAACCATCTTATAGTTACAAAACAGTTGTGTTTCAGTCTCTATAAATATACACAATCGTATGGCTTAGTTACACACATTGCACAAAGAGAAGAACATTTCAGAGAGAGAAATTAATATGAGTTCTAGAAATCTTTCCTTGGGCATATGCACCGTTGCAGTAATCTTAATCTCTCATGTATCTCAAGCCAGAGTTCAAAATCCCCACCACGGCTTCATTAGTGAACACAATAAAGCTCGAGCAGAGGTTGGTGTTGGTCCGATTGTGTGGAACAACACATTAGCAGCCTACGCAAAAAACTATGCTAACTCAAAAATCGATACTTGTGAAATGATACATTCAAAAGGACCATATGGCGAGAACTTGGCTGCCGGTCATGGTGTAATGACTGGTGCACAAGCTGTGAAATTTTGGGTGACTGAGAAGGAATTTTATGACCCGGTCTCTAACAAATGTGTTGGTGATGCATGTGGGCATTATACTCAGGTGGTTTGGCGCAATTCAACTCAGCTAGGTTGTGCTCGTTCTAAGTGTAAAAATGGGTGGATGCTTGTTATCTGTAACTACTATCCTCCCGGCAACTACATTGACGAGCGTCCATACTAGAAAATGTTATGTACTTAATTAATAATAATTTGCTTATAAAGAAATAGTACAATATGTATTGGTTGATTCCATTATAAACGATTCAATGTAGATTCTTAAGAATTCTTAACATCTAGTTGTTTCTCAATAGCACCTGATTCACTAAATTGTCTAAGTTTTTGGATGAAGAACCTTGCGGAGATGTAGCTTCTTCCCCAAGTTTCTTCCACTCCAGGGCCTTTGCTTTCATTTTCTTACCCTTCTCTCCCTCCATCAACTCCCTCACAAGCTTTTCCACATTGTCTCTCTTGACATTGCTGTCGATCTCCATGCCACAGCCCCAATCGTTGCAAGTATAGTAACAGTTCGTCGGCTGCTCGGCAAAGATTGGCCAACACAACATAGGAACTCCTGCAGACAAACTCTCAATCGTCGAGTTCCATCCACTGTGTGTCAAAAATCCTCCAACTGATGGATGGTTAAGCACCTTCTCTTGTGGACACCAACTTCCAATTAGACTCCTTCCTTTAGTCTCTTCCACAAATTCACGTGGCAAAATTGCCGAGTCCCCAATGACTAGGTCCGGTCTTATCACCCAGAAGAAGGGAAGCTTGGTATTTGCAAGACCCCAACCAAACTCGACAAGATTTTGTGGTGTCATGACAATTATACTCCCAAAATTGACGTACACAACTGAGTTTGGTGCCTTGCTATTCAGCCATTCAAGGCATTCAGTCTCTTCCTTTCGTAAACTGTATCCCAAGGATTTGAAAGGGTGTTCCGGTATCCGATTCAGTAGTAATTGGAAAGGTCCAATTGCGTAAACCGGTGGAGGCATAGACGAGAGAGCATGCAACACGTCTGGTTCCAATGCATCAAAGGTTTGGACAATAACTGCCGAAGCTTTGGGAACTCTATCCAGTGCTTCAATGGAAAAATTAAAGAAGAGGTCATTGGGGTTCGTAGTTCGAAAGCAGGTTGGGAGATCCCTCAAACGGATACCTTTCATTCCCGGAACCCAGTCCACTTCCTGGTCTAGATATCCATTGGTGAAACAGCTCTCATCTACGAAATTATATAGCCGAGTACATTGTGAATTTCTTGTAATTAATCGAACAACTGAAGCATGGTAAGAGAAGGTAACGCACACTGGAAGAGTTGCAACCTATTTAACTGTTGTACTAGCTTTTAGATTTATCTAGAATCACATAAGCAAAATTGTTCTAAAAATGTCTTGTAGATATTTTAGGCCTCCTCTGTTTTTATCTTCCTCGGTCTCAAATATACTTCTTCTTTCCGAAACTTTACCCTATCTAATTCTAATAACAATAGTGTGAGCTTCCCATTTAATTTCTAATAAAAGCCAAGTACGGTTGGCCGGCTACTCCGGCTAGGGCATTTGTATTTTGTATAATTACCTTTGAATGGGGCAAGTCCTTTTGCCTTGAGAACAGAATATTGTTTGGAACCCAAGTAACCGCATGCTGCAAAAGGAAACAAGAGTGAAATAGAAATTCCAAGCTCTTGAGCAGCTGTGATGGTGAATGTCATAAAACCATCAGCAACGATGGACCTCACTGGAGCAGCAGTCTTGTCGGAATTAGTCGAAGTATCATTGAGTTTGTTGAGGAGGTCACGAAACGGAGGCAAGCAGTTTCCTTTTCTAATGGAAGTCTGAAGCTCGGCGATGGCGATGTCTTGGGTTAGTTGGGTATCATCTTCGTCTGAATATGCAAGGCCATCTGTGATGGTTTCGAACCGAAAATCGGGAAGCCCGTCAAGGGAGTTTGGTCCAAGAGATCTAAGGAATCGCTTGTGGATGAACTCTGTGTTGACAAAAGTTACATGAAAACCCTTATGGTGGATGAGCCGTGCTAATTGAAGCATAGCCTTTATATGGCTCTCCAATGGCAAAGGAATGCAAACAACATGAGGCTTTTGGTTTACAGCTAGCATGGAACTCATGGTAGTGAACCGTCTTCTCATGCATGCAGTCTGAAACTCTATGGAGCCATGATCACTAAGAGCATATCTCTATCTAATGAAGCCATGTAGGTAGCTAGATACCTAAAGTCAGAAAGAGTACCAATAATCGAATAATTTTGACTAGAGTGGATACGAAGAATGTAGTCACAAAGAGTACTCTTTCCTGAAGATAGAGTGGATACGAAGAATGTGGTCACAAAGAGTACCAATAATGAATGGCCGGGCTTTCGTTCTTTTCTGAATAATGTTTTATTGTTTTTATTGTTGAAGAACTGAAAAATTACCATAGTACTATGGTCAACCATTTGATTCTTGGGCTACAGATCAAATTTGGAGAGGTCATTTTTAGCTATTTATCTATGTATTAGTGCAATTTTGAAGTTTTTTGGAATTGATGAGAGATTGGGAATTAGCCAATTTAGGAAGTTTGTTCGTAAGTCAACGTTAACCTTCCTATTTGGCCACGGTCAATTTATAAAAGCATCCAAGTTTCTACATCCTCCCCCTAAGCAATAAGGAAGAGATATATAAGTCACCCTTTAGGGTTAAAAATTGGTGAACTTTGTGATATTCAAAAATTCATACTAGAGTAGCCGCCTATATTTCTCATGGCGTTTGAACTAGGGCAGAGGACTCCAATGGGTGAAGAAATCGAAGACTATCGCAAAGAGAGTGTTTATTGTGATCCTTTGGAAGATGACAGTAAGTACAAGTATTCCCCATGTCTATTGTTGAGGAGAGTACTCAGGGAGGAGTTGGCTGCCAAAGACCTTTACAAAAACCACAAAAACAACAAGCTTCTCGTGGCTGCGGTGCACGCTGTGCTCTTGGACGCCGGTTTCGTTCGCTTCAGTTCGGCTACGTCCGTACACGATGCCCTCTTAGAGTTGGGCTTCGCAGAGTTCGGTTCCGTTTCCGGTACGTCTCATTCCTACACTTTGCCTCAGATACTTGTCCAACAAGATAATAACAATAGTGATCTGAAGATGGTTCAAGGAATTGTGTTGAAGTTTGAGTATTTAGGTAACATTGTGCCTGATCAGAAGAAAATATCAAAATTTGTGGCGCCTCGCATGGTGAAAATTAGCGGGTCCTTGATTAATTCTGGTAAGGAGGTATGTTTGGAAGCGGACGAGAATAAGTTTGCGCCGGCGTTTTCGATTTTTTGGGGAAACAATATAGTCAATACTGATCTGAATGATTTGATATTCCGTGAGAGACAAGTTTGTGAGTTTTGGAGAATTTTTAAGGATGAGATTGCACTTCCATTGATGATTGATCTTTGCGCAGAGGCCGGTTTACCTACTCCATTGTGCTTCATGAGCCTTCCTCCGGGTGTTGATGTTGCCAAAGTAGGGAGTGTTTGTAAGGAGCTACGTGATTTTTCAAGTGACAATGAGTTTTTTTTTTTGAGGTGAAAGATAAAATATATTAGGTCTGATAAGTTACAAAGGAGACCACCGATTGCCGGCATGATATAAAGAACTCTTTAAAGCAACTTATATTATATCGTGCTCATTACAATGCTATCGCTATACATAAATAGATGGACTACGTAGAAAAATAACTAAAATAACCGAGCTTCACATCCTATTTAGTTATGCACCCCAAATCACAGCAGGTTGCGCTGTGCCTCAGCCGTCTTCAACAGAATAATGAATTGCATCAGCACAGTCTCATTTTCTGTTCTACTCAAAGGAAAAGTTGAAGGTATATTTTCCCCCACTATAAGTATTAGACAAGGTGATCCCCTGTCACCTTACATATTTATTATCTGTGTTGAACATTTGATTAGACAATTAAACTTTCTTACAAAATCTGTAAAATCTAATGTTGGAATGTTATCCTCACCAAATGGCTTTATAATTTCTAACATAATGTTTGGTGATGACTGTTTAATTTTCTGCAAGGCCACCTCAAAGGGTGCACATAATGTTAGAAGAATATTGCATCTATTCAGTGATGCTACAGGATTACAGATTAACTACTACAAATCTTCACTGTACTTTTCCCCTAAAGTAGCAGCCAGAGAGAAGATTAAAATTGTGAATATTGTGAATATTTAGTAGAAATGCACTATTGAAAAGTATCTGGGCATACACAATGTAATTAATTAGAAGGATCCCATTAATGCAAAACAGATGCTATTGAAGATATCCAACAAACTTGCTGGTTGGAAAAATGGTACACTCTCTGGAGCTGGTAGACTTACTCTTATTAGATCTAATCTTACTAACATGTCTAGCCATATATTCTCTTACTTTAAATGCCCTGATAAACTAGCTAAGAAAATTGATAAGGAAGCTAGGACCTTTTTCTAGGGAGGTTCTTCTACTCCTCATGTGTCTTGGAGTGATGTTTGTACCCCTATCCATTGTGGAGGTCTTAGTGTGAAGCAGGTTATAAATTTCAATAATGCTACTATTGCAAAGGTGGGGTGGGAGATTTTGACTGATCCTGATAATTGGTGGTCTAAGATCATAAAGAAAAAGTACCTCACAGATAAGTCTTTTTTCACTGCAGAGGCTAAACAACATCACTCCTATGCTTGGAGAGGTATTCTTAACAGTAGAGGATTGTACGAAATGACAAGGATATCTAGTTTTGGACTCATAATTGGGTTTATCCAGTTCCTATCTATCATTTAATTGACACTAATTTGAGAATGCATGTGAACTTGGATGAATGTGTGGCAGATTTTATTACCAATGACATGTAGAGCAAAACACAACTATTGTCAATTTTGAACTCGGATATTATCAGTGCTATTTGTGGAATCTCTATTCCCATAAGCCCTCAAGAGGATGCCTTCATTTGGGGTCCCTCCACTTCAAGTAAATTTTCTATTAAAACAGCTTCTGACTTACAATTGGGTAGTGTTTCTAAACATAAGCAAGCTAGCCTGATTAAAAACATGTGGAAGCTAAATATTCCTCCTAAGCTTAAAATTTTCAGCTGGCTCCTTCTGAGAGATCGTTTAAAGACCATATACAGATTATTGAAAATGCAAATGATTCCTAATAATGTTTGTCCTCTTTGCCTTAACCAAGAAGAATATATTAACCATTTATTTTGCAGTTGCCTTCTTGCAAAAGATGTATGAAATTTCTCCAATATGTCTCATTTAATCACTTATGATAACCTGTTTGACATCATGTATAAATGTGTTGATGATAAAATTCATGACAAAAGTATTTGACCTATGATCTTGAATGTCTGCTGGCATATCTTGCAAGCAAGAAACAATCTGATCTTCAGGAATGAAATCTTTATACCACAAGCAGCTACTACTTGGAGCAACTACACAGATGCTAACTACAATATTCCTACCACAATCAGATCGAGTAAACACTGTCAACATCAAGTGGAACCCTCATGCCAACAACTTAATCAAAATCAATTTTGATGGATCTGTCAGAAGAATCAACAATGGATCAGCTACTGGTGGATTTGTTATTAGAGACTCAAATGGTATTTCCCTTGCTGCAGGTGCTTGTAACTTTGGTAACTCTAACGTCATTGCAGAAGCTCAAGCCCTAAGGCAAAGTCTTACTCATGCCATGGAAGCTGGCTACGACAACATCATCATTGAATGTGACTCCCTTCTCATCATCAGCTGTGTCAACAACACTTGGAAGTCGCATTGGAAGCTAACTACAATTATCAAGGACATCCAATAATTGGCTAGGAACTTAGTAACATCATATTCCAACATGTTTATCGAGAAGCTAACTATATATGTGGTTGATAAGCTTGCTCAACTTAGTCATAGCTCTAAAGGCAATAGAACCTGACACCACACTCTTCCTTGGAATGTTGCTAGATTTCAATTGCATGATAAGTTTAATTTAGGATGCCCTAAATACTTCTCTTTGTAATTTTATTTCCCCGGTAAAAAAAAAAAATTCAACCTAGACCCAACTATCAAAAAACCTACTTTGGGGATAATGGGGTCAAAAGGGTTTGGAGTTGAAAGCTAACATATTCATTCCACGTGGTTTTTGTGTAGAGATTTACCAAAATTAAATTGTCAAAATTCATACTTGCTAATTATGGCTAGTAAGTATATGTTTGGATTTTGACATTTTAGTCTCCAAAATTAGGGTTTAATTAATAAGCCAATATGTTGTATATAAGTTGACACCATTGATCCCAATGGTTGCATCATTGTGCTACGTATGCGGACTTGACGACCAAATAATGCATTAGGTTTGTGTGGTGTCACCGCCTTATAGAAAACTATCACGATTAGCTAGCCACCAAGACTTGGTTAAAGTTCATATTAGAACACTAGCTACCCAACCCAAACAAACATATATACGTGATATGTCACACACAATAGCTTGTTTATTTTGGCTTCGTCCAGACGTGGTGAAGCCTAAGTCAGCCGTCTTGCCTGTAAAGGATTTTGGTGCCTCTTGGACGCCATTCTTATAATTAGCTTGAACAAAATAACACGCCATTGCAGCCCTTTGCACGTTTTTCCTTTTCAGTTAGAGCATATGCACCGGCTGTTGCTCGAGCAGCAGCTCCCGAGCTCATCAACGAACGGTCGCCAACGACAGCACGCCTTGTGTTAGTATTGTGTTAGTATTGCATAATTAGTTGTACGATTAACATACTTATCCACTTAAGCAGATTAGCAACACCTACTCAACCACATGCAAGACCACCAAGGAAGCACCAACTTCACTCACCGGACCCACCCCTTCCGAGCGCTCACGCGTCCGTGGGGGGCGCGCCCGAACATGCGGATCACACACCAGCAGGAACCATCAGTCCCACATCGAAGAAGAACACCAGGTTCCAATCTCAGACACCTATACATATCAGGTATTTATTACAGGTAAGATCATCCCATCGAACGGTATCTAATTCCATTCGATCACTCATTCATGTTCCAGCACACCAATTCACACTCCATTGACCTCAACACAACACGTTGGACTCAATCTCTCAATTCATACCACACCACTCGCACGTTCGCTTGACTGTTATATCCAGTATATATTCTGACTTAGGCATCGGAGCGTTGAAGGCGGGCCACCCCGTCTTGACCCCTGACCGCCTGCTTCATTGTTGTATTCTTCTAACAGTTGCTCCCGAACGCCCGAGGAAGGAGGCACCCGCAAGAAGAGCCCGCACGCACGAAGAGAAGGAAGAAGAGGAGAGTCCGCCCATCCGAACAGCCCCACCGTTCGGACGCACCAAGGAGGGGAGGTCCACCGCACGACCGAGGAAGGAAGAGGAAGCTTATTCTTGTTGCTTCTGCCCCATTACGCCTCCGCGCGTAATTCGGTAGAAACATCTGGCGCCGTCTGTGGGAAACTTACAAATTGCAAACCTCGTATAAACACCACCGAAACCAAAGGTCCACATGCTCAACCCGGCGACCAACGGCAGCAGCACACCTGAAGGAGGGACTCCGCCAGGCTCGATAGAGCGGAACGTACAGGCAACCGACAGGGACGACAAGGACAGGCGCATCAACGGCATGGCCCAGGAGTTGCGGGAGGCAGCACTCGAGAGAACGAAGGAGCGCCAAATCCGCCGAAAGATGGAGGAACGACTGGAGGCGCTCATCGGCCGGCAGATAGAGCAGCACGAAGAGACGCAGGAGACCGCCAGCGAGGTGCGCCCTCTGTTCGCCAGAACCAACGCCCGAGCGCCCTCACCGGTGGAGGAGTCATCACCCCCGACAAACAACAACCTGATCCTACGGAGGATGGAGGAGCTGGCGGAGGAAGTCTCACGCTTGCGCAAGGACAAGCTGGCAGCTCAAGGCGGGACGTTCGCCCCCCGGGTCAGCCCGTTCTCGGCGCACATACTGGAAAGAGGAAGGGATCCCCACGCCAAGATAACGAAGATTGCCCGGTTCGACGGGAGCGGGGATCCACGAGCGCACGTGGACGAGTTTCGGTCCACCACGGACGGGACCCGATATTCGGACCCAACCTTATGTTTCCTGTTCCAGGAAACACTGGCGGAGGAGGCACGGAGCTGGTTCTACGAGATCCCGCCGGGGTCCATCCACTCATTCCTCGAGCTGGCGGAGAGTTTTCAGAAGCGCTATCGGCTCCAGGGGAAGTATAACACCACGGGCATCCTCCTGAAGGTCCGCCAGGGGAGGGACGAGAGTTTGTCGAGCTACATTAATCGATGGAGGACGCTCGCAAGCACATGCAGGGACCTTGACAAACGAGTGGCCAACTGCAAATTAAAATTGATCATCGCAGGACACCTGCTCTTGGGAAGATTCCCAACTGAGCATGGGATCGGCCACGTCCAAGGATACAATCAGCAGGAAACCACGGAGACTCGAGGCAAGCAGGAGGTCCTTACCTTAGGACCCACGGATCTGGAGACACGATCCACGCACGGGCGGCGCAAGGCAACACCACGAGTAATCTACTAAGGGCGAGGAAACGGACCGCCCGATCATCCGGACGGGCGCGTCCAAACTGGGGAACGCCACGCCCACGGAACGCCCAACATTTGGAGAAGTATTGTTGCTGTCAGTCATTATACTTGTTACTCTTTCCGTTAGCCTATATTTGCGCGTTCGTTTGCCCTTGACCCGCCCGCCCATGAACTCGGGGGACTGGGGGACTGGGGATAGGCCATCGAATGAAGGCACTGCTTTACATACTCGCACAAGTTATTTAAAGAGGCGCCAAAAAAAAAAAAAAAAAAAAAACAGAGCCGCACAGGCGAGAGGTAAAGCAGTTCCACTCAGTCCAAAAATTACAACACCTACTCTATTACAAACAAAGAAACAACTACTCCGCCCCCGTCTCCACATCCAACTCCTCACCCTCATCCGATGTCACCGCAACCTCAGCTTCCGCCTGTTCGCCCGGCCCCACCCGCCTGACCACTGGCTCCAGCTCAGCCTCAGCACGTCCCCTGGAAGGCCCCGCCACTCTCTCGTACGAAGGAACCTCGACGCCCGACAGCCTCTCGACTTCAGACTCCAGGAACGCCACCCGGGCGGTTGCTTCAGCACGAACACGCTTCAGCTCACCTCGCAGACACTCCGCCTCGGCCACGGCCTTATCTCTGTCAATCTTGGCCAGAGTTTCACAGGCAGCAGCTTCTCCCGCCCGGATATCCGCCTCGTTCACGCGAGCAACGTACCGCCGCATCAGATCGACGGCCTTCTCCCTGGCGGTCACCACCACGTCCATCGCCCTCTGGTGCTCCAGCGCGCCCTCCCTGAGGCGTGCAAGTTCCGCAATCTCCCGAGAGCGGTAGCGGAAGACCTACTGCATCAGACGAGCGCATGAACCAAAAACCCCATCCAGCCCATCAGCGGGAGCCTCCTCCACCGACGGCAGCGCGACCGCGAGCGCAGCAGCATCATCCTCCAGGGACTGGCGCATTCTCTCCACAACATCATCGCCCGACCCAGAAGCGGGGCCAGGAGAAGCGTCCTCCGCCCGCGCCCTCTTCCGCGCACGTTTTCCACTCTTCCCGTGCGGGGGAGACTTTGGCACCTCCAAGGCCAGAGGAGGAGGATCTGGAAAACAAGAAATCTGGGGAGGACTCGGGGACCGATCTGGGACAACCGCCCGACTTGGAGACGGCCCCACAACAAGCGCACGACTCACCGGTGCCAGCGCGGGACCACCCTCCCGCCTACTCGTACCACCACTCCGCACGACCAGCTGTTGCTCACGTTCTGCCTCGACCTGCGTCTCGGCTCTAGCAACATCGCCCGCCGGCAGAAGAGGAGCATCCGCTTGTGGCACTTGAACATATGGAGCAGGGGCACCCACACCGCCCACCGGTGGCGCACGTTTGGCATCATCTGCCACCGCGCGGACCTTCGCCCCGGCACCCAGCAACCTAAGCATTCGACGCTTGCTCACTCCATCCATCTTCTTCGCTACAAACGCACGCGCAGACAGGTTAGCAAACCAGATAACACTTTCGCAACATTTGAATTCTACTTACTGTCACGCCCGCACTCGTTAGACCTTCGCCCACACTGAGCGCGCATGTACACTGGGGGACTTCCGCCCATGTAGCCCCATTGGGCGACCAACCCAAACACTTGGCCGCAGACAGAGGAACAACACCACAAACACCAAAACCCACCAAATATCACCCAAATCAAATCTAACCCACCCCACCTCAAGAACCAACCCTGTTCTTTAGGCAAACAACAACAAAAATCCAGTAAAACCCAAACACAGCCCAGAAGCCACACAACACACAAACCCGACAGGTACACAAATATCAAGGGTAAAGGACTCACCAGCCTGGGATGGCACTACTGGGTACAAACGACGACCACGAACTCCGGCAGCAGGGGAAAAAATACGGCAAATCTCAAGGGGAGCAGACCACAGGAAAATTTTTGCAGAGCTTTTTGTGAACCATGGAAGTCTAGGAACAGACCACCCATACCCCTCTTTATACTAATCGGTCGATATCAGCCAGTCGGTGCCAGCCGTCCGTTCCATCATGCCCACCGTAGGATTGGGACGCATGGCACCACCCGGTTCACTTGCCCTTCTCAGTAACCGTGCCAGCCCATCATCTCCCCACCTAAAAAAAAAAAAAACAACCCTAGCACGACTTCCAACGGTTCGACACATGGCACCCATGCCCCACCTCACGCGCCCACGCGCGCGACGCCTGCCCTTCAGGCAATCACAGCGAAAGCGGTATTTAATGCCTGGCCCACGCCAGCATCAAATACGACGGCCAACATTCGTCACAACGGTTCCCAAGGAAAAAGGCAATGTCATCTCAAAACCGTTTCATCACCAGCACACCACCAAAACCCAAGGCAAGACACACCACCCGCACGACCGGTAGAGACAGATCACAAAGCACACGTCCAAACAAGGTAAACGCCACTACACGCACACACCAGCTCGGCCCTGGCAGGTTGCAGGCGCCGAGGGTAAACGCGCGCCCGGGCGCGGGGTACGCCCCCCCCCCGTACGCAAAGATACAGGTTGCCTATACGAAAAGGCCAGGGGTCCGTCCTCCCCTTGCAGTCCCTGCAACCAACGGGCGACGGGTGTGGGGCACGTCCCCTCCGTTCGCACACAGCGCAGGTTGGATAAACAACAGAGGCATGAGGTCCGCCCTCTCTCTGTGTCCCAGGCAACAGATGGGCGGCAACAGGCATGGGGTCCCGTCCCCTCTCTTGCGCGCGCCAATGGTGGCACGGGCGTGGGGTTCTTTTTCCCCGCTCACCAGTTCATTCCAAAGCAGAGGCATGGGATACGTCCCCTCTCCTGACGAAATTTGATAGGCAAAACACGGGCGTGGGGTTCTTCCCTTCCGTGCCAACTGAAGTCCTAGTAGGGACGTGAGGTCCGCCCCCCCTATAGGCAACACAAACGACGCGAATGGAGGGTACGCTCTTCATTCGACGATCGCAACAACGAAAGCCGACTTAGCGGGGCTAAGCTCGATGGGCGGCACGGGCGCGGGGTTCTTCCCCTCCGTGTGCGTAACGATAACGATACGCAAGCCGGCTTGGGCGGCAGAGGCATGGGGTCGAGTGGTCCTCTCTCTCCGCTAAGACCGATGGGCGGCGCGGGTATGGGGTCTAGTGTTCCCCTCCGTGAGCGCACCGTTACCGAACGACAAGCCGACTCGGACAGCTTGGGGGTGTCGTGTTCCCCCCCTTGATCGTACCGATGACCGATGGACGTCGCGGGAGTTGGTGTTTCCCCCCGGACGCCGACAGCAAAACCGGGTTAGGCGACAAAGGCATGCGGCACGCCCCCTCTTTGCGCGCGCTAAATCCGAAGAACGGCACGGGTACGGTGTTCGCTCCCTCCGTAGCGCGTTACTTATAGGTCGCGGTCTTGATCCCTCCGTCGATGCTATACCGTACGGAACGGCATCCCCGTTTACGTACGCGGTGCACCACACCATTCCCGCGCTGGCATCACGAAAAAAAAAAAAAAAAAAAACATTCACACACATTCATTCATCATACCATACACCCGCACATCTTGCACAAACTATACATGTATGCTTATACTTATATACCTCTACCTATATCTGTCACACTTGTGTATGTTTTCAAAACCAAACCCACCTGGGCGCACGGCTCCAAACACATAGCAACTCTTGTTTACGAGCCGGGCCCATACCAGCATCAACGTCCACAACACAGGTACACCACTCGCACGAACAGGTACACGCTCGGGCACCCCGGTCCCGCTCCGTCATGCGATCCTTTTCTTGACCGGAGAGTTGGGGGACTTGGGGGGGTCACAGGATCGTGACCGCTGCTCAACCGGATAAGTATTCTTGTTAATCGCCCACCCTTTTTCAACTCCCCAGTCAAGAAAGTTCTCTTTGACTTGGGGAATTGGGGGACTTGTTAGTATTGTGTTAGTATTGCATAATTAGTTGTACGATTAACATACTTATCCACTTAAGCAGATTAGCAACACCTACTCAACCACATGCAAGACCACCAAGGAAGCACCAACTTCACTCACCGGACCCACCCCTTCCGAGCGCGCACGCGTCCGTGGGGGGCGCGCCCGAACATGCGGATCACACACCAGCAGGAACCATCAGTCCCACATCGAAGAAGAACACCAGGTTCCAATCTCAGACACCTATACATATCAGGTATTTATTACAGGTAAGATCATCCCATCGAACGGTATCTAATTCCATTCGATCACTCATTCATGTTCCAGCACACCAATTCACACTCCATTGACCTCAACACAACACGTTGGACTCAATCTCTCAATTCATACCACACCACTCGCACGTTCGCTTGACTGTTATATCCAGTATATATTCTGACTTAGGCATCGGAGCGTTGAAGGCGGGCCACCCCGTCTTGACCCCTGACCGCTTGCTTCATTGTTGTATTCTTCTAACAGTTGCTCCCGAACGCCCGAGGAAGGAGGCACCCGCAAGAAGAGCCCGCACGCACGAAGAGAAGGAAGAAGAGGAGAGTCCGCCCATCCGAACAGCCCCACCGTTCGGACGCACCAAGGAGGGGAGGTCCACCGCACGACCGAGGAAGGAAGAGGAAGCTTATTCTTGTTGCTTCTGCCCCATTACGCCTCCGCGCGTAATTCGGTAGAAACACCTTGTTCGTACTGCTCGGCGATCGGGCCCGCTTCCCCTCCTCTCACCCACTTCGTGGCCCCAGCTCTGCTCGTGCTCTCGCTCGAGCAATTCCTGCTCGTGTAGCTGCTCATGCCGAGCGGTCGTCGACGACTTTGACGGACCCCGAGACTGCTCGTGCTGAAAAACGTCCCCGGTACATATGCTTATGGACCTAGTTAATTATATTGAGTCAAGTTGACTAGATCACCATACCCAATAGAATGACTTTAGCCTTAATTTGTTGCTTCTTGTTATTAGTTTATTGAAACCTTCATCATGGTTCTGCATAAAGATCGAGGTGAATAAGTGAATTAACCATAGGAGCAACCCTACCTTGCGAGCCAAGCTAGCTAAACATGCATTGCATTTACAACGTAACCAGAGTCCCTGGCTGCAATGATGGTTCGCGTTAGAGTACTCTCCTTAGTTCTTATTGACAGTAAGTTTGCAATCAGTGTATTTTAAAGAACAATACAAGATTGGAATCATTTTTCTTTTAGTGGTCGATAATTTATTATTAAAGAATAATAGCATCAAATCCATCAATGACGAAATTACACCAGATTTCTCTGATAATCAAGAATGAAGCAAGGAGCGACAAGGTCATGCATAATTAACATTTCCATTGATGGAATGAATATTTTGAGTTTGAAAAAGTTGTAGAATCAAAGCATTGACGTCTTATATATGTTAGACACTACTAAGGTTTCGGCTCATCGATCATTTTAGGCTTTTGGCGGGTCGAGCTTTGAGTGGTCTGTTTCTCCTGGCACCTGCTACGCTTACTGATCATTTTAGGTATGTGGTGACCTATTTTGAGTCTGGGTTTGGGCTCAATGGTTTGGGCTTCTGGCTATAAAAAATCCATATACAGTATATATTGAAATTTCAAAAGATCATAACAAATTGTTATGAATCGTTAGAAGGTTGTTTATGGAAGAGAATTATTGTTATGCCTCATTAATATCATCATACATGGAATTTAAGTGCATGTTGAAGTTAGAAATTAACAATGTTACAGCCAGACGCTAGTCTCAGTGGGTAGAGATCGATAGATGCATGGTTGACCAATGTAAAAATCTTGATCATATCGATCACTTGATGATCTGGTATTGTACTGCATGTGGGAGACTACGAAGGAGCAAAGGAGAGCGAGACTAATGAGAATTCGAAGAAAGAGACGGTGGGATAATCTATGGTGAGATCTGCTTACGTGTCATAATTGTGCAAGGTAATTTACGATATATTTATTTTTATGCACTATTCATCTAAGTCAATCAAAAATATTTGAGAATGTTTCAAGTAAGTCTTGCACACTTGTGTAGTTGTGACACACTGAATTATTAGTTCTATTGGTTCCTCGATTTGGTGGCTTGAATGTGCTTATGATCTTTGTGATATATATACCCCTTTTTAGTTTGATTTTTGTTCCACGGCGCTCCTGCTCACGTCTGGTCATGGACTTAAGAGGGTAACCATGCATATGGAATCCCAAGTCCTAAAGTCCTAATGAGCCATCAATGGCAGAAATTTTGTATTTGATTACAGCCATCTAGTGTCACATGAAAATAAGAGCTAAAAATCAAAACATAAAATAAAGCAATTTCCAGTATATTCTATAGAGAATAGATCCAGGTGCAAGCAAAAAAATAATTAAATATAGATCCAGGTGGATAATATTGCAAATTGATTCACTGGCTGAAAATGTTTTTGTTTTATTTTTGATCTAAAAGGGATTTAAGGATTAAATTCAATTATCCAGTGGCTAACAATTTACTTCACAACGGGCAACTATAACACCCAGTGAAAAAAGAGAGCTGTAAAACCAAATTTGTCTATTCTGTAAACACGCAAATCAGTAGCTTAATATATGCGAAGAGAACTTTCACAGTTCAATTGGCAAAGTCTGATCAATGTGACACTGACTACTTTTTCAGGCCCAAAAATGGAATATGCCGATGATCATGACAGGTCCATATTTATGATTATCTGGATAGTTGGGCCTCTCATCATCATGCCCATTATCTTGAAGTCAAACTATCAAAAGTCAAAAACTGTGATATTTATTAGTGGTTTTCACCACAGTTGACAAAAATAGAATCCAGTTCGGCAGTACCCACTAGGACAAGGTGTTGAGCTTCACAAAAAGTTTCAGTCTTGGGAGACCCAGAAAGCCACTAAAGATAGTGAACTCTAAGAACCCAGGTACTCTCTTTTTTCTTATTAAGATTACTTGAAATCAAAAGCTTGGTATAATGGATTTTCCTATGGTGCAATCTCATTCTCAAGTCCAAGTTCTTGGTAGTTATCCATTCTTCAATATATTGAGCTTCTGTACATTGTTCTGTGATTTTGTTATGATGATCAGTGTTTGATTTACTTTGGATTTTCGTCTGGTATTGGGTAATGTTGTTGAAATAATGATGCTAAAAGAATAATTCAGGTGATTTGGCTGTTCAAACTATTGTTACCATTTAATGAATTTGTTTCCCCAGCTAACAATAACAAACTTTATGTGCAAGATATATGATAAATTGAACAAGAATATGTAGAACTGGACCAATTTCATTGCATTATCCTATTGAGGATGGACAGTTTAGAGTTTAGACCCTTTGCGTGGTAACTGAAACAAAGCGAGCCCAAGGTTGGGAACTTATTCTTCTTCTCCATGGAATTATATTTGTAGGTGGTTAACTGAATTTGCATACATCTTTTATGGAGCTGGCTCTGGCTTCTCCATGGTTCCCTTCGAATGTATCAAAAGATGTTGATAAGATCAGGTCTTTCCGCTCAATCCCTATGGCCATTGAAAAGGTGTCTGCTCGGAAATTATGTCCATGTTTATCAGCTGTGGCAACCCAAACTGCGCAGGTCCTATTTCTTACTTATATCAGTTATATGTTTCCTCTTACTTCACGTTTGCCATGTGATTGTTGACATTGTTTGGGTTCCAGACAGTGGAGTTTGAAGTAGAGAACAAAAAGCATGATCTGCTGAGAGCTGTCCAAGACACCCAAAGGGACTTGTTACAACTGAAGACCAACGATCTTCTATAGAAGAGGCGCTGGTAAGATATCTTTTCCGTTAAATACCCTCCTTGATAAATTGATTTCGAGTACCTTATAAGTGTTGTAATTTGATGGAAAATATCAGTCCTAGCTCATAGAGAGTGAGATTGTTTTATAATAACTTTTATAAATGACTGATAGGTGACTGTGGAGGGATATAGCAAGGGTGCACCTTTAGATTTGGTGAAATTGGATGGGACGTGGCGATTGCAATATACATCTGCTCCTGATGTTCTTGTGCTTTTGGAAGCAGCTGCGAGGGTGTCTTTCTTTCAGGTAAAAACAATGTAATGCCATATTTCCGGACATCATTATTGTCCTTTATAGTAAGCTGTAAAGCACCTCTTGTCTTTCATACCGAAAGGCAGACTTGCTATTAATTCTTTTTAAACCACTGTACCACTGTGGTTATTCTTTTATCTGCTTGTGTGGTTTTGTAATTGCTTAATGGATCCTTTGTCTGCAATGAATGTAATTGATGTCAAGCCTATTCTGCTTAGTGAGGCTTGTTGGTTGAGTTCACCTCTCTGCCTTGCTCTTTGTTTTCAATTTCACAAATTTGGCTTTTCTTTCCCTCTTTTCTTCTGCTAAACTCACTTCATTTGTGCTTCTAAAATGTCGATTTCTGGATTTCTGTTATATTTGTAGGCTTCTTAATTGTATTTTATTACTTGTGCTGTCTCCAACTTCATATATGCATGGTATTGGCTGGGCAGATATTTCAAAAATTTGAATGCAGAGACCAGTCCAACGGGGGTATAATCCGTAATGTTGTCAGATGGGGTGTTCCTCCGCTTTTAGAGGTAACTTTTCTTCTGTTACTTTGACAGTTTACGTAGAATAACAAAAGTAAAGGTCTTTGGAGGTTTGGAGGATTTGAGTGATTGAGTTTAAAAAAAAAAAATTGACTTCTTTGGATTTTATGGATGAAGTACAGTGATTTCTTTGTTATTTAATTTCCTATTGTGATTGGTTTGTATTCTGTATGACTTGAGTCAATGTAAATTGAGGTGATAGCTGGACATTGTGAGATCAAATCAGTTGAGAGTACTTTTGATTCGAAGTACACTAGATGAAATCAAAATAAGATCGGACTTTGATTTGAATGTACTTTGAAGCTAGACTGCAAGTATTGAAGGTATCGACTCTTAGTTGCTCTAATTGTGTGTTAATAGTTACCATGGGATCTATCACCTTGCAGGAAGAAGACGGTGCTACTCTGCTAGTTTCTGCCCAATTTTCTGTTGTTTCCGTGCGTAACATCTATCTCCAGTTTGAAGAGGTCTGTGTTCCTTCAATTCTTTAAAAACATATGGAAATCAAGAAATGGGAGTGCACTGTCATTTATTTCTTATATTTGTTACACTGCCAAAGAAATAATCATATAGAAGTTCAATCACAACACATTCAACTGGCCCGGGAAAGATAGTGGGATACTATCATTCAAATGCAATCACTGGTGTCTGTGTGTCCTACATCTTGATATATTCTCCTGAAGCCTGCACAATTATTTGGCAGATTAGTGTTCAAAACATCAAAATTGGTGAACAGCTGCAGGCTTTTATAGCTCCAGCATTACTTCCGCGATCGTTTCTTAAGTTTACAGGTATAATGTCTTCCAACTTTGGTGTTCCTCTATTGCACATAAAGATAATTATAACAATGGATTGTATGAATGCTTGCATGCAGATCTTACAGTTCCTCCCTACTTTCAAAGCTCAGATTCCTGTTAGTGATCCAGGAACCGGAAGGTACTAGATTATTCACCATGTTTATCAAAATTATAGGCTTCCTGAATGTTTATCAAAATTATAGGCAATCAGTAGGAGGACTCTATTACCTTTCCTACTTGAATAGTAATATGCTTTTGGGGCGCGCCTTTGGTGGTGGTGGAGTTTTTGTTTTCACTAAAGCTCAACCACTTGAGTAAGCACTCTGCGTCGCACATACTTCCATGTGGAGAAAAGCATGGCATGGACTCTTTCAGGGGAAGTACAACTTAGCTGGCACAGATGCTTAGCCATCATATATTTATCTCTCACAGAATGATGGGTTACTTGATAAGTAGTAAATGAGATGGCATTGGGACTGTCTGCTGACAAGTATGATATACACTTTATGCATATAGATATAGAACCAGCTTAGCATCTTGGCATGCCGGTTTAGTCAAACCTCAATTGCTATATGGATGATTATATCACGTTCTTTGATTTCAAGGATACGTTTGAAACAGAATAATAGAGCATAAATGCAATGGAAGTGCACGAGAATTAACATTGGATACCACCATGGATGCTTTGTAGCTTGAATACGTTTCTCATTTTTAGTTGTGTAAAACCACCTAATTCTGGTTGTTTTTTTAGTTATTTTATTCTAGCTCATAGGGAGCGCAAACGGGCAATGACATTACAGAAGAATCGAAAGATAAAAAATTGACCGGAATATATTTCTAGCATCCCTCTAATAGTTTTATCTTTTCTTTAAGATAGAAAACAATGATCATCAGGCAAGTTCAAACCCCCTGAAACCGCCAAGCCTTATAAAAATAAAAAAATAAAAAAGGTAGGAAACAGTTGTCATCACGGCTGCAGAGGAGTCGTTCCAGACGAGTCCTTGAGTGGTGGATTATGATTCCTAATTGAAATTTTACTACGGTATGGTGCGAGAATTGGAACATGGATATGGAATAAGAATCATCGTTGTAAAATACAATTCACTTAGAGACACAGGACTTAACCTCATCTATATATAGTACTCAACTGATGTCAGACCCATAATAGAATACCAGTTGTATACTGATTCATATTACTTAATGAATGAGATCATATAAATGTACAATATGGACAAGAACTAGACTGACGTACTAATCCAGCTAGCATACGTATTAACATTCACCATTTGATTCTAACTAGTAATTAGATTCTTTATGTACCAAGATATGTGCAAGGGTTCAAGTTCAAATCCAACACCATGCATGGTATCACCGCGAGTACAATTACTGATCTCTCTATAAATAGGTGGCATTAATTTAGTCCCAAAAGCTCTTTTCTTTGTCACCATGGCGGTAGATGATATCGAGCTAGGTATGGGGAAATTAACCTCAATGTCGACCTGGTCGTTGTCATCACCATCTACTACAACATCCAAAAACTTACCTCCTCCTCCACATCAATATGTTTCGGTTCTCGTGCCAGTCAAACTCACCGATGAAACAAATTAGTGGAAGTCATTCTTCGTCCCAATTCTCATGTATCACGACATGTTTGATCTCGCTGAAGGAAGAGAGCTGTGTACACCGCAATTCCTCGACGACAACGAGGTGGCCGAAAATCCTGCCTATACTGACTGGATCAAAAGGGACCATGTTCATTTTGATTAATGCAAGTAAAGGTCCTCGGGGTGAATAAGCATTTTACCACTTTTTCGTTTAATCTGTTCTCGAGATAGCAAGATAGAGACATATCCCAAAATACAGGATACGAGTGTTAAAACGTAAAGACAGAAAGTAAAGAATAACACAAGATGTTTTTGTTAACGCAGAAATCCTATAACCAGGATTAAAACTGCATGCCCCTAACTTCTGAGGGACAAACCTTTCCACTATCAAGTAACACACACAATTACGAGTCTCTCGTACTCTGGGGATACATAACCCGTATGCTATCCTAACTAGTCTGACTACCAGTTCTAACAGAACTACACTACTCAATCTATGTGTTTACACCTTGGAAAATATTCAGAAGCATCAACTCAGATCTTAACTACTCTCAAGTTAAATCTTCTTGGTCTACTTCTTTGGGTTGGGCATCTCCATACCTATCTCAATGGAATGCACTATGCAATGATGCATATGAGTTTTGAAAACAGTTTTTATACTTGAGAATCCATGTCTATTATGCACTGTAAAGAGCAACCAAAAGACATGGAAGGGGAAGAGAATCTACACAGAAATGTGCTCTCAAAGAGTAACCCTAAAGAATATCTACCCAGAAAATATTCAACTCAACAACCAACATGTCAAACCAGCTTTAGACTCCTTATATAGACAATGCAATACAGCAGCAAATAGCAGCAACTAGGCAAGGCAGAACAGAGGTCAAAGACAGCAAAGAGAGCACATGAAAATCAACTACGAGGTCACCCTATAGCAGACCTAAAACTGTCACAGTTTTGACAAAACACTTTGAACACAGTTTACAAAGCAAAAACATGCTTAAAGCCAATATGCAATGTCAACATCAATTTCTATTTTGGGTAAGAAGTGTTTTAGGAGAGAAAAAGCTTTTCAAAGCCTAATACCAGAAATGGTAAAACAATCACAGCAAGCATGTGAAAGACAGAAGAAAATGCTATGTAATGCATGAAACAACCTGATTTTCAGTGAGATAAGTATTTTGATGCCAACATCTTCAATCTCTTTTCTTGATGATTCATCAAGTCTATTATATTTTGTTTATTGTTAAGGAGTAGTCAAAATCATGTATGCCTTCAGCAAGTTTAAGCGAGAGCCTGCTCCATCGATTTGCAGAGGATGCACAAGTGGAAGAGCTCTATGGTTGTCCCTTGAAAACTTACTCGCTTTAAAGGCAAAAGCTCTCGTGAAAGAGCTCAAAATCAAGCTCGAAAACCTGAAAATAGGGAGTCTGTATGAAGGACGATCATGTGACTATGACGTCAAGAAATATGCGGATTCAGCTAAAGAAATAGCCGATAAACTTGATGCGGCTGGATCACCCGTAGATGATCGTGAATTTGTTTCTTGCGTACTGAAAGGACTAAATCGATGTGAATTTAATGAGCTAAAACGCCTAAAGCCGGCATCACGGCCAATCGACCTGTACCACTGACGCGAGAACAATTGCTTGGCATACTGAAAAGTTATTACATCCCCTACGTGCATACTCAGTCCACGCCTGATGAGCCTACTTGTCGCAAAATCTGTGGCGATATCTGCTCTCTCATCTTGTTCGTCATATTTTTGATTATCATGCTCAGTTTGATCTACATAGTCATAACGCTCTTTTTGTCCATCTGGAGCCCCGCTGCGGGGCGTGTTCTGGGAATTAAGCCTTAATGCCCATGCATGCATATCAATTTTTATTAACTGATCGATTATGTAAAGTTTGGTCAATGTAGTTTGTTTATGATCATTGTCGTAGAAGTAGTTCTTGTCGTTAACTTTAGTCTACAATAATAGATCTTTAATCTCAATATTCTCACTGTGGGTTGCTCTCTCTATATTGTTTATTTTATTTTATATAAATATGTTGTTCCACGTTAGTTCTCTTTTTTAATTTCAATAATTTTCACGCAGAAACAAACAAACAAAAAAATATCGGCACACTACCATTTTATTGGCATTACATTATTGGCACTTTTTCAAAAAACATGGATGACATGCATAAGCAACATTAACAAGCTAAAGCAATGGACATTTATCTCATTAACCATTGTGAAAGGTAAAATCATGTATCATTACAAATTAAATCTTGCTTGTTACTTCATCCAAAATTTTTGTGAAGGGAGTTGTTAAAATCTTTACCTACAAATTTTGCTCTTCAAAACTCTCTCTCTCTCTACTTTCCGGTAGGTAAAAGGGAGTAGGTATCTCTCCTTATTTTCATGGAGCAAACATGGTCTCCAAACATTCTCTACACTCTTGCATGTCCCGGTTGGACAAAACCAAAAGAAAAACCTTACATTCTCTCTTTAGAGTAGGTGTCTCTCACTCATGTAATGGAATCAGGTTTTTTCAGTTTCATCCCTTCTCCTTATTGTCCCGATTTGGTGGATTTCAGTATTCTCTTTGCTGTCCCAGTCGGTGAATTTCAACATGGCATTTCCCCCTTTCAAGGAGAACCTTTGGATTCATCTTTTTGATGAATGGCTAAGATCAAATCTTGAGCCTCCACTTGCTATACCGTTTGGCTATAAATACCACAACCTTTAAAGTCATTCGGTACTTGAAAAATTTAGGAAGAGTTAGTGTAATACCCCGAAAATTAGTTTAATAGTTTAGATTATTGTATGACTCATTAAACTTAGAAATGACCATAATTTAGTTTGACCTTAGAGGTTTTATAAATTCGATAAAATAATTGTCCGGCGAAGACAATGTATAAAAACGAGGTTTAGAGAAATATTAACGGAGTGGGGCAAATGGTCCAGTGGATACTCAAGTTCAAGTCAGGTACTCCCTGGTCTTGGGTTCGAGGCCACGAGCTGGAATCGTGAAACATTCCATTTTATAGGTTAGTAAAAATAATAAAAACATTTTTACTCCAGTTAGAAACGGTAAGAAACTCTAATTCCAACTATCCGATTTTTCAGAAATGGAATTTTAGCAAAACGACCAAATTTTCCTTATTCGAATCTCTTCTCTGAATCGAACTTGGTATTTTAAGATTGCAATTCATACTTTTAGAGGTCATGCTCATATATCATTTTGGTGCTAATTATTATTGGTTGATATATATATATATATATATATTACACTACACTACACTTTATTAGTAAAACCATACATTTTCACACATCACATTACATATTATATTCACATGCATACATAATCACATTTCAACATTTCAATCAGATTTCCAACCACATTACTATTGTTTTTACAAGTGCATTTTAACCCTAGAATTAGTAGCGCAACTATTCCATTGTCAACTTGTCTACAAAAGTCTACAAAAATAGTTATGAATTTATTTCCCATGTCTCCTCCCATGTCTATATAAATCACCCTTGAGTTCAATCTGATTTTTGCACCACTTCAATCTTTCCCTTACGTACTGATTTGAAGTCCTCCCAAAAGTTGCAATGCAACTCCCCTAAAATCCCACACCAAACTACATTTCTTCCAAGTACTTTAGTAGTTAATTCATTTGCTTCAAGAGGGTCACTTGAGTTAATCAAATACCTCCATCACCTACTGAAATTCTTGAGTAAGTACATGAGTACATTCCTATACTTCTTTATCTTTAATATTACATCAAAGTGCATGGCTAAGAATAAAAGAGAAATAATGAGCCGTAGTGTAAATTTAATATTTTCGTTTCTGTGAAAGTTTTAATTAGTCAAATATTTTTACATATTCAGATTCTACACAAAAAGTTATTCAACTTTGGCTTTTGAATCACTTAAAAAGGTTAAGTAATGAGAAAGTTATGGCTAAAACAAGTTTTGCTAATCTTTTCCTTAATTATGTTCGAAAACTCTTAATGTGCTCTTAACTTGAAATATTCATATCTCACTCATTTCTTAACCAAATTTAGTGTTCTTTATATCAAAACGAAGCTTAGGAGTTCAACTATCAATCTGGAAAATTTGAAAGTCATTGATTAATACTTACTAACTAATTAATTCGTGCAAATGAGCTTAATAGCAAACGTAACCATTTCTGGACAGTTGCTAAACATTTTTGTTTCTGGACTTGAGAACTCCGTACCGAACTTTGTGATTATTACCATTGGATTCCTCTCGAAAAACACTTCGAGATAGTATACTCACTTCTTTGATTTGGACATAATATGGATTAATTATAAAACGGATCAAATGGAGGATTTCAGACGGACTACCGCCGAATGATACTTTTGGTCCAAGGATTAATAATTTTATTTTCTGCATTTGTACTTTATTTTTATTTACTTACTCTCATTATTTACTTCTTAAGTTTGATTTGGGACTAATGGAGGATTTCGGACGGACTACCGCCGAATGAAACTTTTGAACCAATGATAACTAATTTTTATTTCAAGTTTATCTATTTAATCGCTCTATCTATTTACTCTCAAATATAATTTGGAACAAATGGAGGATTTCGAGCGGACTACCGCCGAATGAAACGTTTGGACCAAAATTGTTAATTAATGAAATACGTTTAAGTTTGATCTTCCTTCCTTTACAAATTCTATTACGTATATATTCATTACAAAATTATGATGTAAATATATACTCTATGATCTATATACATAGTCTTAATTAAAGACTTGTTGTCATCGTTATGGTTGAAGTGTGAAGTCGGGTGTATAGTACGAATTAACTCGTGCTTAAGTGAATTGCTGGTAAATTGTTTTGTTATTGTGGGAGTTAGCCAAGGGCCCTAGTCCCTTACAGATAGTGCACTATTATACTCTAAGGAATGAATTGTGTCAAACCGGAAGTATACATGCTTTGGCAGGTGGCCTTAGAATGCTGTGGCTTTATATGTGTATTGGTGTTGTGAGACTAAGCACATGATTTCTTTTGAGTAATTACCAGTTAATCTAAAAGAATTCACTTCGGAAGTATTGGCGTGTTTATGTGTAGATGTGAAGTTATACAAGTATGTGTGTATTTATATATATATATTATGTACCTAATTGTATATATTACAAAGACACAAGTATAAGTATGGAAGAATAACCAGTTTCAATATTTCACCCTTTTGAATTGGTTGTTCAATTTGATGTTTCTTAGAAATAATTTAGTATATGCTTGTAAGCTGTACTTACTGGGTCAGTGTGACTCATGGTACTACATCTTTCTCCTTTTCAGGTGATGAGTAGAATGTTTGGGGAAAATGGGATACGTCGCCTACTAAATAAACGAATTATTTTCTACTTGTATTTTGAATTGAATAAATGTAATGACTATTATTTTCAAAAACTTTGGTATTGTAATATTAACACCTTCTCTTTTCAATAAATGTACTATTCAGACACCTTGATTTTTGAAATTATTTGGGTTTCTTATTCACATCACAAATCCTTACACCATATTTCAGTATAATACTGGCTCCGGATTTGGGGGTGTGACAGTTAGAGTGTTTGTCTCTTCTTTTCAAGTCACTTTTATCTCTTGCATGTGCAAGAGTTATCTTGTTTTCCAAAGAGGTTTTCGGTTTGTCAAAACTAGTCTAAAACTCTATTTTGTTCCTACATTTGTTAGGAAGTTTATAAAACAAGATTTTTCTTTCTTGAGATTTTACATCTCCATAGGAAAGCATATAAAATCACTTTTCAAACTTGCATATTGTCATATTGCATATCATAGGTTAAAATGATGGTGCAATTTTGTTGGAAGCACTCTAGAGAGAATTAGTCGGTCGAGTACTAAGTTCGAGGAGAAGTTTCATTGCCACTGAAATTGTAAACACTTGTTCTGGCGAGAAGAGAGTTAGAACTTCAACTAGTTGCGTGAATACTAGTAAGGATAGATGAGTATTTTTGTATCCTGAGGGCTACTGTCTTGTAAAGAAAAGTGTGTTACATTGGGATTGTAAGCACTTGTTCTGGTGAGAAGATAGATAAGTCTTAGTCTAGTTGTGCGAATACTAGCAAGGATAGAAGAGCGTCTGTGTATCCTGTGAATTTGCTGTCTTGTAAAGAAAAGTATTTTTACATAGTGGAAATGTCTGTCCCTCAAGAGTTAGGGGCATGCAGTTTTTTCCCTATTGTTGGGTTTCTGTGTTATCAAAAACATTCAGGTGTTATTTATCGCTTTCATTCTCATTGCATTTTATCAAGTTCATTACTGGTTGTTGGAAGATAGAAACACTATCGGCTATCCTCGAATTAACTTTACAATGAAATTTTTTATAAAAGGCCCATTCATCTCCCTTCTGGAACCTTCACACTTAATCATCATGATGATCTGGTGTTTTCTCTCTCTATAATTTAGAGAACATTCGGCCAATGTAAGAAAAATCTACGACCAACATACCACTGATTGTCTAGTGGTGGTGACATATACAAGTCAATCTAGCATCCTTCTACTCAGCCAAAAAATAAAATTAATAAAAATCTAGCATCCTTCATCGTTGCTAAAATTTGTATTTGTTGCCAAAATTAGCAAAAATATAACTATTGTTGTTGTTTGATGAGCTTATCTGTGACAACCCGAACCGTAAATGGTATGTTTATCGACTTGATTTGCGAGTTTCGCGATTAGTCGCGATTTTGTCGTAACTGATCGATATGGCCTCGTTAACGACTAAATTATCGGGCAAGAATTTAATTTGAGATCCTTCACGAAAGTTGTAGAGAATTTAATTTCGAGCTCGTGGGAACTTTCGGATGATTATTTCGAGTTACGAGGAATAAATTATGAATATTTTCGGCAGTTAGATTTTGTCATATTTATCCGTTTGGTTTCGATACGTGTACGGTATAAATACGGAAGAAGTACGTGACGATTTTGGAAACTTTCCAAATTAGGTAACTGGGCCGTTGACCTGCGTTGACCACGGGTCAAGGGCAACCCGTTTTGGTCACCGAGTTCGTCGCCGTCGTTGGGCCATTTTTCGGTCACGGTTGGCCATGGTCCCTTGACGAAAAGTATTGGGCTCGTGCCCCTCTTCAATTTAGTAGGTGGATCGCCCTCTATTGTGGCCGGTGGAGGGAGAAATGACACGGCAAAGATAAGGAATTTCCGACGAGTTTCGGCGGCGACGGAGGCGGCGATAGAGCTCGGGGGTTGAGGGGTTTTGTTAACCTTGGGGAGAGGAAGCTTTTAGAAGTGGTTTCATGCATTGCCGTGGCTGGAGGGAGGAGATCAAAGGTGGAGAAATTTCGGCGGTTTGATTTTCAAGGTGAGTTTTGGACTTTTTTCCGGTTAAAATTGGGCTTAACTTTGAATTAGAAAGTTGTTGGAGGTCGAGATCTTCAAATTCATGTGTAGGTCGAATTTTTCTGGGCCGATGATATTTTCCGGCGGCGGCGGTTTTCCGGCCGAGGTGTTTTCCAACAAGTTTTATGTCGTTTTACTCAGAATCGCACACCGATCGTAGTGGTGAGGTTTATATTTTGAATTGAGCATCGAAAATTATAGCGAGGTTTTATAGTGTGTGTATTGGATTTTTGACGATTTCGTCGATATTGAGTTATATGTTTCCGGGAATGGTTGGATCTCGAGATGTGGTTCAGGGTTTTGAAATGTGGTTTTGAATAGTGGTATTTATGATTATTCAGGAGATCGTGATCGTTCATTTGGCGAGGAATTTTCCGCCGGATCACAGGATCAACGCGTTTTGCGTCGTGCTTATTTGTGAGTGGACTTTTATTTACATTACTGTAGCGAGTTCTTGATTTCAGTATTTATTTTCAGTACGATGTTGAGATTATTTATTTTTTTTGGAGGTATTGTTTTATATTTTTGAAAGGACCCAACCCCGATTTAGCTCCCTAAACCGGAATCGAACCCCTCCGAAAACACGAACCAACAAAAACTTTTCGAAATTTGGGCAGAGTTTCGTTACTAGTGTGGAATTACCATTACCTGCACGCGGAAAATACACTTCATCCTATGCCACAAAAAGCAAACCGTGGGCACCAATCCCATCCGGATTTCTCAATATATCAACAGTAAAGTAAAGTAGTAAATATATATATGCACTTTACTGAAATCCAGTGTAAAATCGTATAACATATTCAATAGGAAGCTCAAAGCGACATCTAATACATAATCGTATACGCATACCACAGTAGGTAGAACAATAAACCTACTGGATGAAATAAAGTAGCTCGAGCACTATGCCTCCGACCACGACGTGCGACACCAGAGCCTGAACTGCAAACTGGGCACGGAAACCGAAAAACCCAGGGGAAAGACATGAAACACGTTAGAGTGAGTGGACGAAAATAAATGTCTTTCACCAAGTAATATATATGTTATAAAAACATATGCGAGTCCAGGTAAATAAAAACAACATAGTACACGAGGTAAAACTCATACTCCTCCAGTGTACAGAGCATGCAAGTAAAAATCCCACGGGGTCGCTCATGGACACACACCGTGCTAGTACAGTCCGAATCACGGGATCCCGGACCCACACGTGATTCTAAGCCAGAAAGGCCTCGGTTCCGGGGATACGCCCCTCGCCGGTCAGGTCGGGGTAACGCCCCGCCTGGGATGCCTACCATCGGGGATCAGCCGAGAGGCTAAGTGTATCGATACAACAACGTAACCAAGACTGTACTCTGTATAAACCAAATCATAAACAGTTCAATGCAAATGCATGAAACAGCATATAAGTGTATGTATACTCGTATACGTATATTCGTATAAGTATATCGTATAATCGTAAAACACATGCTCATGTAATCAGAAATCTCATACGCATGCTCAAGTTCATAAATCATATAAAAGACTCGCAAACAATCCGTGAAAATAAATTGTCCACTCACAGACTGGCGTAACGCGTATCGCGTTAACCCGTGATCCGGCGGAAAGTTCCTCGCCAAACGAACGATCACGAACACCTGAATATTCACAAAATTCATATCTCAAAATCATATCTCGACAATACAAGGCAAATCACGAGAAATCACCGTTCCCGGAAACACATAACTCAAAGTCGACGAATCGTCGAAAATCCATATATACCACCTCAATACCTCGCTTTACGTTCGGACGCTCAACTCGAAAAACGAACCTCCCCACTGCGATCGGGGCGCGATTTCGAGTCAAATGACATGCAACTTGTCGAAAACTAGAAAAAGTCAAACTGGACCGCCGTTGACCGCCGCGTTGACCACCGCCCACGGCGGCGCCACCGCCAACCGGAGAATTTCAAGGCGGAGAAACCCTTATTCCACTCAAAATCACCCACTGAGAAACTTTCATAACTGCAACAAAGTCCAATTCAAACTCTAACTCATCAAATTTCATGTAAAACCGAATTGTCTCATAAATTTCAAACCCAAAATTCTCCTCACACAAATCAAATTGGAACACCATACCTATATGGTTAGAATCATGGAGATGAGGGCTACAAAACCCAGTGCTTGATGTAGCTCAACTCGGCCCGAATCAAAAACCACCATTAAACCCAAATTTCACAAACTTTGGTTCAAGCTTTCTCTCTCCACCGTCCACCTCGCCGTGAACGGTGGCCGGCATCCACACGGGGCAGCCAAGCCGAGTCCAAAGAGGTATGGATCAAGCTCGGAGGTGGCCGGTTAAAGAATCACCGCCGGCGAGCCGTGAAGGTGACGAACTCTTCTCCTCCACCATGGTCAGAAGGCATCCTAATGAATAAAATATCGTTCACAACAAGTGGAACGTAATCATGGAACTTCAAATATTTGAAAGTATACAACACCCGGAATTTGATGATTATCCGCCGGCCGGTCGGGTCACCATTCCAGACATGCTGTACATTCTCAAATACCCTTAGTAAACACGACTACAGAAGTCTACAGAACCTATAACCTAATGCTCTGATACCAAGCTGAAAGGACCCAACCCCGATTTAGCTCCCTAAACCGGAATCGAACCCCTCCGAAAACACGAACCAACAAAAACTTTTCGAAATTTGGGCAGAGTTTCGTTACTAGCGTGGAATTACCATTACCTGCACGCGGAAAATACACTTCATCCTATGCCACAAAAAGCAAACCGTGGGCACCAATCCCATCCGGATTTCTCAATATATCAACAGTAAAGTAAAGTAGTAAATATATATATGCACTTTACTGAAATCCAGTGTAAAATCGTATAACATATTCAATAGGAAGCTCAGAGCGACATCTAATACATAATCGTATACGCATACCACAGTAGGTAGAACAATAAACCTACTGGATGAAATAAAGTAGCTCGAGCACTATGCCTCCGACCACGACGTGCGACACCAGAGCCTGAACTGCAAACTGGGCACGGAAACCGAAAAACCCAGGGGAAAGACATGAAACACGTTAGAGTGAGTGGACGAAAATAAATGTCTTTCACCAAGTAATATATATGTTATAAAAACATATGCGAGTCCAGGTAAATAAAAACAACATAGTACACGAGGTAAAACTCATACTCCTCCAGTGTACAGAGCATGCAAGTAAAAATCCCACGGGGTCGCTCATGGACACACACCGTGCTAGTACAGTCCGAATCACGGGATCCCGGACCCACACGTGATTCTAAGCCAGAAAGGCCTCGGTTCCGGGGATACGCCCCTCGCCGGTCAGGTCGGGGTAACGCCCCGCCTGGGATGCCTACCATCGGGGATCAGCCGAGAGGCTAAGTGTATCGATACAACAACGTAACCAAGACTGTACTCTGTATAAACCAAATCATAAACAGTTCAATGCAAATGCATGAAACAGCATATAAGTGTATGTATACTCGTATACGTATATTCGTATAAGTATATCGTATAATCGTAAAACACATGCTCATGTAATCAGAAATCTCATACGCATGCTCAAGTTCATAAATCATATAAAAGACTCGCAAACAATCCGTGAAAATAAATTGTCCACTCACAGACTGGCGTAACGCGTATCGCGTTAACCCGTGATCCGGCGGAAAGTTCCTCACCAAACGAACGATCACGAACACCTGAATATTCACAAAATTCATATCTCAAAATCATATCTCGACAATACAAGGCAAATCACGAGAAATCACCGTTCCCGGAAACACATAACTCAAAGTCGACGAATCGTCGAAAATCCATATATACCACCTCAATACCTCGCTTTACGTTCGGACGCTCAACTCGAAAAACGAACCTCCCCACTGCGATCGGGGCGCGATTTCGAGTCAAATGACATGCAACTTGTCGAAAACTAGAAAAAGTCAAACTGGACCGCCGTTGACCGCCGCGTTGACCACCGCCCACGGCGGCGCCACCGCCAACCGGAGAATTTCAAGGCGGAGAAACCCTTATTCCACTCAAAATCACCCACTGAGCAACTTTCATAACTGCAACAAAGTCCAATTCAAACTCTAACTCATCAAATTTCATGTAAAACCGAATTGTCTCATAAATTTCAAACCCAAAATTCTCCTCACACAAATCAAATTGGAACACCATACCTATATGGTTAGAATCATGGAGATGAGGGCTACAAAACTCAGTGCTTGATGTAGCTCAACTCGGCCCGAATCAAAAACCACCATTAAACCCAAATTTCACAAACTTTGGTTCAAGCTTTCTCTCTCCACCGTCCACCTCGCCGTGAACGGTGGCCGGCATCCACACGGGGCAGCCAAGCCGAGTCCAAAGAGGTATGGATCAAGCTCGGAGGTGGCCGGTTAAAGAATCACCGCCGGCGAGCCGTGAAGGTGACGAACTCTTCTCCTCCACCATGGTCAACCCGAGTTGACCAGGTCAACTCCCAAAATGGCAAGTCAAAAACTTGCCCAAAGAGGAAAACTGCTATATATAGACTTTCCCAATAAGGAAACTCATACATATCCATTTCGACGAACTTCAAACTCGCGTAACTTTCTCGTCGTAATTCCGATTCCGATAATTCTTGCGGCCACATACTCGTCTCGACATATTCTTCCAATATTACCCAAAGTCAAACATATCGGCCAACCGAATAAAAAGTCAACCCTTCAAAGCAACACACATTAAATCGACTAAATAATCAACAAACGGCAAAATTTGCAACTAATTCCTCGTAACTCCAAATCATGCTCCGGAAGTTCTCACGAACTCGAAATTAAATTCTGAACAACTTCCGTGAAGAAGCCAAGACCAAATTCTCGTCCGGTAATTTGGTCGCGAACAAACCCGCCATTTAAATCCGTTTCCGTTGAAACTTCAAATATTCATAACTTATTCCTCGGTCGTCCAAATAATGATCCGGAACCGCCCACGAACTCGAAATCACTTGTACTACGACTCTCGAGAAGAGACTCAGCTCCAATTCTTGGCCAATAATTTAGTCGTTAACAATCCCTGGCAGTTTAAACCCAGTCGTCAATCTGCGGCTACGCAGTAACTCATGTATACAGCTGATCATACTGCTGATTCTGGTCTGGGTCGTCACAATTTTATTTGGTGATGGCATTTACTTAGCATCGATGCATTGACTACTCGGCTGATCACCGGTAGTCCAGATCCAGGGTTAAGAGATTCCCTTGATGTGCCCACTAGGCTTGAGAGATTCGCCTAGTCTATCACCGTCGGGCTTGAGAGATTCACTTGACATCTCCATTTATTTTAAGAACTCACTTTGTTTTATGATATATATAAATGGTGAAAGGCATATGATTATTTTCGTCCACTCACTCTAACGATTTTATTTGCCTTTCCCCTGGGCTTTTCGGTTTCCGTGCCCAGTTTGCAGTTCAGATTCTGGTGTCGCACGTTGCAGTCGAAGGCTTAGTATTCGAGCTATATTTCTTTTATGGTAGGTTTTTAGTTTGGCCTACTAGTTGTATATATGTACATATTAGAGGTCGTTCTGAATACTGAATATGTTTATATTTTTATATGATTTTCCCGAATTTTTGTAAAGTTACAGTTTTGTTTATTACTTTACATTATGATATGTTTTTGAGAAATCCGGATGGGATTGGTGCCCACGGTTTGGCTTTTGTGGCATAGGATGAAGTGTCTTTTCGGGTGCAGGTTAATGGTAACTTCGCGCTATAGTGAAACTCTGCCGAAATTTCTATGTTTTTTTTTTGGAAGTTCGTGTTTTCAGAAGGGATTTGATTCCGGTTTAGGAAACTAAATCGGGGTTAGGTTCTTTCAGCTTGGTATCAGAGCATTAGGTTTTAGGTTCTGTAGACTTCTGTAGTCATGTTTACTAAGGATATTTGAGAATGTATAGCATGTCTGGAGGAATGACCTGACTGGCCGGTGGATACTCATCAATGCTCTGGGTGTTGTATGCTTTCAAATGTTTCAAGTTCCATGATTACGTACTGTTTGTTGTGAACAATGTCTTATTCATTAGGATGCCTCCTTGACGTGCTTTCCGTGTTAGTAAGGTTGTGGATCCTGTTGAGTATCAGGCGACACGCGACTTGATAAATGAGTTGTGGGTTTGGATGAGCATTTTGGGTTCAGAGATATGTGTGGCATGGTTTGCCCGGTTGTGCGTGTATGGGTGCCTATATGTTGTTTCAGAGCAGAGAATTGTGGTAGCTGATGGTATGCTTGAGTCAGATCATTGCATTTGGTGGGTTGATATTGTGTGAGTTCCTATTGCGACTCCATGACCTACATTCAGGGGATGTATTGTTCACATGTTTGTTCCAGTTTGCACGTGTTATGTGGCTTCAGAGGAAGCAATGCAGGAGGTTCGAGATGAGTTTGAACCTGAGCATCAAAGGGATTTTGACTGTTATGTCTCGAGACAACCATGAGGAGTTTCTTGTGCTACACTCAGAGGCAAGGACATTGAGAAGGAAAGGCATATGCGGTTTTAGACATGTCAGTTCAGAGAAGGTGAACTTAGTCGAGGTACTTTGATAAGGTTGAGTCCAGGCACCTTGGGATCATTATCTTCATCAGGCTGTGGCCTTTTCGATTATGTTGAGGGTCATTTGGACAAGGCAGAAGATCAGTTTGATGAAGAAGGAGATTACAGAGTAGTGGACTAGTTCCTGTGGCATGAGTCAGGGTGGTCGTTGGTGGTCCTTCCACACAGCTGGAGTTTCCATTGTGCAATCTTTACAGTAGACATCACTGTGGTTTGTGTTAGAGGGGCATTCTCAGTTGCAATTATGATGGCCAGGAGGGTCACGTTACGAGGAAATGTCCTCAGTTAGCTGCTTTTAGTGGTTCTGCAGCTCAGAAATCAGGAGGAGGCCAAGGTACCATTTCTGGAGTTTGACCAACGCAGACTTCTAGACAAGTCAATCAGCAAAGTCGCAATCAACGTGGACTATTAGTTAGACATGCTAGAGTTCGTGCCACGACCCTGTGTGAGGACAGAGTTTCTCTGGGGTTACCGTTGCTTGACATCCATGACTATTATGCTTGCATCTTCACTTCCGGGTTTGTGGAGAGTGCTTTATCCAGTTGATGAGATTGTGAATATCAGGTGGGGTATCGAGATTATGAGGTTTGCAGAAGGTTGTGGACTAGCTGTGGAGTGGTTGCTCGTCGCAAGAATGTTGTAATCCTTTGACGACCAGTCGTGCCAGAGATCTTGTTTAGAGGTGAAAGAAATGCTTCTCTACTATGTGTGGTTTCAGCAATGTGGCTGAGTTGATGATGAAGCAAGGATGTATGTCGTACTTGGCACATGTTCGTGATGTTGAGGTTGTTATACCCGATGTTCGTGATGTTGAGGTTATCTGTGAGTATCCAGATGTTTTTCAGAGAATTTATCAAAGTTAAGGGAAGTTGCGGATTCAACTTCAGAAACTATTTGAGGAAGGTTTCGTTTGGTGTTTTACCTTGGAGTGTTCCAGTATGTTTTATGAGGATGTAAGATGGTTCGATGAGGTTGTGCATCGACTACCGGAAGCTGAATCAAATTTTAACGAAGAACAAGTATCCTCCACTGCGGATTGATGGCTTGTTTGATTAGCTTATTGGAGTTTCAATTTTCAGAGATTGATTTCAGATTGGAGTATCATCAGTTTCGATCAGATGGTCGAGTTTGAAATGGCCAGATACTTGTGGTGGTTAGAGGAGAGGTTGATTACTGCACTATTGTTCACCATTATGTGATGTCATTGAAGAGTATGTTATGTATAGTGATGTTTCGAAACTAGATTTTGGTTGAGTTGGGCTACAACATGGCAATATGATGGTATATGGTTCCAGGCAGTGGAAGCTGTATGAAGTTACATATCATATGTATGATTTGGGAGTAGCTGCCATTATGTTAGCATTGAAAAGTTGGAGACACTACTGCTATGGCGTGCAATGCAGTGTAGAATGTACACTGATCACTTGAGTTTCATCTACTTGCGTATTCAGCCAGGTTGGAGTATGAGGCAATGTAAATGGATGGGGTTGATTATCGACTATGGCTGCACATTTGAGTTCATCCGAGAAAGGCTAATGTGCTTGTACTTTGAATATCCTTCAGGGGGAGACCAACGTTGTTGCTGATGCACTTAGTCAGAAATTTGGAGTTTCTATGTTTCATGTATGTGTTGCAAGAATCTCATTGTTAGCTGAGTTGCGAGCTACGGGAGCTGAGTTAGAGTGAGATGATGTTGGAGCATTGTTGACTAGTTCCAGGATCGACCTATGTTACTTGATCGGGTCTGTGAGGCTTAGGATGCGGATTCCTACTGGTTGGACAAGAAGAATGCGATTCAGAATGATGTTCCAGCAGAGTATCAACTGAGGAATGTTGGCATTTCGTTGCACAGAGGGAGGTTATGTGGGCCCCGAGACAATGATTTGAAGAGTGAGATGCTTATTGAAGCTCATTGTTTTACGTACGTTATGCACCTTGGTGGTACGAAGATGAAACAGATACTTAGAGTTTACTACTAGTGGCACAATATGAAGAGGAAAATAGCAGCCTATGGGAGCAGATGCCTGAATGGTCGGCAGGTGAGGGCAGAAAAACAGAAACTTGTTGGCAAGTTACAGCCATTGGAGATTCCAGATTGGAAGTGGAAGTGTATCTCTGTGGATTTCGTGTATCAGTTAACGCATACTTTGGATAGTAATACAAGTTATCGGGTCATTGTGGACTGTTTGACGAAATCATTTTTTTTCCTTGTACTTCCAGGAAAGATTTCAGTGGGCAGGCTGGCATAGCTGTATTTGGAAGAGGTTGTCCATTTTCATAGTGTGCCTGTGTCCCTGGTCTCTGATCGAGATAATCAGTTACAACAGAGTTTTGGCATGTATTGCAGTGAGCATTGGGGACCAGATTACAATTTAATGCAGTTTTTCATCCTCAGATTGGTGGGCAATTTGAGAGGATTATTCAAATTTTGGAGAACATGTTGTGGTCCTGTGTATTGCAGTTCAGAGGGATTTGGGATCAGCAGTTTCATTTGTTCTAGATTGCTTGCAATATCCGTTTGTAGACCAGTATTTTTATGGCATTGTATGAAGTTGTATATGAGAAACAGTATTACACTCCTCCATTGTATTGGAGCGAGTTAGGGATGAGATGGCTTTTGGTCCTGATTTAGTGGAATGCGCTACTGTAGACCTTCAGATTAGCAGGGACAGGTTGATAATTGCTCGAGTTCGATAGTGAAGTTATGTTGATGTGAGTAGGTTGAATCATGAATGTACTACGTTATTTTAGTCCGTATGTGATTATGTGGCGAGTTAGTGTTGTGACGTATAGTTAGGCATTGCCTGTAGCGTTGAACAGTGTGTATGTTGTATTCCATGTGGTGGAACTACATTTCAGACTTATTGCATGTTTAGTACCCAATCAGTTCCTTATACAGGAAGACTTGGCATTTGTAGAGGAGCCAGTTCAGATTCAAGATTTGAGAGTGCAGGGATTACAGTACAAAGATATTTCCTATTGTGAAAGTCTAATAGAAGAGTCATTCAGTTGAAGTAGCCACTTGGGAGTTGAGTAGTATGCAGATGCAGTATCCCTACTTTTCAGTTGGCAAGCTTGGAAATTTCGAGGTCGAAATTTTTGTAAGGGGGGTAGATTTATGACAACTCGAACCGTAAATGGTATGTTTATCAACTTGATTTGCGAGTTTCGCGATTAGTCGCGATTTTGTCGTAGCTGATCGATATGGCGGCCTCGTTAACGACTAAATTATCGGGCAAGAATTTGATTTGAGATCCTTCACGAAAGTTGTAGAGAATTTAATTTCGAGGTCGTGGGAACTTCCGGAGGATTATTTCGAGTTACGAGGAATAATTTATGAATATTTTTGGCCGTTAGATTTTGTCATATTTATCCGTTTGGTTTCGATATGTGTACGGTATAAATACGGAACGAGTACGTGACGATTTTGGAAACTTTCCAAATTGGGTAACTGGGCCGTTGACCCGCGTTGACCACGGGTCAAGGGCAACCCGTTTTGGTCACCGAGTTCGTCGCCGTCGTTGGGCCATTTTCCGGCCACGGTTGGCCGTGGTCCCTTGACGAAAAGTATTGGGCTCATGCCCCTCTTCAATTTGGTAGGTGGATCGCCCTCTATGGTGGCCGGTGGAGGGAGAAACAGCACGGCAAAGATGAGGAATTTTCGGCGAGTTTCGACGGCGACGGAGGTGGCGTTTCCGGCGGCGATGGAGCTCGGGGGTTGAGGGGTTTTATTAGCCTTGGGGAGAGGAAGCTTTTAGAAGTGGTTTCATGCATTGCCGTGGCTGGACGGAGGAGATCGGAGGTGGAGAAATTTCGGCGAGGGTTTTGATTTTCAAGGTGAGATTTTGATTTTTTTCGGTCAAAATTGGGCTTAACTTTGAACTAAAAAGTTGTTGGAAATGTTGAGATTTTCATGTGTAGGTCGAATTTTTCTGGGCCGATGACATTTTTCGGTGGCGGCCGGCGCGCCGCCGTGCGCGGCGGCGATTTTCCGGCTGAGGTGTTTTTCGACAAGTTTTATGTCGTTTTGCTCGGAATCGCGCAGCGATCGCAGTGGTGAAGTTTATATTTTGAATTGAGCATCGAAAATTATAGCGAGGTTTTATAGTGTGTTTATCGGATTTTTGACGATTTCGTCGATATTGAGTTATATGTTTCCGAGAATGGTTAGATCTCGAGATGTGGTTCAGGGTTTTGAAATGTGGTTTTGAATAGTGGTATTTATGATTATTCAGAAGATCGTGATCGTTCGTTTGGCGAGGGATTTTCCGTTGGATTACAGGATTAACGTGTTTTGCGTCGTGCTTATCTGTGAGTGGACTTTTATTTACACTGTTGTATCGAGTTCTTGATTTCAGTATTTATTTCCAGTACGATGTTGAGATTATTTATTGTTTTTGGAGGTATTGTTTTATATTTTATTTGATGATGGCATTTACTTAGCATCGATGCTTTGACTACTCGGCTGATCACCGGTAGTCCAAATCCAGGGTTTAGAGATTCCCCTGATGTGCCTACTAGGCTTGAGAGATTCGCATAGTCTATCACCGTCGGGTTTGAGAGATTCGCCTGACACCTCCATTTATTTTAAGAACTCGCTTTGTTTTATGATATATATAAATGGTGAAAGGCATATGATTATTTTCGTCCACTCACTCTAATGATTTTATTTGCCTTTCCCCTGAGATTTTCGGTTTTCGTTCCCAGTTTACAGTTCGGATTCTGGTGTCACACGTCGCACGTCGCAGTCGGAGGCTTAGTATTCGAGCTATATTTCTTTTATGGTAGGTTTTTAGTTTGGCATACTATTTGTATATATGTACATACTAGAGGTCGCTCTGAATACTGAATATGTTTATATTTTCATATGATTTTCCCTAATTTCTGTAAAGTTACAGTTTTGTTTATTACTTTACATTATGATATGTTTTTGAGAAATCCGGATGGGATTGGTGCCCACGTTTTGGCTTTTGTGGCATAGGATGAAGTGTGTTTTCGGGTGTAGGTTAATGGTAACTTCGCACTATAGTGAAACTCTGCCGAAATTTCTATGTTTTTTTTTGGAAGTTCGTGTTTTCAGAAGGGATTTGATTCCGGTTTAGGAAACTAAATCAGGGTTGAGTCCTTTCATTATCATATCTGAACAAGAGAAGAGTAGTGATACCATGGATGCTGCTTCATCGTCATCGACAACATCTGCTTCATATCTTGGTGTCTAGCCATATTGGGCTTACTCGATCAAGCTGAACCGCTGAGGTGAATGCTTTGCTGAGCACTATTACTCAGACTTAATGAAAACTAATTTCATTAAGTGGAGGTATCAGTTCAAGTCTGTACTGGAAGCTAATGAGCTGTTTGTTACTTTGATGGAAATGAGGTTGCTACTCCTCGCTTCAATCATACTGACAGGGCCGGCCCTGAAAATGTGGCCGGGGGCCAATACTAGTACAAAAATTACATCAGACAACTTTGTTCACACAGCTGAATGTTTTGAGTCTGTTGTTCCAAAGTGGAGACAACTACGCCTTAAGTGTTTTAGTTGTTGGAATGTCGTTTAAACATTGTTTTTTTCGTGTGGATCCATTTTTAAGAAAGATTTGAGATTTGTTGAAAATTCAGAAAACTAAAATAAAAATTTTAGTTATCTTAACTTGTTAGAAAAATGTTCAGACGACAAATATTCATTTCAGTTGTCTGATAGGGGTTAAATTCGTGCTCTTTAGACAACATTTATAACGATCAGTTGTCTGAATCACACTCAAACTAAAAAAACCTAGTTAATATTTAGGCGGCAACAAATTGCGCTCGTTTTCTCTCTCACAATTAACCCGCAGCTCATTCTGAACACAAAGAGAAACCCCCCCCCCCCCCCCCCCCCCCCGTCCCCTCCCTTACTCATTTTTCTTTCTCTCTGTCCTTTCTCGCCCTGACCTAGATCTACTCCTCTCTAAAACCTCATCTCCTCCTCTCTCTCATTGCAACACTGCGAGCTCCAAGCTCAACCACCACCTCGCCACCATTGACTCGTCCTCATCGCCTCAAGGCCGTTGACTTGCGATTTCCAGACTCAATCCTCAGGCCACCGCATCGAAGTACCCTCTCTCTCACTCGTAACTCTGATTATTCTTCATATCTACATACTTGTTTCGACAAACTCTACGACTTTCTTTACGGAAATTTTTTGAAGTTACTTAATCGATAAAAATGCCATTCAAATCTCCACCAATATTGACCAACGGTAAAATTTATTTATAACATTGTACTAAAAGTCTAAACTTTACTCTATGGGTGAAAATGTAATTGGGACATCTATATGACGATGAGTACGTAACTTATAAAGTCCGGCAACGAAGATATACAAATGGTTTTGTAATTTCATGCATGTACAAATTAATCAAAATGCTTACGATTATACAGTCTACAAGACCTGGATTAATATTACATTAATTAGAGCAGAAAAACCAGTCTCAAATCATTGCCTTGACCAGTATTATTACAATTTAAACACATCATACATATATATGACAGATTAATTGCAATAAACATACATCTACCAGTGCTGTTTCATTGGCTTGTTGAAGCCACATACCTTTAGAATACACAAGCTAACAATTGTTAAGAATCCGAACATTGATATCACTATATAACGAAAACCATGATGACATTCAAACTGTAACAGGCCAGGAGAACATCCAAGTAGTCGGTGTTCAAATCCTGAATAAGGGATATTCAAGATATGAGCAAATGTTAACGTGTTAGTATCCGCGGTATGCAAATCGGGTATTGGGCGGGATCCGGATCGGGCAGAGATCGCAAACGGTCGAGGTCGGGCGGTATCGGTGTATGATTGATGTCGGCGGTATCTCACAGCGATCTTGATACTGCTAAGATCGATAACGGTTAAGGAGAGACGGGATGACCCGCCTTCAACCCTCCGATGCCTAAGTCAGAATCGATATAGAGATCGGACAGAATAACGATGTAGTAAGTTAAGAGCGTGTACCATGTAATGTTCAGTTGACCGGTATATATTGGTGGTTGGAGGTTGGGCTGTCTCCTTGCTTTCGATGTGGGACTTGGTGCGTATGTTCCTCTGCTGGGTGTTGTCTGACCGGTGTCGGTAGTGGCGCGTGTGCGCTATCCTGATCGGATATCGGGCGGGTTTGGTCATCGAAGTTGGAGCCTTCCTGGTGGTGGTTCCTGTCGTGGTGGCGGTGAGACATATTATAATATATAATTTGAAGTCGCCTAAGCACGTGTTTAGGTGATTAAGCCAGGTATATGTACAAGTCCCCCAACTTGCTCAGCCAAGGGGATCAACCTTGGTTGGCGAGTTGAAAAAAGAAGTGATACCGGCGAGATCACTACAACGTGCTTCGGCGGCGATGTGTACCTTTGTTTAGGAGCCGGGTATCATGCCATATAGTCCCCCAACTTGGCGACCTAGGTTGTGCACCTTGGCTGTGGGTGCTCCTGTACCTGTACATGTAATTCTGGTTGGTTTGGGGCGAGATCGGTGAGTAGCTAGTTCACCGTTCTGCCATTGCACTTTGTGAAAAAATGGTGTTTTGTGTATCTTTGTTTGTTTGAGCGTTCTTCCGTTTGTATCGACCAGGGGGGTCGCTGTTTGTGGGCGCTATGGTAGGGGGAGCTCGTTTGAATTGGTAACCCTTAAGTCCCCGAGTCCGTTCCTCCTAGTGGCTAGTAATGACGAGTGATGCAGCGTGATGAAGAGTGATGGTTTATTGTTTGTGGGCGCTATGGTAGGGGGAGCTCGTTTGAATTGGTAACCCTTAAGTCCCCGAGTCCGTTCCTCCTAGTGGCTAGTAATGACGAGTGATGCAGCGTGATGAAGAGTGATGGGCGGCATAGGTGATGCATAGTGACGTGCGATATGGGTGATGAGGCGTGATGAGCGATATCGGTCCGTTTTTCGGTTATGCGTGCTCTGTCATCGATGTGGTTGGTGTGGTTGGTGTGCCTGCTCTGCCTATCATTAAATGTTGGCTGTTGTCGTGCTGCCATGTGTCCGAGTAGGGCGTCTTGGGGTTCCCAAACGTCCCGTCGTAGCGATAAAGCGTGATGAAGCGTGATGATGGTTTTCGAAAGTTGCGCCCTCCTCGAAACGGTGCGTGCTGGTTCTCGTTCCAGACTTTTCTGATTCTGGTTGACACGTGCCGGGATCCTCTTGATTGACGTGTCTGTTCCAACGGTTGCGATCTCGCCGTTTCGCCTATATATATGTTAGTTTTTTGCACGTTTTTCTGCTTTTCTTGCTTCTGTACTACTTTGCTTTTCTCTGCCGTTGGATTCTCCTGTTCTTCTCCTGCCTCCGTCGTGTTTGTTGCTGCGCCGTCGTAGGTTTTCCAATCTTCCCCAAATTCTGGTAAGGACTCGCTGCTTGGTACCTTCCGTGGATATTTTTGTTGTTTCGAATTTTGGTTTTCTTTTGGGTTTTGGGTTGTCTGTGTTGCTTGGTGTTCTTGGTTGATCCCTGCTTTGTTCTAGGACTCTGCTGCTGTTTTTTTTTTTTTTTTTTTTTGTTTCTTCTTTTTCTTCCCGTTTTCGTTTGTTGTTTTTTTTTTCTTTGCCGGGATGGTATGTCGCCTAGGAAACTAGTTGCGGGCTGGCAAACCGTTTAGGTTTTGACATTGTCCGTGGCTGTTTCGTAGGTGTCATGTCTTCTTCTCGTCACGACGCCGACACCGGCTCTGGTTCTCGCCGTTATGGGCTCGACGGGCCCCTTCTGTGGACCCTTAGTGACGGTCAGGAGGTTGATGAGCCTGCAAAGGCGTTGTCTATGGCGGAGCTGGACAAGGTAAGGTCCGAGTTTCAGATCGGTGCCGGTGTTATCCTGAAGTCCCCGGCTCCTGGTGAGCAGTTTTCTAGACCGCCTAAGGGCTTTATCGCTGTCGATCGTGCTCAGCTACGATACGGCCTTCGCCTTCCCCTTCACCCCTTTCATGAGTACATCTTTGGCGAGCTATGTTGTGCCGTGGGCCAGGTGTCGCCGCTAATGCTTCAAGTGTTGAGCGCGATGTTCACATTGTGGAAGCTAGCCGGTCTCGACTATCCTACTCGGAACGAGGTGCTTTACTACTTTGACGTGGCGTATTCCACGAAGAAGGGTTGTGGTGGGACGCTCTCGCTCCATCAGCGACGAAAGAGTTCGCTGGGTTTCACCGACTTCACGAGTTCGTGCCCTGACTGGCGGAGTGAGCACTTTTTTGCAAGTGGGTGGTCGTCATTCTCCCACAGCCGTGTTCCTGCCCGGTTTCGATCCCGAGGTGACGCTTCTATACCGACGTGATCTCCGTCGTGTGTCGCTTGTGTGCTTGTCTTACTTGCTTTTATTTTTGTAGTTACGCGTCAGTATTCTTTGACCGCTATGGAAAAGCGGCGATGTCATAGGATTGAGAGCGGTTTCAGTGAGAAGTTTAAGAGTGTGTACTTGCTTGCTGATTACCGGATTATGGAGATGACCGGTCTTGCCAAGGCGCCCAGTATGCCGTCCTTGCTTGCTTGTTTGCCTGTTTGTGTTGCTTGCTTTTTTGTTTTGTGCTTTTTGTTGTATCTTTGTGTCTTATCTTTCTTCTTTTCTTTTTGCAGTCGGGTACAAAAATCAAAAGCGGGACCGGAAAATGTCGAGTTCCTATGGTGACATTGACGAGATTCTCGCCGAGTTGGCGGCGGAGGCTGCTAACGCCAAAGTGATCGACCTTGATGTGCGTTCTGGGAAGAGTGTTATTCTCTCGGAGTCGACTGACCTGCCCCCTCCCCCGGAGTCTCAGACCGATACGGTGGGGAGTCGTGTTCCTATTCGGGTTGTGGGCGGTCAACCCGAGAGGTCTCCTCGCTCTCCTGCTCGTCTGAAGAGGGGGTCTGAAGACGAGGTCGCTCCCTTTAAGCGCTTGAAGCGGATGGGCGCGGTTCCTGAAGTTCCCATCCCCGTTCACGATGACGAGGAGGCCGCTCGTGTTACCGTTGCAGTCCCCGGTTCCGGAGCAGACGCTGTTGGCGCGGGCGATGCTGCTGAAATAGGTGATGCCGATAATCTTTGGTACTTTGATAAGGAGGATACTTGCCTTCAGGTTGATGATTCTGATATTGGTCCTTATTGTCTGTTAGGCGGTGTTCCCCGGGGCGATCCAAACCTCGCCGTTGACGGGCGCGTCGTCATTGCCCGGTCAAGCAACTGGGAAGGACCACCGCCGTACTCGACCGAGATACTCGCTCTCTTGCCTCCAGACGTGGCTACTGTGGCCAATGTCGAGAGTGGAGCCGAGCAGTGTCTGCGGTCCTTCGCCGCTTCTCTTCAGCTGATGTGTCATCAACGCCAAACTTTGGTGGCGTCGTCCGAGGAGCTGGCTCGTGTTAACGGCCTCCTGTCGGAGAGGGACGAGCAACTCGTGAAGGCGAGCGAGGAGTGGCAGTCCTTGCAGCAGAAGTACGAGGTTTTGGAGGGCGAGAAGAAGCTCGCTGACGAGTGCCTGAATGCTTCCTACCTCCGTGGTCGTCAGCTCGAGTTAGAAGTTAAGGAGGAGCGGCAGCGGGCTGAAGATTTGAAGGCTCGTCTGGCCGTTGCTGAGGGCCAGGTTACTGCCCTGCGCGGCCAGGTGAAGGAGTTGGAGGATCGACGTGAGCAGGAGCTGATCGATGCCGTGGACGATTTCAAAGCCAGCCCTGAGTTTAACGGTGCTATTAAGAAGGCTTTTACCGATGGCCTGCAGTAAACTCAGAAACACTTCTTCGACAACGGTTGGGTGAACGAGAAGTATGACGTTGACCTGAAGAGTATTGTTGAAGAGCGCCGTTTGAAGCGTGAGGCCCTTATGAAGGTTAAGGAGGAGCAGGCCGAGGAGGAAGAGCGGCAGAGGTCGAATGTTTCCCAAGGTATGACCCCTGATGGTTTTCACCCTTTAACGCCTAGTGCGTCTCCGTCGACTCCTCTAACTCGTCACATTCGTGACGTTGAACTTTTTTCTCAGGCCCGGAGTGAGAGGCTGGCTGGCTTGTATCGGGAGCGGTTTCTTGAAGATGGCGTTGCAGATCTGTTGTGAAGCTCGGGCATTTTTTACTTTGTAGTTGTATCGTTTTCCTTTTGCTTAGTGTAGGCCTATTTGAACTTTTGTACTCCTGCCGTGATGGCCTATGAATGAAATTTCCAAGTGTTGTCCGGTATCGCCAACGATGAAAGGTCTGAAAAAAATTTGTTTGTCTGTTTGTGGCTTCTAAGTGTTTGGGGTGACCGGTGCCTTTAATAACGCCCGAGAGTGATATAGCGTTTTGTGTTTTTATCAAAATAGCCGAGTATCCTAGCAACTCGTATGTAAGTGAGACAAGTGTTTTTATAGTGGTTCACCAATTTGGCTACTCCACTCGTGCCTTGCTTGGCTTTTACTATGCTTTCTTTGTTTTACAAGTATCGGCGTCTGGGAACGCGATATAGTCAAACGACAAAGGTCTGAAGAATTTTTGTTTCATTGGTGGCGGTGCCGGATGACCAAGCGAGATGAGTCCCCGGTGTGATGGTGCTGATCGATTGGTTGGTCGAACCGTTTTGCTACGTGGAATTCGTCCTACTGGTGACAATATCGGAGGTGTTCTGTATTCCACGTGCGTGGTATCTTGAAGCCGTTCTTGTCTTGGAGGATGAACGTGGTCGGCGTGACGCTCTCGGTGATTTTAAAAGGGCCTTCCCATGTTGGTGCTAAGCCTTTGGGTTTGGGGATGACCTCTCTCCAGACCATATCGCCCACGTGGAGCTTCCGTGATTTTACCCGTCTGTTGTAGTGTCGGGCTACCAGTTGCTTGTTTGCGGAGAGTGCGATAACGGTATCGTCCTGGCGTTCTTCTCGGAGTATGTTGGCCATGTTTAACCCGTGCTCGTTGGTGTCCTGGTCGTATCCTTCGAACCTCGGGCTTCGGTGTGTGATTTCTAATGGTAAGACGGCCTCGGCGCCGTACACAAGAGAGAACGGCGAGTCCCCTGTTGCCTCCGTCGGCGTTGTTCGTATCGCCCAGAGAACCTCGTAAAGGCTTTCTGCCCATTTGTGGTTGTAGTCTTCCATTCTCCTTTTCAGGCCGTTCTTTATTTTTTTGTTTGCCGCTTCTACTTGTCCGTTTGTCTGCGGGTAGTATACCGATGCGAATACTAGGCGAGTTCCTAGGTTGCCGGTGAACCTCTTCATCTCGTCGTTGTTGAATTGTTTCCCGTTGTCGGTGACTATCGTTAGTGGGGCCCCATATCGGCAATATATGTCCTTCCAGAGGAAGTTGATGACCTTCTTCGTGGTGATGAGGACGAGCGGCCTGGCTTCTATGTATTTCGTATGGTAGTCTATGCAGACGATGATGTACTTGAATTGGCCTGAAGATGCCTTCAGTGGCCCGATTAGGTCGAGTCCCCATTGTGCGAACGGTATAGGGCTAACGATGATGGACATTGGCGCTGCCGGGGCGTGTATCCGGTGTGCGTGCTGGGCGCAGGCCTGGCACTGGTCGACGATATTTCTTGCGTCCTGCCGCATCCCTCTGTAGTAGAACCCATATCGGAGTAGTTTGTGTATGATGTTATTTGGTCCGCCGTGGTTGCCGTACTCGCAGTCGTGGAGGTTTTTTAGCATGCCTCTGCCTTCCGTTTGTGTGACACACTTGAGCATTGGGAATCCCCTTTTGTTCATGTATAGTTGGCCGTTTTGCATGCTGTAGTATGCCGCTCTTTGGGCGAGTTGTCTTGCCTCTGTTCGATCGGTCGGCGTTGTTCCATCTGTGAGGTATTTGGTTAAGCCTGTTCGCCAGTCTTCCTCTGGTGTTGCCGCTGGGGCCGCTGTGGTTATTGTGAATATTTCCTGAAAGCTTTTGGATATGCTTGGTCGTTCCAGTGTTTCCACCATTGTGTGTCCTCTTGCCGCGATTTCTGGGGCGGTTGCTAGTCTTGCCAGGGCGTCGGCCCTCTTGTTCTGCTCTCTTGGGATGTGCGTTATGTTGTAGAAGGAAAATTTGCCTAGTAGCGCCTTTACGTACCCCAGGTATGCCGACATCTGTGTCCCGCGTGCCTCGAATTCCCCGGTTACGTGATTGACCGTTAGCTGGGAGTCGCTGAATATATTAACATCCCTGGCCCCCGTCTCCAGGGCGAGTTCTAGACCGGCGATTAGGGCTTCGTACTCGGCCTCGTTGTTGGATGCCGGGAATGTAAATCGTAGAGCGTATTCGGCGTATGTTTTGCCGGGACCGGTTAGGATTGCCCCCGCTCCTGCTGCTATTGCCGTTTTGGATCCGTCAACGTATAAGTTCCAGTACGATGGTGTAGTTACCTGGGTTGTGGGCGATGTGCTGGGCGTTGGTTGTTGTTGGTCGGTGATTGTCGGTGTCAGTTCTGCTATGAAATCCGCTATTGCCTGCCCCTTTATTGCTCATCGTGGTTTGTATTCGATGTCGAACTCGCTGAGTTCTATCGCCCATTTGGTTAACCTTCCGGAGTGGTCGGGGCTAGCCAGTACTTGGCGTAGTGGTTGGTCCGTTAGGACGTGTATAGTGTGGGATTGGAAGTATGGTCGCAGGCGTCTTGCCGCTGTTATTAGCGCTAGGGCTAATTGTTCGAGTGCCGGGTATTTTGTCTCTGCATTTTCCAATCCTTTTCCGGTGAAGAATACTGGTAGCTCGGTGTCGGTATCCCGTCTAACTAGTGCTGAGCTTACGACGGTGAGCGAGGTGGCGAGGTAGATGTATAAGACCTCACCCGGAACTGGTGCGTAGAGGAAAGGGATGTGGGCGAGATATTGTTTGATGGCGGTTAGTGCTGATTCGCACTCGTCGGTCCATTCTACTGCCTTCTTTTTGGTGAGTCTGATTGCTTTGAAGAACGGGCCGCATTTGTCTGTATACCGTGCTATGAACCGGGCCAGTGATGCTAGCTTTCCCGTTAGCGCTTGCAGTTCCTTTTTTGTTATCGGGCGAGTTGTGTCGAGGACGGCCTGTACTTTTCCCGGGTTAGCCTCGATTCCGCGTTGGCTCACCATGTATCCCAGGAATTTCGTTGTTATTACCCCGAAGATTCATTTTGCCGGATTGAGCCTCATGCCGCTGCTGATGAGTGTGTCGAGGACCGTCTTGAGGTTTCTTACGTGGTCCTCCTGGTGTCGGCTTTTGACAATTAGGTCGTCCACGTAGACTGCGACGGTGTCGTTGTCTAGTGGCGCGAGCAGCTCCGTCATGAATCTTTGGTATGTTGCTCCGGCGTTTTTCATTCCGAAAGGCATGACGTTGTAGCAGTATAGCCCTCGGTCGGTGATGAAACATGTTGCTTCGCTGTCAGCCGGTTCATTTTTATTTGGTTGTACCCGGAGTAGCAGTCCATTGTTGAAAGGAGTTCGTGGCCGCTGGTGGCGTCTGCGAGTTGGTGAATCTGTGGTAACGGGAAGGAATCTTTTGGACATGCCTTGTTGACGTCGGTGTAGTCTACGCACATTCTCCATTTGTGGTTGCTTTTTTTGACCATGACGACGTTTGAAACCCATTCCGGGTAGTGGATCTTTCTGATGAATCCTATGTCGAGTAGCCTGGTTACCTCCTCTCTCATGGCGCTGTATTGTTCTTCGTTGTATGCTCGCCGCTTTTGTTTCTTTGGGGTGGCGTCGGGTGAGATATTTAGTTTGTGTGAGACGATGTCCGTTGCTATTCCTGGCATGTCGGCGTATGACCATGCGAATACGGAACCGCATTCCCTGAGTATGTTGACAAGGGCGGTCTCGATTGTTGGGTCCAGGTTGATCCCGATTTTGATGGTTCGCTCAGGGTGTTCGTCCGAGATGGAGATTGGTTTTGTGGCTGTTTCGGCCGATGGGCGGGCCGTTAGCGATCCCAATCGTGGATCTTGGGGAGCCTCGTGAAGTCTGTTTCCTTTTAGTGTGCATACCTCTCTTGCCGGGCAGCTCGCGTGTTCGTGGGATCCCGGTAGAGTGGGCGTTGTCCCTCTGACGGTGCACACTCCCCCGGTCGTTGGAAACTTCATTATTAACATCCGTTGTGATACGATGGCGTTTATTCTGTTTAGGGTGTTGCACCCGATGATGGCGTTGTAGAATGATGGGGCGTTGACAATTAGGAATTCGATGTGTGTCTCGGCGCTGCAGCCCTCTTGTCCCAGCGCGATTCTGAGGTAGTCGCTTCCCAGTGGTTGTACTTGGTCGCCGTTGAAGCTTACTAGTGGGTGGTGGTCCCTCTTCAATTTAGATGGAAGTCGCTCAAGTGCCTCGTATGCCGGCCGGAATATGACGTTGACCGACGAACCCGTGTCTACGAGGCATCGCCCGACGCTGCATAGGTCGATCACGGCGTCCACTAGGAAGGGGTAGTCTTCAGATACCGGAGGTCTCTCCTGTTCTTCTGATTCGTGGAAGGTGATGGATCCCCACCCGGTCTTGGAGACCTTTGCCGGTCTTTGTCGTAGGTTGCATATCGCCCGTTCGTTTCTTCGCTCTGTTTTGGACTTGCCGCCCGTGATTGCGTTGATTCTTCTAACGCTATTGATGTCCGTTGTTGGGCGCTTCGGTTGGGCGTTGTGTTCCGTCCTGAATGTTGATAGGTTTCCTTTCTCGAGCTGTGCTTGTACTGCCTTTTTTGCTTCGTGACATCTTTCTGTGTCGTGGGATTCGTTTTGGTGGAAGTCACACCATCTCCCCGTGTTCCTGTAATCTGTTGCTCGGAATGACTTCTTGGGTAGTGTGAATAGTTCTGGGTGAGCCGTTAGGATATCGGCGTACTTGGCGTTTAGTACGCTGAATACGGGTTGTGGTAGCGGGGTGGTGTAGTTTGCCTTTTCTTCTCGTTGTCTTTTCCCGCTGCTGGCGTAACCTTTGCCGTTGTTGGCGTAATTGTACCTTCCGGTGTTGTGCCGTTGTCCGCTTTGCCGCCATCGCTGTTGGTCCTGGTCCTGTGACCTTCCCTTATTCCTGGGTGGGGTTACCCGTGATCGATCGTTGGCGGGGAACGCTTCCTGTATGTTTGTGGTGAATGTGTTTACCTGTTGCGTTGTCGTGGGATTGGAGTCGAAAGTTTGCAGTTCTAGTTGGGCGTGAGATGTCACGCGGTCTAGTAGGTCGGCGTACGTGGTAGCTGGGTTCTCGTTGAGCTTCCAGGTTAGCGATCCTGGCTGTAGGGCGTTCCTGAGTACGCAGAAGGTCGAGTCGCTGGATATGCCGCGGCAGTTGGCGATAGCGGTGTTCCAGCGAGAAACGAATGTGGATAGTCCCTCCGCGGGTTCCTGTTTTATAGCCTGCAATTGATTGTAAGTTAGTGAGCAACTCGCCGATGTAATGTATCTCTTTAAAAAGGCTTTAATAAGTTCTGGGAAAGATTTTATGGATTTTGGCGGGATGCTGAAGAGCCAGCTGAGTGCCTCGCCCGTTAGGCTCTCCATGAATAGGTAGCAGCTTGTGGCGTCGTCGTAGCCCCTGCCGGTTGTTGCTGATGTGAAAACGTCGATGTGGAGGGATGGGTCCGTTTTTCCCCTGTATCGCTCTAACTTGATTTTTGCTAATGGGTGTCGTCCTTGGCACATAATGTCGCTCGAGAATGGCTCTTTGCGCACTGCTGGGAGTGTGCGGTCGAGGTAACTGGGTTCCGGTTGTGATAATCGTCGTATCACTATTTCGAGGTCGGCCACTCGTGCCGCCATCTGGCCGCCGAGTGGGTCGCCCGCATTCGCTCTGTTGTTGACGTGTGGGAGGAGTGATACCGGTGAATGGGTGAAGTCATATGGTTCTGGTCCGTCAACGCCTTGCAATCCGTGGTCTCTTTCGGGCGAATCTGGCTCTTGGTTGCCGGGTTGGGGTGGGGGGTGTGCTTCTGATAATAGGCCTGGGTGGGCCCCCATGTTCTCCGTGGTTCTTATCCCCGTGGATGCCCCGATGTATCGCTGGTGCTCGAAGTCCCTGGCCCTTTCGAGCTCTACGCATCTTTCCATGGCCGCCTCGTACCGGCGTTGCATGTCGGCGATATGGTTACGCGTGATGCTTACGTGGCGTTTGCCTGGATGCTGGAACGTCTGATCGTTATGTTCGGTATCGTGATGGGTTTCCCGTGGTCCTGTATCGGGTGATATTCCCAGTGTCAGCCTGGTGTCCATGCTCGTCGCCTGTCGAGAGTTTCGTGGTTTGAAAAAAAAAATTCTTGTGTGCGATTCCCACAGACGGCGCCAATGTTCAAATCCTGAATAAGGGATATTCAAGATATGAGCAAATGTTAACGTGTTAGTATCCGCGGTATGCAAATCGGGTATTGGGCGGGATCCGGATCGGGCAGAGATCGCAAACGGTCGAGGTCGGGCGGTATCGGTGTATGATTGATGTCGGCGGTATCTCACAGCGATCTTGATACTGCTAAGATCGATAACGGTTAAGGAGAGACGGGATGACCCGCCTTCAACCCTCTGATGCCTAAGTCAGAATCGATATAGAGATCGGACAGAATAACGATGTAGTAAGTTAAGAGCGTGTACCATGTAATGTTCAGTTGACCGGTATATATTGGTGGTTGGAGGTTGGGCTGTCTCCTTGCTTTCGATGTGGGACTTGGTGCGTATGTTCCTCTGCTGGGTGTTGTCTGACCGGTGTCGGTAGTGGCGCGTGTGCGCTATCCTGATCGGATATCGGGCGGGTTTGGTCATCGAAGTTGGAGCCTTCCTGGTGGTGGTTCCTGTCGTGGTGGCGGTGAGACATATTATAATATATAATTTGAAGTCGCCTAAGCACGTGTTTAGGTGATTAAGCCAGGTATATGTACAGTCGGCAGATACAATAACCTCATGCAGTCCATATAACATCAACAACGAAGAACAGTTGACGGCTTTGCGTGAATTTAGGAAAAGCAACTAGCTTTCCTTAATAGCATATATATGATTCACCAACTTGTCCAAGTTTTTGGATGAAGAACCATGTGGAGCAGTGGCCTCTTTTGCAAGTATTTTCCATTCCATAACCCTATTTTTCATTTTCACACCCTTCTCTCCTTCCATCAACTCTCTAACAAGCTTCTCCACTTCTTCTCTCTTCACATCATTACTGATCTCAATCCCAATACCCCATTCTTTGCATGTATAGCGACAATTTATTCGTTGGTCACCAACTAATGGCCAACAGAGCATAGGCACTCCAGCAGAAAGACTCTCTATAGTTGAATTCCAACCACTGTGTGTCAAAAACCCTCCAACTGATGGATGGTTAAGGACTTGTCCTTGTGGACACCAGGTTGCAATCATACCTCTTTCCTTTGTTTCATCCGAAAACTCCGGTGGCAAAATCGCGGATTCACCGACAACCAAATCGGGTCTAATAACCCACAAAAAGGGAAACTTACTATTTGCAAGTCCCCAAGCAAACTCAACAAGATTTTGTGATGTCATCACGACTAAGCTCCCAAAATTCACATACACAACTGAGTTTGGTGCCTTACCATTCAGCCATCTAAGGCACTCATTGTCTTCTTTCCACAAACTGTATCCAACAGAGTTCAAAGAGTATTCCGGTATCTGATTGAGCAGTAGCTGGAGAGGGCCGACCGCATAGACAGGTGGAAGCATAGATGTAGAGCTAGAGAGTGCATCCAAAACATTTGGTTCCAACTCATCAAAAGTATGAACAATAAGTGCTGAAGCTTTACGTGCACCCTTTACTGCTTCCAAGGCAAAGTTAAACACAAGGTCATTAGGGTTGGTAGTTCTCCAGGAGCCTGGCAGATCCCTGAAACAAATATCTTTCACCCCCGGAATCCAGTGTATTACAGTGTCCAAAAATTCATTTGTTATGCAGCTCTCATCTGCAACAACCAAGTCAAGAAAAAAATGCCTCATTTGTTTAGAAACAAAGAAATCAACCAAATGAACAAACATTTCATTCAATAGTGCTTTCAGTACCTTTGAGTGGGGAAAGTCCTTTTTCAACCATAGTGGGAAACTGATTAAAGCTCATGAATCCCACAGCAGCCATGGTAAATAACTGTGCTATAGGGATTCCAAGTTCTTCCGCAACTGTGATTGTGAACGGCAAGAAGCCATCGGAGACAATGCTAGTCACCGGAAGATTCACATTTCCATTCAGTTTAATAACGAGTTTACGGAAGGGAGCCAAGAAGTGTCTTCTGACGGAATCATAAATCAAAGAGAGGTCTTGGGTGTCATTTTCAACCGAATTTGACAGACCATCTGGAATAGTTTCGAACCGAAAATCAGGCAAGCGATCAAAAGTGTTGGGTCCTAGAGACTTAAGAAACCGTTTGTGGTTGAACTCTGTGTTGACAAATGTTACATGAAACCCTTTATGGTGAATGAGCTGTGCTAATTGAAGCATTGCCTTGATGTGGCTCTGAAATGGCATAGGAATGCATACAACATGAGGCTTATTGCCTACTGCCAGTGAACTCATCTTAGATTGTATATTCAGTACCCACACAAATACATTACAATTGTTATAGGACACCCAACACTTTCGCTTAGCTCTGCCGTGTGATAGTGTATCCTATAAATTACAAGTCAGGTAAGTTTGAAGCTGATCATTATATCTTACCAAAATATACCCAAACCTTATGAACACTGTAACTGCAATACAGAGCACAAGTAGTAGTAAAGAACAATACTAACAAAACCCACAAAGAAGATGCCAAGATTTCTGGCAACTTCTCTCAATCAAATCAAAACCATATGCTGATCTAAAACAGAGGACAGAAAAGAAAAAAGAAAAATCCAAATTCCTAAAAAAGAAAAACCTTACAAAACGATCAGAGCAACTCTGAATTACCTGAGATGCCTTTGGCTATATGGCTTCAACAAAGTTCAAGAATTGAGAATCTTTTCTTCGGATGAAATTTGGGTAACCGTCATTCGAAAGAAGAAAAAAAAAACTCTGGGTATCTGCAAGGTAGAAGACGAAGTGAAACACGATACACAGAGTTGGGTTGTTTACTTGATTTAACTATTTTTTTTTCTGGCGTTACTTTGTTCACACACGTGCTTCTGTTGTACTCTTTACATTGTTTCTATGGAAACATCCAGCATTGCTTAGTAGCACTTGATTAACTAAATTATCCAAATTTGTAGATGATGAACCATGTGGAGCAGTGGCCTCTTCTGCAAGTTTCTTCCACTCCATAGCCTTATCTTTCAGCTTCTTACCCTTCTTTCCTTCCATTAACTCCCTCACAAGCTTCTTCACTTCGTCTCTCTTGACTCTGTTACTGATCTCAATCCCAATACCCCACTCTCTGCAAGTATAGTGACAATTTATTCGTTGGTCACCATTCATTGGCCAACAGAGCATAGGTACTCCAGCAGAGAGACTCTCCATGGTTGAATTCCAACCACTATGTGTCAAAAACCCTCCAACTGATGGATGGTTAAGAACTTGTTCTTGTGGGCACCAACTTGATATCAGACCTCTTTCCTTTGCTTCAGATGAAAACTCCGGTGGCAAAATCACGGATTCACCGGCAACCAAATCAGGTCTTATGACCCACAAGAAGGGAGAGTTGCTATTTGCAAGTCCCCAAGCAAACTCAACAAGGTGTTTTGATGTCATGACCACTACACTCCCAAAATTCACATACAAAACTGAGTTTGGTGCCTTGCCATTTAGCCATTCAAGGCACTCAGTTTCTTCTTTACGTAAACTGTATCCCACGGACTTCAGAGGGTGTTGCGGTATCTGATTGAGAAGTAACTGAAGAGGTCCAATGGCGTAAACTGGTGGAAGCATTGATGTAGTGCTAGAGAAGGCATCCAAAATATCTGGCTCCAACGCATTAAAAGTATGAACAATAACTGCTGAAGCTCTATGTGCTCCCTTCACTGCTTCCAAGTTGAAGTTTAACACGAGATCATCAGGGTTTGTAGTCATCCAGGAGCCCGGTAAATCCCTCAAACGGACATCTTTCATCCCCGGAATCCAGTCTATTGACGTGTCCAACAAGTCATTTGTTAAACACCTCCTATCTGCATCACACATGTTAAAAGTAACATTATATGACTCGAGAGTCTAGACACAAGCAATACAACCAGAGACTATTACAGGCTTTCATTACCTCTTAGTGGTGCAAATCCTCTTTCCACCAGAGTGGATACTATTTTGAAGCTCATGAATCCAACTGCTGCCAGAGTAAAGAATTGTGCTATAGGAATTCCAAGTTCTTCTGCAACCGTGATGGTGAATGTGAGGAAGCCATCTGAGACGATGCTAGTCACCGGAAGGTCCATATTAGCATTAAGTTTGGTGAGGAGTTTCCTAAAGGGAGCCAAACAATGCTTTCTGAGGGAATCAATAAGCAAAGCGAAGTGTTGGGTGTCAATTTCATCTGAACTTTGCAGACCATCTGGAATAGTTTCGAACTGAAAATCAGGAAAGTGATCAAGAGAGTTTGGTCCTAGGGACTTGAGAAAGCGTTTGTGATTGAACTCTGTGTTGACAAATGTTACATGAAAGCCTCTATGGTGGATCAGCTGTGCGAATTGAAGCATTGCCTTCATGTGGCTCTGATATGGCATAGGAATGCAAACAACATGAGGCTTTTTGCCTACAGCAAAGGAACTCATCTTGGATTGTGTATATACTATATATCCAGTATTCACAGAAATGATTTACAATTTATAGTCGGATTAATAGCAGGTAGAAATCGGATACTATCAGAAGTCAAGGTCCTCTTGGTGTTGCGTGGCAATTAAGCTGTCTCTGGTCAAGATCAAAAGATTGGCAATCATGTCCGGTGTTCTGGTCAAGATGGTGGCAGAACATGGAGCAAAGCATGACCTTAATGAAACTTTCAAAGTTTCAATTGTTTTAAGTTGATTAGTCTCATCCTCATATGTAAGTGCACGTACCAGGCACACCCAAGAAATAAATCCTGGCTCCTTTAAAGTTTCAATATCTGATTGATATTTATGCGAAATGTGGATGTATGGACCGAGCTTGTCATGTGTTTGATAGCATGAGCCGGGGGAGCTTGATAACTTGGAATATTATGATCTCGACGTGTATAACCAATCTATTATTACCAGGAAGAGATAGTAGAAAAACCGAGGCGGGGGGTGTTTGATAGCATGAGCCGGGGGAGCTTGATAACTTGGAATATTATGATCTCGACGTGTATAACCAATCTATTATTACCAGGAAGAGATAGTAGAAAAACCGAGGCGGGGGGGGGGGGGGGGGGGGGGTGCAACACACCCTAGCCCCCTGGATCGTGCCTGCGTCTTTGTAATGTATATTTATATCATCATTATAACCTAAGGCACTACAAACAACTAAATAAAATTAACAAAGTGTTGCAGGAGAAAGTAAAATAGACAGAAAGTAGTTGCCATTTTCATTGATAGAATGCCTTATATACAGGCTCATACAATCTGTTACAATAACTATCCCGATATAATAGGGATTATCTGTATTTATCTAATCAATAATCATATCTAACTAGGACAAGACACACACCGGGATTAATGGAGAATAAATCTCCTTAAATATTCCTCCTTGTGTCGATGGCCGTAAGAATGATGCATGACTTGTTGTTTCATTAAAAACCTTGCCAAACAAACAAAAACCTCATGGGTAAAATAAAAGCTTGGTCTAAGGGAAAAAGAATACAACGCGCCAACTACATGTGAGGTAGACTCCCCCTGATGTCTACAGAAATGTAACTCCTCATGACTGTAAACTCAGTCTAGAAATTCTGATAACCTGCGTATACCAATGCTTCTCACATATTTCACAAAAGTAGATTTAGGAAGTGACTTGGTAAACAAATCCGCAGCATTATCAACAAAACCTATCTGACTCACATGAATATTCAACAGCTGTTGTTGTTGCTGATTAAAGAAAAACTTCGGCGATATATGTTTTGTATTGTCACCCTTAATGAAACCCAACTTCATCTGTTCAATACATGCAGCATTATCCTCAAAGATGCAAGTATGATTAGTAACAGTAGATTTCTATCCACTAGAGCCTCGAATATGACCTATAATTGACCTGAGCTAAACACATTCTCTAACTGCTTCATGCAAAGCAATTATCTCAGAATGATTCGAGGAAGTAGTGATAGGTGCATATTTATTCAACGTTTCTATGTTTAATATTACCTTATATTTAATGTTTTTGTTATGTTTTCGGTTTATTTATTAATATTTATTTATTTTGTAGATTTTTAGAAAAAATAAAGAAAACTGGAATTAATTGGACTTTCCTATTGCAACATGGACTTGGTTGGTGGGTTAATCAAAGAAGTCCATTTTCTTTGTAGAAAAGGGGGGCTGCGCGCGCGCGCGCGCGCACATATATATATATATATATATATATATATATTGGGCTGAAACGTGAATGTGATGGAGAGGAGATCAATCAATTAAAGTGAGAAGAGGACATCAATTAAAGGAAGAGATCAATTAAAATAAGGAGTCTCACGGTAAGAAGGAGAGATGAATTAAAATAAGGAGTCTCACGGCAAGAAGGGTTGAGGAATTAAAAAAGAAAGAGGAGGCTGACGGCAAAGGGAGAAGAAAAAAAAAGAAGAAAAAAAAACAGTACGGCAAGGAAGAGGAGAAGAGGAGAAAAGGAAGAAAATGCTCCATCATCATCACCACCTTATGGCTGTAATTTATTTCTCTCATCTATATTTTTCTTTAGCTTCCATGGTTAACATGAGGAGCTAAATTTTATTTGTTAGGGGCTGATCGAAGCCCTAGACATGGTTTGATCTTAAACCCCAGTGATTTACATAACTTTTTAATTAATGAGAATTTATTCACTATATTATCACCGTATGATTTCTTGCATATGTGTCTTTGGTTCGAAACTTAGATGTGTATGTTAGGATCTATTATCTTGAATGTGTAGGTGACGATCAATCAGTGCATATTCTGTAGAGATAAGCAGCTTAATACGTTGTGTGAATTAGTTCCAAGGTGATGCAAGGGCACTCATCCATAGTAGCTCTAGAAGTCTTGTTGTTTTCTCAAACATCCTATAGATCGTAATAACTTAGTTTAAGTTGATTTTGGACCGATCGAAGAAGTACCATATCTCTTAAGTTAAGATCAAGTTAAGCTAGGGTACATCAACCGGCTTAGCATGCCAAGCACGAGGGTGTAAGGTGTATACGACTTAATCACAGCGTATGAATGAGAAACATTCATTTGAGGTTATGTGAATTGATTGGGGTAGATTGGAATTGTCTAGGGTGGAGAGAAGTGTCTAACGATCTCTTACTTTGATTAAATCTTTGTTTTACTGTACTGTTTTCAGTTCGTAGTCGAGTTTATATAATTTATTTCGACATTCAAAATAACTCCGATTACATTGAAATTTTGTGTGTTTGTCCACCACTGTGTCTAGTTTGTCCTGTATAAATTTCGTGATTTTTGGTTTAGTCTAGGTATTTTAATTAATTACATTTTCGTCCAGTGGTTGAGTCTGTCAGATTTCTGACTTTCGCGTCTTAGTTTGTGTTTAGAGTATAAAGTCTACTTTTCCCTGTGGATCGATCCCTATGTGCACTATATTGCATTAATCTTAAGTATATACTGAATAGGGTATTATTTTTGGTTGGTGTGCGACCACCGATCAAATTTTGGCGCTGTTGCCGGGGAAAAGCGTGTTCTTTATATTCTGAAACTAACTTTGTTTTTCTGTTTTCTGCTTTGTAGGTGTCCTGAGAGCAGCTTCGATTCATCGAAGAACTGTTTTCAATTTTCAGGTTTTTCTTTAAATTTTATTTTTATTGTTTCTTTTAGTTAACGTGTCTTAGTGCATGCAGACTAGGCGTTCAAGGAAAACTGATCTTTTAGAGACAAATCTTGAGATTGAACGCTCTGCAAGGGCAAACCGGAAGCAACAAAGGCAAGCAGCACTGGAGATTGGAGGTCCAAGTACGTTATCGGATCCTGAGATAACAGTAGAGACAAGTTCAGAATCAGAAGTGGATATACCATCATCACCAGCTTCTGCAATGGGGGAGCAACAACCAAGGACGTTGATGAATTCCTTTGTACCGAGTGCAAATGGAAACTCATCACCTATTTTACTGCCAGCTCTTGGCCCTTATTCTGTACCCCCTGCTTTACTTTCAGCTCTCCCGCATTTTAGGGGAACATTTTCTGAGGACCCTCAATAGCATCTGGCTGAAATTGAGGCTTTAGCTTCTACACAAAATTTACAAAATGTTGAAACTAATGTGTTAAAGCTAATTCTATTTCCGTTTTCTGTGAAGGATGGAGCAAAGATGTGGTTCAATTCCTTGACTTCCAGGTCTATCACCTCATGGGGAGAGATGAAGGTAGCATTTATGAAAGAATACTTCTCTGCCCAGAAGATGAAACAGATGAAGAAGGAGATCCATAGCTTCATTCAGAAAGATGGAGACATGTTACATGAAGCATAGAGTCATTTCAAAGAACTGTTAAGGAAATGCCCACATCATGGGTATGATCTTGAAGATAGAATGACTTTCTTTTATGAAGGTCTAGAACCGGCCAACAAAACAAGGGTGGACTCTGCATGTGGAGGTATGTTCATGTATCAAACAGGACAGCAAGCCCATGACATTATTGAGAAATTGGCTGAAAACACCAAGCAGTTCTATACAAGGGAAAGAACCTTAGCAAGCAAGAAGCAACAGGCTGTGTATGAGGTCATTGCAGACCCAAGTATGGACAAGAGAATTCAAGCATTGGAGAAGAAGCTGGACTCCATCGCCAGTGCTATCAAAAGCCAAACAACGTCATCCTCGTCCATTGCTCAGGTATGTTCTGTATGCTCTATGTCAGATCACACTAACGAATCTTGTCCATTTATTCCTGAAAAAGAGCAGGTGAACTTTGTACAACAAAGAGCAGCGAGGAATGACCCTTACTCGAATTCTTACAATCCGGGGTGGAGGAATCATCCAAACTTCAGCTACGGAAACAATAGAAACATCTTGAATCCACCCCCAGGTTTTAAGGTAAGACAAGAGTACTAGCCGCCACAACAAAAGGAAGCACCCTCAGTACCGGATTCCGCTTTAGCCGCCATCATGGCCAAGCTTGAGGGAATAGAGGTTCATAACATAGACTCTAGCAAGGCATTCCAAATACTAGAGAAACGGATGAACAGCATGGAACAACAAATGTCTACTAGAGAACAGGGCACCCTTCCGGGTAAGGTTGTGCAGAATCCAAGAGGGGCCAATCATGAAGCCAATGTGATTACATTGAGGAATGGAAGAGTGATTGCAGAGGTTGAAAAGCCTACTAAAAAGTCTTTAGAAGAGGATGAACCAGTCTTAGAACAGGTGCTTCCTTTTCCCCCACTACAGCAAAACCCGAAGGATGGCTTCGATGGATCGAAGCCAATCTTCGACCCATCGAAAGGGGCACCTGGGCAGAAGAATTCCGGAGGACAAAAATCAGGTAAAATAATTTCTAGCCCTTCCTCTTCTATTCCATTTGATGCACCCTTTCCTAGCAGGTTCAGGAAGAAGAACAATGACATAGAGGAGCAAGAGATTTTGGACACATTTCGGAAAGTCCAAGTAAACATTCATTTACTTGATGCAATCAAGCAAGTACCGAAGTATGCAAAGTTCCTCAAGGAGCTTTGTACCATGAAGAGGAAGTTTACAGGGATCGAGACGGTAGCGCTGAGTGAGAAAGTTTCTGCTGTGTTACAAAGGAAGCTACCACCCAAAATGGGGGATCCAGGACGTTTCACCGTCTCATGTACAATTGGTAACACTAACTTTACAGGAGCTTTATTAGACTTAGGTGCATCGATAAATCTTATGCCTTATTCAGTTTATGAAACTTTAAATATTGGTGCACTTCAGCAAACTGGTGTTACTATTAAATTAGCTGATAGATCTAACTGCTACCCTCGAGGTTTTGTTGAGGATGTTCTTGTGCAGGTGGGCAAATTGATCTTTCCAGCTGATTTTTTTGTACTGGAAATAGAGGCAGAGCCTCAACCTTATGAATTACCATTGATACTTGGTCGTCCATTCCTACGAACAGCAAGGACCAAAATTGATTGCTACAGTGGTACCCTGTCCATGAAAGTGGATGGGGAGAAAATACGTTTTAATATCTTTGATGCTATGAAACATCCTAGTGATAGGGACTTGCATTCCTGTTTTTCGATAGATACTTTTGATAAGTTCATGCAGGAGTTTATGCAATATTCAGTGGATGACAAGGATGATGCTTTAAAGAAAGCAATCGAAGAAGGTGGGAGGAAATCTAAAACCTCCCAAGGTGTGAAAGTGTGGGATGAACTTGAGGAATTGATCACCTAAGTTCGATCCCAAGATGAGGAAGAAGCCTTGAGAATCAGCTCGTCTGAGGACTTGGTGATGGGAGAAGAGTACAATAATGCATTTGAAGCCTTGGAATCATTGCCATATATTAAGGGTAACTCGAAATCTCTCCCTCTTCCTATTTCAAATAACAAGTTTTTGCCTTCTATTGTGACAGCACCAGAACTAGAGCTCAAGCCATTGCCTGAGCATTTGAAGTATGCATTCCTCGGTGCAGGTAAGACTTTACCAGTTATCTTATCTTCAAAACTAACACAGGAAGAAAAGCTAGTAACTGTACTCCGAGAGTACAAGGAAGCAATCGGTTGGACAATTGCGGATATCAAAGGAATAGATCCAATACTTTGTACTCACAGGATATTCCTTGAAGATGGAGCAAAACCAACCAGAGAGGCACAAAGGAGACTCAACCCACCTATGATGGATGTGGTCAAGAATGAGGTTATCAAACTGCTGGATGCAGGTATTATTTATGCAATATCTGACAGCAAGTGGGTGAGTCCTGTGCAGGTGGTTCCCAAGAAATCAGGAATCACAGTGATTAAAAATGATGAGGATGTGCTGGTGCCTCAGAGAATACAAACCGGATGGAGAGTCTGTATAGACTACCGCAGGCTTAATGCCACAACCCGTAAGGATCATTTTCCCCTTCTTTTTATTGACCAAATGTTGGAACGTCTTGCAGGTCATGCGTATTATTGTTTTTTAGATGGCTATTCTGGCTACAACCAGATTGCCATTGACAGAGAAGACCAGGAGAAGACTACCTTCACGTGTCCATTTGGCACATTTGCTTACAGGAGGATGCCTTTTGGGTTGTGTAATGCACCAGCAACCTTCCAGAGATGCATGATGAGCATTTTTTCAGACATGGTGGAGAAGATCATCGAGGTATTCATGGATGATTTTTCTGTTTTTGGTGATTCTTTTGATACATGTTTGAATAATCTGTCCCTAGTTTTAGAAAGATGTGTGGAAAAGAACCTTGTGTTAAATTGGGAAAAATGTCATTTTATGGTAGAACAAGGTATTGTATTGGGACATGTAATTTCTGAAAGAGGTATAGAGGTAGACAAAGCAAAAGTGGATATTATTCGTACCTTACCACCTCCCACCACGGTGAGAGGCGTGCGCTCTTTTCTTGGACATGCAGGTTTTTATCGCAGGTTTATCAAGGACTTTTCCAAGATAGCCCGACCACTCAGTGCATTGCTCCAGAATGATGTAGTTTTCAGTTTTACAGAAGAATGTCTCATCGCATTTCAGAAGCTCAAGGAGCTATTGATCACTGCCCCAATCATACAGGCACCAGATTGGAACTTACCATTTGAGTTGATGTGTGATGCATCACAATATGCAATAGGTGCTGTTTTGGGACAGCGGGTGGAGAAGCTGCCTCATGTTATATATTATGCTTCTAGAACATTAAATGATGCTCAGTTAAATTACTCAACAACTGAGAAAGAACTATTGGCTGTTGTATTTGCTTTAGAGAAATTTCGGTCATATCTGCTAGGTACTAAAGTTATTATTTTCTCTGACCATGCTGCATTGAGATATCTTATGACAAAGCAGGATGCAAAGCCAAGGTTAATCAGGTGGTTAACTACTCCTTCAGGAGTTTGATGTGGAAATCAAGGACAAGAAAGGAACTGAGAATGTGGTTGCAGACCACTTGAGTCGATTGACACATGGGTCAAAGGCGGAGGAAGACAACCTCCCATTGAATGAGAGATTGCCGGATGAGCAGCTTTTTGCTATCCAGGATCTGGAGCCGTGGTATGCGGATATTGTGAACTATCTTGTGACAAAAGAGCTACCTCATGACATCACCAGAGCTCAGAAGTACAAACTGATTAAGGAGGCCCGGTATTATGTGTGGGATGATCCATATCTATGGAAACATTGCCCAGACTCCATCATTCGTAGGTGCGTGCCCGAATCTGAATTTTATCCTATTCTTTCTTTCTGTCATTCGCATGTAGGTGGAGGACATTTTGGAGGGAAGAAGACAACACTTAAGGTACTCGAATGCGGATTCTATTGGCCTAGCATTTTCAGGGATGCTCATGAGTTTTACAAAGCATGTCCACGGTGTCAAATGACAGGTAATCTCGGCCCCAGGGATCAAATGCCTCAACGCCCAATATTGGTTGTTGAAATCTTTGATGTGTGGGGCATTGATTTTATGGGTCCATTTCCCTCCTCTAAGTGAAATCTTTGATGTATACATCTTATTAGCAGTAGATTATGTTTCTAAGTGGGTGGAGGCAGTTGCCACCAGGACTAATGATTCTGCTGTTGTTCTTAAGTTCTTAAAGTCCATATTTGCAAGATTTGGTACACCCAGGTGTATAATCAGTGATGGAGGATCGCATTTTTGCAACCATACTTTTGCTGCTCTGCTGAGAAAATATAATGTCCAACACAAGGTGGCAACACCTTATCATCCTCAGACCAGCGGGCAAGTGGAGGTATCTAATAGGGAAATCAAGAAGATCCTAGAGAAAACTGTCAGCCCATCTAGGAAGGACTGGAGTCAGAGATTGGATGAGGCCTTGTGGGCATACCGGACAACGTACAAAACTCCGATAAGGATGTCTCCCTATAGGCTTATATATGGAAAAGCCTGTCACCTACCGGTGGAGCTTGAGCACAAAGCCTATTGGGCAATAGCAAAGTTCAACTTCAATGTAGATAATGCTGGGATGCATAGGAAGTTGCAACTGAATGAGCTGGATGAAATCCGAAACAATGCTTATGAATCCAGCAGAATTTACAAGGAAAAGTCTGAGGCTTTTCATGATAAAAGAATTAGGAGCAAGACTTTTGTTGTAGGACAGAAGGTTTTGTTATTCAATGCGCGTCTCAAATTATTCCCAGGTAAGCTTCAGTCTAGATGGAATGGTCCTTATACTGTGACGAATGTGTTTGTTCATGGTGCAGTAGAGATATACAATCCAAGAAATGGCAGCACATTCAAAGTCAATCGGCACAGGCTAAAGCATTTTCATGAACTTGTGGGTGAGCGCGTGGTAGAAGAAGTTGACATTATGGAACCAAAGCTTAACATATATTGAATGTCACCGTCTGGCTGAAGACGTTAAACTTAGCGCTACTTAGGAGGCAACCCATGTGGATGGAGAGCGGGATTCCAGATTTGCATCTCTTTCTCTCTTATCTCTTTTATCTTTTTCTTGTTTTTCTCCATTTAGTGTGTTTCGTGATGTGTTATATGTCTTACTTCCTATTTGGCTGATGTGTTGCTTACTTTAATGTTATTTACATTGAGGACAATGCAAATTTCAAGTGTGGTGTGGGGTATATAGCATATCCTTAGCGTCTATGTATAAAGTTTTCGTTTTTTTTAGTGTTATTTCGAAACTGGGTAATATCCTGTCTCGTGTGAATTATTTCACATATTTAGAAGTCTCAGAAAATTCTGAAATTTTGAGGGAATTTTTGTTTATATGTCTAGTTTATGCTCACAAAATTTCAGATCAATCGGATATGTGGTTAATTCTGTAGAAAATATGAAAGTCAGAGTGTGCAGTTTCTTTCGGCTTTGACCTATTTTCATAAATTTTCAGAAGGGATCCTCGACCCATCGAAGTCTGTTGTCAGTTTTTAGTGTTTTCTTTTGGTCTTTTGTGTGTTTTTGAGTCCTTTTTGATAAAACAAAATACAAAAGTAAAAAGTGTCAAGAAAATACCAAAAATAAGAGTCTTAGGATGCCCGTAACAAAGTCAATGATGATTCTATATCTTCCTATGTTGTGACTAATAGATTAATTGTGCCTATATGATTTATGTTTCTTCGGTTAATTTTGATGCATGGTGAGTATGCGAATATGTAGTGGATATAGAAATAAGTTAACATGGTACATATTATTTGCATGTTTAAACAAGTTGAGAATCATTTTACATGTGAGCGATTGAGCCTGAACTGAATACTTTCTTTCTTGAGTGTTTCAAGTGCTTGCTGCAGATTAAGTTAATGGACTCTAGAGATTACTAGAACTCGCTCTTGTACTTGTCAAAGCTTATTGTCACTATTTGTTCTGATTGAGAAGATGATAAAGGCATTTAGGATGTACCACCACTTTGCTATATTGCCATGTGTCCCTATGATTTGTTCTCACAAGTTGAGACCCTTTAGAGTATCCATTTTGAGCCTACATCTAGCCTTTCTTTTATAACCCATGGATATCTAAACACTTAACCTAGTGTAGGACTTCTTTGCCCTTTGTTACTGGCCATGACTTTGTGTGAAGTAATGTCGACAAGTGGGGATGTGTTTCTTTGTTTGTTGAGTTGGAAGATGGGTGACTTGATGTATTTGTATTGGGAAAGACTTGTTCAGACTGCATAATAAGATGCAAGTGCCTTAAAAAAAAACATTTCGAGAAAAAAGAGAGAGAAAAAAAAACAGTGTACTCTCGAAGGCAATAAAGATTTCTGAATTAATGTCTCCTATATTTGTAATTTGGAGTATGATATGAAGTGAATGCCCAACAAAGAAAATTTGGCATTTGTCCTGTTGCAAAGCTCAGAGAGATGAAATACCATGGTGACTCTGGTGAAGTTGGAGGATCTTGGCCTAGTATGGGGAGAATATTGCATCATCACATATCCTAAATATTTTCATTGCCTTAAACTTAACCTCATTACAACCTTTAAAGCCCTTTTGATTCTTAAGATGACTGTCTGTGATCTGTGGAGATTAGTCACAAGAGTTAAGCATATGGTTCGGTCCATTTGGCAAGCATTTGAATTGAGTGACTACCTTAAATACATATGAGTGAAACACTTTGAGAGCGTATCTTGTGAGGTTGGTTCTTGATTTGTTTGTTGCATGCTACAGTTTTTCACCATGATTATGTCTTTGTCCTACTTGTTACATAGGTACTATGCATTGAATTTAACCATTGGAACTTTGTGAAATATAGGAGTTTTGATCTTGCTGTTATGATATTTGGAAGATTGCTGAGACAAATTTGTGAGGGCATTAGAGTTGTGTCTGTACATAGTGTGTTTGTGTTTTTGAGTCATAGTTTAGTGTTTTGCTTGAGGACTAGCAAAAGCTAAGTGTGGGGTATTCTGATAGGTGCATATTTATGCAACGTTTCTATGTTTAATATTACATTATATTTAATGTTTTTGTTATGTTTTCGGTTTATTTATTAATATTTATTTATTTTGTAGATTTTTAGAAAAAATAAAGAAAACTGGAATTAATTGGACTTTCCTATTGCAACATGGACTTGGTTGGTGGGTTAATCAAAGAAGAAGTCCATTTTCTTTGTAGAAAAGGGGGGCTGCACATACATATATATATATATATATATGTATATTGGGCTGAAACGTGAATGTGATGGAGAGGAGATCAATCAATTAAAGTGAGAAGAGGACATCAATTAAAGGAAGAGATCAATTAAAATAAGGAGTCTCACGGTAAGAAGGAGAGATGAATTAAAATAAGGAGTCTCACGGCAAGAAGGGTTGAGGAATTAAAAAAGAAAGAGGAGGCTGACGGCAAAGGGAGAAGAAGAAAAAAAGAAGAAAAAAAAAACAGTACGGCAAGGAAGAGGAGAAGAGGAGAAAAGGAAGAAAAGGCTCAATCATCATCACCACCTTATGGCTGTAATTTATTTCTCTCCTCTATATTTTTCTTTAGCTTCCATGGTTAACATGAGGAGCTAAACTTTATTTGTTAGGGGCTGATCGAAGCCCTAGACATGGTTTGATCTTAAACCCCAGTGATTTACATAACTTTTTAATTAATGAGAATTTATTCACTATTTTATCACCGTATGATTTCTTGCATATGTGTCTTTGGTTCGAAACTTAGATGTGTATGTTAGGATCTATTATCTTGAATGTGTAGGTGACGATCAATCAGTGCATATTCTGTAGAGATAAGCAGCTTAATACGTTGTGTGAATTAGTTCCAAGGTGATGCAAGGGCACTCATCCATAGTAGCTCTAGAAGTCTTGTTGTTTTCTCAAACATCCTACAGATCGTAATGACTTAGTTTAAGTTGATTTTGGACCGATCGAAGAAGTACCATATCTCTTAAGTTAAGATCAAGTTAAGCTAGAGTACATCAACCAGCTTAGCATGCCAAGCACGAGGGTGTAAGGTGTATACGACTTAACCACAGCGTATGCATAAGAAACATTCATTTGAGGTTATGTGAATTGATTGGGGTAGATTGGAATTGTCTAGGGTGGAGAGAAGTGTCTAACGATCTCTTACTTTGATTAAATCTTTGTTTTACTGTACTGTTTTCAGTTCGTAGTCGAGTTTATATAATTTATTTAGACATTCAAAACAACTCCGATTACATTGAAATTTTGTGTGGTTGTCCGCCACTGTATCTAGTTTGTCCTGTATAAATTTAGTGATTTTTGGTTTAGTCTATGTATTTTAATTAATTACATTTTCGTCCAGTGGTCGAATCTGTCAGATTTCTGACTTTCGCGTCTTAGTTTGTGTTTAGAGTATAAAGTCTACGTTTCCCTGTAGATCGATCCCTATCTGCACTATATTGAATTAATCTTAAGTATATACTGAATAGGGTATTATTTTTGGTTGGTGTGCGACCACCGATCAAGTAGCAACAAGGGTTTGCTATGTTGATCTCTAAGAGATCGTCGTGTTTCCCATAGTGAAAACATAACTGATTTGTGAACGACCTTTGTGTGGGTCAGAGAGGTACCCAACATTAGCAAATCCAACCAACACATCAATTGGTGTTTTGGAATAGGGGATAGCATGAAAACTTTTCGAAACAAAACCAATTTTCGACGGGTCGAGAGAATCTTTCGGCCGGTCGATGAGATGACTCTAGTCGATCCAGGGTGCAGGTTTTGACGGGTCGAGGAAATCCTTTGACGGGTTGAAATCCCTAGAATTTGTCTTAACTTTATTTTTTTCTAAGAATCTCATGCTTTTCTCTGTATTCTTTGTAAGAGAAGAATAAACTCATGTCAATGGAACCTTTCAAGTATCTAAAGAGTTGTTTCACTCCGTTCCAATGATGTTGCGTTGGTGCAGAGCTAAATCTTGCCAACAAGTTCACTGAGAATTCAATATTTGGACGTGGGCACTGAGCTAAATACAACAAAACTCCAATAGCACTGAATATGGAATTTCAGCTCCCAAGATCTCCTTATCATCATCTAACGGACGAAACAGATCTTTTTTGGGTTCAGACTGCGAACAACTATTAGTGTGCTAACATGGTGTGCTTTGTCCATATTGAATCGCCTGAGCAGCTTTTGGACATAAGAAGACTAGTGAATAAGAATTCCACCAACTCGATGTTATAGCTCTAATTCGAGATAAAATCGAGTCATACCAAGGTCTTTCATCTCAAATAGCAAAATCTCAAATAGCAAACAGTCTCATTGATCTCTTGAAGAGTTTCGATGATATTCATATCATCAACATAGACAACTACTATAGCAAATTCTGAACTTATTCTTTTAATGAACACGCAAGGGCATAAATCATCATTCTTATATCTCTTCCTAATTAAGTAGTCACTGAGGCGTGTATACCACATCCTACCGGATTGCTTTAATCCATACAATGAACGTCTCAACTTTATAACATGAGCACTCCGTGGTCTAAAGTTACTTGATTTGGGTATAGCAATGTCATCTGGCACTCTCATGTATATCTCTGAATCAAGATCCCCATAGAGATATGCGGTAACGACATCCATCAGCTGCATACTAAGCTTTTCGGACACTACCAAGCTTATCAGGTAGCGGAAGGTGATGATGTCCATAACTGGAGAATACGTCTCCTCATAATCAATTCCAAGGCTCTGAGAGAAACTCTACGCTACAAGTCTAGCTTTATAACACAAGATCTTATTCTTCTCATTACGCTTCTGAACAAAGACCCATTTATGTCCAACTAGCTTAATATTCGATGGGCATAACACAACTGGATTGAAAACTTGCCTTTTATTCATAGAGTTTAGTTCAGCCTGGATTGCTTCCTTCCATTTCAGCCAATCTTCTCTACGTTGACATTCATCAACTGAGCGGGGTTCCACTTCATCGTCGTCAATAATCTCCTGAGCGACGGAATAAGCAAACATATCGTCAACTAACATGGAAGATCTATCCATAAGAACATGCGCATCATTTGTTCTAAGTGAGATTTCTGAGATCTCTAATATCACAAAAGGTTTTGGAGCGGCCCCCAGAGATGTCAATTGTGATTCAAGGACATGACCATAATCAGAGATAATCTCATGTGAAGGATTCACAACGTTGATGATAAGTGGATCTTTTGGTACCTTGATGACTTGCCTTTTAACCGACGGCTCATCTGTGGATTTTCTTGGTCTTCCCCTCTTTCTCGTGGGAGCTGAGGCCGAAGTAACACCATCCACATGTGCAAGAGGAATTCCTCCTTGCCCCGTGTTGCTATTAACGAATCCCTTTACCCGGATTTCTAACCTTGCAAGAACATTAGAAGCAGGTATATCTGATCTTGTCACTTTAGCGATATCAACAAATGAATCAGGCATAGAGTCTGCCACTTGCTAAAGATCGAGTATCCTACGCACTTCTATCTCACTATGAGATGTGCGTGGATCATGATGAGACACAATGGGATTAAACCACGTCAATTCTTAAGGTTGAACTGGAATTGAACTATTCTTATCTCCCCCTAACGGCGAGAAATATGTCTCATCATATTGACAATCTGCAAATCTAACAGTAAAAGATCTCTTGTCGAAGGTTCAAGATAGCGGATTATCTTGGGTGATTAGAAACTAACATAAATGCCCAATCTTCGTTGAGGACCCATCTTAGTACGCTATGGAGGCGCAATAGTCACATAGACCGCGCAACCAAAAATGCATAAATATGAAATGTCATGCTCATATCCAGTTACTAACTGGTACGCACTGAATGGTTGACGGGCAAAAGGTATAAAACGAAGGAGCATTGCTGCGTGTAACACTGCATAACCCCAAGCAGAGACCAATAAATTTGTATGCATTATCAAAGCTCTAGACACAAGCTGTAACCGCTTGATATGAGCCTCTGCTAAACCATTATGAGAATGGACGTGGGGAACGAGATGTTCAATATCAATCCCAAGAGACATGCAGTAATCATCAAAAGGTTTTGATGTAAACTCTCCTGCATTATCCAATCGAATAGACTTGATTGGATGGTCTGGGTGGTGATCCCAGAGCTTAATGATTTGAGCTAGGAGTTTTACAAATGCAACATTCCTTATGGATAGCAAAGCAACGTGTGACCATCTCGTTGATGCGTCTATCAAAACCATGAAATATTTAAATGGTCCGCATTCAGGTTTAATAGGTTCACAAATATCGCCTTGAATCCTTTGTAAGAATGGAATATTTTTATTGTTATCAACAATAAAAGAAGGACGAGCCGTCAATTTTTCTAAAGAATGAGCGATGCGCATCAGAGATGGCAACATAAAAATCTGGTGGGATAACGCACGATGCCTCAACAGTATGTTGTTGGGAAGGTGCTATACTTGTCGTGGAGACCAAGTTAGGATTGAGATGGGTAGTCTCATCCTCACCATCTAAACCGATGGAAATAGGTAATCCCACATGTTTTTTGGCTCTAAAGAACGAATGACCATACATAAGAATCGCATGGAATAGAACATTCTCAAAACACTTTCATATACCAAAAATAGAGAAATATTCATTGCTTGCCAAAAAAATTTATATCATAGATGTGTTCTTATTCATAAAACAAAGACAAGTGTCTTTAAAAATTCTTGACCGAAAGTAAGCCAAAAATAAAACTAAAACTTGAAAGATTACAGAGACAACTACCTTTAACATAGGCTTAATCAAAATTTGGGGTAACAAGTTCTTTCCCCTTGTCATATGCTAAAACTAGGTTGGTATCAACCTCCATCTCATAATCTCCAGTGTAATTCGTTTCTTGAGCCAAATACTATTTGTGGTTCTTGTAGATATTCTGGATTTCTCTACTAGCATGGCACTGTTTGTGCATATGTCTTGAAGAGCCACACTTGAAACAACCAAGTTTACCAGATTGTTGATACTGTTGACCATTAGGAAACGAACCAGACTGGTTCTTTTGAGAATGGGCGTTATGATCTCTATGTCAAGTCATATTTTGGCTGCGCCCACGCCCACGCCCACGCCCACGCCCTCCACTTCCCCCACGTGGATCATGTCCGCCACGATTATAAGGTTCTGAACGAGCAACCTTCTTATCTTTTCGAGCATTTCCTCTCGTAATATAACTCTCGGGCTTTTTGGTACCAGCTAGTCTTGAGTTATTATTCAAGATGATCTCCTGATGCTTTTCTTTAGTCGCAAGACTGTTAATGAGATCACTGAATTCGGTAATCCTCCATTGCTCGTACTCAATCTAGTACTGATGAGCTAGAAGACTCATAGATGTGGGGAAGATTTGTAATGCCTTCTCAATCATGTCTTCCTCAAATTTTTCCACACCACAAAATCTTAGTTCAGACTACAAAATGAGCATAGCTTAGTTAAAAGTGTTGATCTCTGGGAAATCCACCATTCTGGTGTTGTTCTATTTCGTAGTCAACTCAGGAAGTTATGCATTATGCACATTATTGAACCTCTTTTTTAGAACATCCCACAAAACGGTGGTAAAAACCACACCCAGCGACCGTAACACAACAGTCACATAGAATCGATTTCCCTTTTCTTTTCCAAACCGTGACTCCCCCAAGACCGTCACTTATACTCTATGGATATATGTCCATAGGAGCTAGGGTAGAAACATGTAATATTCACAACTCATATCACAGTTATCATCAACTTAGATCTAGGGTTTTAAGTAAGTAAGTTTGCTAAATCTAGATATTGACGGTTTAGAAAAGTTTACATCGATGAGTGTTATGTACGGTATGACCACTACACCTGTTGATTGATTTGAGGTAGAAACCCTTCTGAAACTTTTCCTGGGAAGGCAAGCAATCTTGAAACGATTTGAAGAACTTGTGCTTGAGTGAGGGATGCTGACATGAGAGAGAGAGACCGATGGTGGAGCAAGGTGGCCGGCGGCGATGGTCGGAGGTGGTGATACTTTCTCTAAGTTTAGGGTTTTTCCTATCAACTCTGAGAGTCGTGCTGATAACGTGTTGCAAGAGAAAGTAGAATAGACAGAAAGTAGTTGTCATTTTCATTGATAGAATGCCTTATATACAGGCTGATATAATAACTATCCCGATATAACAGGGATCCTCTGTATCTATCTAATCAATAACCATATCTAACTAGGACAAGACACACACCGAGATTAATGGAGAATAAATCTCCTTAAACACAAAGTACTTTCTATCTACTAACTCCACAATCCATATCACTATCATCAGATAAGAAGCAACTAATCTCTGAAATCATACAAGAAACATTTATCTTGCACATTTCCAACATACATGCATTACTAGGTAGGTCACCCGCGCTTCGCGCGGTGTGATAAAAGTACCACTAACTTAGTTGAAATCGTCTGAGAAAACAATGTAGACGGACCATGCAATGAATAGTTCACGATACTCATAGTCATTAGTATCAAAGTGTGTTGACAGCATATTTGGATTACACTTATGACAACTTTGTTTACATACATCGTGAGAGGATTATGGATGATCACCATCACATCTACCTCATAACAAACAAATTTAGGCTCTTGACATGCTATATAGCTATATTTATACTCTGCTGACTTTTCGATCTTGTATCAGTGACATGTAGTCTGGATGGTTGATTTTCTGACTTCAAACACAGATTGAAACACCTGGAGTACATTTTAAATATGCATGATCAGTGCATCGAGAAACATATAGCAAATAGCTGACTAATATAGCAATACATTTAAATTTGAAGCTTTAAGATAACTATATGTATCACCATCGCTTTAACTTAACCCTAAAGCTCATAACCCAAATCCCACACCATGTACATAACAAAGTGCATGATTCAGCATGTGCACAAAAAACTGAATCAAATAATATATTCTTTTGCTTGAGCATGAGTTCAAAACCAATTTTGGGAAGAAAAAAAAAGGGTAGAAAGCTGCAACAACAAAATCAACTAAGTGTAACACAGAAAAAGATGAGACATTTCTTATGCCAGAACAAAACAGCAGAAATTTTTCAACAATAACATGGTTTTGGTGACTTTAAAATGCGTTATTTTCTAAGTGAAAGATGGTACCTTTCTGAGATGAAGAGCAAGAGGAACTGATGCTTAAGCTTCGAGTGAAGTGAGTTTAGTGTTTCATGGCAAGCAGGAACAGGAAAGGCGATGAAGAAGAGTAAATTTGTGGGCTTCATCTAGCATGTGTGTAACGTAGTACGTACTGTGGTCAAGTTTCTTTCAGAGAGTGTCAACTTGGAAAACCCTGTGGATTGAATGTTTCGAGACTGAGATTGTCGGCCGCAGATCAAAAATCAAAACATGAAAATGAATTATAGATAATTTGTAACTTAGACCTAAACCTGAAACCAATATTATGCAATAAAGGAGATGATATCCAAGAAAACAGAAATTATACATGTCAATTAAAGAACAAAAACTTTATACAAAACTTCACACCTAATAAAGCCATTTTTCTATGCTGAAAATTCAGTGCAACTTGAATTTTTAGGATTTTACCATTACTCATCAATTGTTTAGCATTTGTGTATTCAGTGCAACATGAATTCTGAGGTATGTGGTTCCACTTTTCAATCATCAAACTATCGATTAGTCATACATTACCTCTTCCCTTGATTTTGTTATAAAGGTTTATAACTGGATCTTCAAACACATGGCTCAGTTGAAATCATTAGTATAATCTTCACACATTTCCCACTCACCGCTCGACAATAAAACAGTTTCTCATCAAGGGTCTCTAGAAGAATCTTCAAGGTGAAACGAAGTATTCCAAATCAAAAAGGCCAAGTATTCAATATTTTTCTCTGACAACAATACAATACATTCACATCACTAAGTATTTATAGGTAGTAATTGAAATTTGATCTATCTCTTGATGAAAGCTGGAATCTGAGTTGTAAAAAACTACAAATAAGTTCAGCTCACAACTCACATGGAAAAATCTAAGTTCCATTCAAAGATTTATATCTCAACTTTCATATTAACATCTATTGTTACCTCTGATTTTTCAATCTTGAATCCTGTAACTATAAGGCTTTCCTTCATAAGGCTCCACACTCAAGATCGAAATCTCCTGCATAATTCACCTAAATCACAATGACAATCACATATTCAAAGACTTCAAACCAAATAGTAGTAAATCCTGCTACATGAATTAGTTAGAGAATAGTATAAACACTCATTCTCCTCCACCCAACCTTTTCCCAACAAAATTAATGATGAAATTGATTTTTACCTTGTTGTCTGATCTCAAAAATTAGAGATCTCAATGATTAAGTAGTGCTCCTTCCTCCAACTGGTTTCTTAATCCAATATTGCTTTACTTCGATTTCTGCATATATACAGAACAATAGAAAGCTCCTAAGCATATTATACAATAGAAACTCATGATCGATTATATTCACAATTTGTGAAGAAGAATTATGAGAAATGGAAGAGAGAGAGAGAACCTTACAACAATGAAGATAGATCCCACAACGTCTTTGTGATTCCATTAGGAAGTGTTATTGTCGACTCAATTCATTAGTTCAATCAACTACTGTGACCAAAAATTGAAACCAAAACAAAGCCAAAATTAGACTACATGATCATATCCTATAGACACACATCATAATTAGACTACCCTGATTCAAATATGCAGAAATAGATATAGCACATATGCTATTATCAATGTACATATTCCATGCTAAATGTATGACTGAATTCGGTCAAGAATGCAACAGATTTCAAATTTCATCCTTAAGATTTGCAGAAAATAAAAAACAGTGATAACAAAAGGATGAAATCTACAAATATATTGGGGAAGAACGAAGCTTACCCAGATAGTGAGACAAAGTCGGACAAAGTAGAGATGACATATCTACATCTCGACCGTAACATTTGCTGATCACCTCTCAACCTCCTGAGCGGGTCTAGCTGCTTCCGAGAGGGAGGGAGAAGTCAGAGCTGACGAAGTCCGAGTTTGAAGTCTTGCATTCTCTTCTTTTCTAGGTTTTCTTTGTGTTTCTCTCCTTGAAATCAGAGTCAGAAGCACTACCCGCTGTGCAGAGTGTGCAGACAGCTAAAGGAGAGAGCCAAGAGACTGCTGCGCCGAAGCGAGCGAGAGAAGAAAGAGGAGAAGGAGGCAACCAGATTGAGAGAGAGCATGCGAGAGAAGAGAAAGAGGGGGAGAGAGAGAGGAGAGAGAGAGAGAGAGAGAGAGAGAGAGAGAGAGAGAGAGAGAGAGAGAAAGGATGCAACAGAGAGAAAGGATCAAAAGATGCGCAAATGAACGAAAGAAAAGGCAATTACAGAAGAAGAAAAAACAAACCATTCAGCATGATTTAAGTGCAGTTTTTCTTCTTCTTCTTTAGTTGCTAAAGATATATGTTGTGTATATATATAAGATCCACATAATAATGGTTAGCTAAAGATAAAGATATATGTTCAGATATATTATATACATCAAATATTTTGTAGAACATCTCTATAGACTATATTTCTCGTATAGTTATTAGGCACTTCATCATCATTTTGTATGATTATTTTCAAACTTTTTTTCGACGTCACTCTTGATAATGCCACGCATAATTGTCCGTGAGTGAAGACTGGCTCTGATAAATATATTCGAACTTGATTTAATGATTGATCTTGACTTTTATTGATGGTCATTGCATAACAGGGTCTAACAGGAAATCGACGTCTTTTGAAAGTAAATGGCCATTTAGTTTCAGTTGCAAGCAATATTATTCTTGGAATATGTACTTTTTCTCCAATATTGCTGTCAGTCAGTATTTTTGCTTCTATTAATCTTTCAAACAATCTAGTCACAATTAACCTTGTTCCATTACACAAACCACGTGTCTGATCTATATTTCTTAATAACATAATAGGCATACCAATTTTCAATATAAGTTCATGCGTGGGCAAACCACTAAATTCAAGCTTATTCAAAAATTTCATAGGATACAAAAGATTAATATTATCACTGCTACCTGAATTATATGAAATTGAATCACAACTAAAATATGACCTATTATTTCCAGGCACTAATTTTATCACATAATTATTTATTTCATGAACAGTTATATTTTTCGGAGTGATAATGGCCCGCTCTCTCAAATAATTTTTATCATTGTATTTTGTATCAAAATTAGGATAAGTTGCTTCAAAAATTGATTTTATGGGTTCTATTGTACCATCGGCCAATAAATCTTTCGGTATATCAATCCAACTCAAATCGTGGTCATCGACAGGCAATTTAGATTCCAATCGACCCTCACCTATTTGCAACAACCATTCAGCAAAGTCTTTAATCTCATTTTTTTCAAGAGGAGTCAAACCAACTGTCGACAATCTCATATTTTCTGTAAGGTGAAATACTGTAATATTAGGCCACGTGCACAAACATGAATTATTTAAAGATGCTTCAATCACTTGCTCTTTACTACTACCTTGAATCACAGGCAATGTCTGTCTAAAATCTCCACCGAATAAAATTGGTTTTCCTCCAAACGGTTTTTCTTTGTTGGACAAAAGATCACGCAATGTTCTATCCACTGATTCAACACACCATTTGTGACACATTGGAGCCTCATCCCAAATTATTAAATCGGCCTTTTCAAATAAAGCAGTATGGTTGCTTTTATTTATTTATACTACAATATGAATCTTTCTCTATCTGAGGTTTTATTTTGAAACGTGAGTGAGCTGTTCTGCCTATCGGAAGTAATAACAAAGCAATACCAGATAAAGCAACAGCTAAAACAATCTTGCCTTCGGATCCCAACCTTGAAATAATAGTATTCCATAAAAAACAATTTCCTGTACCTCCGTTACCGTAAACAAAGAACGACCTTGGATTCTTTTGTTCAACAGCTTTGATCACCACATCGTATATCATCTTTTGGTTACTATTTAATTTGGAGACAAAGTCAAAATGTTGTTGCTTTAGAAATTCACAATCAAAATCCAGTTCTTCTCTGATAAGTCTATTTTGAAGTTGGTGTATTTGTTGCGTCTTTGGCATGGGCAAGTGATGATCTCGTAAACTACTTGATGACAAATTGAATAATTTTTCAAGTTCAAGTAGAACCGCATTCTTTAATTCATCGTCAGGTATGTTGACGTTTGTCATGTTTAAATTGGTTATCAATTTATGTGATATATCGTTAGACATGCTAACCCAATATGCATCAAGCAAAGCTTAGGGATCGGAAACATTGCAATATAAAATTATTCTCACAAATAAATAACGAATTTGAGCAGAAGTGGCAGTAAAAGTAGATTCTAACAATGCTTCGAGCCATTCTTTATCATCATCTAGTAATCCCAAAACTCGACATGCTTCTTGAAAAGTAGGGTGTACCTTCCCATTCACCATTCTTATTGTCTCAAAATCGATACAACCTTTTGAACATTCAAGAGCATTCTAAGATAATACAATTCGCCCGCATTCGGTGGCACATGCGCAATTTTACCAATAGCACGATATTGATGCCTCCGAGTCCATATTTTTTGTTGAACATTCCACACATACTTAGTAGGAAATCGAGTGTAAGTTAATTTTCTTGCGTTCTTACATTTCTTGTTAGCATCAAACCAACCAGTAAGCATTGTGGTTTCTATTAATGGAGTTTTTAACACATTTTCAAGAAAAATATATTGATGGAAACAAACATTTTGTTCATTCGGTAAATGAATTTTTAAATATATAACTGCAGGAAACCTATAATGAATGGAAAATTCAAATAAACGCCATACAGCTTCATGAGGTGTTAGATATCGACAATTGAGATAATTTTGGATTTCATCGTTTACATTATCACGAACCAATATGCGAGCTCTATCGGGTCCTTTATTTATGTATTTGAATAAATATTTTATCAGCATAGATTGAGAGCACGATTCAACATTTATGTGTGCTTTATACCTCAACAACAAATTAGCATTATACGGTACAAAAAAATTATTACCAATTTCAACTCCCTTTTTAACCACAAAACGTAATTCATCGTCACGACGTCTATATTGAGGAGGCTTTATTGACTGAAAATTTGTGTGGGAAATAAATGGTTTTGGAAAATGCTTTGAACACAATTTGTTTTTCATACACGGAGAGGAGGGATTAAGTTGACCGCAAGGACCGTGAATTATAAACTGACTGACTATTTCAAACAATTCCGGATGAATATTTTTATCGGGCAATTCCGCTGAAATTATAGAATCCACGTCCTTTGCTGTATGACATTTGTATTTATGTTTAAGCCAAAATAACATATGAGCATGTGGCAAACCTCTCTTTTGGAATTCAATTGTAGATACATGAGCATGGACTTCTCCAAAAGGTTCTCCATTGTTAATATATTCAATCATATCATCCACTTTTATTTTAAATATTTGACAGATGATATCAGGACGATCTTCTGCCTTGTATCCCGGTTTTTTTTCAAAATATCTCATAATTTCTGGCCATTTTACATTGCACGTGAAAGTAATGAACAAATCAGAATTACCTTATTCTCTACAAATTGTCATTGCATCTTGGTAGTTATTTATCATATTTCTTGGACTACCCGTGTGAGAAGAAGGAAGAAAAACTCTTTTTCCGACTTCAGATCCTTCCACAATTCCATCAGACACAAATGTAGATATATTATTCCATGTTTCGCATCTTAATTCTGGTTGATGATGTCTTATATAGTCCAAACGATTTTCTTCGACAGTTGCATAAGCATCGACTAAATATTGTTGAAATAATCTTCCACCCTTTAACAAAGTGCTTGATTGATTTGCCCTATCATGAATTTGATAGCATACAAATTTGCTCATTGTTAAGTTTCTTTCTTTGCCTGGATCATCGCGTGCAACTGGTCTTAATTTCATATTAATCTTAAATCCATCATCTCCATGTGGAAAAGAAGCGGATACTGCAATGACATTAATTTCGGATGAATTTTAGAGATTCACATCAATGGTCATTCGTATGGTCGAATAATTATATCTCTATTAGAATTAAATTCACCTATGTCTCCTACAATGAGTCCACCAATTTCAGAAGATGAAGGCAATTCATATTGTTTGCTGTCATTTTTTCGGCAATCAAGCATAGTCATATCATAATTGGGCAATGAACTATTTTGAAAATCCTCTCTCACACATCGATATTGTTTGGTTAATTCATTATACTGATCCAACAACTCTACCAATCCTTCCATAATTTGGACATCAATTTTCTTATTTGCATTATTTGGATCAATAGCAATTATTCGATTGAAAACCTCATTTTGAGTGTCATACACATATAATTGAGCATATTTTGGAGGTTTTCCTTCCAAAGGTAAAACTGAACACATTTTATGATACACTTGTCCACATATTTTAAACACATAAGGACCTCTCCCACTGTTTACATTTTGTTCAATTGTAGCTCCCATAGACGTAAAATCAAACATTGAATTATAAACCCTAATATTCTCACGAAATAATACACTTTTTCTCCCATGATTTGGATTTAACAATTCATCAAGAAAAACCGGAGTTGGATATGACATCGGAAGTTGCACTCGGCCTTTTTCACAACAATGTGTATAAATCCATTGATTCTTCACTTTCTTTTTCAAAGCTTCACTTGACCAGAAAAAGGCAGCACAATGAATACATCGATGTGAATCATCACTAGAGTCGTTATAATCAATAACGACGCCTACAGTTGCCATAATAAAGATATGAATTAGATAATGAATAATTGATGATGATATAATTGAATATGTAGTATTGAATAATGACATTGAAAGTGGTCCTCACCTGCAATTACAATTATAAAGATATAAGTTAGATATTTGATGTTTATAATGAATGTTTAATAAAGGATAATTGATATTAAAAAAATTTCTCACCTGCACGACTTCGTTGGTATGATGTCTGCCCAAAAATTCCTGCACCAACATCACAATTCATTAAAAAGAACTATGGTTAGACTAACTGACAACCAGCTTATTGTTATTAGTCAAATACCAATACTAATTGCAACTGCTTTTTCTCTATTTTTCTAACATTTCCACTACGTAAGTCAAAATACAATTGAGCTTAAATCCTATACTGCAATATATAGCTCAATTTTGTGCCTACATTTATCAAATAAATTGTGTCACATGTACATTTCTTAAGCCAAAACCATCAAATGTCACGTCTCATATCCTTTATGCAAAAATGATCAAGTTAAATGCAACCCAAATTTTTGTTTTTAAACTCTAATTTATGCTCCAATATAATTCAGGAAACAAATTTGACTCGACTGTTTGAAGAAAACTACCACATGTTTCAATACCTGATATAAGTTCATGCGCTTCTTCATTGTCATTGCAGTCGCTGCTATCATCACTGATAGCCTGTGCTTGTGTCTCTAACTCATACAATAGTTGAAGAGACGATTTTCTTTTGGTCAAAGACGTCTCGTCTTGTTGGCTTCCTATAAAATTATTAACACCGTTTGACTTACTAAACATATACATACAAACTTTTGTTTTCAGGTGTAATGTTCAAATACCAACAAAGAGTCGTTCAAATAATAAAAGAACAATTTTAGTCTACACTACCTGCCGATGTTCCTGATTCATTAGAAAACATTTGAAAAAAACGTTGTCGTTAGGTGAAACATCTCTTGTCATGTTGGGTTCCTGCAACAGACTTTAAAGTAGTCGCCGACTTATTTGTCCACCGCATAGCTAAAAAGACATTTTTAGCAAGAAAAGATCAACCACAGACAATAAAAGTATACATACCAATAAACTAAATAATAAGATGGTTTGGCTTCGAAAGGTAAAAATTAAATAAGTTGGGCTATTCTATAAGTGAAAGAAGAACTAATACAAAAGAATGTCATTTTAACCATTAAACAGATAAATACAAACCTGAATTCCTAGTGTTTACTATCAAAATAGTATTTACTGATTCTTATAAGTAACAAAAGTTCATAATCCACAGTACCTGGAATCACTTCCTGAACATCTCCATTGTTGTTGTGCGTTGTTTTCTCGGCCTCATAGCATGTTGAAAATTCATCAGCAAAAGGTCTTAAAAGACATTGTCTTTTGCCTAAAGATTTCTCGTCTTCTTCAATAGTAGACTCCACCGTACCCATTGGCTTCTTTCTTCGTCCCATGCCTGAACACATTTTTGGCAAAAAGATAACAAACATTGTGTATAATAAAATATGGGATATAACAGAAACCAAGAACTAATAGGATGCATAAAAACTAATAAATTAGGAACAAATACAAAACACCGCAGTTTGTAGAATCACAACCAAGACAGTTCATATTCTCTACCCCAAAACAGAAGAAAAACATTGAACTCAAATTACAAACCCAAATCAAAACATATCTTGTAACGAACATAACAGGCAACCCAAAACCATGATTGAATCACGGCATCAAGTATAAATATTCAAACTCATCTAGAAAATAGCTAACCAAGAGCATGCTTACCTTACAAATCGAAAAAACAGATCGAACAACAAATCACAGAGCTCACAGATCGTAAAAGCAAACACTAAAACAAATTACAGCAAATTAGTCACACAATTCCCTGATGCAAGAAGGGCAAATTTTAACAAAAAAATAAAACAGAGTACGGCCAGAGGGCTCAGGCCAAGTGAAAATGGTCAAAATGTAAAGCATTATAGATTAGACATTAAATGGGAGCAATAAACTTCAATAGGGATAAGCTCACCTAGCTATTTTAGCTATGAAATCCTGTAAATTTAAACTAATACGAAATCAGAATTACATAAGCAGACCCATATAAGGTGACACGAAGCTGCCCTATATAACTGGACAAATTACGAAAACAATAAACCAGACCCATATAACTGAAATTGATTGTTCTGCCAATAATAGCGAAGACCGATACATAGGTCTCATAACTGTATGAAATTCTGCACCTTTGAAGCAAACTAAAGCTGCCCAAGAATTTGTATTAGGTTTAGTTGCAAACAACCTGCGAATGGGACGATGCAAACTAAAACTTTCGTTATGTTAGCTAATAATAGCAAATCAGACACCGAATGCACCCCCTTCTATGTATTGATTCGACTATCCCAATGTTTCTATACTTAGTTTAATAGCTAATAATAGCAAATTTGATTGTGTATATTCTGCTCAAAGACCCAAACTTTTCTTTAAAACAATGGAGAGATGGGTCCAAGAGAAATAGAAAGTAAACTAATGAGACCAACAAATCATAGAACCAAAAGCTAGCAGCGAGATCAACAGTACAGTTGCAGCCAAACTATAATCATATCTAATAATGCAAGATGGTAGACATAGAAACAATAGCAGAATGACGCAATTAAGCTATTTTCGCATAGAACATGGACACCCTGGCAATAAAATAATATTTGCATATACATACATGTGTGGTCATAACATGACAATTTTTAACAATTTAACCTCAAAAATTGAAATCAAAACCCAAAACACAGTATACACCTTATTTCAGAATTACGAATAAGATCCATTTTTCTCAAAACATAGTGGAAATCAAATCAAAATACACTAAGATTCATTTTAATGCATTACCATTTTAATCAACACAAAACTCAAACCGAAATACACTAAGATCCATAATGAACGAATAAGATCTCAAACCGAAATATGTAGTAGATAAGTACACTATTATATATGCTAGCTATATATATCTATTGCCCATAGAGATGCAAATGTATTCAAATCAAGATTTTGCTCAATTATATGAGCTAGCTACACACACACACACACATATATATATATACATATATATTGCATAGGAAAAGAAGAAAAAGAAGAAGAGACTACAATGGCAGAGAATAGACTTAGAAGCCTTAGAGCAAGCAGTTAATCCAACACCGAAAACTCATATACACTTTAGAGAAAGCACATTTAACAAATCCAAAAAGAAAACAAAAAGAAAAACTAAGCAATGGACGGAGAATCAATTTACCTTGCTCTCCGGTGGAACAAAACCACCGTAACCCTGTAAAACGCAGAAAAAATTCAAAATTTAGCATAATATGCTTAGCATGATAATCAAATAGAGCTGGAAAACAAAGCAACACACATAACACACATATTCGACGCAATCATCCACTGTTAAGATATAAGTATATTCAGTACTATATGTAAATATTCGTTCTATTACAGTAATACTGTGTTATCTATATCGCAGCCAAGTTGATATTAGTTTGAGTGTGAAATTCAATTAACTACTGGGAATGAAAATAGGAAAAACAGTGCTAGCTACTGTGGCTCCAGACAGTGACAACTAAGGTTCAATGCTCTAATTTACTCCAGTATTTTACCTAAATAAACTGCACAGAATTCCACTCAAAGTAGGCCAAATGACCGCATCAATGTGATCTGGTACAGTTACCAATACATCCTTTTGTATCCAAACAAAATCCAAGTTACCAAAACTATACATCTTTCTTTCAACGTTTCCTTTAGAGCAAGTATGGAATATGAAAAAAGAGAAGAAGCATATAGCTTGTTTCATTAGAACCCAAAACAAACTCTTAATGAGTGAAATTCAGATACATTATCGGCAATATCAAGAGTCAATACCTTAGTAAACCTGATTCTGAAACGACGCCGAATCAATTTTGTGCTCGAGGATAATCGATCAACCACAAAACTAAGACTATTTATGCAGCAAGTTCATTATCCAATGTGATACTCAATTTTCTACATTTTCTACACGTCGTTAGATCAGTCTAGACTTCCACCTATTGGAACACACTATTACAGGTAACAGACAATGTGATACTCGTTCATAGCAAGCTTAGCGCGTATAGTTCTTGTATCTACAAAACATCATACTTATAACCAATAGTTTTACTTGCAACTTGTAAGAACCACACTAATCACAGAATAACACCTACTCATTCAAATAATCGATCATTTTGAGGAACAAAATCAAAATCAATTTGCACTCAATTTTTTTTTACCTCAAGATGCTGAGCAGCCTTACTGGTAAACTCAATTGTTGCAGCAACTAACCCTATCAATCCCCTCTAAACAAAAATCACAACCAAAACATAGACTCAATTAGCAACCAAACTAAACAAAGACCACTACAAAACGCAAACTTCAAACAAAGGAGCATATAAGGTTGGAGCTTTAATATATATATATTCATTGGGGTGGAAATGTGAGAACTGATTTTGCTTTCAGAGCCCAAGTGGTAGGACAATGCATCAATTAATAATTGAACAATTGAGAACAATCTGAGAACGTAGACCTTACCCAATGATATGCAATCATAGAGTACGTCCATACCATCATTAACATGACTGCGAAGACAATGAAATCATAAAAAACCAAATTACCTTTAGGTGATTCGCCTGCGGTGAGTAAGTAAAGTCCGTAGGGAGCAAATTGATCTGTCGTCAACTGCCTCACGATTCCCTCAACCTACAGATTAAAACGATCTCACAGTAAGGAAAAACCAAAGCGATTGAACTCTAAGATTTAACCACAAACCGGTCGAAAACTTATTCAACCAATTGGTCAGAAACAAAAGAAAAGACCAAAATTGAACTCCACTTCCTGAAGAAAAGATAGTTTGCATATTGAAAACTAAGCAAACTAACGAAATATACGCTATCTCTATTAAAATATATCTATTGTTATTAAGGAAATATACGCTATGGCTTGATCAATCTGTTGTTCACCGCAAACATAATAATCATAAAATATTTAGGAAATAAACACTGTAATTCTAAAACACACTCACTCAACAACCACTGGACCCATTTCACAAAACATAACAAAACAATATGAAAGCTTTCCTGATTATAATGTGTGAATCCAATCTTGCACACTAAAGATTTCATTACTAAAGTGCCCAACCTCTCAATTCTCAATGCCTAAATATAACATCAAATGAAAATCTTTCTAAACCATTACTGAGTTTTTCTATATATATATAAAGCCATATGTTTTTTTAAAGTTGTATCACTTGTATGCAGGCAGTAAAATCTTGATCGTACCACTGAAAAATAAAGCTATCTGTTTACTTATCTGCAGGTTCTACAAAAGCACATACATACAGTAATGCCCTGGCAACTATGAAATTTTAATTGATCGGTGCTATATGATAGGTGCATAATTATGCAACGTTTCTATGTGTAATATTACCTTATATTTAGTTCTTTCGTTACGTTTTTAAGTAAATTAATTATGTTTATTTGTTTTATAAGTTTTTGGAGAAAATAAAGAAAAATATGTGTAAAAGGAACTTTCCTAGTGTCATAAGGATTTAATTGATATGCTACAAGGAAGAAGTATTTATATATATATATAAATATTTATATATATATATTGGCAGCTAGCTTGCTAGCTAATAAAAAAGAAAGAAACGTACGGGATGGAGAGAAGAGTGAAGTGGTTTTGGAAAAGGATACGTACGTGGAGAGAAGAGAAGAAGTGATTGATTGCTGCATATATATATATAGCTGAAGCAGACGTACGGCAGTAAGGACGGGAGAGAAAGAAAGGAAGAAGAAAAAAAAACAGTTTCAAAAGAAAAGAGCAGACGTACGGAGAGTTTGAGAAGAAGACGGACGAACAGAAGCAGAAGAGAAAGGGAGAACCAAACTACAAGCACACGACGGAGATCAAGAGTTTATTTATTCTCCTTCTTTTGTTCATCTTTCATGAATTCTTCAATGATATTATTTAAAACTATGTGTAGCTAAATTTTCTTTGTTAGGGGCTGATTGAAGCCCTAGATATGCTTACGATTTTGAACCCCTTTTGATTCTATTAATTATTTGGATGAGTTTTGTTTCACTGTTTTCTCACCGTATGTTTTCTATGTTCATGTTTCTTTGAGTGCACGCTTAGATGCATGGCTTAAGATCTATAGTCTTGATTATGTATATGACCACCTTATCATTGCATATTCTCTAGAGACAAACATGAATTTGTGTGAAACAAGCCTTAGTGATGAAAGGGTGACCACCTTATCAACCCTTGAACCTCTGTTATTCTTCAAACATTCTTAGAACGTAATGACTTCAGTTCTCTAGGCTTACATCAACATATGTATAAGTCGGTTAAGTGAGGATCAAGATCGAGCGGATTGTCTCTCCCTCTTTCATGCCAAATAAGATTGTAATACATAAGATGACTTAACCAAAGCTCTTGTGTGGGGAGTATTCATCCATGGTTAGTTCAATTATATTGGGGAGGTCGTAAGTATATCTAGGGTGGAGAGAAGTTCTTAACATTCATATCTCATTGGTTAACTACAACAATTTACTTTCAACAATTTATTTTCTGCAATTTACTGATTTCTACATTAGCTGTAGCTTAGCAGATTTATTTCGGTGACCAAATCAACTCCGAAAACCCTAAAATTTTGTGTGGTAGTCCGCCACTGTGTTTAGTTTATTGTGTCAAAATTTCGTAACATTTGAGTCTGTCTAGCTTAGGTTCGTATTATCATTAGTGTACTGTATTTGAGTCTGTCAGCATTTTAGTCTAGTGTTAGGATTTAGTTTCACCAATTCCTCGTGTTCGATAACCCTTATTTATCTACTACATTGATATATCCAGGTTGTGAATAGAGTATTTTTGAGAGGTGTTTTTCGCCTTGTCACTATACAATAGTTTTCATACGTGTTTCAAACAAACACTCTCAAACAAAGGAACGTACGTTTACTCTCTTGAAAAATATGAATTGAAGTTCGATCAGTTATGTTGTTGAAAACTCAGCAAACCCATGAATTGAAGCAACTCACAATAATGAAATGAAAAGTTTAGAAACGACACCAAATCAGCAAACCCAAATGACCACAACTCACTTACTTAACCTGACCCAACCTTGCTTGAGTTGTATTTGAACGCTTGAAGCTAGAACTCGCCACACCAAAGCTCGTCGCTGGAACTCGACGGCGTAGATCGGTCGACGTCGCTACGGAGGTCGAATCAAAGTTGCGACGGTCGACGACAGAGATGGAAGAGTCGATGGAGAAACTCTTGAACGAAGACCAAAGCGATGAAATCTGAACCCACAAACAGAACCACAATAAGCAAACAAACTTCAAATCAAGAGAAGAGAAAGAAAACTCATATCCAAACTTCAGGAACAGACAACGCACCGATCCGTGAAAGTAGATCGAAAGGAGGAATTGATCGAGATTGTAGAGCGTGATTATATTGGAGGAATGAGTGAGGTTGCGATTAAATTGAGACTGAGGTAAGCGGGATTAGGTCAGATGAGAGTGAGAATGAGGTCGAGATGAGATGAGTTTGTGATGTTAATTGGGATGATCTGTTGAGGAATGAGAGAGAGAGAGAGAGAGAGAGAGAGAGAGAAGAGGGACCGGTTTTACCGAGAAAAGCTCGCACATGCCACACGCGTACGAACAATTTCAAAAAAAATATGAACAGTAAGACTCTCCTTTGTTATATAGTAAATATGAAGTCAATTAATGGATGTGCTTCATCAGCAGATTGCTTATGATTAACCTAAAGGAGTCAAGGTAGTTCCTTACCCAGTGCTCCGGCATGCCACACTTGAAGCAATATGCTCAGTAGACAGTGCAGTGTGCTCCAGTTGATGAAGAAACCACATCTTCTTTCCTGAACCGGCAAATTACAGAAGTCAACAAAAAAAAATAAAACGTGCTCAACTCTTGATACATTTGCATTTGCACTAACCTCACATCTACTAGGGTTGCTTCTTGGCATGCCGAAGCCAGACACCTTATCAACAATAAAGGTTGACAAAGCTGGTGATTTGGAGCATCAACATCAAATAACGTACAGAAACATGTACTAAAAGTGGTACCAATAACGTTGAGAACAAACATTTACAATGCCATTTTACGAAATTTTTCTATTAGCTTTGCTTAGTAAGACTTGATTAACCAAATTGTCCAAGGTTATGGGTGATGAACCAAGTGGATCAGTGGCCTTTTCTGCTAGTTTCTTCCATTCCATGACCTTAATTCTCATTGCCTTGCCCCTCTCTCCTTCCATTAACTCTTTAACAAGATTCTCCAGTTCGTCTCTGTTCACGTCATTACTGATCTCCATACCAATTCCCCATTGTTTGCAAGTATACCGACAGTTTATACGCTGGTCACCAAATGATGGCCAACATAGCATAGGCACTCCAGCAGAAAGACTCTCCATGGTTGAATTCCAACCGCTGTGCGTTAAAAAAGCTCCAACAGATGGATGGTTAAGAACTTGCTCTTGTGGACACCAAGTTGCTATCAGACCACTTTCCTTTGTTTCAGCTGAAAACTCTGGTGGCAAAATTGCGGATTCACCAACTAAATTCGGTCTTATAATCCACAAGAAAGGAAACTTGCTATTTGCAAGTCCCCATGCAAACTCAAGAAATTGTTGTGGTGTCAAGACCACTAAACTCCCAAAATTCACATACACAACTGAGTTTGGTGCCTTACCATTTAGCCATTCAAGACACTCATTTTCTTCTTTCCGTAAACTGTATCCAACGCACTTCAGAGGGTGTTCAGGTATCTGATTGAGAAGTATCTGAAGAGGCCCAATGGCATAGACAGGTGGAAGCATAGATGTAGTGCTAGTGAGAGCATCCAAAACATCTGGCTCTAGCGCATCAAAAGTATGAACAATAACTGCTGAAGCTCTATGTGCTCCCTTCACTGCTTCCAAGTTGAAGTTAAAGGCGAAGTCATCAGGGTTTGTAATTCTCCAGGATCCTGGTAGATCCCTGAAACGGATATCTTTCATTCCTGGAACCCAGTCTATTACCATGTCCAAAAAGTCATCTGTTAAACAGCTCTCATCTGCATCACTCAAGTTAAAGAAACATTTTATGACTCTAGACACAAGCAATATAACCATAGACTTTGATAGTTGCTTCAGTATCGCCTTCATTACCTTTGAGTGGAGCGAATCCTCTTTCCACCAAAGTGGGCAATACTTTGAAGCCCATGAATCCGGCTGCTGCCAAGGTAAAGAACTGTGCTATAGGAATTCTAAGTTCCTCTGCAACCGTGATGGTGAACGTCAGGAAACCATCCGAGACAATGCTAGTCACCGGAAGATTCATATTGGCATTAAGTTTGTGGAGGAGGTTACGAAAGGGAGCCAGGCAATTTTTATTGATGGAATGACATAACAAAAGGAGGTCTTGGCTGTCATCTTTATCTGAACTCAGGAGGCCATCCGGGATAGTTTCAAACCAAAAATCAGACAAGCCACCTAAAACGCCGGATCCCAGAGATTTCAGGAACCGCTTGTGGTTGAACTCCGTGTTGACAAAGGTAACCTGAAAACCTCTATGGTGAATGAGCTGTGCTAGTTGAAGCATTGCCTTTATATGGCTCTGAAATGGCAAGGGAATGCAGACCGCATGAGGCTTATTGTCTACTGCCGAGGAACTCATAGATTAGATATGCACAACAATCTTTACATGAATCGCTCCGTTCTGGCTAGGCTCTGGCTTGTGATAGTGAGTCCTATAAAGAGTGTTAAACAACAACCTGCAGGTTCATGGTTATCTTTTATGATGTGAATGAAAAAGATAGATACTATTATTGAGCAGATATAGCAGAGAAAGAAATTCCACCAAGGGATAAATAGCTGATAACCAATCAAAGATTTAAAAATAAATAAATAGAACCAGTAAAGGGGATAATCAAAGGGATAGAAGAGGACACAGTTCAATCACAATATTCAGCACCAAAATATCAAGGCAAGGACCGCATAGCCGACATAATATCCGGTCATTCAGTTAGATAGCAAACAGCAGCCACAAACACAGAACAAGAGAGAGAGAGAGAGAGAGAGAGAGAGAGAGAGAGATCCAGAAGTTCAACGAACAAGCACCAAGTGAGTAGGGCACTCCACAAAAGGAATAAATAAGCATATTATGTAGAAAAATAAGTGAGGGCAATGAAGGGCCTCAAGTTCTGGCTACTGGCCTCAGAGCTTTCGGTTGATGAAAAAACATCAAGCTCACAAGGTGTGCTTGACAGAATGCAATGAACTAACATCTTTCAGTGAGTCGACCTTTTGAACAACATGAATTAGAAAAGCTATGGAATCGGAGATCACTATATAAGATGCAGATGTAATTAAAATTGGTAACAGACAGTACATCTGGGTAGTCGGATGAGACAATATATAACCAGTAAATTTGGTTACTTACTCAGGCTAATAATAACATTAAACTAAAACCAACAATGTTTCGATCATATACATCGAACTTTGCTTAACAGCACCTGATTGATCAAGTTGTCTAAGGTTAGGGATAAAGAACCAAGTGGACCAACGGCCTTCTCTGCTAATTTCTTCCACTCCATTACCTTATTTTTCATTTCCTTACCCCTCTCTCCCTCCATCAACTCTATAACAAGTTTCTGCACTTCTTCTCTCTTCACATCATTACCGATCTCCATGCCAATACCCCAATAATGGCATACATAGCGGCAGTTTATCAGCTGGTCACCAATCAATGGCCAACAGAGCATAGGCACTCCAGCACACAGACTTTCCATGGTCGAATTCCAACCGCTGTGTGTCAAAAACCCTCCAACTGATTGGTGCTTAAGCACTTGTTCTTGTGGGCACCAATTTGCTATTAGACATCTTCCCTTTGTTTCAGCCAAAAACTCGGCTGGCAAAATTGATGATTCACCAACAACCAAATCAGGTCTAATAATCCACAAGAAAGGACGCTTGCTATTTGCAAGTCCCCAAGCAAACTCAATAAGATGTTGTGGTTTCACAACCACTAAACTGCCAAAGTTCACATAAATAACCGAATTTTCTGCCATAGTACTGAGCCATAAGAGGCAGTCAGTTTCTTCTTTCCATAGACTATATCCCACAGACTTCAAAGGGTGTTCTGGTATCTGATTGAGAAGCAACTGGAGAGGGCCAATGGCGTAAACAGGAGGAAGCATTGTTATGCTGTTAGAGAGATAATCTAAAACATCTGATTCCAATGCATCAAAAGTATGAAGAACAAGTGCTGAAGCTTTATAAACTTTCTTCACTGCTTCCAAGGTAAAGTTAAACATGATGTTCTCAGGGTTTGTCGTTCTCCAAGATCCTGGGAGATCCCTGAAACGGATATGTTTTATTCCGGGAATCCAATCTATTACCTGGTCCAAAAATCCATTTCTTAAGCAACTCTCATCTGTAACAATTAAGTGAAGAGCGATATCATCATTTGTATTAAAAACAAAGATTATTCACAGCTGATTCAATTTCAATACCTTTGAGTGGTGTAAGTCCTTTTTCAACCAATGTGGGAAATTGTTTACATCCCATGAATCCTGCTGCAGCCAAAGTAAAAAAGTGCACTATAGGGATGCCAAGTTCCTCGGCAGCTGTGATAGTGAAAGTCAGGAAACCATCAGAGATGATGCAAGAAACTGGAAGATCCGTTTTTCCATTCAGTTTGTTGAGGAGGTTACGAAACGGATCCAGACAATTTCTTCTGAGGGAATCACAAAGCAAAGAGGTGTCTTGTGTGTCACTTTCTAGTGAATTTGGAAGGCCATCTGGAATAGTTTCACAAAAAAAATCAGGGGACGGATCAAGGGAGTTGGGTCCAAGAGATTTAAGAAAGCGCTTGTGGTTGAACTCTGTGTTGACAAAGGTTATATGAAAACCTCTATGGTGGAGGAGTTGAGATAATTGAAGCATTGGCTTAATATGGCTTTGCAATGGCAACGGAACACATACAGCATGAGGCTTATTACCTTCTACCATGGAAATCATCTTGGACTGTGTATTTTCTCAGATGATCTATGATTTCAGAGAAGTACCCACGTTTATGGCTGAAACTGCTTTACTACACTGTTTGGGACATAGTTTTGTTGTATCTGCTGCATCTTCACATGGGTAGAATTTAATCTTGTGCTTGGAGAAGAAAAGGAATCAACTCTTATAAAAAATCAAAATGGTATGAATTTCATGCCCATTAAATAATAACCTTTCCTTTGTCTTCTTTTATGTCATAAAGCTAAAATCCAAAATAGTAAACCAAATTTCTACTAATATAAAGACAAACGTGGTTTTTGGTGTCATCCCGTACCAAAATATTGATTTCTTAAAATATCCATAATAAAAAAATATTTATTTTCTATTCTTTATTTTAAAAAATCAGTAAAATGAAAATAACTTATATAAATATATTTTTATCCTCTTAAACTCCCATTTGCGTTTCTCCGCACACATTGAGTGCGGATTTTTTCTAGTAATATTTATGCAAAGAAACAGAAAACGAAAAGGTCAAGTATGGTCATGTTGCTGCCAAATCTTCTCAATTCCTCATTCGCGCAAGCGAATTCTATGTAGAGTGCAAATTAGATAAGGATAGTCACCGATTCCTTGACCATGTCAACCACTAAATCCCACCAGGAATACCATAAATATACCAGAACCAAACCTTAGCATAGCCTCAAATATTGAGCAGCACACAGTTCAAGATCAGCACTAAACATCATAATTAAAATAGACAGAACTTAGCTATTAAAGCACGAAATCATACTGCTACCAAACAGCAGAGAGAAGAGATAAAATCAAAAAACAAGAAGGAAAAAAAATAAAGCAGTCAACTGCTATTAGAAACCTGACTTGTATGAAGTGTATAGACATCCATCACTATGTGACTAAATAAGACATAAAGCAAGGAGCTGATTGATTTCCATTAAGAAGTGAAGATAAGACAACTGAGGAGGCCTAGAGTTCATGACTTGTTCACCAACTTCTTCCGTACTATATTCACAGGCCACGAACAACTAGTCTCATTTCGTAAGAAGAAACAACTAGTAAAAAAAATTGCAACAAAGCTAGAAGCAAGAAAATCAAGAAACGAATCTGGTTCATAGCAGATTGCAGATTAACCAGAAGGACAGTCCCTGGCCCAGTGCCCCTTTGTTCCACACTTATAGCAAGTGCCCGTTGGAGCAGACCGTCCTCCAAATTCAACCGGAGCATTGTTCAAAGGGATTGAGCAATCTCTTGCCCAATGGCCTTCCTTTCCGCACTTATAGCAGGAAGAGCCACACTTTACACCAGAGCTGCCTGGGTTAATTGCCTCACGCTTCCCTGAATCAGCCAAGTAACTAATCTATCAACCACTTCTATCCCAATTCTCACACACACAGACACTCTACCCTACACACTAAAAAGTGGCGAAATGCTACTTATCTACTTATACCAAAACCAATGAAATCAGAATATTAGAAGGTACCTCATTTGCTGGACAGCAATTGAACTGCCTGCCAATATTGTTGCCTTTTTTAGCTGTTAAAATTTGGCATTGCCCGCCGCCACATGGACATTCAAGGGCGGGAAAAGATGAATCAGCTTCTGCATAATTATGAACCCTACTAAAGCCACCACTGCCGGCACCGGCCATCACATTAGGCCCAGAAGCATCGTTGTCATACCACTCAAAGAAATTACAACCTCCATTTTCCTATCAAACAATCCACAACAACCCTAAGCATCCAAAATCATTGTCAAATCCAAAAACTATTCCAAAAAAAAAGTGTGTTGTCTGTGTACCTGTCTAATGGGGCATTTGTAAAACTTTCGACCCCGATTCTTCTCAGTATTTGCAGTCAGCACCAAACAAGTTCCAGATCCACAGGAACAGCTCTTCTCAGGAATTGAAGAGTCGCCGCCGCCGCCTGGTGAATCGCAGTCGCGAGCCCAATGTCCGGACTTCCCGCACTTGAAGCACGCGTCGCTGGAAAAAACGACGCCGTCGCTTCCCGCCGCCTCTGCCTCTGCCATATCCACCGCAGCGCGGAGCTTCGGAGAACACGCTCTGGCTTCCCTTGAGCGCCGCCGTGTACAGATTGACGTCGCCGTCTGGCCTATTAGCCTTCGACGGAGGTGGCTGCGAGACAACTACGAAGTTCGGGGAAGGAGCGGCGGCGCTTGTTCGCGAGAGGTTGGGCCTCTGCTGCTGCGACCTGAGCAAGGAAGTCGTCGTCTTCGTCGTCGTCGTCGATCTGGAGGACGTGTCTTGCTGCTTGCGTCTTCATCTCTTCTGAGTTCTGAGAGTGAGACTGAACTTTGGTCCAGCTTCTAGGTTTTCGTTTAATATTTTTATTTTTTGGGCAAACTCGTTTAATTTTGATTTTGGTCCTTGTTTTCCTCCCTAGCATTTCGCGCCCTTTTCCCCCTTAATTTACCGGCAGCCCTTTTACTTCGGTAGTCTTTTCTAAAAAAATTACCACATTGTGACAATTTGAGAAAATGAGAAGATACTCATCTCATTTGGTTAGTTTTGTCGTAATGAGTAATGAATTTTGTGCTTACTATTTACTATTTGTTTATTGTATACGAGGTTGTTCGGTTGTTCCTGGTGCTTGGAGGTTTAAGCTTTAATTCTTGGAGGATATTGATGTTTCTCGTTTATGTGGCTTGTATTTGTGCTGCTATGGAAAGTGGTTGAATGTATGCATGGTTTCTTTGTGCGGCTAAGACTATAAGTCACGCGTGTTATTTATTTTGACGGACTCTTCTCGAAGGATTCATACAACATCTTGTTGTTTGTTTTCCTTCATCAAGCTGCTTTATGCCTTTGCCACACATTTCTATTTTGATCTACATGCACGTTGTGTGTAGGTCAGCCCGTAACATATCAATGGTCTTTCGTTCAACTTCATCTTTTGACTTTGTTCTATTTTGTTGAGATCTTCAATATTTCTATGTTTATGATCTCGATTTTCGTGTTTATCATTATTTCTTAGTCGCAGGAACGACTATTTTGGTCAAGGCTCTACTTTAGTTATTGTTATTTTTTGGAGCAAATGTTCCTCATGTGTTAATTGTAGGTAACGGGTCTAGTTAGTAAGCATCGGCATATGTATCCTGACTTTCACCCTAGGTGGAGATGGGAGTATCTATTACTTCGTACTTTGTACTTTTGTTGTAATTGTACTTTTTACTCTTTTTTATCCCAATTGCGTTAATGTAATTCATATTTCTCAACAACAAAAAAGAGCTTGAATCATTGAAAACTAGTTTTTCAATCGTCACTTAGTATCTCTCACACATTACTGGTTTTTGTATCCTGATTGAGCTTTCAGATGTTTCCTAGAGGAACTAGGAGTAGTTTATTTAGTACAATCCACCTAGATCTGTCAACGGGGAGCATTTTGATCCGGACATGTACTTATTAAACGGATATGGATCTCAGTTTTGGATCCGCTGAATTGTTTGTGTCTCAAACCGGTTGATCCCTTTATTTAATTCATCGGATCCGGATTACAAGCGATTCAATATGTTTATTTTTCTTAACTTAATAAAAATAATTTACTTTTATGTACATACATGAAATGGGTGATTTTATTCACACACATCTAAATACTATATACACATCCCATTATTGATACTCATGTCATTACATTTATTACTTCAATAATTACTAGATACACAACCCTAAAATTTCTAATTTCCCCCTTGTTCATTAGTTATATCTTCTTCATATTAATCGTTACATACACCATTAAACTGGAACAAAAGACATAGTGGCTTACGTTCTAACTAGTATGGCTGCTCTCCAGTATTTTAAAATCCATTGACCTTACTTATATTGTCCATGACTTCAAATCAAGAACCCCAGTTTACAACACACAACGAAAGGAAAAGAAAAAAAAACCAGTCTGCAATTAAACTAGAGGCCAGAGATGTATAACAATTACACATCTAATCTACATCATTATCTTATTAAATTACAATTTTATTTTTCTGGTTTATAACAACTAAAGAATAAAAAAACTAGTTCACAAAGAGCTTTGAATTCATATATTGTATGTGTCTTTATTCGAAGATCAAGAAGTCATAGATTGAATGCAAACTTAAATTCAATAGTAGTCAACGTGCAAACTTAAATTCAATAGTAGTCAACGTTTGTGAATCTATTCACATAAAAGAAGAAAATTAAGCAAGATGGCATTAGTTTATTATATTTTCTATTTTCCCTAATGTCTATATGGTAATTTCATCTATCTTGAATTTGATATTTATTATTAAAAAATATGGGATGTGTATTAAATATTTAGGAGTGTGTGAAGAAAATTTTTCAATGAAATGTTTATAATATAAAAATTATTTAAAAAAATTTAAATGTCTTTATCAAAGTTATGTAAAAATATTAATCAAAATTAAATGACTGAGAACTCAAAATAATTTGTTTCCTGTCAACCCCTCAATGTAAAGTGGATTGTTTTTTATATTTTGGTCTATCTAGTTTGTTTAAAATAAAATATTTTGGTTATGTTATGAGTCATGTGATATTGATAGTAATTAACATATTGATAAAAGAAATAAATTTAGTAATTATCATCTTGATAAATGGGTCCGGATCTGTCAGATAGAGATTTCTTTATTAAAGATTCACCGGATAAACGGGGGCAGATCGGGTATACATTTTTCTCTCTTTAAACAAATCCAAATCTAGGTTCATCCAGTCCAGTTCCGCCATTAACTACTTAATTCCACCTCAGTTTTGCTTGATTAGTGGTGATACTACCTGTAATGCATGTGGTAGCAAAACAGTTACACTGCTACAGAGTCTTACATACTTATTTGTTAGACCCTTTTTTATAATTTATTTAAGGTTAATCGAGAAAGGTAGTTAGTTTTGTCACTATCAGTAATTATTGAGAGCTTTTAGTTGAATTTTTATCAGATTATTGAAGTTGGTTGACTTCGAATGAAAGTCGTAGAAATTGTCAAGACAAGTCCATAGATGCGAACAATGCCGAAAACAGAGTTACGACATGAAAGTTGTGATTAACAGAAGTTTATCGGAAATGTAATAGTCATACATGGACAAGTATAATATGACTTCTCATTTTTGGAAATTATATTGAGAAAAGTCATAGACTTTATCGAGACGAGTTCGTAACCACATCAAGTGTTAAAATTAGAATTACGATGAAGTTATGGTCAGCGAAAGTTTTATACGATTTTACCAAATCGGTTAGTCGCAATTTATATAGATAAATAGAACTTTCCAAAATTTGAAAGTCAACATTTGTCCATATTGGGTCAGACTTCTTTTTCTCTCTCCTCCTTGCATCTCTCTCTCCTCTTCCGCGAGCAACGATTTGTCGGCGACAGAGGTCGTCGTCCGGCCACCGAAACCGGTGGTTAAAGGTATCAATCTTATCCTCTTCACTCACTCTATCGATTACTCTTAACTCCATAACCTATAAATCCTTGATTTTGCTCAATTTTGGTGAAAAAGCTTTGAATTCTAAGAACCCTAGTTTTGGGGGGTCATTTTTTGATTTCAGACCAAATTGATCGGCGTGAAGCATCAGGTTCTGAAGCCCTCATCATCACGAGTCTAGCTATACCAAGAACTCACTCTAATTCAGACCGAGGAGGATGAATCAATGATTTGAAGTTTTGTGAATTTTTGGTGTTTTTGATTTTCAAAGGTAAAATTTATGAGTTGTGATCCTAATTGGTATACATTGTAGAAGATAAATTTGTTGTGGTTGATTTTGCATGTTTTTGTGTTTGGGTCGCCGGGAAAAGTCACCAGCACCGCTGGCCATTAGCGGTGGTTCACGGCGCTGCTCCGACGAAGATGAATTTTGACAAAAGTTTTATATCGTTTTTCTCGTAATCACGTACTGATCACAATGATGAGGTTATTAAATTTATTTGACGTAGTTTGGTATGAACTTGTAATTAATCGGACATTAATTAAATATTTTTACAATTTTATTGTTCAGTCGAGTAATAAGTCGATTCGACCTTAAGTCGCACAACGGTTGAGGAACGTATTGTGACTTCCAAAGAGAATTAAGGACACAAATTATAATTAAAATTAAACTAGTAAGAAGTTCGAAAAGCACGTTATTCGAGCATGTGATGTTCTCGACGGTTTTGCTCGTTAGGTGAACGAGCTTAGTTAGTCAATATTATTCTCGACGATTAGTTGTTAAATATTGTGACGACCCAGACCAGAATCAGCAGTATAATCAGCTTGATTGATGAGCTTGCACGTAGTCGCAGAGTTGCGACAGTCGTTTTAATCGCCGAAGCTTCTTAACGACTAAATTATTGGCCGAGAATTGGAACTGGGTCTCTTCTCGAGAGTCGTTGTACGTGTGATTACGAGTTTGTTGGCGGCTCCGGATCGTTATTTGGACGACCGAGGAATTAGTTATGAATATTTGAAGTTTCGACGGAAACGGATTTAAATGGCAGGTTTGTTCGCGACTAAATTACCGGACGAGAATTTGGTTTCGGTTCCTTCATGGAAGTTGTTCAGAATTTAATTTCGAGTTCGTGGGAACTTCCAGAGTATGATTTTGAAATATGAAGATTTAATTGTGAATTTTTCCGATTGTTGGCTATTTTGTCGATTTATTATGTGTTTGGGCTGAATAGTTGACTTTTTATCCGTTTGGCCGATGTGCTTGACTTCGGGTGATTATTGAAGAGTATGTTGAGACGAGTTTGTGGCCACGAGAATTATCGGAATCGGTTATACGACGAGAAAGTTACGCGCGTTTAAAGTTCGTTTAAACGGATAATTACAAGTTTCATAATCGGGAAAGGCTATAAATAGCAACTTGCCATAAGGGGAAAGTCAAAACAGGAAATAATATGTTTGACCGAGTTGACCGGAGAGAGAGAGTTCACGTCGGGCTTCACGGTGGTCGACGGCGGTGGTGCCTTTCGGTTGTCTCCGGCCACGGGGGAGGTGGCAGTCGGTGTGCCTCGGTCCCCTCTACACTTTCCCGGTCACCGTCGACGGCGAGGCTCGCCGGAAAATGATGTAAAACCGGCCAAAGTTTGAAGAAAAGTTGGTGATTCGGGTTCCTCAAATTCGGCCGAATTGAACTTCAAGAGGTACTGGGTTTTGTAGCCCTCTTCAATGTGATTCTAACCATATAAACATGGTGTTCTAATTCGATTTGTAGATGGAGAATTTTGGGTTTGAATTTTGTGTTCTAATTCGGTTTTGCTTGAAATTGGATGTGTTAGAGTGAGAATTGGACTTCGGTGCAGTTGACAAAGTTGCTCAGTGCATGATTTTGAGTGGAATAGGTGCAGCTCCGCCTTGAACTTCTCCGTCCGGCAGCGGCGCCGCCGTGGACGGCGGTCAACGGCGATCAACGGTCAACGGGTTGACTTTTTGGACTTTCGACAAGTTGCATGTCATTTGACTCGAAATCGCGCCCCGATCGCAGTGGGGAGGGTTCGTTTTTCGATTTGAGCATCCGAAAGTAAAGCGAGGTATTGAGGTGTTATATACGGATTTTCGACAGTTCGTCGACATTGAGTTATGTGTTTCTGAGAACGGTGGTTTCTCGTGATTTGTCTTGTATTGTCGAGATATGATTTTGAGATATGGATTTTGTGAATATTCAGGTGTTCGTGATCGTTCTTTTGGCGAGGTACTTTCCGCCGGATCACGGGTTAACGCGTATCGCGTTACGCCAGTCTGTGAGTGGACAATTTCTTTTCACGGAATTGTTGCGAATCTTGATATACATTTTATGAACTTGAGCATGCATATGAGATTTCGGATTACATGAGCATGTGTTTTGCGATTATATATATACGGATATGCGTATACGAATATACATACACTTATATGCTGTTTCATGCATTTGCATCGAACTATTTATGATTTGATTTACACAGAGTACAGTCTTGGTTACGTTGTTGTATCGATACACTTTGCCTCTCGGTTGATCCCCGATGGTATGCCGCCTGGAGGGGCGTTTCCCCAACCAGACCGGTGAGGGGCGTATCCCCGGAACCGAGGCCATTTCTGGCTTAGAATCACGTGTGGGTCTGGGATCTCGTGATTCGGACTGTACTAGTACGGATGTGTCCACGAGTGGCCCCGTGAGATTTTATTGCATGCTCCGTATGCATGAGGAGTTAGAGTCTCCCTCGTATACTCGGACGCGTGAGGAGTTAGAGTCTCCCTCGTGTACCATTTGATTATTTATACTTTCGACTCGCATATGTTTTTAGTATATATATATATATATATATATTACTTGGTGAAAGACATTTATTTTCGTCCACTCACTCTAACGTGTTTATTGTCTTTCCCCTGGGCTTTTCGGTTTCCGTGCCCAGTTTGCAGTTCAGGCTTTGATGTCGCACGTCGTGGTCGGAGGCATAGTGCTCGAGCTACTTTGTTTCATCCAGTAGGTTTATTGTTCCACCTACTGTGGTATGCGTATATGATTATGTATTAGAAGTCGCTCTGAGCTTCCTGTTGTATATGCTATACGATTTTACTCCGGATTTTTAGTAAAGTACATATATATTTACTACTTTACATTATTGTTGATATATTGAGAAATCCGGATGGGATTGGTGCCCACAGTTTACTTTTTGTGGCATAGGATGAAGTGTATTTTCCGCGTGCAGGTAATGATAATTCCACGCTAGTAACGAAACTCTGCCCAAATTTCGAAAAGTTTTTGTTGGTTAGTGTTTTCGAAGGGGTTTGATTCCGATTTAAAAAGCTAAATCGGGGTTGGGTCCTTTCAATATGAATCGTTGTTTAAGGACGATGTATTAGCATCCAGTGGCAGATGTATAGAAACGCCGACTGATAGGCTTCGACTTGGTGGAAATCACGACACAGTACTGTGAGTGAAACCTTTATTTTCACTGTTGTTTTGCGAGTCTTCAATTATGCTTTTTTTAATTATACAGTTTACAGTTATTCATTTACGATTATGCATTTGCATTTGGAGGCACATATGATTTGGTTTCACACAGAAAATAGTACAGTTGATGCATCGATGTTCAGCTTCTCGGTTGATCCCTGAGACACTCCGGAAGGGCCAGAGACCTGATCTGAGGATTTATAGAGCACCCAGGAGGGCCAGTGACCTAACCTGGGCAGTATTAGAACTTGGGATCATGTGACCCAAGTTCTTGTCTCCACATATTTTATAGTACCCAGGAGTACCTGGATGATCATATTTTTAGACTCGCATCATTTTACGTATATTATAGTGAAAGACATATTATTATAGTTTTCAGTTTAAAGTGAATTATTATTTTCATTCACTCACTCCAGCAGTTTTATTATTTTATGTGTCTTTCCCTGGAATTTTCGGTTTAAATTGCCCAGTTTGCAGAGTTCGTTTGAAGTCAAGTGCGCAGACAGTTCATGGCAAGGCAGTATCTACCGTAGGATCCAAAGTTGATCCTGCGAGTTAGTATTTTACTTTACATAGTCAGTTTAACTTGTCTATCTACTCTGATGTCGAGATCTGTTATATATCTTTTTTTATTTTAATAGTGAATTAATATGTGAAAAATTTATTTATTTCGCGATATTTGAGTTTTTGATCTCCAGTTCAATTCTTGTGTATTATAAGCAGACATTTTGATTAGTAAGTCTAACTCTAATTTAAGCAACTAAATTGGGGTCAAATCCTTTCAAACGAACTATCAATTAAATGCCAGATCGAAATTTATCAAAACACTTTCCTTTGAAATGAATGCTCATTAATTAGATTTCAATATATGATCCATTTTTGATACTGTGTGTGTGTCTATTTATATATATATATATATATATATATATATATATAAGAGAAGATCATTAATGGAGTACGAATTACCATATCAGGTCATTTAAGTATAATCTCGGGAAGCAAATGAATCTCGATCAGAAAATAAGGACGTGATTCAGATACTTTCTTCAACAATTCAACATCAAAAAGTCTGGTTGAATTGTTAGGCTAAGGTTTAGGCCATGCATGTCAAATCTGAGCGCTCTTTTATAAAACACAAAGAGCAACACACGTACGTACTCCGGACAATTAAGCTCTAGCGTCTTCCTTGGCCTTGATCAAAAATGATTGATGACGAAAGAACTCATCCTCATCCTCATCCTCATCCTCATTCTCTTCCTCTTCCTCTTTCTCTTCCTCTTGTTCCTGCTTGCATCTCTAAACATGCCGTCTACAATATTCTCAAAGTCTTCGCCATCGTTGCTAGCCGCGTCGGCTTTGTAACTCTGATTACCTGGCTCATTATCCAACCATCCAAACCGACCTTCACGCTCCAAGACATCACCGTCTCCTTCTTCAACCCTACCTCCTCTCCACCAACATGCAAGTCACCATCTCTTCTCTCAACACCACGTCCCACGCGGCGATCATCTATGTAAGTACTGTGTCTTGGCAATTCATGCACAAGCCTTGATGACTATAGTCAAGCTGCTATTAGTGAGAATGTCCGATCAGTCGTGATTACATAAGGTAGTTTCCTAAGTCTTTAAGTGCTCATTTAAGGTTTGAGTAGTTAGTTGGGAAAGTAACTTTTGTGATCTGATATGGTTTTAGAGAATTATCTCTTTATAACTAAGATTGTATCTCATCCGAATAATCCTGTCTTCAGAGTGATTGAAGGTCATGAGGATTCGGTTTTGATGAGAAAATTAGGATTGATTGGTTTAGAGTAAAATAGGACTCTAAAACTTAGAATCGGTGTGCATTGTTTATGACAAAATATAGGAGTATTGTTTGAGAACTAAATGTAAATTCTATAGTGCATCTGGTTGTGTTTGTTTGTCTATGTTGGTTTATAGGTTGAGATTTGCAAAAGGGAATTCTCGTTGGAAGAACCAGCTATTCTGATCTGGGAAACATGGAGATTTCCTAGCAAGAATAGGAAAGTTGTTTTGATCAGTTTTAGTAGATTGTTTTGAACATACAAAGTTAGAATAGAGTGCCATTTTGATTGTATTGTTTATCTGTGTAAAACTGATTATTTCTAGTGGAGATTTCGGTGCTTTGTTAAAACCCCGCAGGGTTTTAACCACTTGGAGGTTTCCCTACGTCAACAGTTTTTTGTGTTCTTTACTTATTCTAAGTTTCTATCCTTTAGAGTAATTTCAATTGGCATCAGAGCCTAACTAAGAGGGGGTAACTCCTCTTGGGTTAGATCTGAGCTAGGATGGATGTGAGTAACATTAGAACCATGAATTCCCTAAACTTTCCACCTGTGTTTAATAGAGAAGATTACTCCAATTGGAAGATCTATATGTAGCCATTTATGTTTGGTCTAAACCCCAGGATATCACTACCGGAAGAATTACTATGACCGACGACATGGTGTCGTCGGTCTGTTTCCATTTATCGTCGGTCATACCTATATCCGACGACACATCGTCGGATATAGTATCGTCGGTAATAAACCGTCGGTAATACTATATCCGACGATGATTTAGGGTTATCATTGGAAAATAGAGACACTAAATCCGACGATGGTTTATCGTCGGTCATAGTTTAAACTATATCCGACGATGTCATCGTCGGATATAGTTTTCTCCATGGTCAAAATGGTTGACTGTGGAGAAAACTATAACCGACGATGTTGACACATATCGTCGGTTATAGTTAAAAATATTTAATTTTTTTGCAGGTTTTGGGTTTTATCCCAAAACCTGCATTCACAAAAAATCACGCTATCTATATATTGTTCAAATTGAAAATCAACAACCATTGAAACTATAGTACGTAGTAAATAAATTAATTAATAAATTAAAACCAAAATCGTTCAAATCTGTATACATATGCGTAGTAAATAATGAAAATAAAAATTAAACCGACAATTGTTCAACACCTAGAGGGGTCCTGGTCCTAAGTCTATGTGGTCAAACGGATTGGAGAAAGTTGGTTGGTCCTAGTCTGGCTGAGGCTGCGGCTGAGGCTGAGGCTGAGGCTGAGGTTGAGGCTGAGGCTGAGGCTGAGGCTGAGGCTGAGGCTGAGGCTGAGGCTGAGGCTGTGGCGCACCGAAAATGGGCGGGGGAGCTATCTGGATTCTAGATGCTTGCAACTGTGCATAACAATGCTGCATCCATGTCCTCATTTGCTGCTGTAGTTCGGCCAACCGATTCTGCTCTGCAGCTTGCGCTTGCTCCATCTCCTCTATCCGACGCCGTTGAGCTTCCATCTCAATTGATTGCCTATGAAGCTGGTCGTGTAGCTCATTAGTCCTCGAAGATGATGATGATCCCGATCTGGGAGAGAATTCAGGGGTATACTTCAGCAGCCCTTGACCCCATTTTCCGGAACCCCTACAGTATAATGTGTTCTTCCCTGGAGGGATCGCAGTTGACATAATCCTGGCCCTGACGATCGGATCAGATCGATCAATCTGATCAATCGGGAGTTCCGCATCGGGGATGTTGGGATAGAGCTATCTCGCCACTTGAGTCAACACCTCCAGACTCGCCTCCTAAATTCTCGCCTAATTGACAAAGAACAATAAAATATTAATTAAAAAAATAATCTAAATAAATAAGAAATAAGTTTATTTTGTTATAAGGACACTTACAGCATATTCGGGGGACTGCGGATACGCGTGCTGCATCGTATAGACAAGGGGATCCTCTTCTGGGTGGTTGGCCGCCTCCTCGATCCAACCCGAGTATGATCTGGTACCGACATGATGATTTTTGGTGTTTTTGGCCCGGTTCCTTGTGTTGACTTCAGAAAGAGCCTACGTGATTAATTAAATATAAAAAAAACACTCATTAGCCAAATAATTTAAGGGAAGTACAATAAAACAAAAATTAAATCGATTGAAGGTTGTGTACCTTCAATTTCGGGTTGTTGAAGTGAACCACAAGCCATCGCCACTCGTACTCCCTATAACGAAACTCACTAGGGGTACCCTCACGATCGTCCCCGTACGTTTTCCAATGCTTCTTCAGCTCGGCCTTCCACTCCTTATACCTATATATACCCATAAAATCAAGCGTTAGTAACTAACAACATTGTATGAACATAATCAAAAGAAACGAAAAAATTGAAACAAATGGCCGTCTGCAAACCTGCTCCCATGCACTTCATCCGCCCACGTGGGTCTAATGTCTTCATCCACGCGGAACCACCTCTGCAATGCATATATTTATATATATCAATAATATTAAAAATTTATTATTGAAAATTTTCATAATGAATATACAATTCAACTCACCGACAACGCATTATTCAGCTGATGTTTGACGGCTTGCGGCACTGAATTCCAATCTTGCCACAACATTGGGACTCTATCCCGTATGAGGCTGCCCACCATCCCCGCGTACTTTCAAGTGACCTTTCCCTCGATCACCTGCCCTCTATCCCCGGTCGGAATCATAAGTTGGCCACCACCGCTAGCCTGAATGGCTTCGTCCAGTAACTTGCCGACGACGGGGCCTCTGGTTCTCTTCTGTTTGGCACCGGGCACGATCTCTCCTATCACATATATATGTAGACGATTTTTTAAACATCAACACCTAATTGAATTTAAATATTAGGGAGTAAAAAGATATCACTAATTAATATTTACCTGATTCGTCGGTGCGTTGTCCCGGAATCCTCGCACTCCAGAGAGGTGCCGGGAAGGGTATATACGCATATGCCTGCTCCGGGGTAATGAACCCTAGCTGTCCCGGTATAGGCATCCCGTCGGAATCGACGTGAGGTATCGTCGGGATTTCCAACAGTAAGAATAATGTAGGTGGCGGGCATAGTCGCATCCTCGCCGAAGACTGAGTGGATCCACCAGCCTCCTCGGAAGAATGAGGAGCTGTCTGGTGGATGACGGGGGAAGGGTCCTCGCGATGAATGTCCGGCATTCGGACCGAGGATTGAGTCGCACTATTCGTTTCGGGCGTGCGACTGACCTGATGAACCCTCCTCGCGCCTGAAGATCGAGCAGGCTCGAGCTGATGCTGCTGAGGTTGTCCCGCGCCCATCAGTGTACGATGTCGAGAGGTCTGCGGAAGACTGTAAGTGTTGGGGACGCTGGTGGATCCTGATGCGGACCGACTTCCGGTGCCCTCATCCCTAGGTCCTGAGCCCTCATCCCCACGTCCCGATCTCCCTCTCCCTCTGGACCTCCCCCTAGAACTCGACCCGGCCCCTCGGGAAGGTCCGCAATTAAACCAATTCATCGTTGCTATAAAATTATAAAAATTCAAAATAATTCCTAATTCATCCAAAAATAATCCAATATATATTCCAATATATAAATATTCCACAAAAATCGATAATAATTCCATAAAATCCACAATAATTACAATATATATATAATCCACAATAATTACAATATATATATAATCCAATATAATTCATCCAATACATATATAATCCAATAATTTAACTATATATATTCCAATATATATATATCAATAATTCCAATAATCCAAATTCAACAATAATTCCAAATCCAATTAACCAAAAATTTAATCAAATTTAACCAAAAATTCTAAATCCAAATTTAACCAATTTAACAAAAAATCCAATATATTCCATAAAAAATCCAATATAATCCAATATAATTGATCAAAAAATTCCAAATCCAAATCCAAATCCAAATTTAACCTAAATTTAACCGAAATTCAACCTAAAATTCAAAATTATTCTAATATATATCAATACATTCATAAAATTAACAAATTCCACAACTATACATATACATGCATCCACATTATCGATCAACACATTCCACAACTTCAAATCTAACCTAAATTAAAAAAATTCAAAAATTTGAAATTAGGGATTTCAAATCTGTTTTTTCACTAATCGACGAGGGATTTGGCTTGAGGATCGATGGAATACCACTTGAGCTTCGATTGGTTGCTTGTAGCACGAAGGAAACGGAGATTTTCGATCGGAGGCGGCTGTTCCGGTTTGGGGCAGTTTCGTTTCTGCCCCAAAACGTACCCAGATCCGTCAATTAAACAGAACTATATCCGACGAGATAAGTAATCTCGTCGGATATAGTTGAACCGAAACTATATCCGACGAGATTTCATATGCATGTCGTCGGATATAGTTTCGGTTCAACTATATCCGACGAGATTACTTATGCATATCGTCGGATATAGTTCTTCTATTTATTTTTCATTTATGCCGGTAAACTAATTAAATATGTAGTGTATTAATATATATTTATTAATAGTTAATACGAAATTATTAATAGTTAATACGAAATATTAAAATTATTATTTAATAATACGATATTATTAATCGATCGGTTGTATTTTTTTTCCGATCGATCTCTCGATCTCTCTCATTTATGATGGGGATCGATATATATATATATAGCAATTTCATTGATCGACACAATTTTGTCCATAATATGAATAAAATTCATTTTACATTGCACGTTCTAAGTCGAAATAACATACATATATATATATATACACTAATTAAGGCGCATAATCAGAATCATCGCTTGAGTCTGACTCTATTTCCGAGTTAATTTCAGGTAAGATGTGTATGTCCTCGTCACTTGAGTCTTCATTGTCTTCATTTTTATTAACATCAAGAAGATTCGGTTGAGGAATTTGTACCACACTGCCCTGTCTCACATTATTAAGGCGAATTGTTGAGGTTTCAGGAATACCAGTTGCGTTCGACTCTTGGTATGCACTGACTTCTTCATTATCCGAGGTCACACCAAGGGTTGAGGCACTGTATATATTTCGTGGAAGAACATGGTTAACCACTTTCCACGCGCCTTTATGCACAAGATCATCAAGATAGAACAATTGTTTCACCGCCGTGGCCAACACAAACGGATCATCTTCATACTAGCTTGTGGCAGTATTCACCGAAAAAATGCCGTATTGATCGGTCCTTGTGTTCTGAGGGTCGGTATCAAACCATCTACACTTAAACAAGTGCACGGTCATGCCTTGCCCATATATTAATTCGACAACTGAATGGAGAACACCGTAATAGTCAACTCCATTCTGCCCACCATGCACCATTACCCCAGAATTCTGTGTTTTTCGTCTGACATCTCTATGTTCACAAATAAATAGCACGCCATTTACCTTACACATAGGATAAACTCTGGAAGTTACCGGTTTCTGCGCCAAGAGCCTCAATTCGTGTGACCACTGAGGGATACCATCATCTTGTACATGATTCATCTGAAAATAATCATTTATTAACTTAACTATAAATAGGATGCGAGACATGCACTTAACATCGATCATATACAGGTCAATTTAAGTATCAACTTACCCAGTTACCAAAATAGTTTGCGAACGTCTTGTTGTGTGGTACTCAACATCACCGGAAATAGCAGGGTAGTAAAGGTGCAAATTTTTCCAATATTGAACTTCTGGACAGTTAATCAATACTGACCAATGGGCAATGACTAGCTCATAAGGTTCCAACTTGTACGAGTTGGGCAACTTTCCAGAAACTTCAACATCATCGGAGATGATCGAAAGGTTGAACTGGCCTCCATCTACTGGCATATGTTGTGAAGGGTCCTCCAACGCTCCCAAATACAACTTGGTGTACATTATGCACTCATGCGCAATATATGCTTCAGCGATACACCCTTCGGGTGCAGATTTGTTCATCACATAGTCTTTGTAGTCCCCTAATTGTCTGTAAATTGGTAATTACAGATCGAGCATGTTATGCTTATTGCAACAATATATAAGTGAATAAATAATATTAAAGATCGACATATATATAGCCAGATTCAAAGATGCATTACGTACCTTTCCATAGGATACATCCATGTGTAGTGTACTGGACCAGTAAGCAACAATTGTTCCGGAAGATGGAGCATCAGGTGAGGCATGATGTCGAAAAAGTTTGGAGGAAATATCCTTTCGAATTTGCATGCACATGATAAAAATGATGTCCTGTTGCATTTCCAACAAGTCCGATTCTTCACTTCTCTCGTGCATAACTTCTGAAAGAATCTTGACAAAGCCACTAACGGCTCCACCACCTCTTTGGGCAGGTACCCTCGAATGAAAACAGGGAAGAGGCGTTGGAGTAGTATATGACAGTCATGACTCTTTAGTCCGTACATCTTGTTGTCTTTGAAGTTAACACATCGACTTATATTTCCGGCATAGCCTAAAGGATACCTGACATTACCCATCCAGCCAAAAAATTCACTCTTCTAGGCAGGCTTCACGGTATAAGGAGCTTGTGGCATTTTTTTCTTCCCATCTCTCAACCACAAATGTTTTCGCAGTCCCATCCTTTTAAGATCAATGCGTGCCTTCGGGCTGTCTTTAGTTTTTCCCTCCCAATTCAACACTGTGCCGACCACACTCTCGCACACATTTTTCTCTATGTGCATGACATCTAAGTAGTGTCTGATCAGCAACTTGGACCAATAAGGAAGTTCCCAAAAAATACTTTTGTGTGTCCAGAATTTATACCTGTCGGGTTTGTCAGGAATTGACGCCACTATCTCAGGATGATTGCTTAGCTGCCCAAAATCGTATTCATTTAGCACTTCTAAGACTTCATCCCCCGTCCATCTCCTCGGCTGCTCACCTGTTTCCACAGTCCCATCAAATGCCTCCATATCCTCCCGAAATGGGTGATCATGTGGAAGCCAACAACGATGTCGCATCTGTACAATCTTCCTGCAATGAGGTCTGCAACACTCAACCATCATGCACTCTGGACAAGCCCTGTATCCCCTGGTAACGTTGCCCGACAACATCCCGCGTGCAGGAAAATCGCTAATGGTGCCAACAAGCATGGCATGCATCTGGAACATCTCATTTTTGAACTTGTCATAAGTGGGATGACCATGCTCACTCAAGTACTTAAGCTCCTCAATCAAGGGTCTCAGATACACATCGAGACACTTTCCTGGATAACCCGGCCCTGGAATGATCATAGTGAGCATATTGTATTCTTTCTTCATGCACATCCATGGAGGAAGGTTGTACGGTACCAAAATAACTGGCCATATACTGTATTGAAGACTCATGTTGCCAAAAGGGTTGAATCCATTAGATGAAAGCCCCAGCCAAACATTTCAAACCTCTGATGCAAAATAAGAAAACTCCTTCACCATGTGCTTCCAAGCCTCTCCGTCAGCAGGGTGTATAAGCGTATCACCGTCGGGCAAATTCCTCTCGGCCTACCATCTCATAGCTTCAGCCGTGTGTGCAGACATGAACAACCGTTCTAGCCTATCTATCAGGGGAAAATACCGAAGTATCTTCACAACTTTCTTGTTTCCGACAGGAGTTAACTTATACCTATCTGTACCACATATCGGGCATTCATCAAGGGATTCAAGATCATTCCCATAAGCATCTTCACCCCAGAAGAGAACACAATCATATCTACAAGCATGGATTTTGATGTAGGAAAGGCCAAGATGTTTAAGAATCTGTCGCACCTTACGATGAGTGGTAGGAAGACGATGACCGGGGGGCAACAACGAACCAGACCACTTCAGCCAATCATCAACAGCCTTCACACTCATTTTGTTCTCCACTTTGAGCTTCATTACTCCCATAACACTTTCGAGACAGTCTTATTACACCCGTTGTACAACGGGGTCTGTTGGAAGGCAATGAGGTTGTTGTACTTGTCCATACCAGCAGTGTTGACAGCTGTAGGTAATTGCTGGACCGGCTCAATATGAGGGAAGTCTCCAACGGCGGGAGGGATATCGATATCCGGTGCTTGAGCAAATATACCGCTCTCATGAGGAAACATATCGTTGATCAACCTTGTTGTTGGATCATTGGATGTACTGCCACTCTAAAAAAATTGTCCGTGATCATGTTGACCAACTGTTGAGCTCTCACCGTGATAAATCCAACATGTGTACTTATCCCAAAACCCGTTTTTCTTCAAGTGCTCCAATACTTTATCGATGTGAAAACGATATCGCTCGTTGCGACACTGACATTTCGTACACGGACAATAATGAATTGTCATCCCTCCACAATTAACCTTCACATATTCTACAAAACTTCTAATTCCACGGTGATATCTTACATCCCATCTTGGAAGACATATCCAACTCTTGTCCATCCTGAAAATTATAACTGCATGTATATATATATACCCATGATCTTATTAATTCAAATTTCATAGCTATATATAAATATTTATTATTTTAATTCCCATAATTTTAATATATATATATATATACACACACGTACACCCTAACTATATATATATATAATCGATCACAAAAATCTAAATATATATATATAACGTTAACCATGCACGTACGTACACGTACGTACTAGCTAGCTAGTGTACATTTAATCCTATATATATAATAATCACAATATATATAATGTAATATATTAATTAAATAAATTAATCACCCTAGCTAGCTAGCTAGTTATTGCTATATATATATTCACAATAATCAAATTAAAATTAACAACAATTAATATATATTTACGATCAACCACGTGTACGTACTCAAAATCAACCATCGATCAATTACTCAAACTCAAGAATCAATTAATTAACTCGATCGATCGATCAATATATATATATATATATATTCAAAATCAATTAATATCGATCGATCTATATATTCAACAAATTAAGCATTAATACATGCATGCACAACACATATATATATATATTAATTAAGCACGACGTACCTATATATATATAATGCGCATGAATCATCACGAACTCATTCTCGACATCACCCAAAGATCGATTTCAGAGCATTTTCAGAAAAAATGGAAAGTTTTTTGAATGACAGATCGAACTGTTGCCCAGATCTGAAATAAGAAACTATAACCGACGATATGAAAAAATCGTTGGTAATAGTAAAAAAAATCGTCGGACATAGTCGAAAACTATGACCGACGAGTTTCCGGCGACTATAACCGACGAAAAAAAAATCTCGACGGTCAAAAAAACTATAACCGACGAGAAAATCATGTCGTCGGTTATAGTTTACTATAACCGACGAGATCCCTTCTCGTCGGTCGTTCTTTGAGGATCTCGTCGGATATAGTACTTCTTCTGGTAGTGTATAGGGGGCTATCATAGTTGGCTGGCAACCTCCGATGACCAAGCCGAAGGCCAATGATAAGAATCCAGTTCCTAGGCCAAAAACCATAGAGGAATACAAAAAAGAGGAGTTACTTTCATTACAACTGGATTTTAAAGCAAAGACATGTTTATTCACTGCTTTATTTGAGAAGGAGAGATTTAGAGTAGGTCATTGTGCCACATCTAAGGAAGCTTGGGAACTCCTTCAAACTTCAAGGAGAGAGTTAGAGCTCAAAAACTTCAAGGACTGGTGTATGAATTTGAAACTATGATCATGAAAGAGGATGAATCAGTGGATGATTTCCACTTACGACTCACTCGTGTGACTGGTCAGTGTAGAGGGTTGGGAGAGCCTATAGAGGAACAAAAGATAATGAAGAAGTTTTTTAGAGTTCTACCTTCTAGACTGAAAGTTAAAATAACCATCATAGAAGATTGTCAAGACCTAGACACTTATACTCTGGAAGAGCTAGTAGGAAATCTCAAAACCTATGAGATGAGAGAAAAACTAGACAAATCTGAAAAACCTGAGAAACAAACTAAAAGTGTTGCACTTCAGTTTGTAATGAAGGATAAGAAGGTTGAGTCTAAACCTAAGTCTTTGGACTCAAATAATCTTGCCTTGATAGCTAAAGAGTTCAAATTTTTTTTGAAAAATTAGAAAGGACTCTAGCTCTAGTTCTTCTTCTAAGAAAAATGATAAAAGTTCTGATAAGAATACTTCTTCTGAAAGGAAGAAACCAAAATGTTTTGAATGTGGTAGTATTGGCCATATGGTTGCTGATTGTGGTAACCAGTGTTTTGCAGATAGAAAGTCAAAGGCTCTTAAGTCCACATCTTGGAATGACAGTGAAGATGAAAAGGAGACTGACAAGAAGGAGAAAAATGTTGCACTTGTTTCATCTGTAAAATTAGTGGAGGAGGATGAGTGATAACTTCTCAAAATTTTCAGACAAGAAAACAAATGACAGGTGCCTGGAGCTGTACAATGCATTAATAGCGATGGTTAAGAAGAACAATCTCTTGGAAGAAGAGATTAACAATCTCAGACAAGATAAGCTCAATCTTGTGGAGGAACTTTTGAGTGTAAAGGAACAGCTAAAATCAGCCTCAAGCAACTGTGAGACCTGTGATAACAAGAGTCAGGATGAGCTAATCAACCAGATAAATGAACTTCAAGTTGAGGTAAAAACACACCTCTTGTTAAATGTGTCTCAAAGTTTAAAAATAAATCCCTTGCAGGAACAACTGACCAAAACAGAAGAAAAGTTTCAAAGATTTGATGAAAGTTCCAAAAAGGTAAATCAGTTGCTTCTTCAAAAAAAGCAAAAAGAGATACCAGTGGACTAGGGTATTCCAAACCAGTCAACTTTGTGAAAGACTCAGGTGAGAACACTATGATTACGTTAGATGATGCTTCCACATCTGAAAAATATAAGAAGTCTTATCCTGAAATCAGACAAACCAAGGAGTTAAGAACCTGCCATTCTGATGTGTAACTTAGGTATGCTTCTGAAAAAAATTAGATTTATTTCCATTTGTCATAACTGTGGTGAAAAAGGGCACATTAGACCTTGGTGTAGAAAGTTCGAGAATAATGACATAAGAGGAACTGAGGTTGAACAAGGAATAAGAACTAAGTTAAAAGAGCAGAGAAACTTGTTGACTAATCTCTCCAACATGATTGTAAGGTCTCATTCTAATGAAAAAACTAGTTCTCAGTGGAGAGCTAGAAATTCTGAAAATTGTTTCATCTCTAGAATTAACCTGAATGTTTCTAATGAATCTTGTGTAGATTGTGCAGATGTTACACAAGAAAAATCTAAGATGAATGAACTTTGCCTTGTATCTCTGTCTGCTCTACTAGATACCAGCCCAAACTTGTGGTATGTGGATAGTTGTTGCTCCAGACATATGATTGGAAACATCAAATGGTTCACTAAGTTAGACTCAGATTTTCCTAGTGGAGAAGTTACTTTTGGAGATGGAAAATCTTGTCAGATAAAAGGAAAATGCACTATGAGAGGTTCTGGAATTCCAAAGTTAACTGGTCTTTACTTTGTGGAAGGACTATCTGCTAATCTCATAAGTGTTAGTCACTTAATTGATGAGTATGAGGATGTGTGGTTAAAAAAAGAAGCATGGTGCTAGATAATGAAGGATGCTTTGTGATGCAATGACTCATATCTTCTGATAATTGCTATCAAATTACATCTAATGAATCAAGTACCTTGATGTGCATGTCTACCACCATGGAGGCAAAACTGGTACTGTAGCACAAGAAGCTTGGACACGTTAAATTCCAAGACTTGGTGAAGTTGTCTTCAAATAACCGTGTAAGAGGTCTTCCTGAACTGAAAGCAATCTCAGACAAGATGTGCCCTGGATGCAAACTAGGAAAACATACCAGACAGCTACACAAAATAGTTAATTCTAAGAACATCTCCAAACCTTTGGAGTTGATGTACATGGATCTTGTTGGACCAACTCAGACAAATAGTTTTGGAAATAAGAGGTATATTTTTGTTGTGGTTGATGACTTTTCTAGATTTACTTGGGTTGAGTGTCTCGCAGATAAGAGAGACATGTGAAGCATTCAAGGGACTGAGCACGAGACTGTTAATAGAAAAATATGCACTAGACTGTCAAAATCAGGTGAGATAATGGAACTGAGTTCAAAAATAGTTCATTTTCTGATCTGTGCAGAGAGAGACATCTTTCATGAATTTTTCTCACTAATCACGCCGCAACAGAATGGAGTAGTGGAACGAAAGAACTGAATGCTTTTGGACATGGCAAGAGTTATGTTACATTCATCAAGAGTAAACACTAATATGTGGGCAGAAGCAGTGACTACTACTTGTCACATTGCTAACAAAGTGTTTCTCATACCAGGTACTGAAACCACCTCCTATGAATTGTGGAAAGGTCGAACACCTAAGGTAAGCTACTTTTACATTTTTGGAAGTCCTTGTTACATTTATAGAGAAAGAAAAACTGATTAAAATTTGATGCCAGAAGTGATCCTGGAATTTTCCTAGATTACTCACTCAACAGTAGGGCTTATAGAGTTTATAACAAGAGAACAAGAACTGTCATTGAATCTATAAATGTATTTGTAGATGATAATGGATTCACTCCTGTTGAATATGATGATGTTTGCACTGATCTTTCCATATTTGAGAATTCTTTGGACACATGTGTTGATCACCAATCTGAGGAGGATCCTATCTTCTGACTAAGTCCAATGTTTAGACAAGGATTCAGACAAGTCCAAAAAGATCAATCTATTACTGATATGATTGGCAATCCAGACAGTGGAATTAGGACTTGAAAACAACTAGCATCTACAAGCTCAGCAGCAGAGGAAGAAGAAGAGGTAAGAGAAGAGGTAATCAGTGCCACTGCTCTTCGATGTTTCATTGTTCACCATAAGAAAGATATTAATATAATCCGATGTTTTGGCTTTGTGTCTCTCATTGAACCAAAGAACATTAAAGATACCTTAACAGATGATGATTGGATAAATGCCATGCAAGAGGAAGTGAACCAGTTTAAGAGAAATGAAGTGTGGACCTTAGTTGAAAGATCTAAAGACTGTAACATCATAGGAACCAAGTGGATTTTCATAAATAAACTTGATGAATTTGGTAATATCACTAGGAATAAGGCTAGATTAGTAGCTCAAGGTTACTCTCAGATTAAAGGCATTGATTTTGATGAAACCTTTGCTCTTGTGCTAGACTAGAATTTGTGAGACTTTTAATTGCCATTGCTTGTCATTTAAAGTTCAAATTGTTTCAAATGGATGCAAAAACAACCTTTTTGCATGATGAATTAAAGGAAACTGTGTATGTTGAGCAACCAAAAGGTCTTGTGGACTCTGTGTATCCTAACCATGTCTACAAGTTGAAAAAGGTAGTTTATGGTCTCAAACATGCTCCTAGAGCTTGGTATGAGAAGCTTTTTATCTATCTTGTGAATTAGGGATATACCAAATGATCTGTGGATAAGACATTGTTTGTAAAAAGGAAAGGTAAGGACATCATGATTGCACAAGTCTATGTCGATGACATCGTGTTTGGATCAACCAGTACTGTCCTCACAGAAGAATTTGCAATTGTTCTTCAAGAAAAATTTGAAATGATTGCATGCGGTGAACTGACTTACTTTCTTGGACTACAGGTAAAACAAATGGTCTCTTGTATGTTTCTTTCTCAATCTAAATATGATGAGAATCTGGTCAAGAAATTTGGCATGTCTTCCTCTAAACCTGTGTCTAACCCCAAGAGCATTACCACAAAATTGTGTGAGGACTCCTCTAGCAAAAATGTAATACTATTTACAGAAGCATGATAGGCAGTCTCATATGCCTCACAGCCAGCAGACTTGACATCAGCTATAGTGTTGGAGTTTGTACCAGATTTCAGGCCTCCCCCAAAGAGTCTCACATGGAAGCTGTCAAGAGGATCAATAGATATGTTCAATAAACTGTACATTGTGGAGTTTTCTACACCAATGAGACAAATGTAGAAATTGTTGGATATAGTGATCCTGATTGGGGAGTGCTAGGGGTCGCACTCGCCCGCCTCAACCGCTTCAGAGGGGCGACCTCGCCCTCAGGTTTCCTCTTGAGGCATACAGGAGAGCGCGAGGAAGTCTCGGGCGGGGCAGTAACGACCCTCACGGGCACGCTGTTCCCAACCTGGTCGGTCTGGGACTCAGGAGGAGGAGGAATATCCGTTTGCTCAGAGAGGCTAAGGCTCCTCCCAGATCGGACATCCAGGTCAACCTTCTTTGCAGCGGCAGCCTCCTCCACAAGTTGGGCGATGATCTCATCAATATCGCCGTAAGAGCTAGACATTTTCCGATCTCGCTTCTGGTTTTTATAGCCAACTGCAAAACAAAAACAAAAGGATCAACACCGCGACAAAAAAGAAGAATAAAAAAATACACAAACAACACAAACGACAAAACACAAACAACAAAGCGGCATGGCAAGACCGGTCATTTCCATAATTCGATAATCGGCAAGGAGGTATACACTCTTAAACTTCTCGCTGAAACCTCTCTCAACCCTATGGCACCGCCGCTTCTTAGTAGCGGACATAGAGTACTGACGCGTAACTACAAAACAAGGACGATTAAGCAAAAGAACGCTATAACAAAACCGAGAGAGAAGAACGCCGAGATAGAAGGGTCACTTCGGGCCCGAAAATGAGTGGGCACACGGCTATTAACAAATGATGACCACCTGCTAGCAAAGAAGTGCTCATTCCTCCAGTCAGGGCATGAGCTTGCAAAATCGGCGAGGCCAAGAGAACTCCTACGCCGCTGATGCAGCGATAGCGTGCCACCACACCCCTTCTTCATTGAGTACGCAACGTCGAAGAAATACAGCACTTCGTTGCACGTAGGGTAGTCCAGGCCAGCTAGCTTCCACAACGTAAACATGGTGCTCAGGACTTGAAGCATTAACCGCGAAACTTGCCCCACAGCACAGCCGAGCTCCCCAAATATATACTCGTGGAAGGGATACAACGAAAGACGCACGTCATAATGCAGTTGAGCCTGGTCGAGAGCGATGAAGCCCTTAGGCGGCCTAGAAAAGACTTCGCCAGGAGCAGGGGACTTCAGGACAACGCTATCAGCGATTTGAAACTCGAACCTCACATTGTCCAACTCCGCCATCAAAAGAGCTTTGGAAGGCTCATCGACCTCTTAGCCATCCCTCAGGGTCCATATCAGGGGCCCATCCAGTTCTAACCGGTGAGCTCCAGAACTAGCAGGGGTATCGGTATCGGGTCGAGATGAGGAAGACATGTCACCTGCGAAACAACCACGGATAAGGTCAAACCTAGCGGTTCGCCAATATCGGGTCACTAGTCCGCAACTAGCTTCCCAGGCGACATACCCCCCAGGGAAGCATATTGCAACAAGCATCAAGTATAAAAATTAGAAAACCCAGAAATCCAAAAAAAAAAAAATAGAAGAAGAGAGATGGGGAAACGACAGAACTACCATAACCAAGAGGAGGGAGGAGCAAACAACGACGCCTTACCTGGAAAAAGTACGGAATGAAGGCAAGCAACGACGGCGCAACACCAGCAAGCAACCACGGCACGACGGAGGCAAGAAGAGAACGGGAAAAATCTGCTGTCTCAGAGAGGAAAACAAAATTCTTTCAGACAACAATAAGAAAAGTACAAAGGAAGCAGAAACGAGGGTTTATATATAAACAAACCGGCGAGATCGCAACCGTTAGAAAGGACACGTCGGTCCAGCAGATGGTCACACGTGGCGAATGACGTCACCAGAATCAGAAGAGTCCGGAACCAGAACCGGTACGCACCGTTCCAAAAAGCACAACCCTCGAAGGAAAAGCAATCATCACGCTTTATGGCTACGACGGGACGTTTGGGAACCCCGAGACCCCCTACGCAGACATGTGGCGAAATGATAAATGACGGCATTTAATGATCGCAGGGTAGATACACCTACCACATCGGCTAAAAGAGAACCATCTCGCCCACCAAGAGGCACGCTATATGAAACATCCCGCTCACCGGCATACACGCTACAAAAATTCTTCATTCCCAATACAGATCTAGGCACTACAAAGCCGCTCGGAGGAATGGACTCGGGGACTTAAGGGTTACCAATTCAAAAGAGCTCCCCCTACCGTAGCGCCCCCAACGGTTTGAGCTACCCGCAACAGCGCAAAACAGCTACCGACCTGGGCAGGACCAAGTGTTTGGGCACCATCGAGCGACCCCCTCGATCGATACAATACAAAACCGCTCATCAGGAAGGATACTTGGTTACCATTACTTATGCTACTTCGGCAGAACGGTGAATTAGCTACTCACCGATCTCGCCCCTAACCAACTAAATCAATGTCGATCGTATGAACATATACAGGTACACCCACCGCCAAGCATCACAACCTCGGTCGCCGAGTTGGGGGACTGCATGGCATGATACCCGACTCCAAAAAGGTAACATTGTCGTTAAGCACGTACAATCTTGTTCAATATCCGATATCCATATCGGTGTCGGGTATTAACACTAGGCAAAAATGAAATTCAGCAGATTGAATATCATCGAGTACTCGGTTATTGATTTGAATGCCTTGGCATTCTCTATCAGATAACCCCAATCTTTGTGGATGAGATGTTCGATCCATCCCGAAGAAAATAGAAGAAGAAACAAATCGATAGGATGAGAAGACAGATGAAAAACTAACACACTTAACAGAGTAGTGTATGCAACATTACAATAATTAATTGCTGAATGTAGTCCAATCACTGTTAAATTGAAGCATCAGAAGAAGTCTAGATATGCAAAGAACAAACCAAAACCACAACTGGATTATATATACTAGATAAGTGCAATATGCACAACCGATGCAAATAGCATACAACAAATTAAGTGCTTGAAGCACTAACAGAACCCATGAGAACGGGTCAAAAGTGATTCTCAGATCACAACAATTTATGTACGTTTCATGTCCCTCTAGACTGAGAGGACGCCGCCTATCATTACCATAATCACCATCTTCCATGGCAAACTGATTCGAAATTTCTGAGAGAGAGAGAGAGAGAGAGAGAGAGCGTCTTCTTATATCACGGCATAATCGATCTATGGCTCAGTACGAGGAACTTGTTCAGGTCAATAGTCGAGGCAATATTGATGTACAAGGAATGGCTGTCAAACAATTATATTGGCTGCCTCCTATAGGTGATATTATCAAAATGAACATTGATGCAGGCATTCAGCTTATCTAGATGGTAAGTGAGGTGGAGAGGGAGTTCTACGTAATGGTTGTGGTACTCCTCGGCAGCTCGGGCAGAGCTTTTTGCTTTGCGTGATGGGCTTCAGTTTATACAAGATTATGATATTGAAAGTGATTGTTTGCTTAGTGTCCAGTGGTGTTCTAATGAAACAGTGGATCTCTCTATGCTCGGCAACATCATTGAAGACATCAAGTATCTACCATCCATTGTACCATCTTTCTTATATACCAAGAAATTTTAATAGAGTTGCTCATAGATTAGCTACTCATGCTTATGATCCTAGCACTCGTTATGACTGGTTCTTGAACGCTCTAGAGCTTGTTCTATATGCCTTGGCTTACGACCATATAGTCGTATTCATTGATAAAATTTACCTTTCCCCCTCGGAGAGGTACATTTTACTGAAAAAAAAAGTGGATCTAAATAAGTAGTTTAAAGTTATGTATTATTCTCATAAAAGTGATTGGATCCAAAGATAATCGATCACAATTGATCACAAATATCATAGAAAAATAAAGACAATTCAATCAAAGTTGTCGATGAGTTGTAGTTCCAGTGGTAATGACTCATATTGTGATTTTTTGAGTACCATGTGTTCAAATCTCATCAGACAGCAAATTCTATCTGTTCACCTCAAAACAAAAAACAAAAAAAACAATCAAAGTTGGAAGTAAGCTGGTCTTGGGCCATTATCGGTAGAAACTGTAATCTGGGCCTTAAGCTGGCGGGCTTAAGTTTGCCACATCCAACACTTTCGAATACTGAAATAATGAAATGGCTGTCATTAGCACTCACGAGTGATGAACAATCCAATAATACTTGTGTAGTTGTGTACCATAACATCATGATTCCGTTGTGTTACTTGTATACTACAGATAGCGGCAGAGAAGAGGAATAGTCATCGATCGATCTCATTATTATTGTCAATCGACAAACTATTGACACTGAACGTGTGTGGTTACAACATTTCCTGAGCTAGCTCGCACACAAGGTGTTCGATAAAATGACTAGCTTATTAATACAGATATATAGCAATGCGCATCGAATTCAAGTACGTACACGGTTCTTTCAATACTTACTCTCTAAAGTTTGAATCGTCATTTTGCTCGAGTTTTGTTCAGCTGAGTATTTTGGGTTATGATATTTTTCATTGTTAAAGTCATAATTTCTTTTGGATGGCTCAAGATCATAGACTGGAATTTGCTTGTTTCCATTTTCATTGATGTAGTTTGAAATTATGTTTCTAGTAGTGTATATATATGCTAGCTACTCATGTCGATTACAAATTGCAGTGATTAGGGGGAGTGAGGGTGATCAGATCATGAGCATGCAGTAAAAAGAATTAAGCTAGCTAATAACGTCATTGTTGATTTAACTTCATCCAAAATGTTCCCAAGAGATTGTAGACATTTCTTCAGTTGACACCATAAGAAATAATTTGTAAAGAGTGACGAAAATAAGATAGTACCTGTAATGCAGGTGGTAGAAGAACACTTCCACTAGCTTATTAGCTCCCATAGAGATACCGTATCTGATTGAGAAGTAACTGAAGAGGGCCAATGACATAAACACTGGGAAGCATAGTTGATAGAGCATCCAAAACATCTCTCTCCAATGCATCAAAAGTATGAATAACAACTGCTGAAGCTTTATGTGTCCTTTGAGTCTCTTCACTTGTTAGTATAAAGGAACTGTCGTTGGGATCGGTTGTTTGAAAAAATCTGGGAAGGTTCTTTAGGCGGATATCTTTCATTCCTGGTATCCAGTCAATGATAGTGTCTAGGAATCCATTGGTTAGACATTTCTCATCTGTAAACCATCAAAGAGAACACTTCTAGCTTAGTAAAAAGTGACAAGCATCAATCAAATCATTCTGTTTAGTACACTCCAGGTTTTCTACCTTTAATTGGTGTAAATCCTCTTTCAGCCAGAGCACGGTACTGTTTGAAGCCAATGACCCCGTTTGCAGCCACTGGAAAGAACAACAGAATCGGTAATCCAAGTTCTTCAGCAGCATCAATGGAGAAGCTCATGAAGCCATCTGGGACAATGCAGCTCACAGGAAAACTGCCAGTGTTGAAGTCTTTTGAGGAGGTCATGAAATGGAGCCAAGAAGTTTTTGTTGATGGAATCAAATATATCTGTGATGTCTTGAGTGGAATCTGAATCTGAAGGTGACAAGCCATCTGGAATGGTTTCGAAATGGAAGTCTGTCAAGCCATCTAGGGTGTTTGAGCCTAAAGATTTGAGAAAGCGTCTTTGGTTGTACTCAGTGTTCACAAAGGTGATACGAAAACCTCTGTGGCGCAACAGCTTTGCAAATTTGAGGAGAGGCTTTATGTGGCCTTGATATGGGAATGGGATACATACAACATGAGGCTTATCAGGTACTTCCATTGCACTCATGCTTATATATTTCTTCTTGATGTTTTAGCTCTGCTTTGTGAGTCTGAATAGCCAATAGTAGCTATATAGTCGGAGTTCGTACTCTCCAGACAAAACAGACAAGTGCTTAATTCAAATCTTTCTCCTGATTTTCTAGTTTTTATATTACAGCATGTGATGCTTGCACTTATACTATATGGTTCTTGAGTATAGCTGTATGCGCATGGATGTAATTGTTTATGCTAACTAGTGTTCCTTATGATTTTTTAGTCTTATATATATGCATGTGACGCTATGCTGGGTAGGCAAGGGCGGATCCCCTTGATGGCAAGGTTAGGCAACTGATATTACGAGTTTAGCTATAGTAATATAGGTCGGGTATTGCTATATTTGGCAAAACCTGGCAAAAAATATGGCAATTTTTGTTTGATAGCTAAGCGTGATGGTCACCGTATCACCCAGTTGGCCTATTTGCTATATGTTTGAATTTGCTCTTGGGCCTATTTTCTTACTTGTCTCCTAATTTGATTGATAATTGATTAATATTTCAGGGATAATTTTCTTTTCTTTTCTCAATGACTAGATTTAGTCGTTTACGGGTAATTTTGAAGATCAATAACACATTAACACCTCTTAACTTGAAAAAAATTGCAGACTCGATTTTTTATTGTTTTATGTATTAATTTGCTGATTTGTATTTTGAAAGTGAATTAGTTCACGTGCATCTTTATCTCATCGTTTTTGTGGTAATGTTATACGCTCGCTTATATTTAGCCTTTGCCAACATATATATTGTTTTTCTGGATCCGCCACTTCATGGATGTAATTGTTTATGCTGGCTAGCTTCTCCAGATTTTCTGGGGTTATATTCTCTGTTAAAAGATTTGATAGGACTAACTGAACTGATCAATACACTGGGTTTGCTTGTTTGTTTGCTGTGGCATGAGGTTAAATTATTTAATAGAAGTCTTCACCAGCTCCTCGGATTATGTCTTAATGAGGCTTTAGCATATAAATTTTCACATCAGTTGATTCACAAGAGTAAACCAAACTTGGCCCTTGAAAATAGTAAAGTATAGCAATCTCCATTGCAACAGACCCTAGTAACCATTTTAAGTTCTACTGGGATAAGTTCAATCTCTTTTGTCCCCTTGAATTTTTCATTTCATTAATATTAGCTTCACTTAGTTATATAGGTAAGTCAAGTTGTAGCAGTTAGACATTGCATGTTAATTGGTGTTAGCTTGTCAGCTCGAATACCAACAGTTCATACTTCCCCCTAAGCATTGCTGGGACTATCTCCTCTGGGTACAGTTATTCTAGCATATGATGACTAACATATATGCATAGGTTATAGCCACAATCCAGGCATCCAGCCATGGCCTCTTCCTACATAGTCAGCCCCAAATGGGTTTGACTGTTGTTTTTGCTGTTTGCCTATTTTGAAGTTGGAACTATATAAGCCAGCTAATCTGGTGACTTCCCAGTTCTCTGTAACAAGTGCCGGTATATGTGATTATGATTTTTATGAAAAGGTGATACCTGTACATCTCGATTTCTTTGCCTGCTCGTTTCCCTGCCGAGGACTAGGCACTTATAATTGTGCTATGAGTTTATCTAGTAAACAATGATTAGTATCTTACCCTGACTCAAACTTACAATCTTCATATTCAGTCCAAAAAGAAACGTCTTCATATGATATGATTCTATTTTATCTTTACTGCTTATGGAGTTACTAATGACTCGTCAAACTATTTTTTACCCAAACTTGACTCATTATTGGAGTTTTGACAGAATTCGGTGTATCTATTGATCACAAGGCACCCGAATTGATGGGAGCTCCCTTCTCCTTGCCTGCCACATGTTGACGATAACAATAGGGCCTTACTATGGATAACCTTTTATATTTTTTTTTTGTTATAATATACTATTTTCATATTTAGGGAGACGAACAGACGGTGTAGCGCGGAAACCCAGCAACCCAGCCACCATGACTTCCACCACCGACGTCGCCGCCGCATCTTGTTCCCGTTGCTTCTTTTACAAACAACGATAGAGCACTGTTTCTATTAATAAAATATGTCATTGTTCTATCCAAATCAATGAATGAATTCAAGATTCTGAAAACACGATCAATGGGATCAATCCGAGATCTACCATAGAAGTTCTAGAAGCTGGTTTTAACTTTGAGAAGATCCTCATATCAGTCATATGCTTGCTATTTGAAATCGAATCATAATCAATGAAGAGAAGAGAAGCTTAGAGATGGAAAAGAAAATAGAGGACAAAGAGATGATCGGGTTCTGGTCTTGTTGTGATTTTTTCTTTTATTAATTAATGAGATAATTTCCTCATCAGTATTTTGTATTTTAAAATAAAAGAAAATAGAAAATGTTAACCATAGTTAGCTTTAGGTCTAATTTGTCTACAGGTGAAATAACCACAACACCACCCCCCGCCGCCCCGTTCTTTAGGAAGGTGAGCAAAAATACTCCCCCAATTGATATGCAGTCTACTAGCTCTAAAAAGGATGTGCACTTTGAGAGTAGAAACACACACAAGCACACCCAGAAAAATTCTAAGATGGTTTCTGATAAGCCTCATGCTGTTTGTATTCCAAGTCCTTTTCAAAGCCACATAAAGGCAATGCTAAAATTGGCCAAACTCCTACATCATAGAGGTTTCTACATAACCTTTGTCAACACCGAGTTCAACCACAAGCGCTTCCTCAAGTCACTAGGATCCAACTCCTTACACAACTTCCCTGATTTTCGATTCGAAACCATCCCGGATGGCCTTCCAGAATCCGATGCCGATGCCACCCAAGATTTGGCTTTGCTTTGCGAGTCTATCAGAAAAAATTTCTTAGCTCCTTTCCGCGATCTACTCATAGAAGTCAACAGCTCTGATTTCAATCCTCCAGTGACTTGCATCGTATCAGATGGCTTCTTGTCAATGTTCACCATCACAGCTGCTGAAGAAATTGGAGTCCCCATAGCACTCTTCTATACTGTTGCTGCAGCCACTTTAATGGGATTCAAACAATATCGCACTTTGGTCCAAAAAGGCCTTGCACCATTCAAAGGTAAACAAATAACTAGCTAGGCAACTTGCACATATCTGTAGGATATGCTTATAGAGATATATGCAGCAGTTTCCTCTTATTTTTATGGATGGGAAATTTTAGTATACTTAATCTATTATTTGGGTGATATAGATGAGACCTGGTTCACAAATGGGTTTTTGGACCAGAAAATAGACTGGATTCCAGGAATGAAGGATATTCGTTTGAGGGATCTCCCAACTCTTTTCCAAACAACAAATCCTGATGACACCAACCTCAACTTCAGCATGGAAGCCACGGATAGCATTCAAAAAGCTTCTGCAGTTGTTCTACTTACTTTTGATGCGCTGGAACAAAATGTTTTAGATGCTATCTCTTCTATGTTTGATCGACGACTAGTCTATACAATTGGCCCCATCGAACTACTTCTGAATAAGATTCCAAACGACCCTTTGGAGCCTATGGGTTACAGCATGTGGAAGGAAGAATCTGAGTGCCTTGAATGGCTCAACAATAAGGCGCCGAATTCTGTTATTTATGTCAACTTCGGTAGCATGGCGGTCCTGACACCAGAACAGCTTGTAGAGTTCGGTTGGGGACTTGCAAACAGCAAGGTTAACTTCTTCTGGGTGATTAGGCCTGATCTTGTTGTTGGTGAATCAGCTATTTTACCACCCGAGTTTGTAGCCGAAACCAAAGATAGAGGTTTGATAGCGAGTTGGTGTCCACAAGAGCAAGTGCTTAGGCATCCATCAGTGGGAGGGTTTCTTACTCACTGCGGATGGAACTCGACCTTGGAGAGCTTGACAGCTGGAGTGCCTATGCTGTGTTGGCCATTCTACGGTGACCAGCTGACAAATTGCTTCTACATTTGTAATGAATGGGGCGTAGGAATGGAAATTGACAAAGATGTCAAGAGAGATGAAGTGAAGAAGCTTGTGAGATACTTGATGGAGGGAGAGAAGGGTAAGGAAATGAGAAACGAGGCCATGGAGTGGAAGAAACTAGCAGAACAAGCCACGGATCCCGGTGGTTCTTCATTCACAAACTTGGACAATTTAGTGGACCAAGTTCTATTGGGAAAGAAGTAATAGCATGTTTACTAATTGAGAATGAAGATCGAATTTTTGGAAATGATTTCAGGAAGCGAGAGTTTCGTTGTTTACTTTGTACGTTTAGGAATCTAAAGAATAGATATCAAATCTTTAGATTTGATATTTATTTTATTTTTTAAATTAATGATTATATTTTAAAAATTTTAAATATAGTGTGATTATTATTTTTATAGAATTTGAAATTTTGTCTAATTATAGAATTTGTTATATTTGACGTTTATTTTTCATTTTTTTATATTTAGTTAGCTCATTTTAGTTTTTTTTATGTGATATCGTTTTGATTATTTTTTCAACAATTTTTGCTCAAATTGATAAAAAGTAAAAGAAATTATTGGATATAAAAATATAATTATTATTTTGTATGGGTATTTTAGTAGCCAAATTAGTTTTGATTCCGATTTTTGTTATGATTCTGTAAGTAAATTAATAGCTCAATGAAAATTACATATTTCTATTTTGATTTTTTCTGATTTTAATTTACGTTGATTTCAATTCATAGTAATTCCGATTACAAGTAAACAACGTACGTGCCATAAATTAGATCGATGTTGTTCGTCGATTAAGCTTGGCTTGCATGTTAATTTTATATATAACAAAGATCACGTATTCAACTGAGGTGAAGCTTTCATAATTAATTATCACACTTGCTATTACTCTCTCTCTTCCTCTGTAACCGCAGCAACGCACCACTGTTTTACTAGTATGATAAATATACCAGTTATTTAATATTTTTGTGTTCAATACAGATCTTTTAGTATCGAAAACAATTAATTTAAATTTGTGTCATATCCAATTTGATTAAATAAATAAATAAAAATTCAAAAAAATCGTTTAAGGAGAAAAGTAAATAGATACGCAATATACTGAAACTGTACTTTATTCTCTGATAGATGACCTTAAATATGAGCATTACAATCTGTTACAATCAATATCCTTATAAATCAAGGATTTAGAGAATATCTACTTCTATTCTAATTAGGATAAGACATACATTGAGATACTAGAATATTTCTCTTGGAATACTCCCAATTGTGTCGTGATCTTAATGTATGATGCATAATATGTTGCCTCAATAAAAACTTTGCCAAGAAAACACCGAGATACCAGAATATTTATCCTGGAACACTCCCCCTTGTGTCGCGATCTTAATGTATGATGCATAACATGTTGCCTCAATAAAAACTTTGCCAAACAAACAAAAAACCTCTTGGATAAAAATAAAAGTTTAGTCTAAGGAAAAAAAGAGTACAACGCATCTACTACAAAAGTGATTACGTGTGATGTAGACTCCCCTTGATGTCTACAAAATGAACTCCCTTTGATCAGTAACTCAATCTTGGAGTTCAAATAACCTTTGCATTCCAATGTGTCTCACATGCTTCACAAATATAGATTTTGGTAGAGATTTAGTAAACAAGTATGAGCATTATCCACCAAACCAATCCAATTCACACGAATAATCAATAATCTCTGCCATTGTTGATTGAAGAAGTACTTTGAAATGTGTTTAATATGACCACCATTAATGTAACCCGACTTCATCCCTTCAATAGAATCCGCATTGTCCTCAAAGATGCAAGTTAGTGCTGTCATAGTGGATGATAATCCACTAGACCATCGAATATGGTGTATAACTGACCTAAGTCAGACATACTTTTTAACTGCTTCATGCAAAGTTATAATCTCATAATGATTCAAGGAAGTAACAAAAAAGGTTTGCTTTGTTGATCTCCAAGAAATTGGCGTATTCCCAATGATAAATACATAACCTGTTTGAGAAATTCCTTTGTGAGGGTCAGAGAAATACTCAGCATCAATAAAAATCAACGAAGACATCACATGGTGTCTCTGAATAAGGGACCACACTAAATGAAGGTACAATGCTTGCAGCTGGAACAACCATCAACGGGTCGAGAGACAGGTTCTGGTTTATCCAGGGGCTTCCATTAGATGGGTCGAGAAATTCACTCGACTAGTCCAGAGATCCATTCGACGTGTCAAAAATTTCAAAATCTGAAAGTTGCGTTTCAACCATTCATTTTCCCAGAATTCAAGTTTCTCTCTTGTTTCTTTGTAGGGAAAGAATAAGCTAAAGTCAATGGCTCCCTTCAAGTACCAAAATGTATGCTATACTCCATTATAATGATTTTGCATTGACACAGACCAAGAAGGCAATGTGTCGACATGAGCTAAATACACCGAGCTTCTTTTGGGTTCTAGACTGTAAATAACCATTGGTGTGCTAAGACGGTGTGCTTTGTCTATTGCTTGATTTGGACATAAGCAGACTGGTTAATAAGAATTCCACAAACTCAATGTTCCATCTCCAAACCAGAAAAAAATCGAGTCCTACAAGGTCTATCATCTCAAATAACTTGTTCATCTAATGAACACACGCAAGCATAACTTATTATTCTTATATTCCTTCCCAATCAAGTGGCCACTTAGAATAGTGAACCTCTCAATTTAAACACTTGAGCACTCTGGGGTTTAGAGTTACTTATATTGGGTAGCTAAGAACCATGTCAACCAACACTCATGTATATCTCTGAATTAATATCCCCATAGAGATATGCTATAACCACATCCATTAGCTACATACTCAGTTTTTCGGACACTACCAAATAGATAACGTAGTGGAAAGTGATGATGTTCATAAATAGAGAATACATCTCCTCATAGTCAATACTAGATTGTTGACAAAATCCTTGCGCCACATGTTCTTCTTATTTTTCTTCCAATCAAAGACTTATTTGTGTCAAACCGACTTACCATTTGGTGATCATAACACTATCAAACCGAAAATTTGTAATTTTTAAGAGAGTCTAGTTCAACCTAGATTTTAACTTTTTATATCGGCCAATCTACTCTATGTTAAACGTTGACAATCCGCAACATAATAATGTTCCACTTCATCCTCGTCAATACGTGAGCGACGGAATAAGTAAATGCATCATCAACGAACCTGGGAGAACCATCCATAATACCGCTAGCATTTGTTTAACTTGGTGATATTTCTTTGTTTATTGACATCGTCATTGACTCTGAGGTGTGTTCCAATCTTTGTTAATGTCGACTTCTATTGTAGTCAGAAATAATCTCATGTGTTGACGATGAATGGTTGTACCTTGATGGCTTGCCTTTTTACAGGTAACTCATTAGTGAATTTTGACCAATACTACACCCTCACTATGGGGAGGAGAAATGATACATTTCTCGGCTGTTACGGTAACTTGCCCAACTTTAGGGACTTTCAACCTTACAATTTTGTAGCATGTATAACCAATCTCGTCATTTTCATAATATCAGTAAGAAGTCAGGCATCGAATATATTGCTTTATGAAAATATAGAATTCATTGCACTTCAATCTCGCACTGAGATGTGCGGGGATCATGATGAGACATAGTTGTGACATACCATGTCAATTTCCAACGTTTAACCAGAATGCAACCATTTCTATCTCCCCCTAACGGCGGGAAGTAAGTCTCATCAAAGTGACTTACTGCAAAATTAGCAGTAATTAGATCTCCTGCCAAAGATTATAAATAGAAGAAAACCGTTGGAGATTCATAACCAACATAGATGTCTAAACGTCGTTGATGATCAATGTAAGTACGTTATAGAGGCGTAAAAGGCACATATACTGCGCAACCAAAGATGTGTAAGTGTGAATTGTCAGGCTTATATCCAGTTACCAACTTATACATGTTGAGTCACAAATAACATACTAATTTGCACCTCAAACCTTTAAGTTTATGCTTGTCTTAGCCTAAATCTTGTCCACGTTAATTCACTTTTTGTATTTTGGTAGGAATTGGAGACGTGAAATAGAAATCACAGTTCTGAAGCTCAAGAAGGGGTAAAACGGAGAAGAGACGATCATAAGAGGAAATTTTGGTCAAAAGTCAAAATTTGACTTTTTTAGTCGACTTTTCCGGCAACTTTTTCTGTTGGTAGAAACTTTCCAATGGATAGTCCGCCAAGTCATATCATATGAAGCATTAAGGATGGAACATTAAGTAATCATGTTTGGCCATTTATGCACCAAGTAGAGTTCTACCATTGTGCCTTTTAGCTTTATGCACTTGAAGCCCACTTAGCCCAACCCACCTTCTCTCTACCCAAATCTGATTTGAAACCCCCATAGCAGAAATTTTTCGCATCAGTCCTTCATTCTCACCCTAGCACCACTTTAAAGACCTTAGCCCTCATAGCTATTCTCTCTCCACCTCTTACACATCTCATCACCAAATTCCCAAAATTCCTCATCCCATCACCACCAAATCATTTCTCCATCACCAAATTGTATCAACCCATCAACTACTCACTACCCATCATCATCATCAAGGCAAGGTGCTTGAAGCTAGGAGGAGAAGAAGAGCTCACACACATCATATGGCTTCTTGAGCCATCCCATCTCATCATAATTTGTTACTTCTTTTCTCTATCTTTTTCCTTTCTAGTTTTTATGACACTAATTGTATTGATGATGTTGTTGACATCTACCATGTGTGAGTAGTCTATAGTTAGGGCTAGGGTTAGAAACCCCTAGCCAATTCTGCTTGTAGTTGATGTTAAATTGAGTGTTGACGCTATTGTAGTACCATTTTTACAAACTAATTCAAGAGTTAGATGCTTATAACTAGAATTTATCACTCTTTGTGTATTGCATTTACCATGTCATGATAACATTTAGAGCTTGATAACCTTTGAATGTTAGAGCATGAAAGCATATTCCCTGAACAACGTGCGCGCCCGACCTCTACAAAACTTTGCAAACCTGGGCATTTGAAACCAAAAAGCCCAGGAAAAAGGCATATAAAAACATACAAATCGTCAGGATGAAAAGAAAAATAAACAATTTTAAGAAATCATAAAACGTAATTTTTATGCCTTTCACCGAAAACATAATATAAAACTGAGCGAGTCTGAATAAAATTATGCAAGCGTGTGGAGGCAAAACATATAAATCGTCGGGTAAGGCATCCATGGTCCTCCCGGACGAGTCATCCGATAAGGCATTCCTGGTCCCCTCGGGGCGTATTTGGTGATCAGCCGAGTAACCGATGCATCGATGCATAATTGTATACGTGTCGTGCATAAAAATTGTAAAGTACATGTAGTGCCTCCATGCATAATTATAAAACAAATACATGTCCTATCATAAAAGTATAATCGTAAAACATATCACATGTCGTAGTAGAAAAGTATAATATAAATTATGAACATGCATAATTAGACTCACTATCGGCAGTGAAAAATAAAGTCCACTCACCTGGACCATTTGTTGAATCATAATCGATCCTCAACTCATAATAGTACTTGGTCCTCCTAAACCAAATTATAAATCTAAATTAATTAATGAAAGTTCTGCCGTACAATTAAAGTAGATAAAGTAATCCGAGACAAAATGTCAATCAGAACTTACATTTCCATTTTGATATACGGGAGACGCTACCAAAACTCCTCTCATCGATGAACCCTAAGCTTGATCCTAGTCGCCATGCCTTGCAAACCAACTCAACTGAAGATGAGTCTTGACTCGATAGACGTCGCTCGACCATGTCAAACTGTCAAGTCACCTCGAACCCTGTGCCGAAGCCAAGGTATTACTAAATATTCAAAAAGAAATGAAACTACACGAAAATGACTACAAAAATGACTTAGAAAACTTCCCGTGAGAATTTTGATATTTCGGTCGCCAGAGCTTCTCCGTGCACGGCGGCGCGTAGGGTCTACGCGCCATCTCTGTCGGCGGCTATGTGCTGCCAGAAAAATTACCATTGATCCTTGTACATCATACATCAATGCAAAGCACTCTTAAAGCCCAACAATATTTGCAAAACAACCTACACCAGATACTGGCTGGAAGTGGCTAAAGTATACCTAAAAAATTGAAGGATTTCGCCGGAATCAGTCTGAGTCCGATCGACGTTGCACGACTACAGAGTGACCCGGGATGAGTCTCAATCGACTCTAGGAGGGGTGAGGAAGAGAACCCCTAACGTCGCGCCACCCACTGGTTGCCTGAACGCCTAGAAAACTTAGGAACTTTACGGTTTCGAATCTCCTCCGAGTGATAATGGATGGCGGTTTTGAGGGTGGGGGAAGGTCGAGGAGGAGAAGAGGAAGCTATTTGGTCCGCTACGGCGAGCCTAGGTTGCCGGACGGCGAGGAGCCGATCGGGTCAACAATTCCGTCGGGTCTGCCGTCGGGTCAACCATCCGGGTTGCGTAGATGGGTTCTACTGATTCGGGTAGAATTGTTTGAATTTATACCTTAGGGTGAAAATGAATCAACGGTCCAGATCAATCCATTGAGAGATCTGGCGGTCCATAATATTCCACCTGTAATTGATTTTCTAATTTAATTTCATACTTCACAAACTTCAAAAATTCATAACTAATTGCACGGACCTCCAAAAAATAAAATAAAAATATGCAACGAACTCACAATAAAATTATCTAAAACTTCCGTGAAGAAAATGAGTCTAAAATAATAATTTATAAAAATTCGATATTTAAGTCGCGACTAATCTCGATAAACGTGTCACGTGATGCTTAGCTCGTGAATTAGCGCGACAATGATGAGTTCGGGTCGTTATAGGTATCAATTTAAGAGCTGTTGATAACGTGTTGAAAGATAAAATAGATACACAGAACATATAGATTGTACTTTATTAATTGATAGATGACCTTAAATATAGGCATTACAATATGTTACAATTAATATCTCTATAAATCAGAAATTAAGAGAACATTTACTTCTATTCTAGTTAGGACAAGACACACACAGAGATACTAGGAATATTTTTCTTGGAACAAACGTTACATTTCATAGGAAGACTATCCATTATTATGTCACACACATTTGACTAAATAACGTAAACATCATTATATTAAATATGTAGTAGTATGAGCCAACACCATTAAATACATACTCGTATTTATATTATTGGGATCAATATATGTTCTGATTATTGTTTGTTTTATGTTGTGGTTGAACTTTTTATCGGCAATAGATGCCAGTTGCTCCTTTGAAGAATTAATATATAGTCTAGCGGGATGTTCTACAGTATTCTTGAGTTTTAATACTCTTCACTTTTGGAGCGTTAGATCACTTCATTTGTCTAAAATTAAGGACCGCAGAAGTAATTCAATGCTCCAAAACTGTGGAGTATTAAAACTCCGGAACATTATAGAATTTTCCATAGCCTAGCCTAAATATTGCAAACAAAAGTATCAAATCTTTCTTTATGTACGTGTAGAACTTGTGATGACTCTATGCATGATTTCATCGAGCGCGGCAGGATTCAGAGACGATTACTTTTTGTTTTAGTGTTTAAATGAGTTAAATATGAGAGAACGAGAAAGAATAAGAGAGTGTATTTGGCTTTTCCACTTGTCTTGGTGTAGTTTGCTAAATGATCATTAAACTATGAGTAAGCTAACTAGCAAGCCAGCAGCTAAGCTTTAGTTGTATTCTTTTAGCCACCAGCCACCGGCCTAATTAATAAACTTTTCATTGCATTTCTTTGAGCCCACGATACTATATTAGACAACCTCCTCCAAATTAACGAGTTCCACAGACAAGTACGTTATACAATATTTAATTTCTACCGAAAATAATGCCAAAACTAGGTTTTCCAAGATACGATGTGAGTTACTAACTTGTCCAAGTTTGTTGAAGAAGTACCATGCGGAGCCGTAGCCTCTTCCGCAAATTTCTTCCACTCCAAGATCTTATGTCTCATGTTCTTACCCTTCTCTCCCTCCATTAACTCTTTGACAAGCTTCACGACTTCACCTCTCTTGACATCATTACTAATCTCCATGCCTATTCCCCATTCATTACAAGCAAACCAACAATTTGTCTGTTGGTCTGCAAAGAATGGCCAGCACAACATAGGCACACCTGCACACAAACTCTCGACGATCGAATTCCAACCACAGTGAGTCAAAAACCCTCCGATGGATTTGTGATTTAACACTTGCTCTTGCGGACACCAACTTGCTATCAGACCTCTATCTTTGGTTTCAGCTACAAAGTCGGGTGGTAAGATAGCCGATTCACCAACAACAAGATCAGGCCTAATCACCCAGAAGAAGTTAATCTTGCTATTTGCAAGTCCCCAACCAAATTCTACAAGCTGTTCTGGTGTCAGGACCGCTATGCTTCCAAAGTTGACATAAACAACAGAGTTCGGTGCCTTATCGTTGAGCCATTCAAGGCAGTCACTTTCTTCTTTCCACAAGCTGTATCCCATATGCTTTAAAGGGTCTTCAGGCAATTCTTTGAGATGTAATTCTTGAGGTCCAATTGCATAAACAGGTGGGAGCTTAAACTTAGATGAGAGAGCATCCAAGACATGTGGTTCCAACACATCAAAAGTATGAAGAACTACTGCTGAAGCCTTATCAGCACTACGCATTGATTCCATGGTGAAGTTAAATAGGGCGTCGTTAGGATTTGTAGTTCGAAAGTTGGCTGGCAAGTCCCTTAATCGAATACCTTCCATTCCTGGAATCCAATCTAATACCATGTCCATAAACCCATTTGTGAGACAGCTCTCATCTACACAAACACAATAGCCATATGCTTTTAATTAGTAAAAGAGTAAAAGCATGCATACGCGCAGGCAATAAACATGGAGTATTAGAACCAATAAAACCCCAATTATTAGTTGAATTAGTACACTTGACATTTAAGCTCAAATCTCATTAGTTTCGTAACTACTATATATGTTATTAAAGTCTAAAACGTAATTTAGATGATGAAAAATATAAATTCTAATTAGTTATAATGTTATATAGTGTACGTACGTACCTTTGAGTGGTGCGAGTCCCTTTTCCACTAAAATGGGATATTGTTTATAGCCCATAAAGCTACAAGCAGAAATGGTGAAGAAGACTATTGAAGGCACTCCAAGTTCTTCAGCGGCTGTGATACTGAACGGCATGAAACCATCGGAAACTATACAAGTCACCGGAGGACCAATGCCTTGGGGGCCATTGAGTTTCAAGAGTAGCTCCCGGAAAGGAGCGAGCATCAATGCTTTCATGATGGCATCAGAAACCAAGTTGACGTCTTGGGTGGCATCTTCATCTGAATTCACAGGAATGCCGTCGGGGATGGCTTCGAATCGAAAATCAGACAAGCCGTCGAGGGAATCGGGTCCTATAGACTTGAGAAAACGGTTGTGGTTGAACTCAGTGTTGACGAAGGTTATGTGGAAGCCTCTGTGGTGGAGGAGCTTTGCTAGTTTCAGATTGGCCTTTATGTGGCTTTGAGCTGGAGCTGGAATGAAAACAGCATGTGGCTTATCGGAACCCATCTCTACTAGTTTGTGTGTATGCATGAGCTAGATTGGTCTGGTACGGTTATCGAGCTCTCTTCTATATATATACAGTAGAGGGGTTAGCTAGGCCGGGGCACATAGTATTGGATTTTTCTATGTGCGGAGATCTGGATATCTGAGTTTCTTTTGGCTTGGTTAGCAAGGTTTGATCAAGGCCTGGCAGCTTGACTCTAAACAAAGTCAAACTAGTCCAAAATTGAATAGAGAGAGGAAAATGAGGTGGAGGAGGACGACAGAAAACTTTGCGTGCAACGCAATAGGGCATGAGGTATCAAAGTTAGAATATTATATGCTATATTGCTATATGTATTAGCCGCGATACAAAGGCGATCCGTGTGAAGATATAAAATTAAAATGCTAACAAAAAAAAAAGAGAGAAACGAGATGGTGAGATAGGGGATTTCTTGGAAGTTACTTCCAAGCTCTCCTTTTTTTCTAATTTTTAAAACTTTTACTTTTGTATTTTTTTTATAACTTTTTCTACAGTACGTTTAAGGTTTGTAATATACTAGGTGTGAATCCCGCGCTTCAGCGCGGGTTGACAAAATGGACCGTGATTAAGCCGAAATATATTGTGAGAGACTATCTTATCGATCAATATGTTTCGTTCCAACAAAAGACTTTTGATAGTTCCGAGGGTGATATTAAAGCTTGAATGTCACTAATCAATTACATCGTTCTTCGCTACAGAGCCAGACCATGACAACAATATCCACAGCTTGGAGCTGTCTAAACCCTTCCCATGCAAGCTGAAATTAGATAGTCTTCAAGCCCAGTTCACACTCCACTTAAAATGTTCTTTTTTAACAGATGATTGAATGACAAAGACACAAAGACTACACCCAACATAGCAAAGTAATCCAAATAGGAAAAATGGAAGGAAAAGTTTCAATGAGAAGCCACAGACCACGAAAGACTTAACATAAAAAAAACAGACATGTAGATTTTATGATCTTCTAAGCACATCACACCTCATAATCAAACTATACAGGATAATTTTAGTTTGGATACTACTCTTTGAGGATAACCCAGTGAAATAAATGGCAAGAAATTGACCTTTTGATAGCAATGAGTTTGATTACAGTGGAAAGAAGAAGAAATAAGCTATGTGAGTAGGATTCCTTTTATATGAGGCAAGCATCTCCTCAAATCCAACCACCAAGCTGAGGCCTTGCGTCAGCACCATGACCTCGCCCAAATCAAATCAGCCACATAGGGAAAGAACGATGCCGCTGCCCACTTTTTCAATATAAAACGGCCTGTTTCTCTAACCATAGTCGAAGAACAATAGCCCTCTTTGAGATATGATTGTGTTGGGAAGAAAATTTGGTGCTCCCTGGTTCATTGAGAACGAAATTGGTCAGAAATCAAAGAGATCAGTGATAAACAATTGAAACATAGAGTATATGGTAATGATAGCTACCTTGAGGAAGGGACGGTAAAATCGTGCTGGCGCGGCCACATTTTAAAACCGTGGTTTGTGGAAAGAAAACATAAAAATTGATCCACACCCTTGAGAGAGCTATAAACCTAATGTACATCCCACCATCTATTTGGTGGTATCTGAAGTTTGTGGATTTTATTATGATTTTGGTAACTATTATAGTATTGGGTTTGTGAGTGAATGAGAATTTAGGTCAAGACGAAAATGTAAATTCGCAACTTCTTTTAGGCAACTAATCTATTATGGATTGTTGGTTCATGATTGTTACATTAGGACCTGTATAAACAATGATCTGTTATCTCTTTAGTTGATTGACATGGTCTTTTTCTTTTTCTTTTTCTTTTGTATAACATTATCCTTTGTTATTTAGGAGGCCGAGTATAAATTTCACATTGTCTGTTTCCGTTTCCAGTGTGTTATGTGTTACAAATATAACATGGTTTTGTGTTGTGTATTGTATACATATGTGTAACGTGTATGTGTTATACGTATATCATATATTTTGTAATACATCTCTATAGACTATATTTTTTGTATAGTTATTAGGCACATCATTACCATTTTTTATCATTATCTTGAGACCTTTTTTCGACGTCACTCTTGATAATGCCACATATAATTGTCCATGAGTAAAAACCGGTTCTGACAAATATATTCCGACTTGATTTAATGATTGACCTTGACTTTTATTAATCGTCATTGCATAACATGGTCTAACAGGAAACTGACGTCTTTTAAATGTAAACGGCCATTTAGTTTCAGTTGCTATCAATACTATTCTTGGAATATGTACTCTTTCTCCAACGTTACTCCCAGTAAGTATTTTTGCTTCTATTAATCTTTCAAACAATTTTGTCATAATTAATCTCGTGCCATTACACAAACCTCGCATCTGATCTAAATTTCTTAATAACATAATAGGCATACCAATTTTCAATATGAGTTCATGTGTCGGCAAACCACTAAATTCAAGTTTATTCAGAAATTCAATGGGATACAAAACATTAATATTATCGCTATTACCTGAATTATATGAAATAGAATCTGAACTAAAATATGATTTGTTATTTTCAGGTACTAATTTAATCGCATAATTATTGATTTCATGAACAATTACATTTTTGGGAGTCACAATAGCACGTTCTCTCAGATAATTTGTATCATTGTATTTGGTATCAAAATCGGGATAAGTCGCTTCAAAAATTGATTTTATAGGATCAATTATGGCATCAACCAATAAATCTTTCGGTATATCAATCCAACTCACATCTGGATCATCTATGGGAAATTTAGATTGCAATCGACCTTCACCTATCATTAGCATCCATTCAGCAAAATTTTTAATTTCATTTTTTTCAAGAGGAGTTAAACCAATCGTCGACAATCTCATATTTTCAGTTAGATGAAATATTGCGATGTTAGGCCACAAATACGAATTATTAAACGATGCTTGAATAACTTGTTCTTTACTACCACCTTATATCACCGGCAATGTTTGTCTAAAATCTCCACCGAATAAAATCGTCTTTCCTCCAAATGGCTCTTCTTTTTTTGACAAAATATCACGCAACGTTCTGTCCACCGATTCAATACACCATTTATTGCACATAGGAGCTTCATCCCAAACTATTAATTCAGCCTTTTCAATTAAATCAGAAAGATTGGTTTGTTTATTTATATTACAATTTGAATCTTTATCTATAATTGGCTTAATTTTGAAACGCGAATGAGCTGTTCTGCCTATCGGAAGTAATAATGAAGCAATGCCTGATGAAGCAACGGCCAAAACAATTTTGCCTTCGGATCTCAATCTTAAAATTATAGTATTCCATAAAAAAGTTTTGCCTGTACCTCCGCTACCATGAACAAAAAATGATCGTGGGTTCTTCTGTTCTACGGCTTTGATCACCTCATCGTATATAATTTTTTGATTATTATTTAGTTTGGTGATCAAGTGAGAATGTTCTAGTTTCAATGTTTCACAATCAAAATCTAATTCTTCTCTGATAAACCTATTGTCGAGTTGATGTATTTGTTGTGTCTTTGGCATTGGTAATTGATTGTTTTTTAAACTACTGGAAGACAGGTTAAACAATTTTTCAAGCTCATATAGAACAGCATTCTTTAATTCGTCATCAGGTATGGTAAGATTTGGCATATTAAAATTTAATTTAATTTTGTGTGATATGTCATCGGACATCTTAATCCAATATGCATCAAATAAAGCTCGAGGATCCGAAACATTACAAAATAGAATAATTGTAACAAATAAATAACGAATTTGAGGAGAAGTGGCAGTAAAAGTAGATTCCAGCAGTGCTTCGAGCCATTCTTTATCATCACCTAGTAATCCCAAAGCTCGACATGCCTCTTGATAAGTAGAGTATACTATCCCATTGACCGTTCTTATTGCCTCAAAATTGATACATCCTTTTTGAACATTCAAAAACATTCTAAGATAGTACAATTCACCCGCATTTGGTGGCACATGTGCTATTCTACCAAGAACATGGTATCTTTTCCTTTGGGTCCATAATTTTTGATCATCATTCCACACAAATTTTGTAGGAAATTGAGTATATGTTAATTTATTTGCCTTCTTATAAGTCTTGTTAGCTGTAAACCAAGCAGTTAGCATTGTAGTTTCTATACTTGGATTTTGTAATACATTTTCAAGAGAATTAGCTTGATGAAAACAAACATTTTGTTCGTTTGATAAATGAATCTTCAAATACTGAACTGCAGGATATCTAGAATGAATGGAAAATTCAAATAAGCGCCAGACGGACTCATGAGGAGTTAAATATCGACAATTGAGATAATTTTGGATTTCATCATTTATATTATCACGAACCAATACGCGAGCTCTATCGGGTCCTTTATTTATGTACTTGAATAAATATTTTATCAACATAGACTGAGAACATGATTCAACGTTTATATGAGCATTATACCTCAATAACAAATTAGCATTGTACGGTACAACATAATTATTACCAACTTGAACTCCTTTTTTAAGCACAAAACGTGAATCATCATCACGACGTTTATATTGAGGAGACTTTATTGCTTGAAAAATTGTGTTAGGAATAAATGGTTTTGGAAAATGTTTTGTACACAATTTGTCTCGCATACATGAAGAAGATGGATTAAGTTGACCGCAAGGACCATGAATCATAAGTTGACTAACTATTTCAAACAATTCTGGATTAATATTTTTATCGGGCAATTCTGCTGAAATTATAGAATCTACATCATCTGCTGTATAACATTTGTATTTATCTTTAAGCCAAAATAATAAATGAGCATGGGGTAACCCTCTTTTTTGAAATTCAATTGTACATACATGAGCGTGGACTTCTCCAAAGGGTTCTCCATCTTTAATATAAGCAATCATATCATCTACTTTTATTTTAAAAACTCGACAGACAATATCAGGACGATCTTCTGGTTTGTAGCCCAGTTTTTTTTCGAAATATCTCAAAATTTCTGGCCATTTCACATTGCACGTGAAAGTGATGAACAAATCAGGATTACCATATTCTCTACAAATTGTCATTGCATCTTGATAATTATTTATCATATCTCTTGGACTGCCCGTGTGAGAACCAGGAAGAAAAACTCTTTTTCCGACATCAGAACATTGGACAATTCCATTTGAAACAAATGTAGATATATTATTCCATGTTTCACATCTTAGTTCTGGTTGGTGATGCCTTATATATTCTAAACGATTTTCTTCGACAGTTGCATATGCATCGACTAAATATTGTTGAAATAATCTTCCACCTTTTAACAAAGTACTTGATTGGTTTGCTCTATCATGAATTTGATAACATACAAATTTGTTCATTGTTAATTTTCTACTTTTATTGTCACTTTTGCTTGCAACTGATCTTAAGTTCATATTAATTTTAAATCCATCTTCTCCATATGGAAAAAGAAGCGGATATTGTAATGACATTAATTTAGGATGAATTTTAGATATTCGTTTAAATGACCCTTCGTTTGATCGAACAATTATATCTCTATTAGATTTAAATTCGCCTATGTCACCCACAATCAATCCACCGATTTCAGAAGCAGAAGGTAACTCATATTGTTTACTGTCAGTCTTTTCACGATCAAGTATAGTCATATCAAAATTGGATAATGATTGATTCTCAAAATCATCTCTCATAGATCGAAACAATCTGGTCAATTCATTGTACTGATCTAATAATTCCACTAATCCTTTAACAATTTCAATATCAATCTTGTTATTTGCATTATTTGGATCAATAGCAGTTATTCGATTTGAAATCTCATTTTGAGTATCGTATACATATAACTGAGCGTATTTAGGAGATTCTCCTTCAGAAGGTAAAACAGAACCCATCAAATGATGCACTTGTCCACATATTTTGAAGACATAAGGAGCCCCTCCATTGTTTATGCTATGCTCAATTTTAGCCCCCATAGAAGTAAAATCAAACATGGAATTATAGACTCTAATATTATCACGAAATAATACACTTTTTCTACCATTATCTGGATTTAACAATTCATCAAGAAAAGTTGGAGTTGAATATGACATAGGTAGTTGGACTTGTCCTTTTTCGCAACAATGAGTATATATCAATTGATTTTTATTTTTCTTTTTCAATGCTTCGCTTGACCAGAATAAAGCCGTACAATGGCTACATGCGTAAGCGTCATCTCCAGAATCGTTATACTGGACAATCACACCTGCAATCACAATTATCAAAATCTGTGTTAAATAATTAATGATTGATAATGAATTGATATTAAAATTGGTCATCACCTGTGCGAGTTCGTTGATAAGATGACTGTCCAAAGATTGTTCCACCTAGACCTATAATAAATAGAAAGAAGTATGGTTACACTGATTATACATCTCCTAATCGAGATCAAATGATGTATCACATGGCAAAAAGGAAAAAGATGCATACTTTAGAGATCAGCAAAATATATAAGAGGGTAGAGAGGTACCAATCCATAGTTTCCTTCAGTAACCTAAATCTATCTGGATAATATGACGGATTGTACAAAACAATGTTATATAATGCAAAACAGTATTCTCAGATTGATCGTATATCTTCGAATGAAGAACAGATTATGTACCAGAATTCTTAGATTGAGTGTACTAACATATGCTTACTACTTTGTCAACAGGTTAATATCCATAATAATTAGAATTGTCTTTTTAATGTCTTTCCACATTTTGTCCCACATGTGTTTAAAAATATGCTCAAGATCAAATTCTGTGTTAGAACAGCTCGTTTGTGCCTCCATATATTCATTATATAGCGCCATATCTACTTTCTCTTAAACCATAAAAACTAAGGTAGGCCAAAATTTTAATTTCCAAACTCTGACATACGCTTTAATATAATATAGAAAAAAACCCAACTATTTTGAAGAAAATTACTATATGGGCCAATATCTGATAGAAATTCATCAACATCAACATAATACAGAAAAAAAAAGTTATTCTCATATTCATTGAAGTAAATATCACAATGATAATAATACATTATAAGCCACTGTATGTATTCCATACCTGATATAACTCGATCAACACCTTCATCTTCACTATTGTCCTCTTCCAACGTTGCTTGATCGGGACATCCTGAAAAAAAAACACAGTTGAATGATAAAAACCATGTGCATCACTGAATTTGATATCAATAAAACAGAAAGATCATCATCTAAGAAAACTATCAATACAAATACCAAGACTGTTAAGTTACCTGATTGATTGTCCTCCACATGGTCACCATTTTTGGATTCTTGGAAAAAAGACTTCCTCTTGCTTAATCTCTGCACTGGATTGGATCTGCTTGAACATTCAGCTTCCAAATAGTGTGATTTTGCTACCATCAGTAGAAACACCAAGTGTATAAGGATATAGATACAACATAATTGTGCCATACATTTCAAACCAAGAACAATTCATAGAATTATATTGTATACACAACTATAAAATGCGAAGAAAAGTTATCTATTAATGCACCATACAGTTAGATTACCTGATCGATTGTCCTGAACATGGTCAATATTTTCAGACTCTTGGAAAAAAGACTGCCTTTTGCTTAATCTCTGCACTGAATCTTCACCTTCCAAACAATATGACTCTGCTACTATCAATACAAATACCAAGTGTATAAGGATATAGATACAATATATTTGTGCTATACATTTCAAACCTAGAACAATTCTTAGAATTATATTGCATATAAAACAAAAATTGTGGGAAAAGTGAGCATATCACATTATTGTTATTATAACTATATTTAGAATAAGTGAAGAGAATATACATGCAAGAATGGTACTGAACAAACAATGTCTCACTTTTATGGGAAATTCATTCTAAGTTAATGTCATCACCTACTGTTTTCTACTAATGCACCATACAATTAGATTACCTGATTGATTGTCATTCACATAGTCAACATTTCCAGATTCTTGGAAAAAAGACTTCCTTTTGCTTAATCTCTCCACTGGATTGAATCCTCTTGAACCTTCACCTTCCAAATAGTGTGACTCTATTATTGTCTCGTGGCCTGCCAGACTTTGTTCTAAATTTTCCATGTCTTCGAAGAATTGCTTCTTGTTATTTGGATCCTTTTTTTGCCTCGTAACTGGAAAGTAAAAACTATCATTATAGCTAACAGTTAAATAATTATTCATACGAACTCCCAAATAGATAAATTGTATACACTACATGACAATGAGAAAATAGTTAGATGCATATAGTAAATGAAATTGAAGAACACAACAGCGATAAAAAAACAGGTTTGACAAAAAAAAAACTATACTGCTATGAAACAAAAATCTCATTAATAACTGAGATTACATGGAACCCATATTGTAGTCATCAAGAAACAGAGTGAGTGTGTGTCTCCCTACTAAGCCATTACTAAAAAGAAATGCTGTCAATATGGACAAACTACATTTTGTATCCTAGAGTTCATCTCCTGCTAGCTGCTTTTTGTTCTTGCAGTTTTTGGACATTTGTTAATAGACTTCTGCAAGAAACTAAAGGATGAAAACTTCTTGCATTAAAACTGAATGCCATAATCACTGAAGCTCTAACAGAAGCTATATTGATACTAATTGAATGCCATAAAAACTGAAAACTTCTTGAATCAAAATTCACATGAAAGCCAAACATGTTTCAACGACATTTGGTACAAAGAATGTAATTTTGTAACAGCAACAAAAATGACAATATGTTCATAAAATCCAAATTCGGTAGGGAGAATCAAAGTGAAAGTATCTGGCATGAAGCCAGATATAGCTTATTATCATTGAATAACAAACATTCAAAACTATACAGCTAAACAACAATAAGCCAATAAATAAACTGAAAATTCACATGAGGCCAAACAAAAGGAGCACAATTAGAAAAATTCTTCCACATATGCACACAGTCCATCTATCAGAAACGAATTGTAACGAACACAGCAAGAAACACAAAACCCATGATTGAATCACAACACCAAATTAGCACCCGTGATTGAACCTGTAAGCAATGCTGGACGTCAACAATCAACTCTTTTAATTGAAAATCCTGTTTACGTATAGCAAAAGAATAAGTCCCACTATATATAGAGTGAGATAAAACATATATCTCACCCTCATGATGATCTTAGTACCTTAATCAAGCCATTACATCTGTTAAACATCACTCTCTTTAGCATTCTTCTCTATAATCATTGTACCTACATTGAACCTACCTACATCTCTTTAGCGTTCTTCTCAACCCATCAAAACTAATGACATCAATGCAAACCAAGCCAAACCCACCACAGAGAAAAATTATCTGAAAATTAAAAATTAATCAAAATTTGAAATTTATGCAAAAAGAGACATAATTTTATTAAAGGTTATAATAACCCAAGATTGTGGCTTGGTTGCAGAGGGGTGTAGCCTCTCCTCCAAAGTGAACAAAAGCACCTATGAATAACCTAGTATTGAAGTGTTTGTTGGGCTGCAATTACAGAGAAAGAGAGATAGAAGCCCATTGAAACTTGGTCGGGATTCTTGATGCTTTGCCAATTCAAAGTCTGAAACCGTGACGGAGATCAAACCGATGGATATAAGGAGAAGGAAACCTGAACAGAACTAATTTCAGAAGTCTACAGATTCGGCAATGGCTGTGGCGAGAGACGGAGAAATTGGAAACTCGATCGAGATGCAACACGACGCAGAAATCAAGATCGATATAACAGGTGTAGATTGTACAGCTTAAATTGATCAGACTGTATATCTTTTAAAGTGTATATCTTTTAAATTGGATTGTACAGTCTTGCAAAAACCACATAAAACTACATTTAATATGAACAGTAGTCCCCAATCAGATATTTAGCCTAATCCAGGAATAACCAGTGGCTTATGAACAGTTAGACAACGGTTGTTATATAGGAAATGTCTAGCAACCTCATAAATGAATTAAATGATATAAATGCAATTTTTACTCTTACTGTCCAGTGTCCAATAACAAAAATCTTAACTAAACATGCAAAATGGAAAATGCTCAAACTTGCTCAACCAAATCCATCTGATTCACAATCTCCAAACAACCATTTCACTAAATCAAGCCTAAAAGGTTTTGACAGCAAGAAACATACGGAGAAGAATAAATTTTCTTGCTTGTTGTGAGTGAATGGAATCGAAAAGAGAACATGCTAATACTTGTGCATAGACAATGATAGTGATACCAACTAACCTCGGGGCTTGCCAAGTCTTTGGAGGTCAAACAGTCAATTTGAATCAAACTCAAGACACTAATGCAATGTAATATACAGATCGAACAACAATTACATACAATTGACAACCAACCAATGTTAACATAATTAAGTCTAGTTGGTTAGCACTCTAGGTGTTTTTTCTATGATGCGAGTACGTTATCTTAAGAATTGTATGGCCCAGAGATTCATTTTAGGAGCTCCCTAAATGACCAACCCAGATCCATACTAAATGACCACATATATCTCACATTTCTTCCCAAATGCTTTGTTCAAAACCCCAATTTCAACCAACCGAAATCTCACAGAGCCAGCCCAATCGGAAAAGATGGAACCCACAAAACAATAGATTAATCTGAGCTTCTCACGTCTATGTAATCAAAATCGAAACTATTCTCACTGCACATAATCAAATCAAAACGCGAAAACAAATGCATCAGCAGCAAAAGAAGAAGAACCTGGAAAAATTAGCAGCGGGAACTACTAGATCAAGGAAAAAGCGAATCAGAGAGAGATGAGCGAATAAGAGGTTGGATGATTTTTTTTTTCAATTTTTTTACTGGTTTACCTTCGGTGAGCGGTTCACACAGACCTGGCAAAGCTCTCTATTTCTCTCGATCTCTTCTCTCTGCTCTCTCTTCTTCTCCGGCTATGTGGGCTTTGGCTAACAAAGCGCACTGTTCTCTCCTCTCTTCTCTCTATGTGCACGTTAGCATAGTAGAGATTGCCAAAGACTGAGAGAGGCCAGGCTTTAATTGAGGTGAGAGTCGAGAGAGGTTAGCGAGAAATGGAGAGGTTTAGATGATAGATGAAGCGAGAATTACTATTTATTAAATTGACTAATACCAAGATGTTAAATTTTGAATGGAATAAATTTCTATGATTGAGTTAGTGAAACATCTTTAAAGCTTACTGATATATGAACCTCTTAGCTAAAATTAATTTAACCTGGTTGGAGTAGACTAAAGTGAATTTATTGTCAGTTATAACCGCGAGAACAAACGGTAATTTGGCATCACTAAATACCTGATATATCCTCATTTGCTTTGATGAGAATTTAGGTGTTATGTTTATGGATCTAGAATTTTGGGTTGTTTGGCATCACTAAATACCTGATATATCCTCATTTGCCTCTTTCTTCTTATCTTAAATAACTCCTGATATTTAGAGTAAGTAATGATATATCCTCACTGTGGTTTAGATGGATATAAGGAGATGAATTTTGATGTACAAATATGATACGCGAAGAAATGATATATCACTATGGTTTGCTAATTATCTCACTCAGTATTCATATTTAAAGTAATGATATATCCTCACTCTTTCTTCCATATTCCACTATGGAAGATGAATTTTGGGTTATTTGGCATCACTAAATACCTGATATATCCTCATTTGCCTCTTTCTTCTTATCTTAAATAACTCCTGATATATCACCAAGTAATGATATATCCTCACTGTGGTTTAGTGTTGCTGCTAACCAGCTCATTCGTCGTTCTCCGTCGTTTGTTACAATTGTGGCCATTTGAAGGATAAAATCAATCAAATAAAGCTCGAGGATATTATAGAGAGCTTCCAACCAGGTATGTTTGCATGCTCTCTATCACTCTCTGATCGGGTTCTCCGTCGTTTCCTTATCACCGCAACAATCTCTCCCCCACACGATCAATCTCAACCTTAAAATCGATGAGCTGGGCGAGATCTATGGCCGCTTTCAATTCCCAAACCCTAGCTCATGCCGATGATGGGGATTCTCAGTTTCAGTTTGAGTTCCTCCAAATGTCGGCATATGTGATAAATCAAGTTCCATTCAGTTTTAAGCTCTTCTTGGATTTCCTTATTATATCAGGGTAATTAGAAAACCATCATTCTAATTCAACAAACTATGCCATCCAAAAGAGAAACGTACCTTCTTGAAGTTGAGTAGAAGGGTCAAACTGGGTTTGATCAAACTTGGGCCGTTCCAGGACTCCAGCTCCACCTCTGGAACTGGAAGAACCAAACCTTGCCTCAACAGCCAACCCACCACCGCCACGTATACCTCGGACAAAGGTGCGTATGTCAACTCTCTCTTTCTCTCGATCTCTTCTCTCTGCTCTCTCTTCTTCTCCGGCTATATGGGCTTTGGGTAACTAAGCGCACTGTTCTCTCCTCTCTTCTCTCTATGTGTACGTTAGCAGCTGTTCTTCCAGATAAGAACGAATGACCGAAAAGAGAGAGAGAGAGAGAGAGAGATTTAGAGTTGATTTCAGGAAATCTCGCACGCCTCGCACGTTACTGTGCTTATAAACAGGGCTTATGAACAGTGGGCTGTGAACAGGAAGACCACGATTGTTATATAGGAAATATAAAAAAATCTGTTTTGTTTGACAACGGATGTTTTTATTATTATATGCATGTGAAGGCTTTTTATACGTACTGTTCAGTTACAAAATTTCGTTTAGATAACTTGATGTCTCTTCATGGTGTCCACACAAATAGCATGAGGAGATTAGGCAAATCATATATGATTGGGTTGATTTTAATAAGTATGATCATTTAGTAGTAATCTAAATAATACGTGGTTTAAATTTGGGACGGTTAAATTTAAAGTTTAAACTTTGTCTGATTTTCATTCTTCTTAAGAAAACATTTGAAAATAAATATAAAAATAAATAAATTCAGGATCTTTCAGATCAACCCAAGTAGATTGGGCCCAAGAGAGTCAAATGCCGAAGATGGGCTTGGTGCATAAGGCCTGGGCCTAACGTCGGTTATTGAACTGCGAGCTTTCATATCTTCATATTGGGGTTTTATTTACTGAGCCAGTCACCGTGCTATGCACACTTTTCCACTTTTCCAGTTCAAATTAAGCAGAGATGCCAGATCAAGTTCACCCCAGAGCCACAACACCAACACTGCTCGGTTTGTCTGCTGATCGCCGAGAATACCAACGGGGATTATGGATTTTCAGGAAAGACGACAAGTATATAATACCCAAATCCCATCTTTATACGACACAGAAGTTTTCTTGCCAGCTGAAGTTGCAGCTAGCCGAGAGACCCCAACAATATCACTCAAATTTTTCTACTGTACCAATCAATCTTAGTAAAATTCAGGTCAGTCCGTCCACTCGAAACCTTAACTCCTTTTATTTTATTTTATTCTTTCAGTTGCTCTATTAGTATATAGATAACCAAACAATAAGGAAACAAAAGAGAAGAGTCTGTAGTTTGCGGATGATATACACATACTATCAATGTGTTCTAGTGCACTGTTGATATAGGGTCCAAAATAGTTGAGATTTGTGTATGTGTCAACTGGAGTGAAGGTAGAACCGAAAAACAAGTAACAAATTTGAGATTACTTGTGTTCGATGCAGAAATATCTCTCGGAAGAGACTTTCTCCGCGAAGCAGTCTCTTTTGATATCGGATGTTTCAACCGCGTGTACCGGTCTATCCTGTATGTGCTTCGATGCTGGCGTGCCACCGTTCTTCAACGGAATATGGACTAGTTACAGCCGCCTGACTTCTAATGTAAGCGATTAAGATAGGGAGAGCACCAACCCTATCCGAATAGGTTCTTTTTGCCTAGGAACCTAGGACTTTGATATGTGTACCTCTCTGCTAGATCCAGAAATCGATACCCCCACGTCTCTCGTGTAGAGCAGAGCAATCTCTTGATGAAGTGTTGAGAACACTCGCTTCCTTTGAGTATTTAAGCCCTCAACATACAAGTGAGCAGCCCTTCCACTTTCAGGTTGCAGTTTGCTTCCTTTGAGTCTTAATACTCTCACTCGATAGGTGACAAGCACTTAGACTTTTCTGGTTGCAAGAAGATAGATATCTCGAGGACGAGATAACCGTCTAGGTTGTATTGCGTATAGCAAGGATTGTTTTTATGTTTGTGTAGTCGTCCCTTTCATAAGATCCTTGCGTTCCTTATATACTCGCTTACTTATCAGTCATTGATTCTGTTTCTAACTCCTTTGCTCTTGTAACTTTGTCTGAATCTTCATACCAGCATCAAATTATACCTCTCATAGGCATTCCAATTCTATCATAACTCTTCTAAGAATCTTGCATATTGTTCGACTAGTTCTGATAGAAACTGAGCCGCGTGAAACCAGCTCGATAAGACACAGTTCTAATAAAACTCTAAGTCTTCTTCCCATCGAAGCTCGATACGAATCTCGCTAGACCTTTTATACTTAACTTCCTTGATAGGAACTAATAAACCATGATGGGTCGCTCGATAGACCTCGGCCATCCAGGCCCAAAGTAAATATTTTATTTAGGCCCAAACAACTTGTTCCACCATTTTTGTGTACATGGATTTTGAAGAGGTACTCTTGCTATTGATATGCATGGGAACGGAGAGAAATCCATTAAGATAGCATTTAGTTTGGATTCTAGCTTTCGTGTGGAAGATAGCAGAGATCAGCCTTTCAATAATTTCATGAATCATGACCCATCATTTTCATCAATATATCATTGGACCTTGGGACCTATTGCCAATTACTGATTCCGGTATCATTGATATGCTCAAACAAAGACTAGATCTTCACCCAGATATTTTAAAGCTTGAACACTCAAACTTATTGAGAACCACCAATTATTCATCTTACAAGCCAATAACAACAACAACAAAATATAAATTGAAGGAAATTTCATCCTAGCTAGGTCACATCCGCAAGTCACTTCCAATCCAAGGCTTTTTTTTCTCAAATTCTTACCCTTCTCTCCCTCCATTAACTCCCTCACTAGCATCTCTACATCATCTCTCTTGACATCATTGTTGATTTCCATGCCAACCTCCCATTTCTTACAAGTGAAGTAACAGTCTGTTTGCTGGTCAGCAAAGAACGGCCAGCACAACATAGGCACTCCTGCAGACAAACTCTCGATGGTCGAGTTCCATCCACAGTGTGTTAGAAACCCTCCAACTGATGGATGGTTAAGCACTTGCTCTTGCGGACACCAACTTGCTATCACACTTCTATCTTTTGTTTCAGCAACAAATTAAGGAGGCAGTATTGCCGAGTTGCCAATAACCAGATCAGGCCTAATCACCCACAAGAAAGGAAACTTGCTATTGGCAAGTCCCCAACCAAATTCTAGAAGTTGTTGCGGTGTCAACACTGCTACACTACCAAAATTGAAATACACAACGGAATTTGGTGCCCTGTTCTCGAGCCAATCTAGGCATTTATGTTCTTCTTTCCATAGACTGTAACCTGTAGAATTTAGAGGGTGCTCTGGTATCTGATTGAGAAGTAACTGGATAGGGCCAATGGCATAGACATGTGGAAGCATAGTTGAGAGAGCATCTAAAACTTCTTCCTCCAATGCATCAAATGTAAGGATAGCAACAGCTGAAGCATCACGAATCCTCGGGTCTGCTGCTTCAGTGAAGTAGGTAAAAAGGATGTCATCAGGATTTGTTGTTCGAAAGAAGGTTGGGAGATTCTTCAACCGAAAATCTTTAATCCAGTCTATTTCCTGGTGTAGATAGCCATTGGTGAAACAACTTTCATCTACAAACACAGAATGTTTATATAATTTGTGAGACAAATCTACATTTCTTGGTTAAAGTTTCGAACAATTGCAATAGGAAAGTTAGTTAGTACCTTTAAATGGTGCAAGTCCTCTTTCAATCAAATTGGTATATTGACTATACCCCATCAAGCTGCAAGCTGCAACGGTGTAGAACAATGCTACTGCCTACTGGAATTCCAAATTCTTCTGCAGCTGTTATAGTAAATGTTGACATGAAACCATCTGAAACTATGCAACTTACCGGAGGATTAGTGTTGTTCAGTTTCTTGATGAGGCCACAGAAAGTAGCCAAGAAAGTCTTTTTGATAGTGTCACAAAGCATAGGGGCGACTTGGGTGACATCTTCATCTGAATCTGGAAGTCCATCTGGAATAGCTTCAAACTGAAAATTAGGCAAGCCGTCTAGGGAATTTGGTCCTTGAGATCTAAGAAACCGCTTGTGGTTGAACTCCGTGTTGACAAAGGTGATGTGAAAGCCTCTGTGATGGAGGATTTTCGCTAGCTTAAGGAATGCCTTTATATGGCTTTGAGCTGGAACAGGAATTAATACAGCATCAGGCTTGCTAGCTTCCATTTTAGTGTGGATGTGCCTGTAGTACTTGGAGATATATATATATATATATATATATGACAACAATACAGTCCTTATAGCTAAAAATATTTGGCTTACTGGCTGGGAAAAAAATAGTTAATGGAAGATACTTGAGTACTAAACTAATTACGTGCATATATCATGTTCCTATAAAGTGATTTTGCATCTCTTTGATAGTTAGTTTGCACATCTAGCTTTTCATTAATAGCACTTCACTCACTATATTGTTCAAGTTTCTGGATGAAGAGCCATGAGGAGCAGTGGCTTCTTCTGCAAGTGTCTCTCTTGACCTCACCATTGATCTCCATGCCAATTCCCCATTCGTCGCATATGTACCAACAGTCCGTTTGTTGGTCAGCAAAGAACGGCCAACAGAGCATAGTGTCACGAGTTTATCTTTTCTCCTTGATAAAGCACTCGTGCGGCCTTAGTAACATCTCTTACTAAGCAGCCTTAATTCCCCAAAGATGGCTAGAACAACTCACAAGAGAAGAGTAGAGTACTTAAAGAAAGGAAAGCTTGTATTAACAAGTAAAACCTTTACAAGTGTGTATAAGGCTTGTGGCTTTGTGTTGATGACCACTTGATGCCTTGATCATAACTCTAAGCACCTATTTATAGGGCTCTAAACCGACCTACATATGTCCTAGAGAGTTCTAGGCATTTTGCCTCATGTTGGAAAAGTCAAGCCTTCAAGGAAGCTTCATGAACATGGTGGCTGCCTCTAGACTTTTCTCCATGTTGCTTGCTGGTTTGAGAGATTTCCAGGTCTGCCCAGAACATGCCACTGCTGTCCACAAAGTTCCATAGAGTTCCAAGCATCTAGAGATGCCAAGAATTACCCGGAAGGTTCCGTCATGTTCCGAGAACATCCTAGCTGCGTTTCTAGGCGTTTCTAGAGCCTTCCATGCATTCTCCAAGCTGCTATAAGCTGCTGGAACCTCCTGGAACTATGTCCAACCCTCTACACTCCTCCGGATCCTTCCAAGCCCTTCCCCAAGTCATGCCGGAGTCAAGATACTTGCGGGAAAAAATGGGCGCGTCGTGACATTCTCCCCCACTTAGGCACGCGACGCCCTTGTCGCGTCGTCCTCATGATATCGTTGGATCATGTCCTTGAATTGCCACAACGTATCCTCGGTCTCCCAACTTGTCTCTGCGTCGGGTAAACCTCTCCACTTGACGAGGTACTCACGATAATTCGGCACTCCACGACGTCGGATGACTCGGTCGGCTAGAATTTCTTCTGCTTCCTTGTCAAAGGATGTCACTACGGCAGTGGGTGCACGAGTAGATACCGCCCTTGATGGATCCTCCTCGTCTTCATTATATGGCCTTAGCATGCTCACATGAAAGACCGGATGAATTTTTAACTTAGAAGGAAGGTTGAGTTTGTAAGAAACCTTACCGATGCGCTTGATTACTTCAAATGGCCCTTCGTACTTCCGTATCAAGCCCTTGTGCACCTTTCTAAAGGACTTGAACTGCTGCGGTAGGAGTTTCACGAGGACTAAATCTCCTTCCTTGAACTCTACATGTCTTCTCTTCTTGTCCACCCACTTCTTCATTCGCTTGGATGCCTTGTTTAGTGCGGCACGAGCCAACTCTGCTTGTTCGTGCCAAGACTTAGCGAATTTGAATGTTGCTGGACTTCTTCCTTCATATCGGGTGGCAAGAGAGATAGGTGTAGCAGGTTGTTGCCCCAAAACAACCTCAAAGGGACTCTTCCCGGTAGCCTCACTTTCCTGTAAGTTATAAGAAAACTGTGCCACATCCAATAGTTTGGCCCAGTCCCGCTGGTTTGCACTCACGTAATGTCGCAAGTACAACTCCAATAAGGCATTGACGCGCTCCGTTTGTCCATCGCTTTGCGGATGGAAGCTCGTCGAAAAGTTCAAGTCGGATCCCAGCAACTTGAACAACTCCGTCCATAACTTTCCCGTGAAGCGTGGGTCACGATCACTTACTATGTTCTTCGGCACGCCCCAAAGCTTCACAATATTGCGGAGGAAAAGTCTGGCCGTTTCTTCCGCGGTGCATTCAGCCGAAGCAGCCATGAATGAGGCATACTTGCTGAATCGGTCCACCACTACTATGATGCTCCCGAACCCTTCTGACTTCGGCAGGCAAGTAATGAAGTCCATGGAGATACTTTTCCATGGTCCCTCAGGTATGGGGAGAGGTTCAAGAAGGCCCCCTGGCTGTTGTTGCGAGACTTTGTCTTGTTGGCATACAAGACAAGTCCGAACATATTCCTCTACCCCATCGCGCATCCTTGGCCAATAGTAGATGGACTTGAGTAGTGCAAGGGTTCGCCTGACCCCTGGATGTCCCGCCCACAATGAGTCATGGCATTCCCTTGTCAACTCCCGACGTAGGTTTGCTCATTTCGGTACGTAGACACGATGACCCCTGGTGTAGATCAACTCATCTTCTAGCCAAAACCTTCGTGTCTTGCCTTCCTTGATTAAGGACAATAGGCTTTGAGCTTGTGGATCGGTCTTAATTCCCTCCTTAATCTTATCCATCAGTGAGCTAGTCACCTTCGATATGCTTGTCAACTCCGCCTTCCGACTTAGTGCATCGGCGACCACGTTCACCTTCCCCGGCTTGTACTCCATGACGTAGTCGAACTCGGCCAAGAAATCCTGCCATCTTGCTTGTTTTGGACTAAGCTTCTTCTGAGTTTGGAAGTAGCTCGTCGCCACATTATCGGTCATGATTGCAAACTTGGTGCCAAGCAAGTAATGTCGCCACGTACGTAGGCAATGGATGACGGCAGTCATCTCCTTTTCTTGCACGGTGTAGCGTCTTTCGGCATCATTCAGTTTTCTGCTTTCATACGCTATCGGATGCCCTTCTTGCATTAGTACCCCACCAATAGCATAGTCAGATGCATCGGTATGAACTTCATATTGCTTGCTATGGTCGGGAAGACTTAGCACCGGTTCTTCACATATGGCAGTTTTCAAGTCGTCGAAGGCTTCTTGGCACTTAGATGACCACTCCCATGCCTTATCCTTCTTGAGGAGGTCGGTAAGGGGTGCGGCCCTTGCGGAATATCCCTTTATAAAGCGCCGATAGTAATTAACTAGCCCAAGAAAAGACCGAAGCTCACGTACCTTTGTCGGCGGCTCCCATTGTTGGATTGCTTGGATCTTGCAATCCTCCATCATAAGCTTGCCGTCTTGGATCTTATGTCCAAGGAACAACACCTCCGGCTTAGCGAACGAGCATTTCTCCTTCTTAATGAACAACTCGTTCTCTCGCAAGACTTTGAACACCTCCCTCAAGTGTTCAATGTGCTCCCCCAACGTCTTGCTATAGACCACGATGTCGTCTAAGTACACAACTACGAACCGATCGAGGTAGGGATGAAATAACTTGTTCATCAACGTACAAAAGGTGGCCGGCGCATTCGTTAGACCAAAGGGCATAACAAGAAACTCATACGAACCGTACCTTGTAATGCATGCCGTCTTTGGTTCATCCCCTTCGGCGATTCGGACTTGGTAGTATCCCGAACACAAGTCCAACTTAGAGAAGTAGCGTGCATGCCCCAACTGATCGAACAAGTCGGCAATAAGGGGAATGGGGTACTTGTTCTTCACTGTTACCTTGTTTAGCGCCCGGTAGTCGATGCACATGCGAAGCGACCCATCCTTCTTCTTTTGGAACAAGACCGGAGCACCGAATGGCGCCTTGGATGGCCGAATGAATCTGGCGTCCAATAGTTCTTTCAATTGTCTTCTCAGCTCCGCGAGCTCGGGAGGGGCCATCCTATAAGCTGCCATAGCAGGTGGCTTTGCTCCCGGCTCCAACTCTATTTGGTGGTCGACTTCCCTCCTTGGTGGTAGCTTCTTTGGCAACTCGGACGGTGATACATCTTTGAACTCCTCCAAAACAGTAGCTACCTCTCTTGGCACGTCATCGAGCGGCTTTAACTCCTCATCATCGTGCTCCTTAAGGATTGCTAGATAGCTATCCTCACCCCGCTTGATGCCTTTCTTGAATTGCAATGTCGACAATGTCTTTGCTTCATGCTTCGCGGCCCGTCTTGTCGGCACTACGCACGACTTCTCTCCATTAATTATATATAAGCTGTTTGAATGCGGCACCGGAATAGCCCGTACTTGATCGTAAAACTCCATCCTAAGGACAACCTTGAAGTCGTCCATCGGCACTATTGAGAAGTCGAGATTCCCATGCCACGCTCCAACGGTGGTTCGAACTCCTCGTGCCACTCCATGTATAGGCCGTGCAGGCGAGTTCACTGCCTTGATAGTCCTTCCTTCACCGCTGCTCTTAACTCCAAGCCTTTGAGCTTCTTCAATAGACATGAAGTTATGGGTTGCACCCGTATCGAGCATTGCCGACGTTGGCTTCCCTGCCACCGTGATGTCAGCAAACAATAGGCCTTTGCCTTGCGGTTTAGCGACTGTTTGAATGGCATTAAAGCGCTGCAACGAACCCATCTGTGCACCGTCGCCTCCCTCGGCTTCCTTCTCTCCTTGATGTCCTCCCAAAAGCGCACTTAAGGCTTGCCTTTGTGGGCAGTGCCTTGCCCAATGTGGTCCATTACAAAGGAAGCATTTATTGTCATTAGGTGGGTTAGAAGGCTTACCTCCTTGTTGCTTGCCTTTGTATCGGTTCTTCCCCGCATAGCTGCTGCCTTGTCGAGACTCCTCACGACGTTGCGGTCTCTCTCCCCCACTTTTAACATGGCTGGCCTTCCTCTCCTTTCCCTTGGCAACGGACTCCTTTTGGCCAACGTAATCGATCAAGCTCTCGGCGGTAGCAATGGCGGCGACAAGGTCTTGAACCCCGCGCCGTCGTAGCTCCGTCTTTGCCCATGGTTGCAATCCGTCCATGAAGTAGAAGAGGGCATCTTTATCAGGCAAATCGGGCATCTCAAGCACAAGATTAGTAAACTCCTTGATATAATCTCGGATAGTGCTCGTATGCTTGAGTCGTCGTAAGCGAGCTCTTGCCTCATCTTCGGCATTCTCGGGGTAGAATTGGCGCTTAAGTTCTCTAATGAACTCATCAAAGGTAGAGATGGTGCATATACCTTTCTCAACATCGCTCCTTCTTCTCCTCCACCATAACATGGCGGTGTCCGTGAGGTATAGAGCAGCCGTAGTGATCTTTGCATCATCCTCCGTGACTCCCACTGCTCTAAAGTATTGATCTAGCCCCCACAAGAAGTTGTCAACTTCACGTGCATTCCGTGAGCCCCCGTATGTCTTTGGCTTTGGTACCTCCACGCGCCTTGTCTCCACAGCGGCGCTACTTGTTGCTCCTCCCATAGCAACTGCCCGTTTGCATAGGTTGATGTCCCCATGCATGTCTTCCACACGCGCAACAACTTGAGCAAGTTCGTCGCGCACCTTGTTGATCTCCCCGCGCAAGGACTCTTCTAGCTGTAGCAACATGCCTTTAATCGCAGTATGGATAGCGGCATCCTCCGCCTCTAAGTCATCCACCCTTGGACTTAGATCCTCCAACTGGGCCTCCATGCCCCCCACGACTTCTTCGATGTGAAGCAAGCGTGAGTCGAACGCAGCTGCAATATCCTTGGACCTCTCGCGTCGCGACACCACGGGATCAACAAGTCCTTCCCGTCCCTGCTTCAGAGTGACCTCGGAAGGTTGTGTTGAAGACTTACCACCAACATTGGGCTCAATAACTAACCCGGTAGCACTTGGCTTCGCGGTAGCTTTGCCGGCACCACTTTTCCCCATTTTGAACGAGGCGTCGAACACTGCTCTGATACCAACTGTCACGAGCTTATCTTTTCTCCTTGATAAAGCACTCGTGCGGCCTTAGTAACCTCTCTTACTAAGCAGCCTTAATTCCCCAAAGATGGCTAGAACAACTCACAAGAGAAGAGTAGAGTACTTAAAGAAAGGAAAGCTTGTATTAACAAGTAAAACCTTTACAAGTGTGTATAAGGCTTGTGGCTTTGTGTTGATGACCACTTGATGCCTTGATCATAACTCTAAGCACCTATTTATAGGGCTCTAAACCGACCTACATATGTCCTAGAGAGTTCTAGGCATTTTGCCTCATGTTGGAAAAGTCAAGCCTTCAAGGAAGCTTCATGAACATGGTGGCTGCCTCTAGACTTTTCTCCATGTTGCTTGCTGGTTTGAGAGATTTCCAGGTCTGCCCAGAACATGCCACTGCTGTCCACAAAGTTCCATAGAGTTCCAAGCATCTAGAGATGCCAAGAATTACCCGGAAGGTTCCGTCATGTTCCGAGAACATCCTAGCTGCGTTTCTAGGCGTTTCTAGAGCCTTCCATGCATTCTCCAAGCTGCTATAAGCTGCTGGAACCTCCTGGAACTATGTCCAACCCTCTACACTCCTCCGGATCCTTCCAAGCCCTTCCCCAAGTCATGCCGGAGTCAAGATACTTGCGGGAAAAATGGGCGCGTCGTGACAATAGGCACTCCTGCACACAAACTCTCAACGGTTGAATTCCAGCCGCCATTGTGTTAGTAACCCTCCAACTGAGGAATGGTTCAACACTTGCTCTTGCGGACACCAACTTGCTATCAAACCCCTATCTTTGATTTCAGCTACAAACTCCAGTGACAAAAATGCAGATTCACCAACAACAAGATCAGGCCTAATTACACAGAGGAAAGGATACTTGCTATTTGCAAGTCCCCAGCCAAATTCTTCAAGCTGTTTTGGTGTGAAGACAGCTATGCTACCAAAGTTCACATGTTCAAGAGTTTGGCGCCTTATAGTTCAGCCATTCAAGGCACTCAGTTTCTTAATTCCATAAGCTGCATCCTATGCCATTAAAAGGGGTATCTGATTCAAAGCATTCAGTTTCAAGGCACTCAGTTCTGGTATCTGATTGAGATGTAAATTGAGAGGTCCAATTGCATAAACATATGGAGGCATAGAAGATGATAGAGCATCCAGAACTTTGCATCAAATGTATGAAGAACAACTGCTGATGCTTTATGAATTTTGTCACCCGTTGCTTCCATGAAGAAGTTAAATTGGATGTTGTCGGGATTCGTTGTTCGAAAGAAGGTTGGGAGATCTCGTATACAGATGTCTTTCATTCCTGGAATCCAGTCTATTACCTTGTTTAAATACCTGTTTGTGAAATAGCTCTCATCTACATGTGAGAAGCAGCAATTTGTTAAGAGAGACTAGCCTAAAAGATATATATATATATATACAGTCCTTTTCAAATAAGGAGGTCCGTAAGTTTCAGAAAATGCGGATGCCAGACGATAGTTGTTGGATTGGTTTTAATGAGCTTCAACGACTCAGATTAAAACACGAGATATGGGTCATTCTAAGATTATACGGGCGGGTATTATTGCTGAATTCGACCCGATTACAGAATACAACACCCCGCCAGCAACACACACTACTCGTTTCGCGCTCTTCGATTCCCGCCTTTCGACTTTCACCTATTCAATCCCTCTCAGACTTCTAAACTTCCCAAATTTGCTATCATGCTTCTCAGAGAGAGAGACAGAGAACTATTGTTGCAACCTCTAACTTATAAGAAATTCGATCGATCTTTCAGGTAGTAACTTTACACTGCTTATTTTTCCTTTCCCAATTGATTTCTTTTGAGAGCTTTTGATTTTCGGTAAATTTTAGGGCATGGAATAGGTTTTTCTTTCTTTGGGGAAAATAGAGCATGGAATAGATAAGAAATTGTAATATATTATTTGATTTAGTTCATAATTTTTTGGATGGTTATGTGGGTTACGGTTTTTTTAGTATATAGCTTACTGCAGTAACAACCAATTTAGTCTTTGAATGCCTTAGCTAGATGTATTATATGGGTTTCAGTATTTTAATGTCCTTCATTTAATTGAGGTTGATCATAGATGCAGTGATTCTTGTAAAACTATCAACCTTGCTCATTCTGTGTTCACTCAAACTGTAGGCTATTATGTGGTTTGATTCTAAGTGATTTTAGTTTTCTATCATGACAACTTAGTATGATGGATATGATTCAGGAGGTAAGATTAGAGGCAATGAATTGGCAAGCAGTTTTTCATTCTGCTGAGAGCACCCACGAGGAGTACATTCCTGAAGTAGCTGATGTTTTCAAACCCACAAAAAATCGTCAATTCCAAACAATTGATGAGTTTTTTGACTTTTACAATAAGTATGCTTTTGAAGCAGGGTTTAGTGTTCGTAGAAGCTCCACTGCCAAGAGCAGAGACAATTCTGAAATCATAAGGCAAGAATTTTGTTGTCACAAAGAAGGGCATTTAAAGAAGAAGCACACTACTCAGTCAAAAAGAAGGACAGGGGTTAAAAGAATGGGTTGTTTAGCAAAGGTTGCAGCTGTGAAGAAATCTAGCACATATGTGATCACTCATTTTACAGAGGCTCATAACCATCCTTTGACACCTCCCGATAGTGTTCATTTGTTACCATCTCATCGCCAAGTTTCAGATGCTACCAAATGCTTAACTATGGAACTTGGACTAGTAAATATTGCAACCCACCAACAAATCAGTTTGTTGGAAGTTCAATCAGGAGGAATTCAACATATGGGCTGCACAAGGATGGATATATACAACCATAAGAGAGATAAGAAAGCAGAGTTTCAAGGACATGATGGAGATATGTTGCATGCTCACTTTTTGTCACAGCAAGAGAAAAATCCATTCTTCACTTTCAAGATTGAAGAAGATGGTGAAAATCGAATCAAACATTGCTTTTGGGCAGATGCAACCTCGAGGATGAATTATAGTTTCTTTGGGGATGTTGTTATCTTTGATACGACATACAACACTAATAAATATCGGCTGATATTTGCACCACTACTAGGGATTAACCATCATGGTCAGACCATTTTGTTTGGTTGTGCGTTCTTAGGTAATGAATCCTCAGACTCATTTGTTTGGTTACTCCATACTTTTTTAGAAGCAATGCCTGGAGGAAGCTTGCCAAAGATGATCATTACTGATCAAGATCCCGCTATGAAGATTGCCATTTCTCAAGTTCTTCCTGACACGTTCCATAGGTACTGTAGCTGGCACATATTGGATAAGTTTTCTGAAAAGATAGGTTCAGTGAAGTGTAGTAAATATTATGATGACTTTAAGAGTTGTGTATGGAATACAGAGAGCACATACGAATTTCATAAAAAGTGGAATGAAGTCGTTGAGAGGAGTAGCTTGGCTGACAATGGATGGCTTCAATCAATTTATGATATTCGAGCATCATGGGTACCTGCATACTGTAATCACACTTTCTCGGCTGGAATGTCAAGTAGTCAACGTGCAGAAAGTTCTCATGCATTTTTCAAGAAGTATGTAGACCACAAGAATTCATTACTAGACTTTGTGATTCGCTTTAATAGAGGACTTGTGCATCAACGTCATCAAGAGTTAGTTTCTACTCACATTGATGCAAATGAAAAGCCTCCATTACAAACCCCTCATCCGATGGAGTCTCAAATGGCTAGTGTTTATACTCGTTATTGTTTCCAGCAACTACAAAGTGAATTTTATATTTGTTTCTTCAACTACAGATATCAACTTATGAGAGAGGATGACAACCAAAGAGTGTATTTGGTCAAGAAAAGAAGTGACCAGATTCAAAAGGATCGGGAAATTAGTTATGATAAGCACATGAAGTTTGCTGCATGTACTTGCAAAAAATTTGAAAGTGAAGGAATCGTGTGCAGACACATCATGGGATATTTGCTGAAAGTGGAGGAAATAGATTACTTGCCTGAGCAATATATTTTGAAGAGGTGGACTAAGGTGGCAAAGGCTCACGGAGTCAGAGACTTAGATGGCTTGGAGATTAAGGAGACGAATGCATTGGTAGCGAAACGCAGTAAATTATTTCATCATGCTTCACTTGTTATTGACAGAATTCTTACAAGCTCTGAAGAAGCTCATACCATGTTCATTGAGGCTCTTGATAGTATGCTTGATAAGCTCAAACAAATGCAAGTCAATAACAATGAAGTTGCATGTGATGTTCAACAACTTCAACATAGATATAATGAGCCAAATGAAGTTAGAGCAAAGGGTTGTGGAAAAAGACATAAGAAAATTAAGGAGAAGGCAAAGAAGAAGAGAAGTATTGTAGATTCAGATACAAATTCAAGAAGAAAATGTCATGGATGTGGTTTATATGGGCAGAAACATGATAAACGGAACTGTCCTGCACTTAAAAAGCCTGAACATAGGTAACATGGCCATTCCTTTTCGTTTTAAGCTCATTTGCCTTGTCCATGCATATTCCAGTTCAACAATTAATGTCATGAGGAATTTAGATTGCTGTAGGGCATGTACTTTGTGGTGTTGTCATATATTTGATCTTCAGTTGTGTTAATGGGTTCCTGGATGTGAAATTGAATTGAGTTCTGATTCTGTACTCTGTTACAGTGTATATTAAGGACAATGTACTTACTTAAATGGTTACTTATATAGCTGCATAGTTCTGTTTTTCATAGATCTCAATTTTTAGTTGTGTGATTAAAGTATATATATTTTTTTCTTACAGGTCTAAAGATCCAAATCAGTTGAGTTCCTTTGCAGAAGATGATGAGGAGACAATATCAACTGGTGAAGAGGAGGAGTCAAGTTCCTTTGATGAAGATGAGGGTATTTGAGATTTAGCTGCTTTTGGAAAGAACATATTCATTTTTGGTCTTCTAACATAGGAGAAGAGTACAAATACAGAAATTGCTCATCAAAATGGTTATTTGCATAATGTCATCCGATCCAATCACTACTGTTGTTATTTTTGTATTACCATAATTGCAGTGAGCTGATGTATTTTAGAGGAGTTGCTATAATTATTATGCAATATTTAACTAGTTCAGTAATGGTTGCTACCTTCTCATATATGTGTTCATTTGTCTTATTTTGTAGTTAGCATAGATTGATTGAGTACGAAGTTTTAGATGGATTGATAAACAAGAGTCCAAGAATTGGAATAACTGGGAATCGTTTCATTAAGTGTAAGCTATTTTAATCACACACACCAATATGCAGCTTGTGATGGTTTCTTAGCTTAGCACAGATTGAAACTAAAACTTTTTCTTTGATAAACTGTATAAACACTTGTTTCATTCGGTGCAAGCTAGCAATATTACTCACAAAATGCACCAACATCATTAAATTTATTCATTTACTTGGGTGTAAAACGCAGACCTCATATGGCTAAAGTCTATCCTGCATCATAGAACAAAATAGGGCCTTAACGCCACATAATTACTAAAGCACTAATCCTTTAGAAGGTGTCGACATATATTTGTCAAATTGTACAGCCAAACGCCAAAACCAGTCCCGGTTCCAGCAATCCTGAAAGCAAGCAATGTCACAACATCGAACGGCGTCGTACGGCGACCGAGAAGTTGTGATTTTTGACCCTGATTGATGCGGTAGTGGCGGGGATCAGAGTCGACCGAGGTTTGAGTGATGGAGAAGATTTGTTGGGCTCTGGCCAAGGAGATGCCATTTGAGAATTGGAAAAGGTTAAAGAACTGGAAATCTTGGAAATAGAAAGAGGATTTTGAGAGAGATCGTTTTCTTTTCGATAGAGTGTTGCTGGCGACCTGGCGTGTTGTAAATCAATTGGGAAAGGAAAAATAAGCAGTGTAAAGTTACTACCTGAAAGATCGATCGAACTTCTTATAAGTTAGAGGTTGCAACAATAGTTCTCTCTCTCTCTCTGAGAAGCATGATAGCAAATTTGGGAAGTTTAGAAGTCTGAGAGGGATTGAATAGGTGAAAGTCGAAAGGCGGGAATCGAAGAGCGCGAAACGAGTAGTGTGTGTTGCTGGCGGGGTGTTGTATTCTGTAATCGGGTCGAATTCACCAATAATACCCGCCCGTATAATCTTAGAATGACCCATATCTCGTGTTTTAATCTGAGTCGTTGAAGCTCATTAAAACCAATCCAACAACTATCGTCTGACATCCGCATTTTCTGAAACTTACGGACGTCCTTATTTGGCGCCTTATAGTTCAGCCATTCAAGGCACTCAGTTTCTTAATTCCATAAGCTGCATCCTATGCCATTAAAAGGGGTATCTGATTCAAAGCATTCAGTTTCAAGGCACTCAGTTCTGGTATCTGATTGAGATGTAAATTGAGAGGTCCAATTGCATAAACAGATGGAGGCATAGAAGATGAGAGAGCATCCAGAACTTTGCATCAAATGTATGAAGAACAACTGCTGATGCTTTATGAATTTTGTCACCCGTTGCTTCCATGAAGAAGTTAAATTGGATGTTGTCGGGATTCGTTGTTCGAAAGAAGGTTGGGAGATCTCGTATACAGATGTCTTTCATTCCTGGAATCCAGTCTATTACCTTGTTTAAATACCTGTTTGTGAAATAGCTCTCATCTACATGTGAGAAGCAGCAATTTGTTAAGAGAGACTAGCCTAAAAGATATATATATATATATATATATATATATATATATATATAGGATCAGAGGGCTATGAGGTAGAAATTTAATACACCTGAAATGGTGTCATTTCTCACCTTGAAGTGGTGCTAGTCCTTTTTCGATCAAAGCATTATACTGTCTGAATCCCATGAGGCTGCACGCAGAAATAGTGTAGAAAAGTGTAATTGGGATTCCAATGTCTTCAGCAGCTGTTACGGTGAAAACTGACATGAAACCATCTGATACCATGCAACTCGACGGAGGACGATTAGTACTGTTATTGAGTTTCTTGAGGAGAGCGCAAAACGGAGCCAAAAAATTGCGTTTGATGGTGTCACAAAGCAAATCGACAGCTATGGTGGCATCTGCATGAGAATCTGCAAGGCCATCTGGAATAGTTTCAAACCTGAAATCAGGTAATCCATCGAGACATTCGAGAGAGTTTGTGTTGTGCCACACTAAAAGCACAAAGTAGATAGATGAACACAATACCAACAGAACATAATCCAAATAGGAAACAAACCAAGAAACACATATAGGATGAGTAGACAAAAACAAGAACACAAGATATACGTGGTTCGGCAATAGCCTACGTTCACGGAGCGGCAAAGAGAATCTTCACTATCAATGGAGGTTACAAACAGAGAGTAGGGTTACAAACAAAGCCCTAAAGATACTCATTGTTTGCACGCGCGCGCGCGCGCGCACACACACACACAATGCTCTGTATTTATACAACTCTCTCACTAACACTTAACTTACTCGACAAGAACACTGTTCCTCGCCAAAAACCATCAAACTTTTTACGTACACACACACACACACACACACACTCTCCTAACTACAAACACACAATGCTCTGTATTTATACAACTCTCTCACTAACACTTAACTTACTCGACAAGAACACTGTTCCTCGCCAAAGACCATCAAACTTCTTACGTACGCAACAATACCAATCAAAACTTCTAGTATACGACTCGTGCACATCACATGGGTCTTCGCGAGCAACCGTAAGTGAGCGAGTATTATGCGAGCAAGCAAATAAGAGCAAGTGTGAAACCCACACACAATAGTTTGGTCCCAAAGATTTAGTTTGTGGTTGAACTCTGTGTTGACAAAGCTAATGTGAAAGCCTATATAATGTAGTGGTTTTGCCAATGACAAAGCGGGAAACACCTTGCAAAGATACCCTATTCTCAATCTGGATATATCAATGTAGTATGATAAATAAGGATTATCGAACTCGAGGAGTTGGTGAAACTAAATCCTAACACGAAATTAAAAAGCTGACAAACTCGACTACAGTACACTAATGACACTACGAACTTAAGCTAGACAGATCCAAATAACACGAAATTTGGACACAGTAATCTAGACACAGTGAAAAACTACCACACAAAATTTGAGGGTGCTTTGAATTTATTTGGTTACCAAAATAAATCGATTAAGCTACAGCTAATGCAGAAATCAGTAAATTGCAGAAAGTAAATTGTTGGAGGAATTCAATGAGATATGAATGTTAAGAACTTCTCTCCACCCTAGACATACTTACGACCTTCCCAAAATAACAGAACTAACCATGAATGAATACTCCCCACACAAGAGCTTTGGTTAAGTCATCTTGTGTATTACACTCTCTTACTTGGCATGAAAGAGGGAGAGACAATCCGCTCGATCTTGATCCTCAATTAACCGACTTATACATATGGTGATGTAAGCCTAGAGAACTGAAGTCATTATATTCTAAGAATGTTTGAAGAATATTAGAGCTTCAAGGGTTGATAAAGTGGTCACATTTACATCACTAAGGCTTGTTTCACACAAATTCATGTTTGTCTCTAGAGAATATATAATGATAAGGTGATCATGTACACAATCAAGACTATAAATCTTAAGCCATGTATCTGAGCGTGCAGTCAAAGAAACATGAACATGGAAATCTTACGGTGAGAAAACAGTGAAACAAAACTCATCCAATTAGTTGATAGAATCAAAAGGGGTTCAAAATCGTAAGCATATTTAGGGCTTTAATCAGCCCCTAACAAAAGAAATTTAGCTACTCATAGTCTTAGATAATAACATCAAAGAATTCATGAAAAATAAACTAAAAAAGAGAAGAAATAAACTTTTGATCCCTGTCGAGATCGTAGACATGCATTATAGATCTTCTCTTTCCCACGTTCCACTTCTTTCTTCTCTTCTTATTTCTGTCTTTCTCTTATTCACTTCTTCTTTCTTCTCTTCTTATTTCTGTCTTTCTCTTATTCTCTTTCTTCAAGTTTCCAGCCGTCATCTCCTTTAGCTAGCTATCACTAGGCTATATATATTGATTAGCTAGAGCCAAGTAAACCTAGATAGCTAATTGATGTATATGTGCATGCAGACTTCAATTGCAAACGAACTTCTAATTTACTTCAGTTTTGTTTTCTTCTCTTTTTAATCTCAAAATTTCTAGCCCACTCGCCAAAAGTTCTCGCCGAGGACCAAGTCAGCCTCACCAACTATGTATATATATCTCCATTAAGCTAGGTATAATCACCTAGTTCGCCAATCAACTAGATCAAAGACACGTGCCAACCATCACGTGCCAAGCTAGTTCCAATAGCAAACCTGTTTTACCTCAAAACTGCTCACCAGGCCAATTTCATAATATATTATTTAATTTCTTTTTCTTTTTTATTCTTCAAAATACCTAAAAATAAATAAACATAATTAATTCACTCAATTAATAACAATAAACTAAACATAAATAACAAATTAAATACCGAATAGACGCATAAATCTGTACCATATTAACTCGTTTCTTCATCCACTACACATTCACATATGCACCATATATCAAGATTAACCAAAGAAACTTAAATAACATGATCATCTTTTAGTCACAATTCCGGAAGATATAATCACATCATGGACTAGTTAAGGGCTCTAAAGACTCAAAACAAGACTCTTTAAAAACACTAAAACACACAAGAAAAATAAAGAAAAACTCAAAAATATCAAACTTTGGCGAGGAAACCCTTCCACGACGAACTAGTCGTCGGAAAAGACCCCCTCAGGCTTGCCAGACTAAGCTCACTCGCCAGAATTATAAAGAATTAATCACACATTGTAATGAGCTGAAATTTTATGAGCATAAACTAGACACATGTATAAACATTAACTCAAAATTTCAGAATTTTACGAGACCTTTAGCAATGTAAAATAAATTACACAAAACAGCATACTGCACAGTTCCGAATAAACACCAAAAACGAAAATTTATACATTGGCGCTAAGGATATGATATAAACCCCACCCACACTTGAAATTTGTATTGTCCTCAATGTAAAACAAAAGTAAAACATATAATACATCAAACAAGCATGAAATGAGACACATAACACATCACAAATCATACTAAACATGGAGAAAAATAAAGAAAAGAGAAAGATAGAGAGTTAATAATTTCAAATCTGGTTTTCCACGCTTCTCCATCAACATGGATTGCCTCTCAAGTAGCGCTAAATTTAACGTCTTCAGCCAGATAGTGCACACAAATTTCAATCATCTGGTCTAGGATCCTGAAGAGGAATCTCTTCCAAGTCTCGCACTTGAGACGACTCATAGAATGGCTAGAGTTTATGTTCGTTCATCTTAAATAAGTTGTCATCTCTTGGATTCAGAACTTCGACTGCACCATGAGCAAACACATTACAGACAACATAAGGACCAGTCCATCTGGGCCGAAGCTTACCTGGAAACAACTTCAGCCGCGAGTTGAATAACAACATTCTTTGTCTAATGACAAAAGTTTTTCCTTTGATCATCTTTTCATGAAATATTTTTCTCTTCTCCTTGTAAATACGGCTAGATTTATAAGCATTATTTCAAATCTTAACAAGCTCATTCAGCTGTACTTTCTATGAACACCGGCATCATCAATATCAAAATTGAATCATTTCACTGCCCAATATGCCTTGTGTTCAAGCTCCACTGGAAGATGGCAGCATTTGCCATAAACCATCCGATAGGGAGACATTCTAATCGGCGTTTTAAAATTTGTTCTATATGTCCACAACGCTTCATCCAAGCGTTGGCTCCAATCCTTCATTATCGGTTTGGCAATCTTCTCCAGAATTTGTTTGATCTGCCGGTTAGAGACTTTTACTTGCCCGCTCGTCTGAGGATGATAAGGTGTTGCCACCTTATGATGCACATGAAACTTCTTGAGCAACACTGCAAATGACTTGTTGCAAAAGTGAGAACCGTCATCACTTATTATGTACCTGGGAGTGCCAAATTTCACAAAAAATGATTTTAAGAACTTCAAGACAACAACAGCATCGTTAGTACGAGTGGCTATTGCCTCCACCCACTTTGAAACATAATCAACTACAAGTAGAATGTAGCTATTCTGAAAAGAGCTAGGAAAAGGACCCATAAAGTCAATACCCCACACATCAAAGATCTCAACCACTACAATTGGGTGTTGGGGCATTTGATCCTTAGGACCTAAGTTATTTGTCAATTGGCATCTAGCACATGATTTATGACACAATGCTGCATCACCAACTTATGTACATCACCAAACTTATGTGCATCACCTAACTTATGTGCATCTGAAAGGACTCAACCCCGATTTAGTTTCCTAAACCGGAATCAAACCCCTTCTGAAAACACGAACCAACAAAAAACATAAAAATTTCGGCAGAGTAACGCTATTAACGCGGAATTGCCTTTACCTGCACCCAGAAAATACACTTCAACCTATGCCACAAAAACCAAACCGTGGACACCAATCCCATCCGAATTTCTCAATATCATAACAGTAATGTAAAGTAATCAATAAAACTATACTTTACAGAAATCGAGGGAAAAATCGTATAAAAATATAACATAAGAATACTCAGAGCGACTTCTAATATATATATATGTATACAAATAGTAGGTCAAACTAAGAACCTACCATAAAAGAAATATCGCTCGAATACTATGCCTCCGACCGCGACGTGCGACACCCGAATTCAAACTGCAAACTGGGCAAAGAAAACGAAGAGCCCAGGGAAAGACATATAAACCGTTAGAGTGAGTGGACGAAAATAAATGTCTTTCGCCGAATAATATATGTTATAAAAACATATGCGAGTCAAATTGAAAGAATATGATATAGTACATGCACGAGGTGAACCCAAACTCCTCCAGCGTACAGAGCATGCATGGAAAAATCCCACGGGGTCGCTCATGGACACATCCGTGCTAGTACAGTCCGAATCACGGGATCCCAGACCCACACATGATTCTAGCTAGAAAGGCCTCAGGTCAGGGTATCTGTTCCCACCCGGAAATACATCGGCACAAGGAACAGAAATCTGTACCGACCCAGAAATACATCGGCACAAGGTACAGTTCCCCCCTGGTAAACATCCTCGGGGATCAGCCGAGATGCAAGTGTATCGATACAACCACATATACTAAGACTGTACTCTGTGTAAATCAAATCATAAATAGTTTCATGCATACGTATAAAGCATAATGTAAATGCATAATCGTAAAACACATGCTCGTATAAGTCATAATCACAAACGTATGCTCATGCTCGTAAAATGTAATATAAAGACTCGCAATCGGCCAGTGAAAAGAAAGGTCCACTCACAGGTGAGCGTAACGCAATACGTGTTAATCCCGTGATCCGGCGGAAAATTCCTCACCAAACGAGCGATCACGAATCCCTGGATAATCATAAAATCCACTGCTCAAAATCATAACTCGACACCTCAAATCATATCACAAGAAACAACCGTTCCCGGAAACATATAATTCAATAACGACGAAATCATGAAAATCCAATAATCACACCACAAAACCTCGCTATAATTTCCGATGCTCAATTCGAAAAATAAATCTCACCACTGTGATCGGGGCGCGATTCCGAGCGAAACGACATATAACTCGTCGAAAAACACGTCGCTGGAAAAATCGCCGCCACGGATGGCGGCCAACCTGCCCAGAAAATTTCATGCTACACATGGTTTTGAAGATCTCGACGATTCCAACAACTTTCCAGTTCAAAGTTAAGGCCAATTTTGATCGAAAAACCTCCAAAAATCAACTCAAAGTTCCAAACCCTTACCGAAATTTCAAATCGACGGATCTCCTTCCTCCGGCCACGGCAACCTTCAGGACCACTTGCAATAGCTTCCTTAGCTCGAGGCTAACAAAAGCCCCCAAACCCCGAGCTCTAACACCGCCGGAAAATCCACCTCCGATTAACCCAAAATCTCGCCGGAAATCACCGTTTTTCACCGCCACTTTTCTTCCTCCTCCGGCCACCATAGGAGGGGATCCAACTACCAATCCGAAGAGGAGCACGAGCCCAATAATTTTCGTGAAGAAGCCTTGTCCAAATATGGCCGGAATCGACCTCAATTCCGGCGAACCAATTCGGCCTCCAAACGGGTCGACCCACCCGTGGTCAACCCAGTCAACACAAACTTTCTATTTCTGGAAACTTTCCCAAATCGGCATGTATCGATTCCGTATTTATACCGTACGCATATCGAACCCCAAACGGATAAATACGACAATATTCGACGGACAAAAATATTCACAACTTATTCCTCGTAACTCGGAAAAATTCTCCAGAAGTTCCCACAAGCTTGAAATTAAATTCTCTACAACTTCTGCGAAGGATCCCAAATCAAATTCTCGCCCGATAATTTAGTCGCTAACGAATCCGCCATATTAACTAATTATGTCGAAATCGCGACTAATCGCGAAACTCGCAAATCAAGATGATAATCTTTCCATTTACGCTTCAGGTCGATCAACGGTCCAAAACAGATCACAATCACAATTCGGATAGACTCGAACACGAACGGATAAACTCGACAATATTCCAAAATTTTAAATATTCATATTATATTCCTCGATCATCGAAATAATAATCCGGAACCTCCCACGAACTCGAAATCACGCGTACAACAACTCTCGAGAAGAGGCTCAACTCAAAGTCTCGGTCAATAATTAAGTCGTGATCAAAACCGGCGATTCAATCAATTATCGGAGAGCTGCGATTACGCGCTAACTCACGAATTAAGCCGATTATACTACTGATTCTGTTCCGGGTCGTCACAGCATCACCAAACAATGTTGCATCACCTAACTTATGTGCATCCCCAAACAATGTTAGCCAGAAGAATCCACTCTCAAGTACTTTCATCGCAGTCTTCTTTCCAGCAAAATGGCCTCCTGCTATATGTGAGTGATAAAAAAATAGAATGGAATGAAATTCATTTTTAGGCACACACCTTCTTATCAGCAAGTCTGGACAATGTTTCCACAGATACGGCTCATCCCACACATAATACTTAGCTTCTTTGACAAGCTTGTCTTTCTACGCCCTGGTGAAGTCTGGTGGAATGTATATACTGACTTTGTAGTTAACAATATCAGCATACCAGAGCTCCACAGCTTGAAGAACAAAGAGCTGTTCATCTAGAAAGCTATCTCTGAGAGGAAGAATGTCTTCTTCGGCCGTAGACCCTTGGGTGAGTCTACTCAAGTGGTCTGCCACCACGTTTTCAATGCTCTTCTTGTCTTTGATCTCAATATTAAACTCCTGAAGTAAGAGCATCCATCGAATCAACCTGGGCTTGGCATCTTGTTTAGTCATCAAGTATTTCAAAGCAGCATGGTCAGAAAAAATGATAACTTTAGTTCCTAACAAATAAGATCTAAATTTTTTAAGAGCAAAAACCACTGCTAATAGCTTCTTTTCTGTAGTTGAATAGTTCAACTGTGCATCATTCAAAGTACGGGAGACATAATAAATGACATGTGGAAGTTTTTGTGGTCGTTGGCCAAGAACAACGCCAATAACATAGTCTGAAGCATCACACATGATCTCAAATGGTAGACTCCAATCAGGTGCTTGTATGATGGGAGCTGTAGTCAACAATCAGGTGCTTATTTAACGTCCGTTGAGACGGAGTGACCATTTTGATATACGGAGACCGAAGTTGGATAACTATTTTAATATATGTCAAACATCTGATACTAAAGTGTATCTTGACATAGTTGGGTGAGCATATTAGCAATTTTTTCAATTATTAATCTTATTTAATTTCTTGTCTTCAATTGATAAATACAAATTACCTTGTTGCAGTGTTCTATAGATAGCTATAATTTGGTGGATGTGAAAAATATTATGGTAGTGCGCATCTGATTCCCTCACGTTAAGAGTGTAGTGTTTGAGTTTCTGAAATGAGAATTACTGCATAAGAGACACCAAGAGTACAGTAATATAAACTACTAATACGTTGTAACACTCTTCATATAGGGAAGGAAACATTCTGACCAGCTTCAAACTATTAGCGAAACAAATTCAAGAGATAAAAGCAATCAACATAGCGCTAGTTTATTGACCTTATGAGTAATCTTTAGCTTCTTCTTATAGTAGCACATGATTCACTAAATTGTCCAAGTTTGTGGATGAAGAACCATGTGGAGCAGTTGCTTCTTCTGCGAGTTTTTTCCACTCCATGGCCTTATTTCTCAGTTTCTTACCCTTCTCTCCTTCCATCACCTCTTTAACAAGCTTCTCCACTTCGGCTCTCTTCACATCAGTACTGATGATCTCAATGCCGACACCCCAATTTTTGCAAGCCGACCAAGTATTGGTTTGTTGGTCCGAAAAGAAAGGCCAACAGAGAATAGGCACTCCTGCAGTAACACTCTCAATGACTGAATTCCAACCACTGTGTGTTAGAAATCCTCCAACTGCCGGGTGGTTGAGCACTTGCTCTTGTGGGCACCAGCTTGCTATTAGACCTCTTTGTTTCGTTTCAGCCACAAACTCCGGTGGTAAAATAGCAGATTCCCCAATAACCAAATCAGGTCTAATTACCCAAAAGAAGGGAAGCTTGGTATTTGCAAGCCCCCAAGCAAACTCTATCAGAGTTTGTGATGTCATGATCATTATACTTCCAAAGTTGACATAAATGACTGAATTTGGTGCCTTGGAGTTGAGCCATTGGAGGCACTCAGTTTCTTCTTTCCACAGACTATATCCAATAGAATCCAAAGGGTGTTGTGGCTGCTGATTGAGGAGTGGTTGGAGAGGGCCAATTGCATAAAAAGATGGATGCAGCATAGATGAGAGAGCTTCCAAAACATCTTTCTCCAGTGCATCGAAGGTGTGAAGAACAACAGCTTCAGCTTTATTAATTCCTTCAGCCGCGTCCAGGCAGAAGTTCCAGACGATGTCATCAGGATTTGTGACTTGAAAGTTGGTAGGGAGATCCTTCAATCTGATATCCTTCAGTTCTGGAATCCAATCAATGACCTTGTCCAAATACCCGTTCGTCAAACAGCTCTCATCTACAAGCATGTTATAGAAAATTAGAAACTAGAAAAATTAGTCGAGGGTATTCCTACAATGTTTTCCTGCACAAACTAGGAGTAAATATAATCATCAAAAAGTTCGTGTATATCAGTGGTAATAAAGTGATAGCTATTTCTCATGCACCTTTGAGTGGTGCTATGCCTTTTTGTTTCAAAGTAGGGAAGTGTGCATAGGCCATGATGCTGCTTGCGCTGATAGTCCAGAAGAGTGTGACAGGGATTCCATGTTTCTCTGCTGCAGCATGGACGAAGGCACAAAAACCATCTGAAACAATGTGAGTCACCGGAGGACAAATATTGGAAGTCCCCGAGTCAATGAGTTTTGCGAGGAGGTCATCAAACGGAGCCAAGAAATTTTCCCTCAATGACGCACAAAGCAAACCAATGTCTTGCGTTACATCTTCATCTGAATCTGGGAGGCTGTCAGGAATGGTTACAAACCGAAAATCAGGCAAGCCATCGAGGGAGTTGGGTCCTCGAGACTTAAGAAACCGTCTTTGGTTGAACTCTGTGTTGACAAAGGTTATATGAAAACCTCTGTGATGGAGGAGCTTTGCTAGCTTAAGCATTGCCTTTATATGGCTCTGAAGTGGGATTGGCATACAAACAACATGAGGCTTCATAGCTTCAAGTCTTTAGGTTGTGTGTATAACCAGTGTGTTTAACATTCGAATGAAATGCAGGGTTTTATAGCAATAGCAAATTCTGGCATTTGATGCAGTTGTTTCCTCCACTAACATATAGTTTTTTCTTCCCACACTATAGAGGCACCATATCATATTCCTTGAAGGGATTCTGCAAATCTTTGATAGTTGGGTTGTTACCTCTGACTGGTAGATGGCTTCACAATACCTGCAAATATCAATCATACAAAATCTGATTGAGTGGCCATGTGATATATTCGTTTCCTATCCTACAATTTATATTTGATTATATTTATGATCTATGTTATGGTGATTAATATATAAGCCATGCAGCCCATGCTTCACCTAATATATACAGAAAATTTAAATGCCCATGTGAAGCACGACAGTTTCTTTATCAGTCCCTTACTTTTTTAGAAATGAATCGATGAGCACTATCGTAATATGTCCTCTCAAGTTAAGCTAATATGCATTATATGCTGTTAAACTGTTTGTTTGTAAATGCAGCATTGCAGATTATACATAGCGCGCCAGAGATGTGAATCATGAAGAGTTGGAATGTATATATATCCAGGTGAGCAGGTAGTGAGATTTACTGAAATGAAGGTACCGTGCGTAGTGGATCTGCTTATGAATTATATTTTCTTGTTCACCTTTTCAATGTACGTATAATCTCTCTCTATGTGTCGGTACAAACAATGACTGAAAGTGCAGCTTCAAAGCGAACAGAAAGTCAGAAACAGATGAGTGTCACATTAATTTAACAACATTATTAATCATTTCCATATTTATCTAGCTTTTCTTTGATAGCCATCCGGAATGGTCTCAAACCGAAAGTCAGGCAAGCCACATCCATGGAGTTGGGTCCTAGAGATATGAGAAAGAGTCTCTGATTGAAATCTTTATTGACGAAGGTGATATACAAACCTTTATGGTGGAGGAGTTTTGCAAATTTAAGCATTGCCTTTATATGGCTTGGAACTGGAAGTGCAACACAAACTATATGAGGTTTGTGCATAATTGTGCATATATGATTGAAATTGCAACGATTATTACATTTATGAATGAAAATAGACGTCGATATAACGATATTTAACTACTGACTTCAGTTGTTATGAATGTATGGAACATAGAACTAGAGCTAGATTTAATTGGATTGAGTTTGTATTTTGGAGGTTAAGGGCACATTATTTACTTACTGTTTCTCATTTTTCTTCTGGGAACTTTGAGGATAGTTTTATAGATTGTTAAAGACCATTTGTGAAAGAATGGGAAAGCATGATCCGATTATGAAATTTCTCGAGGAAGATAGCAAGAGAACAAGAGGAAAAATGCAAGATATGGAAATTTAAGAGCAACAGACGAGGAGGAATTTAAGACGTCATTCTCATAGAGAAACAAGAAAGGATGATGAAACAGCAACAAGAACAAGCAAGAAGTCCAAGATGTCTAATGAATTGTATCATTGAAGTTGTAGCACAAAAATTCTACACAACCTACAATACTGAAGTTAATATTTTTTATATTAATTGTTCATTTTGTTTTTGAGATGAAAATAGAATATAATAGATCTAATGAGTTACAAAAGAGAACACTGTTTGTCGGTCTGATAGAAATAACTTCCTATAGCAACTTATACTACAACGTGCTTGATACAAGCCTATCACTGACATAACTAGACGGGTTAGACGTAGGAAAATAACTAGAAAAAATTCGGACCCCACATTCTATCTAGTTATACACCCCAAACTATAGCAACGTATGTTGCTCTTGAGCCGTCTTTGCAGCGACTGGAGTTAGTGTGACCTTCTTCTGCGGAGACTCATACTTGGACATCTCCAACACACGGTCATTTGCTGCCCTACTGCCACCAGTTACCAGTGGTGGTGTCTCATCTTGCGCCCATCTCTTCTTTCTTGCCATTGGCACTGGAGCAGTCGTTTTCGATCCTCCAGAAGTCAGCGACGATGCCCCATCTGTGCGTTGTCTGCTACCTTCAATCAGCGGAAATGCCCCACCTGTGTGCACTGAGGATCCATTCTTTGGGTTCTGCTGTGGGATGTTCTTGGAATATCAAGGTTAAATTGCAAAGGGGATGGCGGAGAAGATTAAAAAATTCTGGATTGAATGGAGTGTCCAGAAAGGGACCAAGTAGGCCAGTGCCTGCACTTGGGTCGACATTTAAGGAGATGATTGCCTCTGGGTTCTGTCAACTGGAAATGCTGGCGGAGGAAGCGCGGAGCTGGTTTTACGAGATCCCGCCAGGGTCCATCCATTCATTCCTCGAGCTGGCGGAGAGCTTTCAGAAGCGCTACAGGCTCCAGGGGAAATACAACACCACGGGCATCCTCCTCAAGGTCCGCCAGGGGATGGACGAGAGCCTGTCGAGCTACATCAACCGATGGAGGGCGCTCGCAAGCACATGCAGGGACCTTGATAAGCGAGTGGCCAAGTTAGCCCTGATGGATAATTTGCTCGCCACCCCTTTCGTAGAGAAACTTATGAGGAAGGAGCATATCAACTACGACGAGATTATGGACCTGGTCGTACAGAAGGCGTTAGTGGAGACGCGAGTGTACGAGTCCGCCTCCGAACCCAGTCCCAACAAACCAGAAACAACAAGCACCCAACCACGATAGCTGGCAGACGACGAAAGGCCAACCGGGGGCTTCAAGAGGAACCGGGACACGCACAGACAGAATTACCAAAGGCCTTTCTTCCGCGGTCATCAGGGCAACGACTACAACCAGGCGCGGGGGCAAGCACAGCAGAGTGCCCGCTTTCCGCCAGCGCCACGCTACCGACCGGCGGGACAGGAGGTCTTTACGATCGACGGGCAGTCGCCCGAGCACCTTCTCCGCCTGCATCGACACCGAATACCGCCACCGAACAACATGACGAAAGCAGGGGCTCCGACCGGCCAACTCCCGGATGTATGGTGCGAATTCCACAACGCCGCCACCCACCATACCAACAGCTGCATTATGCTGAAGAAGGCCCTTAAAGACTTGAAAGACGAGCGGACAACCCCTCCCGGGGCGGAAGAACAACAGTGCCAGACGAATGCCAGGACCCGTGGGACTATCAACACGATATCCGGGGGTAAGCGCAAGGAGAGAACATCATCGCCCGATCGCACGAGCAGGGAAGTGCTGGCGATCGGGGCAGGGAGAGCGCCGAAAACATGAAGGAAGGAGACGCCCACCATTAGCTTCACCGCGAAGGACGAGGAGGAAAACCCGAAGGACAGCACCCTACCGTTCGTGATCGACGCGATCATCGACCAATTTCTTGTGAAGAGGGTGCTAGTAGACAGTGGGGCGTCCGTGAACGTAATCTATTTCGACGCGTACACGGCGCTCAGACGGCCCGCCAGCAAGATAACGCAGGACCATGAGTGCATCGCCAGCGTCACAGGCGAAACATCGTATCCAATCGGGAGTGACAGCCTCCGGGTTGAAATTGGCGCGCCCGACTCCCCGCACAGCGAAATCCGAACAGACTTCATCATCATGGACACCCCCTCCCCCTACAACGCCATACTCGGGAGGCCAGGGATCTGCAAACTAAAATTGATCGTCGCAGGGCACCTGCTCTTGGGAAGATTCCCAACCGAGCGTGGGATCGGGCACGTTCGGGGATATAATCACGAGGAAACCGCAGAGCCTCGGGACACGCAGGAGGTTCTGGCCTTGGGGCCCACGGATCGAAAGGCGCGATCCACGCACGAACGGCGAGGGACCACACCTCAAGTGATCTGCTGAAAGGGCGAGGAAACGGACCGCCCGATCGTTCAGACCAGCGTATTCAAACCCAACCAATCCAACTGGGGGACTGGGAGGCAATCCAACAGAAGAGGGACACCTCGCCCGTGGAACGTCCAACATTTGGGGAAGTACTCTCGTTAGAATCTTATTATATTGTACTTTTGTTGTGCTCTTTCCGTTAGTTTATACTTGCGCGCCCGTCCCTCCTTACCCCGCCCGCCCATGTACTCGGGGGACTGGGGATAGGCTACTCGCGTAAATATAACACTTGGTTAAAACCCATAGCCATTCAAAGCCAAGGAGTGGGCGCGCGTTCGCATGAGTCATTCAAAAAGATGCCAAAAAAAGAGAGAAACAAAAATAAGGCACACAGACGGAAAGAAAACAAACTTCATTCATTCACCCGATTACAAAACCTACTCTATTACAAAGGAAAAGAAGGAAAAGAAAAGCTACTCTACTCCGCCCCCGTATCAACATCCAACTCTTCACCCTCCTCCGACGACTCCACCCCAACAGCTTCCACCTGCTCGCCCGGATCCATCCGCCTGACCACCAGCTCCAGCTCCGCCTCAGCAGGTTCCCCAGAAGGCCCCACCTCTATCTCGTACGCAGGAACCTGAGCGCCCGCCCGTCTTTCAACTTCAGACACCAGGAACGCCTCCCGGGCGGCTGCTTCAGCACGCACGCGCTTTAGCACGGCACGCACACACTCCACCTCGGCCACGGCCTTATCCCGGTCAATCTTCGCCAGAGCTTCACAGGCAGCAGCTTCATCCGCCCGGATATTCGCCTCATCCGCACGGGCGATGTACTGACGTGCCAGGTCATTAACCTTGTCCTGACTGGCCACCAACCGCTCCACCACCTTCCGGTGCTCCAGTGCGTCGGCCCTGAGGCGTGCAAGTTCCGCAATCTCCCACGAGCGGACGCGGAAGACCTGCTGCATCAGGCGGGTGCATGAACCGAAGACCGCATCTAGCCCATCAGGAGCGGCATCCTCCAGCGGCTGCAGCAGGGACCCAAGAGAGGCAGCACCATCCGCCAGCATACGGCGCAGCCCATCCACAACATCACCGCCCGACCCAGGAGCGGGGCCGGGGGAGGATCTTTCAGTTCGGGGGCGCTTCTGCGCCCGTTCCTCGCCTTCCCCTTGCGCGGGAGACTTTGGCGCACCCAAGGACAGGAGCGAGGGATTTGGAGAGCAAGAGTATCGTGGAGGACTTAAAGGTCGACTTGAAGACGGAGGCGCGACATGCGCTCGACTCGAAGACGGAAGCACGACGCGCGCATGACCTGAAGACGAAAGCGCAAGAACAACCTCCCGCCTGTCCCCGACATCATCTCGCCCGGCCTGCTGCTGCTCGCGCTCCGCCCGGGCCTGCGCCCCGGATCCAGCAACATCACCTGGTGGCGGACGGGGAGCATCCGTTTGTGGCTCTTGGACGGGCAGGGCAGGGGCACCCACGTTGGAGACAGGCGGCGGACGTGGGGTACTATCCCCCGCGACGGACGGGCCACCACCGTCATCCACCACCTTCTGGACCTTCGCGGCAATATTCCGCATTCTGAGCAGACGACGCTTGACCGCTTTATCCATATCGATTGCCGTGGACTTCGATACTCTCCACTGCAAACGCACGCACGAAATGTTAGCAAACAGATACAACACTTATTAAAATTACCCTATTCCTATTTCTTGTTAGAAAACTACAACACAGCTAGCATGGTTTTATGGCACGCCTGCGCCAATCGGGCACTCGCTCGTACTGAGCGTACGAAAGGACTGGGGGACTTCCGCCCGTATGGGGTGGCCCAGCCCGTTCGAACGGGGGCCGATTTGGAGGAGCGCCAGAGTATATCAGACGAACGGGCGGAGAGGCAACACTTAGCCGAAAGTAGGGGAGGCAAACCACCAGAAACACCAAAACCCACAAATCATAACGACTCCCCTAGCACGGTCTCCAACAGCTCGACGTGTGGCACTCATGCACCACTCCCACGCGCCCACGTGCGTGACGCCTGCCCTTCAAGCAATCATAACGACAACAACATTTAATGCCCGGCCCACGCCAGCATTACATGCGACGGCTAGCATTTATCACGCACCGGTTCCGGAAGGGAGGTCAAAAGGCATGTCACCTCAACCGTCTCATCGGCGCACCACCAAAATCCAAGGCAAGTCACACCGCCCACACGATCGGTGGAAAAAGATCACCCACGCACGTCCGAACAAGGTAAACACCACCGCGCACGAAGGGCACTCCCATCCGTGCACACACCGGTAAGAACTGGCAATACGGTTTAGGCGGCAACAGGCATGGCGCGCTAAACTTGACGGGCGACATGGGCGTAGGGTTCTCCCCGTGTGCGCAACATTAGCAATCGACGCACCAATTCAGTCCTGGCAGGATGCAGGCGCTGGAGGCGACGGGTGTGGGGTACGTCCTCTCCGTACGCAAGAATACGAGTTGCCTATTACGAAAAAGGCAGGGGGCCCGTCCTCCCCCTGCAGACCCTGAAACCGACAGGCGACGGGTGTGGGGTATGTCCCCCCCGTTCCCACAAGTGTAGGCCAGATTAAGTGCCGGAGGCATGGGGCCGGTCCCCTCTCTGGGCGTCCCAAAATCGATAGGCGGCAACAGGCATGGGGTCCGTCCCCTCTCTTGCGCGCGCTAAGGCCGCCACGGGCCTGGGGTTCTTCCCCTCCGTGCGCCGGCTCATTCCAAAGCAGAGGCACGGGGTCTGTCCCCTCTCTGGGCGTCCCAAAATCGATAGGCGGCAACATGCATGGGGTTCGTCCCCTCTCTTGTGCGCGCTAAGGCCGCCACGGGCGTGGGGTTCTTCCCCTCCGTGCGCGGGGTTCTTCCCCTCCGTGCGCCAGCTCATTCCTAGCAGAGGCATGGGATACGTCCCCTCTCCTGATGAAAATCGGTAGCCCGCAACAGGCATGGGGTCCGTCCCCTCTTTGCGCGCGCTAAGCTCGATAGGCGACCACAGGCATGGGGTTCTTCCCCTCCGTACGCCAATTAAGTCCTAGTAGGGATGTGAGGTCCGTCCCCCCCTATAGGCTCCGGGAACGACGCGAGTGGGGGGTGCGCCCTTCCTTGACGTTCGCGAAAGTACAAGTCGAATTAGCGGGGCTAAGCTCGATGGGCGACACGGGCGTGGGGTTCTTCCCCTCCGTGTACGTAACGTTAACGATCGATTCGCCGACTCGGATTCCGGTAAGGGTGTGGAGTCCGTCCTCTCCTTCAAGGGTCCGAGGCCGATGAGCGTAGCCGGGTGTGGGGTCCGTCCTCTCCGGGCGCGAAATCTTCCCGGGTTAGGCGGTAGAGGCCTCTGCGCGCGCTAAGGCCGAAGGGCAGCACGAGTACGTGATCGTGGGCGCTGCAACACTTGTAGGTCGCGGTCCTGATCGCACCGTTGACGCTACAGCGTACGCAACGGCATCCCCGTTGACGTGCGACGTGCACAGTATACCCCATCATTGGCGTACGAACAACATTTGCATACACTCGCACATCATACCATACATTCATGCATCATACCATACATACCTATATACCTATATACCTATATGTCTGTATATCTGTTGCACTTATGTCTGTTCACAACATCGACCCCATCTGGGCGTGCGGCTCCCAAACATATATAGCAAGTCTGGTTTGGAGGCCGGGCCCATAGGTACACGAACGCACGAACAGGCAACACCCCACGAGCGCGCGGCTCCAAACTATCAACATCAGTTCAGACACCGGGCCCAGAATACAGGAACAGGTACACGATTGCAGAAACAGGTACACGCTCGGACGCCCAGGTCCCACTCCGTCATGCGAGCCCTTCCTTGACCGGAGAGTTGGGGGACTTGGGGGTTACAGGATCACGCACCACTGCTCAATCGGATAAGTATTCTTGTTAATCGTACGAAACCTTTTTCAACTCCCCAGTCAAGAAAGTTCTCTTTGACTTGGGGACTTGGGGGACTTGTTAGTATTGCATCATTAGTTGTACGATTAACATACTTATCCACTTAAGCAGGTTAGCAACACCTACCGGACCATCCACAAGACCACCAAGGAAGCTCCAACTTCACTCACCAGACTGACCCCATCCGAGGGCACACGCGCCCGCCAGGCGCACGCCCGAACATACGGATCACACACCAGCAAACACACCAGTTCCACATCGAAGAACACCATCGAACTCCAAACTCAACCACCTATATATGTAAGGTATTTATTACAGGTAAGATCACCAATTCACTCGACCAGAACACTACTCGCACGTTCGCTTGACTGTTATATCCAATACATCATCTGACTTAGGCATCAGAGCGTTGAAGGCGGGCCACCCCGTCTCGACCCCTGACCGCCTGTTTCATTGTTGTATCCTTCTAACAGCGGCACCCGAACGCGCACACCCGATCACCCGACAGAAGAGAGGAAGCGCCCGAAAGGAGAGCCAACCGACGGAAGAAGGAGTCCGCACGCACGAAGAGGAAGAGAGAGAGCGCCCGTCCATCCGAACAGCCCCACCGTTCGGACGCACCAGGAGGAGGAAGTCTATTCGTGTTGCTTCTGCCCCGTTACGCCCCCGCGCGTAATTCGGTAGAAACAGTACGTATAATCTCTCTCTATGTGTCGGTACAAACAATGACTGAAAGTGCAGATTCAAAGCGAACAGAAAGTCAGAAACAGATGAGTGTCACATTAATTTAACAACATTATTAATCATTTCCATATTTATCTAGCTTTTCTTTGATAGCCATCCGGAATGGTCTCAAACCGAAAGTCAGGCAAGCCACATCCATGGAGTTAGGTCCTAGAGATATGAGAAAGAGTCTCTGATTGAAATCTTTATTGACGAAGGTGATATACAAACCTTTATGGTGGAGGAGTTTTGCAAATTTAAGCATTGCCTTTATATGGCTTGGAACTGGAAGTGCAACACAAACTATATGAGGTTTGTGCATAATTGTGCATATATGATTGAAATTGCAACGATTATTACATTTATGACTGAAAATAGACGTCGATATAACGATATTTAACTACTGACTTCAGTTGTTATGAATGTATGGAACATAGAACTGGAGCTACATTTAATTGGATTGAGTTTGTATTTTAGAGGTTAAGGGCACATTATTTACTTACTGTTTCTCATTTTTCTTCTGGGAACTTTGAGGATAGTTTTATAGATTGTTAAAGACCATTTGTGAAAGAATGGGAAAGCATGATCCGATTATGAATTTTCTCGAGGAAGATAGCAAGAGAACAAGAGGAAAAATGCAAGATATGGAAATTTAAGAGAAACAAACGAGGAGGAATTTAAGACGTCATTCTCATAGAGAAACAAGAAAGGATGATGAAACAACAACAAGAACAAGCAAGAAGTCCAAGATGTCTAATGAATTGTATCATTGAAGTTGTAGCACAAAAATTCTACACAACCTACAATACTGAAGTTAATATTTTTTATATTAATTGTTCATTTTGTTTTTGAGATGAAAATAGATTATAATAGATCTGATGAGTTACAAAGGAGAACACTGTTTGTCGGTCTGATAGAAATAACTTCCTATAGCAACTTATACTACAACGTGCTTGATACAAGCCTATCAATGACATAACTAGACGGGCTAGACGTAGGAAAATAACTAGAAAAAATTTGGTCCCCACATTCTAGCTAGTTATACACCACAAACTATAGCAACGTATGTTGCTCTTGAGCCGTCTTTGCAGCGACTGGAGTTAGTGTGACCTTCTTCTGCGGAGACTCATACTTGGACATCTCCAACACACTGTTATTCGCTGCTCTGCTGCCGCCAGTTACCGGTGGTGGTGTCTCATCTTGCGCCCATCTCTTCTTTCTTGCCATTGGCACTGGAGCAGTCGTTTTCGATCCTCCAGAAGTCAGCGACGATGCCCCATCTGTGCGTTGTCTGCTACCTTCAATCAGCGGAAATGCCCCACCTGTGTGCACTGAGGATCCATTCTTTGGGTTCTGCTTTGGGATGTTCTTGGAATATCAAGGCTAAGTTGCAAAGGGGATGGCGGAGAAGATTAAAAAATTCTGGATTCAATGGAGTGTCCAGAAAGGGACCAAGTAGGCCAGTGCCTGCACTTGGGTCGACATTTAAGGAGATGATTGCCTCTGGGTTCTGTCGACTGGCGACGGCTTTGAGGTGTCTAGAGAATTTCTCAACGTTACGGTCTGAGTAGAGAATGGAGATGTCTTTGCGTGGAGGCATGTTCTTAATCAGAATAGATGGACGGCGACGAGAATGGAAAGTCTTAGCTTTTGGCTAAGGAGGTTGAAAGGTTAGGATCAAGGCAAGTGAGAGAGTCTCGTTGGGGAATTAGATTTTGTTGATATGGACTGGTGCTTTTATATTACGTCATTCGATTGACGCAACTTTTTAGAGGAGTTGTGTAACGTGCCACTTGCATGTGATGTTACCGTTTGGTTTAACAGCGCGTCATTCGGGTAATATTCAAGTCTTTTCGCTTACATAGGTAATTTAAGCTCAAGGCTTGAGGGGCAATGTTTGGGTCTGAAATAAATTGAAAGGACCCAACCCCGATTTAGTTTCCTAAACCGGAATCAAACCCATTCTGAAAACACGAACCAACAAAAACCATAAAAATTTCGGCAGAGTAACGCTACTAACGCGGAATTGCCTTTACCTGCACCCGGAAAATAACACTTCATCCTATGCCACAAAAGCCAAACCGTGGGCACCAATCCCATCCGGATTTCTCAATATCATATCAATAGCATAAAGCAGTAAACATAACTGTACTTTATAGAAAATCCGGGGAAAATCACATAAAACATGTATTAATAATGTATCAGAGCGACCTCTAGTGTATATATACAAAATATACAACAGTAGGCAAAACAAGAAACCTACTGGAAAAGAAAGGTAGCTCGAAAAACTATCCTCCGACCACGACATGAGACACTAGAATCTGAACTGCAAACTGGGCACGGAAACCGAAAAGTCGAGGGGAAAGACATGAAAACTGTTAGAGTGAGTGGACGAAAATAAATGTCTTTCGCCGAATAATATATGTCATAAAAACATATGTGAGTCTAAATAGATGAATATAACATAGTACACGAGGAAGACTCTAACTCCTCAAGCATACGAAGCATGCAGCGTAAAACTCTGCGGGGTCACTCATGGACACGTCCGCGCTAGTATAGTCGGAATCACGGGATCCCAGACCCACACGTGATTCTAGCCAGAAAGGCCTCAGGTCAGAGGTCTGCCCCCCCCGGTAAACATTCTCGGGGATCAGCTGGGATGCAAGTGTATCGATACAACAATATATACTGTGACTGTACTCTGTGTAAACCAAATCATAAATAGTTCTATGCAAGTGTATAAAGCATAATGTAAATGCATATACGTAATACATAATTATATAAGCATATTTGTCGATGCATAATCGTAAAACACAAGCTCGAATAAATCATAATCGCATATGCATGCTCATGCTCGTAAAACGTGTATTAAAGACTCGCGACTAATAAGTGAAAAGAAATTGTCCACTCACAGGCGAGCAAAACGCGCACTCGCGCTAATCACGTGGTCCAACGGAAGATCCCTCGCCCAAAGCACGATCTTGATCCCCTGAATAATCATAAAATATAACTGATCAAAATCATAGCTCACAACACTGAACCACACCTCGGAAACCAATCGTTTTCGGAAACGTATAACGGATACAAAAATAATTAACGAAATTCCCAAAATCTTCACTCAAAACCCTTGACTTAAAATTCGATACCCAAATACACTCAAAAACCTCAAGGCGACGATCGGGGCACAAATACGAGTGAAACAACATATAACTCGTTGAAAACCAAAAAGTCAACGCTCTCGTCGGAGCGCCGCCAGCGGCGGCGCGCCGTCAACCGAGGAATTCTCTGGCGAGGAGATCCCAGTTCTCAAGCTTACCTCAAGCCCAACATACTTTTCAACTAGCACAAGTTCCAATTATCACTTAATCGACCGAAAAACAGCTCGGAAATTCAAGGTCAAATTAAACTCCGGCAACCACTACGGGTTCCACCAACAAACCATCCTCGTCCAAAATCAATCACCTAGGAAGCATCAATAGAGAAAGGGGAGTCAAAACCCCATCACCCCCGTCACCACAGCTCGCTGGAGCTCCTCCCCCATCACCGGCGAAAACCCACGGAATAACCCGATTTGAAATCCCACAAATCTCAACCAATTCATACAAACTCAAACATAATTCGATAAAAGGAACTCAAGAGGATTCTATCCATACCAAGGGCGTGGCTGGAGGTGGCCGAAAAGTCCGGGTCGGCCGGTGAGTCACAAACAGGTCGTGTTTTCTCCACGGGTCAACAGCAAAAGTCAACGCCGGTTAAACTTCCAATAGTGTTTTCTACAATTTTTCCACTATTTTTGATATTTATACTAGCGTCTCGGGACGATCGACGGTCCAAAACGGATAACCATCACGATTCAGATAAACTCGATACGAACGGATAAATTCGACGATATTCCGAAACTTTAAATATTCATATTATATTCCTCGGTCGTCGAAATAATCATCCGGAACTGCTCACGAACTCGAAATCACGTGTACAACAATTCTCGAGAAGAGACTCAACTCAAATTCTCGGCCAATAATTAAGTCACGATTGAAACCGGTGAAAGGACCCAACCCCGATTTAGTTTCCTAAACCAGAATCAAACCCTTTCTGAAAACACGAACCAACAAAAACCATCAAAATTTCGGCAGAGTAACGCTACTAACGCGGAATTGCCATAACCTGCACCCGGAAAATAACACTTCATCCTATGCCACAAAAATCAAACTGTGGGCACCAATCCCATCCTGATTTCTCAATATCATAACAGTAATGTAAAGTAATAAATATAACTATACTTTACAAAAATCCAAGGAAAATTGTATGAAAGTATACAACAGAAAGCTTAGAGCGACCTCTAGTGTATAATAATATAAATATACCACAGCAGGCAGAACAAGAAACCTACTGGAAGAAACAAGGTAGCTCGAACACTATGCCTCCAACCACGACGTGCGACACCAGAGTCCAAACTGCAAACTGAGCACGGAAACCGAAAATCCCAGGGGAAAGACATATAAACCGTTAGAGTGAGTGGACAAAAATAAATGTCTTTCGCCGAATAATATATGTTATAAAAAAAACATATGCGAGTCAAATTGAAAGAATATGATATAGTACACGAGGTGAACACAAACCCCTCCAGCGTACAGAGCATGCATGAAAAAATCCCACAGGGTCGCTCATGGACACATCCGTGCTAGTACAGTCCGAATCACGGGATCCCAGACCCATACGTGATTCTAGCTAGAAAGGCCTCAGGTCAGGGTATTTGTTCCCACCCGGAAATACATCGGCACAAGGAACAGAAATCTGTACCCACTCGAAAATACATCGGCACACGGTATAGTTCCCCCCTGGTAGACATCCTCGGGGATCAGTCGGGATGCAAGTGTATCGATACAACCACATATACTAAGACTGTATTCTGTGTAAATCAAATCATAAATAGTTTCATGCATACGTATAAAGCATAATGTAAATGCATAATCGTAAAACACATGCTCGTATAAGTCATAATATAAAGACTCACAATCGATCAGTGAAAAGAAAGATCCACTCACAGACGAGCGTAACGCAATACGCGTTAATCCCATGATCCGGGGGAAAATCTCTCGCCAAACGAATGATCACGAACCCCTGAATAATCATAAAATCTACCGCTCAAAATCATAACTCGAAACCTCAAGTCATATCACGAGAAACACCCGTTCCCGGAAACATATAATTCAATATCGACAAAATCGTTAAAATCCGATAATCACACCACAAAACCTCGCTATAATTTCTGATGCTCAAATTGAAAAACAAACCTCACCACTGCGATCGGGGCGCGATTCCGAGTGAAACGACATATAACTCGTCGAAAAGTCGCCGCCGCTGCCTCCGGCCGCCGGAATATCCAACCTGCCTAGAAAATTTCATGCTACACATGGTTTTGAAGATCTCGACAATTCTAACAACTTTCCAGTTATAAGTTAAGGCCAATTTTGACCGGAAAACCTCCAAAAATCAACTCAAAGTTCCAAACCCTTACCGGAATTTCAAATCGACGAATCTCTCTCCTCCGGCCACGGCAACCCTCAAGACCACTTGGAAAAGCTTCCTTGGCTCGAGGCTAACAAAACCCCTCAAATAGGAGCGACCATCGCGGCCTCCACGCTGTCACCCGAAGCCGTGAAAACTCGCCGGAATCTACCCAAAATTCTCAAACTTTGACAAGCCATAACTTCTTCATCCTGCAACCAAATTGAAGGAATGACCTATCAAAAGAAAGAGGAGCTCAAACCCAACAACTTTTATGAAGACACCACGGCCAAAAGAGGCCGGAATTGAGCTCAACCAACGCAAACAAAATTCGGCCTGGAATGGGTCAGTTTTGACCCACGGGTCAAACTGGTCAACGGGCCAGATTTCCCAAAATGAAAAGTTTCCAAAATCGGCAAGTATTCTCCCGTATTTATACCGTACGCGTATCGAATCCCAAATGGATAAATACGACAATATTCGACGGACAAAAATATTCACAACTTATTCCTCGTAACTCGGAAAAATCCTCCAGAAGTTCCCACGAGCTCAAAATTAAATTCTCTATAACTTCCACGAAGGATCCTAAATCAAATTCTCGCCCGATAATTTAGTCACTAACGAAGCCGCCATATTAAAAGATTACGTCGAAACCACGACAAATCGCGAAACTCGCAAATCAAGTCGATAATCGTTCCATTTACGCTTCGGGTCGATCAACGGTCCAAAACTGATCACAATCACGATTCGGATAGACTCGAACACGAACGGATAAACTCGACAATATTCTGAAATTTCAAATATTCATATTATATTCCTCGGTCGTCGAAATAATAATCCGGAACCGCCTACGAACTCAAAATCACGCGTACAACAACTCTCGAGAAGAGGCTCAACTCAAATTCTCAGTCAATAATTAAGTCGTGATCAAACCCGACAATTCAATCAATTTACGAAAAATTGCGATCACGCGCAAGCTCGTGGATTAAGCCGATTACACTACTGATTCTATTCCGGGTCGTCACAACCGGCAAATCAAACAAATATCGGAAAACAGTGATTTCACGCTAACTCGTGAATTAAGCTGATTACATTACTGATTCTGTTCCGGGTCGTCACATAAATATTTCATATTGGGCTTGAAAAACTGAAGTCTTGGTGAGCGGCCCAGGATGAGCTGAAGTCTTGGCGAGCGGCATGATTAGAAGATGTAGCTTGGCGAGCGGTCAAGTGGAGAAACATAGTCCGTTTCCATATCAACTTAGGATTGTGGTGTGACGACCCGGAACTGAATCAGTAGTGTAATCGGCTTAATCCACGAGTTAGCGCGTAATCACCGTTTTTCGTAAATTGATTGATTTGCCGGTTTTGATTGTGACTTAATTATCGGCCGAGAATTTGAGTTGAGTCTCTTCTCAAGAATTGTTGTACACGTGATTTTGAGTTCGTGGGCGGTTCCGGATGATTATTTCGATGACCGAGGAATATCTTATGAATATTTGAAATCACGGAAGCTCGTCGTGTTTATCCGTTCGATTTGAGTTATCCGAAACGTGGATGTGATTCATTTTGGACCGTCGATTGTATCAAGCCGCGAGTATAAATATCAGAATAGTCAAATTTTTTTTTGAAAAATCACTGTTTGGAAGTTTGACCGTCGTTTGACCAAAAATTGATCGTTGACTTTTGTTGACCGGAGCTCCACATTGGGTTGCGAACTGCCACCGTCCGACCCAAATTTTCCGGCCACTTCCGGCTTAGTGTAAGATCTACACCGATCACAAGAGTCTCACTTACTTGCGGACGCAGCCAGACTTGAACATGAGGCAGCGCAGGTGGATGGAGTTGATCAACGACTACGATTGCACTTTTGAGTACCATACAGGGAAGACCAATGTTGTTGCCGATGCACTCAGTCGGAAATTCGAAGCTTCGTTGTTCCATGTGTGTATGGCTAGACTATCTATGTTAGCCGAGCTTCGGGCTACGGGAGCCGAGTTCAAGTGGGATGATGATGGAGCTTTGTTGGCTAGTTTTCAGGTTCGACCCGTGTTGGTTGATCAGGTTCGGGAAGCTCAGGATTCAGATTCCTACCTGTTGGACAAGAAGACCATGATACAGAATGGTGTGCCAACAGAGTTTCTGTTGAGTGATGATGGTACGTTGCTATTCAGAGGCAGATTGTGCGTACCTAGAGACGAGAGTCTGAAGAAAGAGATTTTAGACGAGGCTCATTGTTCGGCGTATGCGATGCGTCCCGGAGGTACGAAGATGTTTCGTACATTTCGAGCGTATTACTGGTTGCGCAATATGAAGCGGGAGATTGCCGCATATGTGAACCGATGTTTGATTTGTCAGCAGGTTAAAGCAGAGAGGCAGAAGCCTGCGAGAAAGTTGCAGCCATTGGAGATTCCGATTTGGAAGTGGGAGCACATTACCATGGATTTCGTGTATCAGTTGCAGCGTACTTCAGCTGGCAACACTGGTATTTGGGTTATTGTAGGTCGACTGATGAAATCCACTCATTTTCTCACACTTCCGGGGAAGATTTCAGTGGGTGATACACGCTTTTACTAAGTACTAAATAAACACTTAACACTCAACAAAAACGCATACAATTAAAACCCTTGGTGTAGATGTAGCATTGGTAAATAGGGTATCGTTCTTAACCGGGGATTGAGGGTGCATGCATATTTACGCTATGGTTAAAGGGGGGAGTTTATAATTTGGTTGTTTTGTTTAACAAAAATAAAAGATAAAAACGTGGCATAGTAAACACATCGTTGGCTTCTAAGTTCTAACATGCTTAAACTCATAGACAAGCAAAACAAATAAGAACATAGAATCCTAAACATGCTTACTAAACCGAAAATAAAGTCTAATTACATATATACATGTGATCGACTCATTCCTTCATCCTTTGCCGCTTTATACCTAGATTCCCTAAGTGTCAACGAAATTCCTAACTTTAATCAAAACACACACACATGCTTATAATTGAACAAGACAGCAACCAAATCGAGCTAACTCTCTAATCCAATTTTATCTTTGTTATTAGTTCGTGAAACATGCTTAAAAGAGAACCAAATCGAGTATCTTACTTAAAAACAGTTTCAAGCATTAAGAACATATAAGCACACACATGCATTCGAATCAAAGCTAAAAACACATGGAAGGAACTTAGAAGAATTTAGAAATAAAAAAACCTCTTATCAAAACTTGTTCTCAAAATACAAACAAAGGAAATCCAAACAAAAACCGAAACAAAATAAGAAGGGGTCATGTTACACTTTTAGACTCCGTGAAATCACACCGCAAATCTTCAAGTGTAGCTACTCCTTAGTTGATGGCGAGCCCAAGAATTCCCAGCCAAATCGAGCAAAGTCCTTTTTGAGGTGGATGAGAGTGTTTATGGGGTGTAGTTTGTGGTGTTTCGAGTTTTGAGGGGATGGCCGAGTGTTTGGAGGTTGAGGAGATGATCTTTGGTAGGCTTAGGCGTCTAGAATGAGTGATGCTTGAGAATGAGGCCGAGCTCCCCTTTATATAGGAGAAGAATATGTCTTTTCCTACCAAAACAAGGCTTTCCTTATGTACCCGGGTAAATCTTACAGTCTGTCTTCAAACGCGTTTTCTCGGAGCTTCAGATCTTGGAAAATTCTGATTCTTGTTTCGTTGGAAATTTTATTCAAAGGGCTATAAAATCCGTATAAGGAACACCATATTTGGAGTTGAATTGGATTTACTACGTATTTTAGAAGTTAAGTGACCTGACTGCCCAGTTTTCTTCTTCTTCAAGGAAAATGAAATCTTTATATCTTCAAATCTTGCATTCCTTATTCCCTAATAATTCTTGGCCGAATCTATCATATTCTTGCACATATTTTGGCCCTCAAATCAGGTATTTATCTTCATGGAATATCCTCCCAAAATTCGTCCATTATATGCTCCATATATTCCGCCATATTTGCTCTTTCCTGGGTCGCGCGGGAGAAATGTCTTCATCTTCTTGTCCACCATTTTGGTATCCATTTGCATTTGGCATTTGGTTTCCAATTCTTGACACCATGTGGGAATGCATCTTTGTAACCATTTTGAAGACCATTTCTCGGACCATTTCTTCTCCGGAATTGATAACTTCTCTCCTTAGCCCACTTTTAGCTCCGAATCGCCTCCTTTATTATTTTCTCCTTTATTTCTACCTAAAAGCATAAAGTAAGTTAGAAACATATTTATTAAGCATAAAATAAAGTTAAATGTAGAGAGAATTGTGTTAAGAATCAAGTATGAAATGCGTTGATCAAAACCCCCCACACTTAAACTTTGCTAGTCCCTAGCAAAAACTTAAAATAAAGGAGACGAGAAGGTAAGCTACATAATTCCAACGATGAAGCTAGCCTTCACGTTGAACATATTTCATGGACTCAAATAAAATAAAAACAACTTCTAAGCCCTTAACTAAATTTGTCTCAGAAATTTCTTTATGTATATGGCGATGGAATCACAATTAGAATTTAAAGTTCAACAATTTCGAGAGTTAATAGAAATATGATCATGTTATAAACAAGTAGGACTTGGAGAAAACAATGGTGAAGTTAAAGCTATGCATGTTTCGAACAAGTTTGAATCAAGCTCACATGGATGCACTCATCATATTTTCACTCATGAAAAGAGGTTCACTCAAAATGTATATGTATTGCATCGAAAACCTCATAATTACTTGCACAAATGAACCAAACCATATGCTTACTCATGTAACTTACTCAACCAATTGAAGGCTACTCATCTTAAGGATCATAAAGGACTTTAGAAAGGTTGTAATGAGGCTAAGGCTAAGGCATTCGAAATTTAGATAAGTGGTGGTGTAACAACGTTCCAAAGACTTAGTTTAGCACTTAGAATTCTTCAAATTCGTGGCTCATCCTCTCCACACACTTCTTCTTGTGTCAAACTTCAAGATCGGGGGCCAATTTTCATCTTTTTGGGCCCTAACTTCATTCTCAACTTCCTTTGAGCTTTATGAACAGGACAAAGGCCATATTTCTTCACTTTTGGGCCTTCAATTCGTAGCAATCTCCAAATTCATAAGTATAGGGGACATTAATCCAAACTTATACAATCTAAACACAATGCCTCGAGATCTTTATACTTTTTTCTTCTTTTTCTTTTTTTATCTCGAAAATTTTGGCATTCAAATACAAAATTTGTTGGACAAGTCTATCCCTATACACACATCTTTTCATCATCTTCACGCCACTTTCATTGTGATAGCTTCGAAATTCTTCACCAAGTCTTTTAGAACAAGGGTAGGAACTCTATACTAGGCTAAGTGTTTAGATATAATGTGGTAATGAAAGAAAGGCTAAACGTGGGCTCAAAGGGATTAATCTAGGGGTGTCGCAACTCGTGCGCACAATGGGACACATGGCTATTTGGTTTAAGTGGTGGAAAATCTAAATGCCTTTAATCATATCCAAAATCAAAGTATATATCAACTTAAAAGCTTTGCAAGTCTACATGAGTAAGTTCTAGTAATATCTAGTTCATTAAAATCTATGGCAAGTAATTAGATGAAGCATGTATTATTTTTGAGACATGATGCACGAAAATTCACTCTAAAAGAATAATGTAGGCTCAAAAACTCACTTTAAGGTTCGTATGATCTAAACTTATTCTAGCATGCGAAATCTGTACCATGTTTAATCAAACCATATCCACTACATGTTATAACACTCAAAATATCTCAATTAGCACTAGAAATTGTTTAAGTGATTTGCATGCCACATATATTCGTTTTTGGTCCAATTTCATCATAGACTAGTTAAGAGCATCCTAAGACTCTTTAAAAAAAAATTTTTTAGGGCATCATCCGCCGGAAATTCATTGTCCGCCCAGTTTTAACAATTTATGACTCAAATAAATGGTAAACCCACACCCCCCCCCCCCCACTTGAACTCTACATTGTCCTCAATGTATTTAAGGGAATCATAGAATTTTGTTGGAGAAGGGAAGGTTACGAAATTTTGACTAAAAAGATACGAAAATTTAAAAGATTAGGGAAGAGAAAACAAATCTGTTGAAGATTCCTCCATTGGGTTGCCTCCCAACAAGCGCTTGTTTTTTAACGTCTTACAGCCTAGACGTGATAGTTCTTCATGTGTGTGAGATGGCTGGATCTTCTAGCTTATCTTCTTCTACGGTATCCTCCTGAAGCTTTTCATAGTAGGGCTTAAGTCGGTGTCCATTGACCTTGAATAGTTTCCCGTTCTCTAGAGACTGTATTTCCACGGTTCCATGGAGAAAAACTTGAACAACAACGTACGGACCGACCCATCTTGAGCGTAGCTTGCCCGGAAAAAGTTTAAGTCGTGAGTGAAACAGTAAAACCTTTTGTCCGGCTTTGAATGTCTTTCCACGTATCATCTTGTCATGGATCCTCTTGGTTTTATCCTTATAAATCCATGCATTGTCGAAAGCATCATTCCTTATTTCCTCTAGTTCACAAAGTTGTAGCTTTCGATGTAAACCAGCCTCATCCCGATCCATATTGAACTTCTTGACCGCCCACCATGCCTTGTGCTCGAGTTCTACAGGAAGATGACATGCTTTCCCATAAACTAGTCGAAAGGGTGACATTCCAATGGGAGTTTTGTAAGCAGTTCGATATGCCCATAGTGCATCGTCTAAGCATTGGCTCCAATCTTTCCGGTTGGGCCTGACGGTTCTTTCCAGGATTTTCTTAATCTCACGGTTGGATACTTCGGCTAATCCATTCGTTTGAGGGTGATAAGGTGTCGAAACCTTGTGCTTGACGCCATATTTCCTCATTAAAGCTTCCACCGTTTTGTTGCAGAAATGGCTCCCTCCATCGCTTATGAGAATGCGTGGCATTCCATGTCGACTGAAAATATTAGCTTTAAGGAAATCTGCAACAACTCGTGAATCATTAGTACGGGTGGCTGTGGCTTCCACCCATTTCGAAACATAATCAACGGCGAGTAAAATGTAAGTGTAACCGTTAGACATGGGAAATGGTCCCATAAAATCAATGCCCCACACATCAAAAAGTTCGACATTAAGCATATACTTTTGTGGCATTTGATCACGTGGTCCAATGTTTCCGGATCGTTGGCACCTATCACACTTAGCACAAAAAGCGTTAGAATCACGAAATAGGTTAGGCCAAAAGAATCCACAATCCAATATTTTGAGGGCTGTTTTCCGAGATCCAAAGTGGCCTCCACATGCATCATTATGGCAAAACTTAAGAATGTCTGCGAACTCACTATCTGGAACACACCTACGAATCACTAAATCAGAGCATTGTTTCCATAAGTAAGGTTCATCCCAAATAAAAGTTTTAGCATTGAATCGAAGCTTATCACGTTGAACACTATGCATGTGAGGTGGAAACTTATCGGTAACCAAATAATTAACAATGTCCGCATACCAAGGAGTTTCCGAGGCACTTACCTGAATTCCGAAGAGTTGTTCATCCGGAAAATTCTCCTTAATATCGTTGGTCTCTCTCTCGTGCACAATCCTGGACAAATGATCGGCTACCACGTTTTCCACTCCCTTCTTGTCCTTAATTTCGATGTCAAATTCTTGGAGTAAAAGTATCCAACGAATTAGCCGTGGTTTCGCATCTTTCTTCGCCATCAAATACTTAAGTGCTGCGTGGTCCGTGTACACAATCACCTGATTTTGCAATAAGTATGATCTAAACTTGTCAATCGCAAACACCACTGCAAGCAACTCCTTCTCGGTGGTGGTATAATTGCTTTGTGCGTCATCCATCGTCCGAGACGCATAGTAGATGGTGTGAGACTTCTTGTCTTTCCGCTGACCAAGGACGGCTCCAACAGCATAATTGGATGCGTCGCACATCAACTCAAAGGGTAGTGACCAATCCGGAGCACAAAGTATAGGAGCACTTGTGAGAAGCTCCTTCAATTTTTCAAAGGCAACTTTGCAATCATTATCAAAGTCGAATGGAGTGTCCTTTTGAAGTAGTTTGCACAAGGGTCAAGCTATGTGGGAAAAGTCCTTAATAAATCGTCGATAGAATCCTGCATGACCAAGAAAAGAGCGAATCTTTCTAACCGAAGTCGGAGAGGGTAAGTAGCGAACAAGATCTACCTTAGACTTATCAACTTCAATTCCTTTTTTCGATATAATGTGTCCTAAAACAATCCCTTGAGTAACCATAAAATGACACTTTTCTCAATTAAGCACAAGGTTAGTTTCAACGCATCTTTGCAATATTAACTCTAAATTCCCTAAGCATGCATCGAAATATTTTCCAAAGACACTAAAATCATCCATGAATACTTCAATTATTTTTTCAATAAAGTCAGAAAAGATAGATAGCATGCAACGTTGAAATGTACCTGGTGCGTTGCATAATCCGAATGGCATGCGGCGATAGGCAAACGTTCCAAAAGGGCAAGTGAACATTGTCTTCTCTTGATCCTCTTCCGCAATGCTGATTTGGTTGTAACCGGAGTAACCATCGAGGAAGCAATAAAACTCATGGCCAGCCAATCTCTCGAGCATTTGGTCAATGAATGGCAAGGGAAAATGGTCCTTGCGAGTGCTGGCGTTTAACTTCCTGTAATCGATACAAACACGATGGCCGGTTACCAGTCGTTGAGGGATGAGCTCATTCTCCGCATTCTTGACAACGGTGATGCCGGATTTCTTCGAAACAACTTGAACGGGTGACACCCACCGGCTGTCCGAAATTGGATAAATTACACCACAATCAAGGAGTTTGATAACCTCCTTCTTCACGACTTCCATCATTGGAGGATGGAGTCTACGTTGAGCTTCCCTTGAAGGTTTGGCGCCATCTTCTAAGAAAATCCGATGCACACATGTGGCCGGATTAATTCCTTTGATATCCGCAAGCGTCCAACCTATAGCAGACTTATATTTCGAAAGCACCTCCACCAATTTTTCTTCTTTTGCCGTCTCCAATGAAGATGAGATGATGACCGGTAATTTTTTGTTGTCGCCCAAGTATGCATACTTAAGATGAGCCGGTAACACCTTCAATTCTAACTCCGGAGCTCGGACAATTGAGGGAACCAACGAGTTAGTGCCATAAATGATAGGAATTAGTGGTGAATGACTTACAACTCGTGGTGCTTGGTTTAGTGCCATGGCCATCTCACGAATTCGGGGTTCCAAAGTTTCGATCAAAGAATCAATAAGGGCTTCATCCCCGAGTCGAGTCAGCCCTGCTCCCTCTTGTATGGCCGTGTCGAGTTCATCTTCTCTCAAAGTGTCCAAGTGTAGTTGTGCCATGTCTTCAACAATGTCAATCGAGCACACATCCCTCACACTTGACGTTGGGACCTTCATTGCGTCAAGAATATTGAACTCAATTCTCTCTCCATCGATTTCCATGGAGAATGTGCCTTCGAACACATCAATCTTCGTTCTAGCCGTTCTCATGAAGGGTCGCCCAAGCAACAATGGCGTGGTATTCAACGAACTCTCCTCCATGTCAATGATGTAAAAATCGGCGGGAAATATCAAGTTGTTGACACGGACTAGAACATCCTCCACATATCCTCGTGGATACTTATGCGAACGATCGGCTAATTGGATGATGACGTTATCATGCTTGAGCTCGCCTAACTCCATAGAAGCATAAAGATAGTAGGGCATAACGTTGATTGAAGCTCCTAAGTCAAGCATGACATCTTCGAAATTCTTGTCACCAATTATGCATGGAACAGAAAAACTCCCCGGATCTTTTAGCTTTGGGGGTAGCCGACGTTGCAAGACCGCTGAAACGGTCGCATTCACCTTCACAACCTCCTTTGCCTGTGTTTGCCTCCGTTGAGTGAATAACTCTTTTAAAAACTTAGCATATATCGGCACTTTCTTGATGCACTCGATGAGGGGTAGATTGACTTGCACCTTCCGGAAGATGTCTAAGATTTCTTCATATTGCTCATCCTTCCTTGGTTTTGACAACCTATGTAGAAAAGGTGCACGAGCAAACGGGGCATTAGTATTAACAAAATTTGAAGGATTAGAGTTAATACCTTTCGTTGGGGATGGTTGAGATGGCGATGGTGCCTTAGTAATCTCGGCTTCTTTTGTGGCCAGTTCATCTTCTTCCTCGTACTCTTCTAATACATGGGGAACTTGTGCTTTCTTTGGTCTTGGTGAGGTGGCTTCAAGTATTTTCCCACTTCGTGTCGTAACCGCGCTAACATTTCTCGGATTGGGAAGTGTTTGCGGGGGTAGTTGGCCGGTTTCACGGATGTGGCTCATGAAGTCCAAAACTTGGCCCATTTGTTTCTTCATCTCTTGTATGTCTCGGCCATGGCTATCCAAAGTCTCCTTAGCTTGAGCTTGTCCTGCCAAAAGGACTTGCGTTGAAGCTGACAATTGAGCAATCATCTTGTCATAATCCGGATTTGTAAGTGGTTGGACCGGAGGAGCTTGGTGCGTTGGAGCTTGAGGAGGTGGCGGCCTAGGTTGAAATGGAGCACGTTGGTAGCCTTGATTAGGTGCCGGAGGGTTTAGACATCCCTCATTACTACTCCATTTGAAACCCGGATGATCTCGGTTGCCAAAATTGTTGTTATTGTAATTGTTGTAACGTTGGCCACCTTGATAACCATCTCGACCTCCATTGTAACCGCCAATGGCGTTGACTTGTTCCTGCTCTCCTTCTTGCTCGGTTATAGTAGGACATTGATCATTGTAATGTCCTTGCATATGACAGACACCACAAACGGGTCCTAGGGCAGTTTTGGCTCGTTTAGTCTCAAGTTCGAGCACTTGTTCTAGCATTGTTGCGAGCTTGTCATACTTTTCATCCGTAGCTTGCTTTGAACTCGCCTCCGCGACTGTTTTCCTTGGAGCCATCCCATATTGAGCATCATTGTTGGCTCGATTTTCTAGCAATGTTCGAGCCTCAATTTCGTCTAAGTCCATAAAAGCACCAGCGGCTGCAGCATCGAGTAACTCACGATCAATTGGTTTCAAACCATCATAGAAGTAGTTCATGAGATTGGTCTCCGAAAATCCATGAGAGGGGCATGTGGCGCAAAGGACCTTGAATCGATCATAATACTGGCCGAAGGACTCATCCGATGATTGTGTAATTCCGGTGATCTTCTTCCTCAAAACAGTGATCTTTGAGGCCGGAAAGTACTTCGCCAAAAACAAGTCCGCGAGTTGCTTCCACGTTGTGATGTAGTTTGGAGGAAGCTCCAGAAGCCAAGTTTGAGCTCTATCCATCAATGAAAAGGGGAAAGCCTTGAGCTTGAAAAGTTCTTCATCGGCATCCGAAGGCTTCATACTCATGCAAATGAACTGAAATTGCTTGAGATGCATGTTTGGATCTTCATTTGATAGCCCATGGAAGATTGGTAAACGGTGTAGGAAGCCACTCTTCAACTCAATGTCCTTCTTGTCCTCTTGAGGATCTGAAAATCGAATGCACGAAGGACCGCTACTCCATTCGGTGGAACAAGTGCGTTGACGAAGTGATCGGCGTTCATTGTTATTGGCCATTGGGACTTGTTCGGTTTCTTCTTCACTATAAGGGTCAGTGGAGTGTCTTGATGAGTGTGGCGAGTCTAGACCGTCCTCAACGGTAGGTCGGTCTAAAATCAAAGGCAGTGGAATGATCTCGGAAGTTTGTGCAGAACGACGTGTTTGTAGTCGAGTGTTGCAATGTATGTTGAGATCGTTCATACGTTGTAACTATACCACCACCAAAGAACAAGTGTTAGTATCAAAAGAATACACAATGAATGCATGATACTTCACCAAAACTTGGAAAACAAAAGAAAGAAAGGAGAAAACACACACAAAAATACTTAAGAAAAACACATAGAAATATAACAAAGTACACATTATATATAGGATATAGATTGTAGGAATGGATGTAATGCTTAGATATATATATATATATATATATATATGCAATGTCTAGAATGTACACGAAATGCATGAAATGACTATAAACAAATGTACACACGTTTTCTGCAAAGTTAGACACATATACAATGCAAGACTTATAAACAGGTTAAGATACACACATATGCACACAGAAATTATGCAAGTATAACATTAATCACGTTGGATGCTTTATGTAACACACTTAGAAGAAATTTAAATGCACACATGAAAGATCCTACGTGAAAATGGTATGAATGCATAAGAGAAAACGTTAGAAACCTGCAGAAAACACACAAAGTTACGTGCTAAATACATGATGCAACGTGACCATACGTTTGGCCTCATGTCCCTAACTTCACTTAGGTTAGGGTACCCGGTGATGAAATCCGAGCATCACAAAGCCGCCGGCAGGTTATGCAAGCTATATGCAACGTGGTTAATTCTTTACAAGTTAAAATGCACACGAAATTTACAAGTAATATGCACAAGTATTTTGTTCATTGAGTTTCGCCCTCAATTTAAAGAGAATACGTTCATTGAGCCTTTAGGTCTTTCATTGGACGTGCGACCCGCGCGATAAAATGTACATTCTCAATCAATCGGTCTTGGTTCAATCGAAAAACATGGCCAGTTGGGGATAGAGATAATGCGAGAGGCATGACTAATTTCGACGATGCATCCCGAGGCTTACCGATCATGGAAAGTAGATTTAGTCCTTGTCTTCTTTAGGCAACTTTAATAAGCTTGGCCAGTTGGCAAGAGAGACCACGAGAGGTAGGACCGATTTGAGATCTCGGATCCAAAACCCGTCATAGAAACCGTCACCTTCTAGACACCAAGTTACCAAAGATTTCTTACTCAAAGACAAGTATTCATCCACTCACCGGATCATTGGTATATACTCCCTTGATGCAAGTCTTTCTTAGATCCAGAACCTGTCACCAGTCATAACCCGTTTCTAGACACCATGTCCGACATTCAGCCAAAATTTCGAGAAAGACATTCCCTCAAGTTCTTTGCAAACTCCGCCCTCGACCTTATGTCCATAACTTCACTTAGGTTATGGTGTGCGGTGATGAAATCCACACATCACAAGGGGTTAAGGAGATAAGAACGAAAAAGAGGCGCCATCTATTCCAATGAGTGAGACTTAATCAACCAAATTTGCATACTCAATGTAAATCGAAGACTTCCTTTAATATGTACTTATTTACATGGCTGCAAAACAAACGGTTAGAATGAAACTTATTATGGACATGTATGAAAATTTCGACACTTTACATAATTACTTACATATTCCGACATATATATATACACACTTATTTACACAGATTCACATATTTACAAGCATAAACACACAATTCTTTACAATCCCCGGCAACGGCGCCAAAATTGATACCCGCTTTTACTAAGTACTAAATAAACACTTAACACTCAACAAAAACGCATACAATTAAAACCCTTGGTGTAGATGTAGCATTGGTAAATAGGGTATCGTTCTTAACCGGGGATTGAGGGTGCATGCATATTTACGCTATGGTTAAAGGGGGGAGTTTATAATTTGGTTGTTTTGTTTAACGAAAATAAAAGATAAAAACGTGGCATAGTAAACACATCGTTGGCTTCTAAGTTCTAACATGCTTAAACTCATAGACAAGCAAAACAAACAAGAACATAGAATCCTAAACATGCTTACTAAACCGGAAATAAAGTCTAATTACATATATACATGTGATCGACTCATTCCTTCATCCTTTGCCGCTTTATACCTAGATTCCCTAAGTGTCAACGAAATTCCTAACTTTAATCAAAACACACACACATGCTTATAATTGAACAAGACAGCAACCAAATCGAGCTAACTCTCTAATCCAATTTTATCTTTGTTATTAGTTCGTGAAACATGCTTAAAAGAGAACCAAATCGAGTATCTTACTTAAAAACAGTTTCAAGCATTAAGAACATATAAGCACACACATGCATTCGAATCAAAGCTAAAAACACATGGAAGGAACTTAGAAGAATTTAGAAATAAAAAAACCTCTTATCAAAACTTGTTCTCAAAATACAAACAAAGGAAATCCAAACAAAAACCGAAACAAAATAAGAAGGGGTCATGTTACACTTTTAGACTCCGTGAAATCACACCGCAAATCTTCAAGTGTAGCTACTCCTTAGTTGATGGCGAGCCCAAGAATTCCCAGCCAAATCGAGCAAAGTCCTTCTTGAGGTGGAGGAGAGTGTTTATGGGGTGTAGTTTGTGGTGTTTCGAGTTTTGAGGGGATGGCCGAGTGTTTGGAGGTTGAGTAGATGATCTTTGGCAGGCTTAGGCGTCTAGAATGAGTGATGCTTGAGAATGAGGCCGAGCTCCCCTTTATATAGGAGAATAATATGTCTTTTCCTATCAAAACAAGGCTTTCCTTATGTACCCGGGTAAATCTGACAGTCTGTCTTCAAACGCGTTTTCCCGGAGCTTCAGATCTTGGAAAATTCTGATTCTTGTTTCGTTGGAAAGTTTATTCAAAGGGCTATAAAATCTGTATAAGGAACACCATATTTGGAGTTTAATTGAATTTACTACGGAGTTTAGAAGTTAAGTGACCTGACTACCCAGTTTTCTTCTTCTTCAAGGAAAATGAAATCTTTATATCTTCAAATCTTGCATTCCTTATTCCCTAATAATTCTTGGCCGAATCTATCATATTCTTGCACATATTTTGGCCCTCAAATCAGGTATTTATCTTCATGGAATATCCTCCCAAAATTCGTCCATTATATGCTCCATATATTCCGCCATATTTGCTCTTTCCTGGGTCGCGCGGGAGAAATGTCTTCATCTTCTTGTCCACCATTTTGGTATCCATTTGCATTTGGCATTTGGTTTCCAATTCTTGACACCATGTGGGAATGCATCTTCGTAACCATTTTGAAGACCATTTCTCGGACCATTTCTTCTCCGGAATTGAGAACTTCTCTCCTTAGCCCGCTTTTAGCTCCGAATCGCCTCCTTTATTATTTTCTCCTTTATTTCTACCTAAAAGCATAAAGTAAGTTAGAAACATATTTATTAAGCATAAAATAAAGTTAAATGTAGAGAGAATTGCGTTAAGAATCAAGTATGAAATGCGTTGATCAGTGGGCAGATTGGCTAAGCTGTATTTGACGGAGATCGTTCGACTGCATGGTGTGCCTGTATCTATTGTTTCTGACCAAGACAGTCAGTTTACTTCCGAGTTCTGACAGGCATTGCAGCGAGCCATGGGTACTAAATTGCATTTCAGTACAGCTTTTCATCCTCAGACTGATGGGCAGTCCGAGCGGACTATACAGACTCTCGAGGATATGTTGCGGTCTTGTGTGTTGGAGTTTCGAGGAAATTGGGACCAGCAACTGCATTTGATTGAGTTCGCCTACAACAACAGCTATCAGGCCAGTATCGAGATGGCACCGTATGAGACCCTGTACGGGAGGCAGTGTCGCACTCCGTTGTGTTGGAGTGAGGTGGGCGAACGATGGCTTATTGGACCTGATTTGGTGAAGAGCACTATGGAGGATATTCAGATTATCCGGGATAGATTGAAGATTGCCCAGGATCGCCAGAAGAGTTATGCGGACGTGAGGAGAAAGAGTCTTGAATTCGATGTAGGCGATTAGGTCTTCCTAAAACTATCTCCGTGGATGGGAGTTGTGCATTTCGGGAAGCGTGGCAAGCTTCGACCACGGTACATTGGTCCGTACGAGATTACCGAGAGAATTAGAGTCGTGGCTTACAGACTTAAGTTGCCAGCTGAGATGGCTCGTGTGCACGATGTTTTCCATGTTTCGATGTTGCGGGTGTTGTGTATTCTCAAATATCTGAGGTCTCATGATTACGTTCCTTCTACTTGTACCTAATGCTTATCTTGTATCAGTAGGATGCCTCCTCGACGTGGTCCCCGTATGAATCAGGAAGTGGATCCTGATGAGGATCGCCAGACGCAAGACTTGCTGATGCGAGTGTTGCGTTTGGAGGAGCGTTTTGACCCTGTGGTCAAAGCTCGTACTGCTGGTGCGACTGTCTTTTCGGGTTTAGCTGATCCAGAGATGTGTGAGGCATGGTTGGTTCAGGTTGAACGAGTTTGTGAGCCTCTGCGTTTTACCCCTGAGCAGATGACAGTGGCAGCAGTTGGATTACTTGAGTCAGATGCATACTTCTGGTGGGTTAGCACCGACCGGATACCAGTTGATACTCCGTGGAATTTGTTTCGAGATTTGTTCATGCAGAGATACTTCAACCAGGCTACCCAACAGTGGAAGTATGAGGAGTTCAAGAACTTGAGACAGGGCAGTTTGTCTGTGCTTGAGTACCGGGACAGGTTTACCCGTTTATCTCGGTTTGCGCGTGACATGGTGGCGACTGAGGAAGCCAAGTGCCGCAGATTTGAGTTGGGTTTGAACTTGAACATCAAGGGGACTCTGACTATGATGCCTCTGAACAACTTCGATGAGTTTGTCAGTGCAGCACTCCGAGGTGAGGATATCGAGAAGGAAAGGCAGATGAGATACCAGTCTCGACGGTTTGAGGAGGGCGGACCGAGTCAGGGGCCTTCCAAGAGGCTGAGTTCTGATACTTCCGGATCGGCGTCATCCTCGGGCAGTGGACCATATCGACCACCAGCTAGTGCACTCAGACAGAGAAAGAGATGGAGGAGAGATCGACCGCAGCGACCACAGTCTAGTGGGGGTTCTAGCGGTTCCAGTTATCCTCGGCGTACCGGTGGTTCTTTCGCCGTACTGAGGGAGTACCCACACTACACCAAAACTGTCGATAGACAACACCATTACAACAACAGATGAGTTATTATCTGTTGTGTGAATAGGAAATCGAGAAAAATTTGATAAAGACAACATATAGTTCTGCCTACTGCTGTCTAAAGACCTATGCAACTTCATAATTTTGATATCGAAAATAGCTCCACCTGGGGACATTATACAACAACAGAAATTATTTTTTTCTGTTGTTTATATTTTGATATTTTTGCTTCAAACAACAGTAAAATAGGACTGTTGTGTGATAAAATTGTCTAATAATAATCACACAACAGATTTCCATGTAATGTTGTGTGATAAATTGTTTACAAATTTGTTCATAATAGTAAAACAACATATTTTTAGATGTCTGTTGTGTGTTGACTGATTTTATATTAGGGTTTGACACTTGAAAAAATATTTGAGTTTCCCCCCAATGTTGGCATGAATCACACAACATAAAGGATGGTATCTGTTGTTAGTCAGTTAGTAATGATATTGGCGGGAAACTTTCCTTTTCTCCCTCCAACAAGTGAGGTTAGTAGCGGGAAGTTTTATGTCATTCCCTCCAAAATGAAGTGAGCTAGGTTTGTGGATTATGAAGGAAAAAAAAATTGACTTTGCAAAGAAAAAGGAATTGACTGAAAAAAGTGGCTCTTCTGACCCATATACGTACCATTCTCAACCCAAAAACAACATAAGTGTAAAAAAGTAACCCAAAACAGCTACCTAGCCCAAACTAAGTGTATCGAGCTCTCTCTCACGAACCCTAGCCTGCTCCCAATTTCATATCGAAATCGAAATCGAAATCAAAATCAACCCCCAATCGAATCGAAAGCAACCAACCCCAACTCACCGAAATAGCTATCTTCCCAAATTCGAAATCATCCCCAATCGAAATCAAGAGAGGGACTCTATACAGAAGACAATATCGATGCTCCTCTTCGCAACAATCGAAATCTGAAGAGGTAGTTCTTGAAATCGAGAAGTTAGGTTATCTTGTTCTATTTTAGGTCTGGGTTATTTGAATTGTCTACTCGATTTAGGTAAGCTGAACTGATTGATCGATTTTGGTTTGTACAGCAACTGAAGATGCCCTACAACTGAAGAGGCCCAAAGGTAGTAATGTAGTAAGCTTTTGGCCACTCTTTGTTATATACAGCTCTCTGCCTTTGCAACCCCTCTTTTGCTGTCTTCATCTAGTACTTTTGGTTTTTGGAAAAACCTGATTTTACTTTTGTTTATGTGTTAAAAGTTCATTGAAGCCAAATTAAAGAGAAGAATTTAAGTAGGATGCTAGCTTCTTGCTTTGTTAATTTTACTTTTTTGTTACTCTTCCCCTGATTTTAGTTTTGTTTATGCGTTAAAAGTTCATTGAAGCCAAAAGAGAAGAATTTAAGTAGGATGCTAGCTTCTTGCTTTGTTAATTTTACTTGTCTGTTTCTCTTCCACTGATTTTACTTTTGTTTATGTATTAAAAGTTCATTGAAGCCAAAAGAGAAGCATTTAAGTAGGATGCTAGCTTCTTGCTTTGTTAATTTTACTTGTTTGATACTCTTCCACTGAGTCATGTCCTTTTGGTACTCTTCCCCAAATGAAAATGAGATGTGAACTGTTTTTTCAGTGACTGGGCTAGTAGTATTTAGATGGATCAGCTAATATTTTTAACAGATGCTATGAGTTGGTTGCATTGTCCAAATCTCACTAAATTCTTAACTAATAAAAAAAGGTTAATATAGGTTTGTTTATTGATGATTATTAGTTGTTGGTAGAGAAGCTTGGAGCATACGGTGGAGCATACGTTGGAGGATACGTTGGAGCATACGCTGGAGCTTACGTTGGAGTACTAGGTATGAAGTTGTTTTCTGTTATGAATTGGATTTGTTTGTTAATATGGTATAATTAGGGTATGAAGTTGTTTTATGCTGAATTTGAAATGGATGCGTGAATTGTCTGTGTCATTGTTTGATTAAGTTTTGATGCCTATGTGAGTATGTTTGCATAATTTTAAATTACTCATATGTGTCGGAGCATACGCTGGAGCTTACGTTGGAGTACTAGGTATGAAGTTCTTTTCTGTTATGAATGGGATGTGTGTGTTAATATGATATAAGTAGGGTGCTGATAGGATTTTCAGTGGGATGTTTTGATAATTCTGCTGATGAATGGGATGTGTGGTTCATTCTGTTATGTTGTATTCTGTTATGATAGTGTTAGGTAATATGTTTAAATTGATGTTGTTAGGTTTTCTGGTATGTCTTGAAATTGGAATGGACGCGAGCATGTTTGATTAAGTGATGAAATGTCTGTTAGATTAGTTGATTAACTTTTGGAATTTCTGTGAGCATGTTTGCCTAAGTTTAAAATTGTCTGTGAGTAGGAGCATTAAAATGTGTATGTAGTTATAAGAATTTAGGTTGAAAATACAGTAAATCCTTTTTTCTTCTTTGTGTATGTACGTAAGATGGATAAATCATGGATGAAAGAGGATAGGAGATCAGACATTTATGTATCTGGGGTGAACAAGTTTCTAGATTTTGCATATAGCAATGCTGTAGATAAAGACAGAATCAGGTGTCCTTGCATTAAGTGTTGCAATGGTAAACAGTTTACAAAATATGTGATTAAGGACCATATCACGTTTAACGGGTTTAATCAAAACTATACACATTGGAGTGTGCATGGAGAAAGTAAGGCCATGAAGCGCAAACCTAGTACGTCCGAAACCACTGTAAATTGGGACCCTTTAGGTGACATGGGAGAAAATGGGGATGATGAGATATCTGAGGAGGATGCTGGTTTCTTGTTAAATTTTCTTGAAGATGCAGATAGACCTTTGTATGCTGGTTGTACTAGGACAACTAAGATGGGTGCTTTACTGGAGTCTTTGAACCTGAAAGCGAAATTTGGAATGAGTGATGCTAACTATTCAGTTATGCTGAAAATGTATAAAGGTTGGCTTCCTGAAGATAATGAGGTCCCAGCTTCTTTCTACGAGGCTAAGAAGACCCTTCTTGCAATGGGGATGTATCATCAAAAGTTTCATGCATGTCCTAATGACTGTATAGTTTATAGGAAGGAACATGCTTAAGCTACAATCTGCCCTAGGTGTGGTTTGTCTAGGTGGAAAATAAGTAGAGCTAAAGTAGAGAAAGTAGGTGTGCCAGCTAAGGTTGTATGGTACTTCCCACCTTTTTCTAGATTTAAACGGATGTTTGCAGACCCAAAAATAGCGAAGGATCTGACTTGGCATGCTGATAGCAGAAAAAAGGATGGAATTATGCGCCATCCTGCTGATTCTCCTACATGGAAGGTGATGGACACTGGATTCCCAGTGTTTGGTGTGGAACCTAGGAACCTCAGACTAGGTTTGTCAACGGATGGGTTCAATCCTTTCCGTTCTCTAAGTAGTAAGTACTCATGCTGGCCAGTCATGTTGGTTACGTACAACTTGCCTCCATCACTTTGCATGAAAAGAAAGTTTATGATGCTAACCATGTTGATCTCTGGCCCTAAACAACCAGGGAATGACATTGATGTGTATTTTCAGATTTTAGTGGATGATTTGCAAACTGTGTGGAAGGGGATACATGGGGTATATGATGCATTTAGGAATGAGTATTTCACACTTAGGGCTTGTCTTTTGTGGACAATTAATGATTTTCCTGCATATGGGAACGTATCAGGAAGCTATGTGAAAGGATACACCGGCTGTCCAGTTTGTGTCAATAAGACAAAGCCGTTTTACCTGAAGCATAGTAAGAAAATGTCGTACATGAGACATCGTCGATGGCTGCCAAAAAATCATGCATTCCGGAGGCAAGCAGCAAAATTTGATAACACCATAGAGGAGGATGATGCTCCTCTACCATTAACCGGTGAAGAGGTATTGGCTAGGGTAGAGGGTTTAGGTCAGCCTTTAGGAAAAACATGTCCCCCTCCAATGCACAAGGAAGGTCAGATCAGACCTTGTTGGAAGAAGAAATCATTTTTCTTCGAACTAGAGTACTGGAAACTGCTTCCTGTTCGACATAATCTGGACGTTATGCATATTGAGAAGAACGTATGTGAAGCTCTCCTTGGAACCTTGTTGAATATTCCGACAAAGACAAAGGATGGGCTTGCTACTCAGAATGACCTGGTTGAAATGGGCATTAATTAGAACTGACTTGAAGCCAACAGAAGGTGCAAAGAGGAAACCTTTTCCTTTGGCAAGTTGGAATTTAAACTTAGAAGAGAAGAGAATAGTATGCGGCTCTTTTTTTGGAATGTCAGTTCCTACTCGGTTTTCCTCCAATGTTCGTAACCTTGTTTCATTGGATGATCTTAGACTGGTTGGTCTCAAATCACATGACTGTCACGTCATATTGCAGCTTCTGCTCCCTGTAGCTTTACGTAATGTGTTAGAAAAACCAGTGCGGCATGCCATCATTAGATTCTGTCTGTTTTTCAAAGCGATTTGTGCCAAAGAAATTGACACTTCAAAGCTAAAAGACATGCAAAGAGACCTTGTCATAACAGTATGTATGCTGGAGAAGTATTTTCCGCCCTCATTCTTCGACATAATGATTCATTTGACCGTGCATCTTGTTAGAGAGGTAGAGTTATGTGGTCCTGTATTTTTTAGATGGATGTATCCTTTTGAGAGATACATGAAAACTCTCAAAGGGTACGTCAAGAATGGAAATCGACCTGAGGGGTGCATAGCTGAAAAGTATACTGTAGAAGAAGCAGTGGAGTATAACAATTTACGTGTGCTTGAAAATCAATCCACTGTTGGTCTACCTGCAAAAAAGGAAAAGAATGATGGGGGCAGGGGCTTATGTGGTGAGCATGTCATTGATATATTTGGAAAGGAAAAGCATCTAGCACACCTCTGTGTGTTACAAAACTCAACTGAAGTTCTCCCATTTTTTAGGTAAAAATATTTTTTCTTATTAGGACTTTCCTCATCTTAATTAGCACATCTATGTATTATAAATTTTGGCCATTGAATTTTAGCCAATGGTCTTCTACAGTGAACATATGGAGCTGCTGCAACTCATGCATCCTAGGTTCAAAAAAAGAACAAAGTGGCTCAAGGATAAACAAAATGAAACCTTTGCTGCGTGGCTCAAACAGAGAGTAGGGCATCTTTGTTTTCATGCAGTGTGTTACAATTTTTTTCATTTGTTTAGGTGAACATAAATTTTATTACATATGCAGATTGGAAATGAACTGAGATACCCGGATAACGAGATTTCACAAACTGTGAGGTGGTTAGCCAATGGGCCAAGTCCGGGATTTTACAAATACGAAGCATACCGCATAAATGTGGTGGATTACAACACAGAGAAACGAGATGGCTCTCTGACATGTGTGCAAAACAGCGGTGTTTTGCTGTTTGCTAGTGCAATGCAGGTGTCAAGTGCACGAGATAATAGGCCAGTTACAGATGATATGAATTTTTATGGTGTGATACAAGAGATTTGGGAGCTAGATTACTATACGTTTAGGGTACCATTATTCAAGTGTAATTGGGTTGAAAATAGTAGGGGGGTTAAAGTAGATGAACTTGGTTACACATTGGTGAATCTGAACCGCAAAGGTCATCTGAATGATCCTTTTGTCTTAGCAACCCATGTTAAACAGATTTTTTACCTTCAAGCTACCCTAAATGGTGTGTGGTCTGTGGTAGTCAAGTGTCCGAATCAAGATTACAGAGGACCTGATTTTGAGGATCAAATGGAAGATACTGAAGTGGAAGCTGAAACTGCCGGACCTCTATTGGATGACATTGACGAAACTGAGGATGCCAGTTTTTTGCGTGACGGAGATGAAGGAATATGGGTTGAAGAATGAAGGAATATTATACCTTTAGACTTCATTTTTTGTAATTATATGTTAGGCATGTTCTGGTTGTGTTTAATTTGGTTCTAAACCTTGCAACTATGTGAATTTGTGATTCTGTAATGTAATGCCTAATGACATTTGAACTCTTTGTTTATGTAATGCTTTGTGACATAGTGATGCGCTGTGAACTCTTTGTGTATGTAATTTATGTGAAGATTACGCTTATGAATGTTTATGAAAGGATCACTCTCTTCAAAGTTAAGTTTATGCAGTGCTTGTATACTGATTGTTGCCTTTGATGTCGTTTCAGATGGCTCCACGAATTACGAAGAAACATTTGCTGGCAAGGAAGATTGCTACGAGAATGAAGGCTGTACAGACTAGTCTGCGCTCTTCAGCAACCAATGAGGGTAAGGATGCAGTGAGATCTTTAGTTGATCATGCCTATTCTGAACAAAGTGTGAAGGGCAATGCACCAAACATTCGTAAGAAGAGTGTGCAACCTGCAGGGAATAAGAAGAGTGACACTGTGGATAGTGTGCAGACTCCAAGGAAAAATAAGAGGGTGAATGATGCTGCAAATTCTCAGCATATGGAGAGTGTGAAGGGTGCAGGGAACAAGAAGAGTAAGACTGTTGATACAAGGAAGAGTCCGAGAAAAACCAAGAGTGGAACTGATGCTGCAAACACTCAGCATATGGAGAGTGTGAAGGGTGCAGGGAATGAGAAGAGTAAGATTGTTGATACAAGGAAGAGTCCAAGAAAAACGAAGAGTGGGAATGATGCTGCAAATTCTCAGCATATGGAGAGTGTGAAGGGTGCAGGGAATGAGAAGGGTAAGACTGTTGATAGAAGGAAGAGTCCAAGAAAAACGAAGAGTGGGAATGATACGGCAAATTCTTTGGGCACAAACCAAGGTAGTAAGAAGATCAAGAAAGCTGTGGGATCCGTCATTGGAAAGAAGGTGAAAGGCAAGGGCATACTGATGGAACAAGTGGACTTGAGCAGTGGTGGGATAAAGCTTCTAAAAAGAGCGAGGGTGACAATGTGTCACATAAGACGGCGAGTGCTTTTAAAGCAGAAGCTGATAGTGGAAACAAATGACCTCGGGGTCCCAGTTGGACCTGCAGCCACTGAAATGTTTTCCTACGCTGGTGTTTTGGCACGTGAAACGTTCCCAATTAGCCCAATGGATTTTAGGAGTATTTCAATCGACGACAAAGATAAAATTTGGACTGCTGTAAATGTAAGAATTTTCCTTCTTGTACATATCATAAATTTTGGCGCAGACTATGTCAATTCATTGACATCTACTTGCTTTGTTTTTGTAGGAGGCTTTTGTGATACCCGATAAATGCAGAGAGCATGTGCTAGCATCTGCCAGCACTGCTTGGAGAGATTTCAAGTGTGATTTGACCCAAAAGGTTATTATGCGTAACCTAGATGACCCTGATAAGTTTTTGGAGCCTCCACAAGACTATGGCTTCGTCGACCAGGATGATTGGGAAGCATTTGTTGAACAAAGATTGGATCCAGATTTTATTGTAAGTCAACTTGCAGACCTACTCTGACCTTGTGATTTTTGAGTAAGTTTGTTAAAGTTATCTATGTATTTGCAGAAAAAATCAGAGGCTCAGCAAGCTAGGGGAAGGAAGAACAATTTTCCATGTAGGCTTGCACGCAAAGGATATGCCAACTTTGAGCAAGAACTGGTAATTTAACCATGCAAACTTTCGGCCTGTTTGTATATTGATGTGTACGGCTTTTTCTTATTAACTTTGGAATGATTACAGAGAAAAGCGGATCCAGATGTGGATCTTGATCGTTCAAAATTGTGGGTAAAAGCGCATAAAGATAGTGAGGGTAAATTCAAAGCCCCTGAAGTGGAGGAGGCAGCTAGAAAAATTGTAAGTAGTCAATTATTTTTCTGGGATAAGTCACCATATCATTTAACTATATATAATCAATGTTTCATTTAGCCATGTATAATTAACTTTGTGTCACCATTTTTATAAATGGTTCACAAGAAAGATTAAGGGAAGAAGTGGCTGATGGAAAAATTGAAAATGCTTTGCCTGAGGATGTACTTACACTAGCATTGGGAAATGTTGAGCATTCTGGAAAAGTAAGGGCTGTTAGTGGTAAGGTGAAGTCCACTGTGTACTTCAATGTCCCAAGGCAGAAGAGAAGAACAACCCAAGAGATTCTTCAGGGGTTTATGGATGAGGCACAGAAAAAGTTTGAGAAACAAAAAGCTGAACTAGATGCACAGAGAGAGGAAGAAAGACGAATGTTCCAGGCCACAATCGAAAAGTATGAAGCAATGTTATCAGGGAAGATGCCGAGCTCTACATGTACAGCCCCCAATGTACCGTCACCTAAGGAAGGTCAATCTGGTCAAGGCAGTTGTACTCGAGAAAAACCCACTGTGAATATGGTAACCGTTGAAGCTCCTTGAGTCAAGAAGTTGGTTTTAGAAGAAGAGAAAGAGCCTGCAGAGAATAAGAATGAGCATGTGAAGGTAACCTTTCCTCATTTTCCTTTCATTGATACTATTTTGCTGCTATATATATGCTGATATGCACCTTACATACTGCTTTTGATTTAGATCGACTTAACTGCTCCAAAGGAATATCAACTGGCCAAAGATTGTGTGGACAACATTGTGGCAGTTGGACACGTTATTGACACCGGGGTTGAGTCCAGCACTGCAATGATCCATGGTATTCCACTTGGAGAGGCCAATGTACGTGTTGCGGTGATCCGGGCAGTTGTTGGTGAAGCTTTGCTGCCAATTCCTATCAAAGATGAAATAATGACAGTGTCTGATGCGATTGGTACCTGTGTTGCTTGGCCTAAAGAGCTGGTCATAAGCGAAGAAATGTCACAGAAGGTATGTATACAATCTGGACTTGATTTGCTCATATATATATATACACACCACATAGAAATCTCTAAATGTTATGTATTTTTATAAAAAATATCTATGCAGCCTAAGTAAACAAATAAGAGAGACTTCTCAGAGAGACTTGGGAAGGGGAAGAACGCTACTTGTATGGAGGTGATGCCTAAAAATCTGCCACTCCCACTTCAAACTTTGTGCAACTATGCCAACTCTGACATGAAGGATGGAGTAATGATTCATACGAGATTGGGCCCAGAGGTTTTTGGCAAGACCAGATTTTGTGCAATTGGAATTGAGGATATATATCAAATGGCTAATATGGAGGACATCTCAAACAATTCCATTGCCATGTATATGAGGTATTCATCTAAACGCGCCACATTAATTAACCTAAATAAGCTGTTTGATTACTTCAAATGTATGTGATGGTGGGAATCTGTTTTTGTAGCTATCTTCATGCACAAGTTGAGAAATCCGAGACACGGGGCAAGTTTGTCTTTGTTAATCCAATTGGAACTCCTAAAGATCTGAAATTGAAGCGGGAAACTGAAACTGAACGCACTCGCACATTGTCCACCCGGTTACTGCAAGGCCAGCCTGGACAAGTATTTCTTGTACCATATAACTCAGGGTATATATGGTGTTTATGCCTACTGTTGGTTTCTGTTAAGCATTTTAATTGTTGTTTATGTGTCACATAGGGATCATTGGGAGTTGTCGGTTATTATGTTGGATGAGGGAATCGTGTACCACCTAGATCCATCGAGGAGGCGTTTACCTATTGGTGAATGGCGAACAATTGTTGACAAGTACGTATTTTTTTCCTTTCGGAAGTTGTTCACATGCATTGTCTATAAAAATAATATTACTGTACCCTGAATCCTCTCTTGTTTCTGACATGTGAAGTGCAATCGTAATTTACAATGCGAATGTGAAGAACAAAAGCAGGAAATCGATTACATGGAAGCCTTTATCGGAATTCTGTTTGATTCTTTCCTTTAAACTCTATGTGCCATATATTGTATCTTGGGTTTTCTATATGTGTACTTAATCTTTTGAATTGTATTCAGGGAATTCCGCCACAACAGGGTAGAGGCTGTGGACTTTGGGTAATGCTGTACATGAATGACATAGTGAAGGACAAGAATTAGGGATTTGCAACCAAGGTAAGATTAGCAGCTAAACTTTGATTGATGTCATGCTATGATTTGTAGTGTAAGTTGTGTTATGCATTATGAAGGGAACTGTGATCTTTAATATATAGAACTGAGCTGGTCATGTGAATCTGTTTCTCAACTGTGAAATGTGTTGGCATGAGAGTATATGATAGACTAGCTGTAGACTAGCATTATTCTGGTCCTAATTCTGTTATCAAGCTATGCTGCGTGTATGGTTACGATTAGGTAGTCATGATCCAATGAATGGTTACGATATGTTGTCAGCTGATGTGTTTAACTCTATATATAGAGCTGTACCTTTTATATCAGATATATGGAAAAAGTGAGATAGATTTGTGAAATTGAGATATATTAGATTGGGTATTGAAGGTGAAATTGAGATTTTGCAGGTGAAAACTATGAAATAAAGTAAGGGATGGGTGAGAACTGAGTTCTGCTGTCTAGTTGCTTGATCGAGTCTCAATATTTCATTGATTTTTCATTTTTGCCTTTGTTTGGTGAATTTGGTCATCTGGGCTTGCTTCTTAATGTTTAGGATTATAGCTTAATCTATTGTTGTTTTTTAATTTTCTGGGTTCTAACTCATTGATTAAGCTCTCTGTTGGAAGAGTGGAGAAGTCTTGATTTGTATATATCACTTACAGCTATGACCTTAATTTGTATATATCACTTACACTTGTTGAGTTACTGTTGGATAATTGTTTGTATCTACACTTGTGTTTCCAGTGGGAGGTGAGAAAGGGCAGAAAACAGCAAGTGTACACAGCAACTGAAATTGATGCTGTCCGGAATGAATGGGCAAATTATGTCAGCAGCATTCAGTTTGTAAAGTAGTTGGCGCGCCCCTATCGAATTAGGTGGTAATACTAAGATCATGCACCTCTTTTGTGAACAATTATGCTTGATCTATAAGTTTGTGTAGCGCGCATTTTGCTTTTGTAGATCATGTGAATGTGTATGTAGAGCACTAACTCGCACACTTCACTATGAAGCTAGCTAGCTGTATATGTATGTTGCTAGTGCAATGCAGGTGATCATGTACTGTTGTAGCTGTACATTTTGGCACCAACAGTGATCATGTACTGTTGGTGCTAGATAACTATTGCATGTATATATGTTTATTTTGGAACAAATGCTCATGCACATTAGGAATGACCTGAATTTCTAGTCTATTGTTGTTCCAATTTTCAGACAACAAAATGTTCACAAAAACAGCAGTTCAACCATCTCTCTCACAACAGAAATTTCACATTTTCTGTAGTTTCAACAACTTTACAACAACAGAAATTCCACATTTTCTGTTGTTTCAACAACTTTACAACAACAGAAATTCCACATTTTCTGTAGTTTCAATAACATTACAACAACAGAAATTACAAATTTTCTGTTGTTTCAATACATTTACAACAACAGAAATTCCACATTTTCTGTTGTTTAAATAGCTTTCCAACAACATACAATATAAATAACTGTTGTTGCAATACATATCCAACTTCAGAAAATAAAATGAATATGCTAGTTGAAGATAACTACAACAACAATATTTAAAATATATGTTGTTATTCATGTTGCTCATTGATCAACTCTAACTTCAGACATTATAAATATCTGTTGTTGGAATAGACTTGAACCAACATATATGGCCCAAAAATGCTTAATTTTTTGGCTACTGACAGACAACAGACATTATAATTCGACGTTGTTGCAACTAGCTTCTAACAACAGAAAAAATCTGTTGTGTGAGGAGGTATCCAACGGCAACTCAATAGACAACAGAAATTTACATGTTAGACAACAGAACTGTTCTGTTGTCTATCGACCCTTTTGGTGTAGTGCCATTATGTAGTTTCTGTAACAAGCATCACTTTGGTCCTTGTCAGCGAGGCCCTACCCTTTGTTATCGTTGTGGCCAGGAGGGTCACTTTGCGAGGGACTGTCTCCAGCCTATTGGTGGACATGCGGCCCAGAGTTCCGGAGGAGAGCGAGGTCACTAGTACACAAAGTCCTTCAGACAACCCCAAAAATCTGTCGTCTGAAGGCCTCGAAAATCAGTTGTATATTGAGCAGTTGTCTGAATGGGGTCTCACACAACGGAAAAATTTCTGTCGTCTGAAGGGTGCCCTCTAACAACTGACATTAAGTTGTTTTAAAACTTCGAAAATGTCTCATTTAAGGACATATCTGATGTGTCATTGTATATCAAACAACTAATGTTTTGTTGTGTAACAACTAATAAAACAACTAAATATCTGATGTGGTAGCTGTTTGAAAACAACTGAATTTCATCTAGTGTTCTGTTGTTTGAATCACTTAGTAAGAACATATATTAAGTTGTTGTAAGTTATGTTTGACGACAAAGTTTTACAAATATAGTTGTTAGCTTGTTATGTACATAGTTGGTTTTTCAGTGATATCTGTTGTTAGAGTTTGTAATATCTGTTGTTAGAGTTATTTATATCTGTTGTTAGATTGATCATTAGACAATTTATGAGTTGAGTGAGACAACAGTAATCATACAACATTTTGTTGTGTGAATCCCCAACTTACAATTCATTTCAGTTGTTTGAATTGACCTTCAATGACAAACTATGCACTTCTTTTGGTATGAGTATGAATCAGAAGACAAAAGTTGATCTGTTTTTAGTTGTGTGTATATGAGTTACAGGACAGACTTTGGTCTGTTTTTAGTTGTTTGTATATGAGTTACAGGACAGACTTTGGTCTGTTTTTAGTTGCCTGTACATGAATTAGAAGACATACTTTGGCCTGGTTTCAGTTGCCTGTACATTATGTATCCAAACCAATTTCTACACAATCTCAACATAATGCAAAACAGCTTAAGCATTCAGCAACATACTCCTCATCAAACTTAAAGTAGCTATGTACTTTAATCTATTAGACACAGAACAAGAGCTTAGACAGCACCAACATCACCACTATGCACAATGATCATCTTAATCTATTAAGTTGCCTGTACATATATCTATCCAAACCAAACAACCTAGACAAAGTCCTTCTGAGAAGAAGCATAACCAAACATTTCCCTTATCAATCTTGCACTTTCACCAATGTACTTATCAATAATGGCACTTGATACAACCTAGACACAGAACAAGAGCTTAGATAGCACCAACATCACCACTATGCACAATGATCATCTTAATCTATTAAGTTGCCTGTACATATATCTATCCAAACCAATTTCTACACAATGTCAACATACTGCAAAACAGCTTATATATAGCTCAAGCATTCAGCAACATACTCCTCAGCAAACTTAAAGTAGCTATGTAGCCATTACATCATGTCATAGCAAAATTAGTCCTATCCAAAAGCATGACATTAAGATGGAAACAACTGAACTAGCTTACTACCTAAACCCACAGCATCATAATTGTTCAGAATATGATGGAAACAACTGAACTAGCTAAAGAACAGCCATAGATGTCCACAAAATAAACCACATTAAAGTAGCTATACATACAAGTACTGGAGCTAATCCAAGTACACCATTGCCTGCTTTGCCCACTCTGCCCGCACAACATCAATGTCCTTCGTTGTGTACTGTAACTGACCTCTTCTAGCCCACTGAAATAGTGCAATATATATATTATCACAAAGTTATCATCCTCTTCTAGACTACAAGTAAAGATTTCACCACCAATAGCCACTGAATTTATCACAGAAAATGACATTACCTTGGTTATCCATTCCATTTGGCTATCTTGAACAATTTCTTTCATATAGCGCATTATCCAGAAACCACAGGTAGTAGCACCTTTCTGCTCCGGAATGCCCTGTCATTATGAAACATATTTAGCTTAGTGTTTTATACTATAAAATACATGTGTACGAGGAAAGTAGAAGATGTTTAAGTGTTGTACCGAAAGAGGAATCCACATCGGTGTCTTCCTGCCCCTTTTATTGGCTTGTGCATTATAAATCCTAAGAGAGCTTCAATGCCAAATGAAAGATGAAATTATTAACAATTCAATACAACATTACATATACATTAAATTGAGCAACACAAACTAAGGTTCTCAAAGGCTGCTGGAAGTTTATGTACCTGTCGACAATAGTTTTCCATTCACCGGAGATCAACCGCCTAGTCAAGGGATCCAAGCAGTACACAACTTCTTCCATTGGGTTGACAACAGTCAACACCCAGTGTCCACTGAAATATGTTATCCAAGTCAGTAGCTCATTAAAATGATCTACCTATTCATAATGTGTATACCACGAGAGAAGAGCATTGGCAACATATGGGGGCAGAATGACTTAATGTCATGCACATACCCTGTGTTATAAGGCACTATAAACAGCTTTCCATCTGTTCCTTGGGAGAAACGTTCAAACAACCAGTTGGATCGTTGTGTTGGATTCCCAGAGGCAGTCCCGGTGCGAGCTGGATCAACTAAGACATATATGTCTTTTGCGGCAGATTTCATTAGCTCTTCGTGAAGATAACTACCAAAAAAAACATAGGATTCCTTGAAGTTCTATATTCAATGGTAAGTAGCTAAAATTTATATATACTACTACCTAATACTGATAACTATATCAAAAAAAAATTAGACATGTTATTACCTCATATACAGTGTAATTGAGGCAGCCTTAAGTTCTCCAAGGTGTACCATTGCATGAACCTGACTTCTTTCAACCCAAGTTTTTTGTGTGTGACCAAATACTTCCTCCTTTGTTTCAATGCTTATGGTTTTTCCATTTGTGAGCTTTGTGTTTGCCCACTGGCACAGCTTTTTTAATGATGGAGGCAAATTGTTTGGCAGATTCACGAGGTCCTCTTTATCTTCATCCTCGTAATTCAGCATTCTCTGCTGCTTCACAAGTCGACGCTTTGGTTTTTTCTAGATAAAACATTAAATTCCACTGTTAGAGATCAATGTATTCTGATTGCTAGCTAGTTGAACAACACAGAAACTAAAGCATTTACCTCATTAGACAGAAACTAATGACTTCATGGTTAGAAAAAATATGACAGCAGCGTAATCAGCTAAACTAACCTCATTAGAAGATGGTATTCTGAACTGATGGTCTTTCTCTGGGACCTCTTTCAAATTTTCTTCCTCAGGGACATCGATTTCATTGTCCAAATGTTCTTTCTCCTTTTCTGCATCCTTAATCACATCCATCAAAATCAACTTCTTCTTAGCAAGATCACCTTTGACATCATTGCCCACCATACCCTTCGCTTTGTCACATGCTCTTGTACAACTGCTTTGGCCTGAAGGAGGGCCATGAATTTTTGGGGATTCAAATTTTCCCTGCTCTCCGTTCAGCTTTTCCTCTATCCTAGAGAGTACTCCAGCAACTCTTTGTCTTTCCTTTTCCCAATCAGCCCTTTCCTGGGCATGCTTTGCCTCAACCTCAGCCAAAATTTTCCTGAATGTTTGTGCCGCACTGGACCTCCGCTTTCTGGATCCTCTCTTCAAGTTTTCAAAATAGTTCCTCTGCTTTACAAAGCCACCAACACCTCGAACCCTTCCATGAGGTTCCTCACTCCCTAATGCCTTGGTGAGTACATCATCTGTCCCTTCTACAGTAATCTCTCCTTCTGAAACTTTTCTTTTCAGCTCATCCTAAAACAACACACACATCAAGCATGAATTGTTAATTATAGGATTTTTAGTTCCTTAACTTTAACAGATAATTAAAAGGGAAGTAAACTTAAGCACTTACTATTTTTCTAGCACATTCCTCCGCTTCAGGATCTACGAAGTTGCCTAGCTTATCCAACCTTGCATGTTTCCACAAGGTAGCACGATCCACCGCACCATCAGGGACTCACCCGACTTCAACTAAATATCAAAAAAAAAATTATTCGCATTACAGCATTTCCACAAAGTCAGGACAGTTATACTAGCTTGTATACCTACAGAATAAATATCAGCTACAGTTCATACCAGGTCTTGCTCCAAGTTTGCATAACCCTTACGCGCTGTCCGATGAAGACATTTAACTTTTGCCCTCTTATCACTTTGCATTTGGGATAACTCCTTTTGAAGACACAAAAAAGCCAAGGAAAAAAATTAAGTTAAAACAGGAAACAACAACATGAGCTAAAACCTGGAACACAAAATGGGCATCTTAACGAACCTTGGTCTCTAACGACAATCTGTCATCTATGAAGAGGTCCCAATCAGCTTGAGTTATGCATGTATAATCCCGTGGAGGGTAAGCATATTCTTCAGGAGAATCCAGAAATGGTTTTACATACTTGAGCCACAAATTGCTTTTCCACTCCTTCCACTTGACATCGGCAGAAGCCAAAACCAGATCTTTCCAATCTTCAGGGACAAGATATGCATCCTGAAAAAGCAATGAATACAACTAAAGTTATCATTTGAGCAACATCTACATATTACGTAACTGAAATATTAAGTGCTGGTGAATTACCGTTATAGATTCCCAGATTTTCTCCTTGGCATCAGAGTTCACATATCTCCAATCTATGTGTCCAATTGAGATCTTTGTTCGTACCAACACACCAATGTAGGACTGCATCTCTTTACCCCATTTTCCAACAGGTTGACCATGTTTGTTCTTGGCTACCCTCATCTTTATACCCCTTGTTACACGCTTTGGAATGTGACACATCGTCACACAACCTCTTTTCAGAAGCTTCTTCCCTAAAGTTCTGACCTCATGAACCTCCCCTTCACCTTCACTAATAGCAGCCTCTTGCTCTTGCGCAATTTTTTTGTCATCTTCAAGCTTCTGTCTTCTTCTTCCTTCCACAACTCTCTTGGACTGTCGGCGACGGACTTTGCTGGTATTCGGATCAGCAAACCCACTAGCTGAGCTAGTGTCTTTCTCAGCAGGTTTTGTGTCTTTCTCAGCAGGTTTTGTGTCTTTCTCAGCGAGTACTTTGTCTTTCTCTATTCTCGCCTTTTTCCTCTTGGGGGAAACATGAGCTTCAGTGGACATAACGGGCATAGTCTCCTGCTCTGATACAGCATGTCGAACCCTTTTCTTCACTGGAGAGTTGACCTCTTCCTCTTCAGTTTGGGATCTTGCCTGCGTTCTCTTTATTTTTGCTAAAAGGTTCAGTGCTCTTTCTGACCTCAAGTGTGAGTCCCTTGATCGCGTCATAACCTGAGATGACAAACTAACTGATCAGAAACATCACATATACAGTTAAGCAAATTAATGAGCTGGACCTAAATCGAAACCATGGATAAAGCACACACTGGTTACAACAATTAAATGAGCAATTATATCACAAGCAAATAAGGACAGACATACTAGAATTCAGATTAGCCAAAAACAGAAGTCTAGATTAAATATTACAAAAAACTTCAATCCTCAATCCAGATTCGTTCCTCTACGTCTCGCATATAATCAACTTCTTCAGCTTCAACCTCTGGCAGTCTAGAATTTACCAATTCATCCTCCATTATGACATCTTCCATTTCATCATCATATTCAGCCCCTTTGTAGTTTTTGTTCGGACATCTACATACCACGTACCATAGAGGATCTAAGGGGTCTTCAAGGTAAAAAATCTGTTTCACTTGTGTTCCTAACACATAAGGATCTCCCAGATGTCCTTTCCTACTCAATTTTACCAAGGTATACCCAAAACAGTCATCTACTTTAACACCCCTAGCATTCTCCACCCAATCACATTGGAATAAAGGAACCCTAAGTTTGTAGTAGTCTAACTCCCATATATCTTGAATCACCCCATAATAGTTCATATCCTGAATGATAGGATTTTTATCCTTTGCACTACTAACTTGCATTGCACTGCCAACAACAAACACCCCACTATTTTGCACTGATCGAGTTTTGTCTAGTTTCTTAGTGTAAAAATCAACTCCATGTATATGATATCCAGAATAGGTTGCCACAGAATATCTTGGTCCATCCGCTAACCACCTAACCGTCTCGGAAATGCCAACCTCAGAAACTTCCAGACCATCAGATACCTGCCAACAAACATAACACATTTGCACTTAGAAAAAAAAATGCACAACTTGACATTATTGTGATAAAAAATTCAGAACTTAGATAAATAATTCACAACTTATCAAATAATTCACAACTTATCAAACAATTCACATTTAAAAGTGCTTCAACATACCCTCTGCTTGAACCACTCAGCAAACTCCTCATTCTGCTTCTTCAGTAACCACTTGGTATTTTTTCTGAACTTTGGATACACCAATTTCATAAGCTCCATGTGTTCACTGAGTGTCAAAGTAAAAAAAAACCAAAGTAAGCAACCTTTAATCACTGTCTATGCATATTACCAACAAATAATTAAATAGTTAAAGGCATGGAATACTTACGTAAAATACGGGAGGACTTCATTTGTGTTCTGCAACACACAAAGGTGAGCTTGGTCCCTCTCCTTTGTGGTGAGACATTTGTTGTTGTAGCCACCCAAGGGTTTGCACCCATCAATAAGACCAGGTTTAGTTGTATCACGGTTTCCTACAGTAGACTTAGAGGCAAGCATCCTTTCTGCGTTAAACTCAACTGCCTCCTCAACAATATAAGATTCAATGATGCAACCCTCAGGACGATGTCGATTTCTAACATACCCTTTGAACACTTTCATATATCTCTCAAAAGGATACATCCATCTAAAAAACACTGGCCCACATAACTCTACTTCCCTAACAAGATGAACTGTTAAGTGAATCATAATGTCAAAAAAAGATGGTGGGAAATACATCTCAAGCATGCACACTGTCTTAACCAGATCCGCTTGCATATCTACTAGCTTAGGGACATCAATCTCTTTTGCACAAATTGCCTTGAAGAATAGGCAAAATCGTATAATAGCTATCCTCACTGGTTTTTCTAAGACTGAACGCAAGGCAACAGGAAGTAGAACTTGCATTAGTATGTGACAGTCATGTGATTTCAAGCCAACCAATCGCAAGTCCTCCATAGAAACAAGGTTCCTAATGTTTGAAGAAAAACATGTAGGAACTCTCATATTAAACAAAGACCTACAAACAATTCTTTTTTCGTCTAATGTGAAATTCCAAGTAGCCATAGGTAATGAGTCTTTTTTTTTCACACCATCAACTGGAGCCAACCCAACTCTTACCCCCATTTCAGCCAAATCCTGCCGAGCAGGACCACTGTCCTTTGTCTTATTCGGAATATTCATCAAAGTTCCTATTAAAGCTTCACAAACATTCTTCTCGATATGCATTACATCGAGATTGTGTCTTACTGGAAAGTATTTCCAGTACTCAAGTTGAAAGAAAATGGATTTCTTCTTCCAGCAAGGTCTTTCCTCACCTTCCTGACCCTTGAAAGTAGGATGATGGCTTTTCTTTCCGAAATTATAGTTCAAACCTTCAACTCTTTCCAGCACCTCTTCTCCACTTATTGGTCGCGGAGCAAGATCCTCTTCAACAGTGTTATCAAATAATGCAGGTTTGTTACGGTAAGGATGATGTCTAGGCAAATGTCTTCTTGTTCTCATATATGACATTTTCCTACTGTATTTAAGGTGATACGCACCTGTATTTTCAACACAGATTGGACACCCATGGTATCCTTTCACTATGGAGCCAGATAAGTTTCCATAAGCTGGAAAATCATTTATAGTCCACAAAAGCATGCCTCTCATTCTAAAATACTCCCCTCTTGCAGCATCATAAACTCCATCTACCCCTTCCCAAAAAATCTGCAAGTGGTCAACTAAAACCTCCAAGTAGACATCAATGTCAGTTCCCGGCTGCTTGGGTCCGGATATTAACATCGTTAACAACATATACTTCCTCTTCATGCACAATGATGGTGGCAGGTTGTATGTGACCAGAATAACAGGCCAACATGAATACTTCGATTTTTTTTCACTGTGAGGATTAAATCCATCAGTAGAGAGTCCAAGCCTAAGGTTTCTAGGTTCAGCACCAAACACAGGGTATCTTGTGTCAGCCAAGGACCAAGTTGGTGAATCTGCTGGATGACGCATCACACCATCTTTCTTTCTTCCATGCTCATGCCAAGTTAGATCCTCGGCAGTGGTTGGTGATGAAAACATTCGTCTAAACCTAGGAATTGGTGGGAGGAACCACATAACCTTTGCAGGCACCCCTACTCTCTCATTGTCATCCTTGTCTAATTTCCATCGCGACTCACCACATGTGGGACATGATAATGCATCACTGTGCTGCTTTCTGTACACTATGCAGTCATTGTGGCAACAATGATACTTCTCGTAATCCAACCCCAAAGCACAAAGGGTCTTTTTAGCCGCATAAAAAGTCCCTGGAATCTCATTCCCTTCCGGCAACAATTCATTAAGGAACATCAACCAATCAGAATAACAAGAATCGATCATCCCGTGTTTGGCTTTAAGATTGAAACTCCTAATCAAAACATTCAACTTTGTGTTCCTCACACAGCCAGGATATATAGGCTTGTCTGCATCATCCACAAGCTTCATAAATTCAAATCCTGCATCTACAAATTCTTCACCATCACTAACCTCCTGTTCCACTTCATCTTCCGGAATCCCCATATCTACTTCAGGTTCACCCTCATCTATCTTTCTATTTACTGAAGATTCCCCACAAGTTTCAGTGTTACCTAGTTTATGACTGGAAATGTATGACCTTGAAGGTTCCCCATGCCATTTCCAGTTTTTATAACTACGATCAATCCCATTGAAGTATATATGGTCTTTGATCACACCTATGGAAAACATAGCAGTGTTGCTACATTTTGAACAAGGGCAATATATTTTGTTCTTGTCTGAAGCATTTGACTTGGCAAACTTCAAAAACTTATCAAGACCTACTTCAAACTTTTTTGAAGTCCTAGCTTCATCCATCCAGGACTTATCCATCCTAAGACACTAGAACAACAACAACAAAAACACACAATACAAGTTTATAGATGACCTAACCATAATGTTCACAATTCAGGGACACAATCAAACATCACATGCTTAACATTCAAATCTGCCTCCACAAAATTTCAGAAAACAATATTAAGAACTTCACAACAACAACATGCTTAATTAACATCAAAGACCACATGTTGAACACACAAATTGTAAGAGAGAGAATTGAGTTTGCTTGTTACTCACCAGAACTTGCTTTACAATCCCACAGATAGCTTCAACACGTATTAGCACCAGCGCAAGAACACAATAAGAACAGCTTCAACAAAAACCCTAGCTTGAATCTGTATCAAAATCCCAAATCAAATCAATACAATAAACTCTAGAATCAAACTACATATTCATAGAAGTAATCGATCGAGCTTACCCATGTATAGAATTAAAAAAATACTTGGTTGACGCAGAAGAAATCTGTGATTGAACCAATTGGGGCTAAAACCCGATTTGCCTCAAATCGTGATTTTGAGTAAAGCTAGGTTGAGATAGAGGTAGATGTAGATCGATATGGCCCAAAGAGATTTGATTTTGTGAAGTTTGGTTGGAGGATTAAGTTTGTGAGAGAGATGATAGAGGGGCTAGGGTATTTTGGTTTGGGGAGAATCGTACCGCGCGTTTTTTTATTTCTAAGTGTTCTGAATGGTAGATAAAAATTGGCGCAATTAATTGGCGCCCAAAATAGCTAGGGTTTTTTTCGTTTCAATGCACATCACACAACTGACCGTTAAAACAGTTGTCTGAAGAACACCATAATTTGAACACCTATCAAACAACACACACTAATATTTGTCGTCTGAATATTTTTTCAACAACTGAACAATAAAACTGTTGTCTGAAGAATACTCATTTAAACCCCTATCAAACAACACAAAATAATATTTGTCGTCTGAACATTTTTCCAACAAGTTTAGACAACTAAAATTTTTAAACCCCTATCAATCAGTTGTCTTAATTTTTTAACAAATCTCAGGTCGATCTCAGAAACGAAAATATTATGTTTAAACAACACTCTAACAACTGACTCACTGAAGGATCAGTTGTCTCCACTTTGGGACAACTGATTGAAAACATTCTGTTGTCTGAGCACAGTTGTCTGAAGGACTTTTTGTAGTAGTGGGTGCCACTTCGGGAGCTCGACCAGTACAGTTTGCAGGCCAGGGCAGACAACAGGGATAGCCTCAGCGTGGACGACCAGCCGGGCAGGCTAGGATTCATGCCATGACTTTGCGTGAGAGCAGAGCTTCACCGGAGGTTGTTATCGGTACGTTGCATGTCTTTGGTATTCTAGTACTTACATTGTTAGATCCAGGTGCTACGCATTCATTCATGTCGTATAGACTATCATATTTAGCTACTGTACTTGCGTCTCCACTTCCGGGGTTGTGGAGAGTGTTGTATCCGTCCGGTGATGATGTTAGTATTGACTGGGTGTACAGAGACTGTGAGATTTTTATTGGAGGCCATGGCTTAGCCGCAGATTTGTTGTTGCTTGATATCGTCGACTTTGATCTGATTTTGGGTATGGACTTCTTGGAGACACATTAGGCCATGTTTGATTGTCACAAGAAGGAGGTTGCGTTTCGACGACCAGGCTTTCCGGAGATATTATTTCGCGGCGAGAAGAACACTTCATTACCGTGTGTGATTTCCGCGATGAAGGCGGATCAGATGATGAAGAAGGGCTGTGTTGCTTACTTAGCTCATGTTTACTTCTGAGTTTTGGCAGGCATTGCAGTGAGCCATGGGTACGAGGTTGCATTTCAGTACAGCTTTTCATCCTCAGACTGACGGGCAGTCTGAGCGGACTATACAGACTCTCGAGGATATGTTGCGGTCTTGTGTGTTGCAGTTTCGAGGAAATTGGGACCAGCAACTGCATTTGATTGAGTTCGCCTACAACAACAGCTATCAGGCTAGTATTCGTCACATGTGTTAGCGCCACAGCAGCTACCAATCCGAGAGGATTTGACTTATGTGGAAGAGCCGGTACAGATTCTCGATCGGCGTGAGCAGGAGTTGAGGCACCGTGTGATACCGTTGGTGAAGGTCTTATGGCAGAATCACTCGGTTGAGGAGGCCACCTGGGAGACTGAGCAGCGTATGCGGGAATAGTATCTTCATCTGTTCACCTGACAGGTACTTCAATTTTGAGGTCGAAATTTTTTTAAAGGGGGTAGATTTGTGACGACCCGGAACAGAATCAGTAGAGTAATCAGCTTAATTCACGAGTTAACACGTAATTACTGTTTTCCGATAATTGTTTGATTTGCCGATTTCGATCACGACTTAATTATCAACTGAGAATTTGAGTTGAGTCTCTTCTCGAGAGTTGTTGTATACGTGATTTCGAGTTCATGGGCAGTTCCGGATGATTATTTCGATGACCGAGGAATATAATATGAATATTTGAAATTTCAGAATATCGTCGAATTTATCCGTTCGTATCGAGTTTATCCGAATCGTAATGGTTATCCGTTTTGGACCATCGATCGTCCCGTGACGCGAGTATAAATATCGGGAATAGTCGAAATTTTTTGAAAATCATTGTTTTGGGAAGTTTGACCGGCGTTGACCATATTGGACGCGTTGACCGGAGAAGAAAACTTCACCGTCGCTTGACTCACCGGCGACCTTCATTTTCCGGCCACCTCCAGCCGAGGTATTGGTATATTTGAATTCCTCTCTTGATTTCTAGTTGATTAGAACTTGGAATTGCTTGATTTAGTGATGAATTGAGGGAGAAATGTCAATTTGAAATTTTGGGGATTTTGGCCGGAATCGACTTCGACGAGGGGAGGTGTTCCGGTGAATTTCCGAGGGGGGTTTGTGTTGGAAATTGTTGGGTTTGAGGTAGGTTGGTGGACCCTTGAGGTTGGGAGGCCGGGATGGCCTCACGATGACGGAATTGGACGAAGGAGCAATTTCCGGCGGTTAGAGAGTTTGGACTTTCGAGCTGATTTTGAGCTACTTGCCGTCCGATTTGGCCTTTGGTGCAGTTGAGAGATGTGTTAGGCTTGAGAAGGAGAAGCTACGGTGAGCTTGGGCGCTAGAAAATCTCTCCGGTTGACGGCGCGGCGGCGGCGGCGGCGGTCAACTGCGGAGCTCCGGCGACCCGTTGACTTTTTAGAATTTGATGATTTTAATGTCGTTTTACTTGTATTCGCGCCCCAATCGTCGCCTTGAGGTTTTCGAGTTGATTTGAGTACCGGATTTTCAGTCGAGGGTTTTGAGTGGAGATTTCGGGAATTTCATCGATTATTTTACACTGTGTTATATATTTCCGGGAACGGTTGATTTCCGAGGTGTGGTACAGTGTTGTGAATTGTGATTTTGATCAGATATATTTTATGATTATACAGGGGATCGAGATCGTGCTTTAGGCGAAGGATCTTCAACCGGACCACGTGATTAGCGCGAGTGCGCATTTTGCTCACCTGTGAGTGGACAATTTCTTTTCATTGATTAGTCGTGAGTCTTTATTACACATTTTACGAGCATGAGCATGCATACGAGATTATGATTTATATGAGCATGTGTTATACGATTATGCCTATACAATTATATATTACGTATATGCGTTTACATTATACTTCATACACTTGCATAGAACTATTTATGATTTGGTTTACACAGAGTACAGTCACAGTATATATTGTTGTATTGATACACTTACATCCCGGCTGATCCCGAGGATGTTTACCGGGGGAGACTGTGACCCCTGACTCGAGGCTTTTACCGGGGGGGGGGGGGGGGGGGGGAGGGGGCAGACCTCTGACCTAAGGCCTTTATGGCTAGAATCACGTGTGGGTCTGGGATCCCGTGATTCGGACTGTACTAGCACGGATGTGTCCATGAGTGACCCCGTGAGATATTTCTATGCATGCTCTGTACGCTGGAGGAGTTTGGGTTCACCTCGTGTACTATATCATATTCATTCATTTTGACTCGCATATGTTTTTATAACATATTTTATTCGGCGAAAAACATTTATTTTTCGTCCACTCACTATAACGGTTTTCATGTCTTTCCCCTGGGCTTTTCGGTTTCCGTGCCCAGTTTGCAGTTCAGATTCTGATGTCTCACGTCGTAGTTGGAGGCTAGTCATTCGAGCTACCTTTCTGTCCCAGTAGGTTACTTGTTCTGCCTACTGTTGTATATTTTGTATATATACACTAGAGGTCGCTCTAATACGATACTGATACGTGTTTTATACATTTTCCCCGAATTTTCTATATTATACAGTTATGTTTACTGTTTATTGCTATTGTTATGATATTGAGAAATCCGGATGGGATTGGTGTCCACGGTTTGGCTTTTGTGGCATAGGACGAAGTGTATTTTCTGGGTGCAGGTTAATGGCAATTTAGTAGCGTTACTCTGCCAAAATTTTTATGGTTTTTGTTGGTTCGTATTTTCAGAAGGGGTTTGATTCCGGTTTAGGAAACTAAATCGGGGTTGGGTCCTTTCATATAGCGTTTTTAACGAAATCCGTTTTTGATCTCGCCAGAAAGACTAGACAAGGGGAGTCTTTCCCACCTACATGGGAACAACGGTTAAATAGGTTCATGAACGACTGTGACATACATCTGGCCAAGATGTATGAATCATACGAGACACCGTTTCCTCTCATGCAGAAGGATGATCCAGATGCTTGGCAATGGCCAAGGTACTATCAACATCAAACCTTCCAAACTTTCTCTGGCGACGATGATTCCAATGCGGCAACACATTTAGCATACTTCACATTACAATTAGGGTAGTTTGCCGATAATGATGGACTCAAGTTAAGAGTCTTTAGATCATCTTTGTCAGGATCGGCCATCGTTTGGTATACAAGATTGGAAAAGGGTTCGGTCAACGAGTTGAAGGACATAGAGGCTTTATTCATAGACCACTTCAGAACGTCTAGACCTGAAACCAGTGTTGGAAAAATGGCTTCCTTGAGCCAATCAGCGACATAAAGTCCAGTCATCTTCCTGCACCGTTTCCGGTCAGAATATAATCTATGCAAGACTCCACTAGGTAAAGAGGAGGTAGTAGAGATGGCCAAGAATGGTTTGGAGGATACGTACCACCAGCTGTTTTTGAATAGAAAGTAATTTTCCTTGAACGAGCTTATCACAGCTGTAACTAAGGCTTACAACACCATGCAAGAACGAGACAACAGAAGGAATGCGTCCAAGGGAACGTACACTGCTAGGTCTTACAACAGACCAAAGCCAAAAACTGTGGCTTATATAGAAGACATAGACGACCAAGATTCAGAGTCTGATGGAGAACAAGTGGGAGTTGTGGACTTATCAACAAATAAGGTTTTAAAGCCCCGCAAACTTCAAAAGAGTAAGGGCCCCATCAAGCTTTCAACAGTGGCTTTCACTAAGCCAGAGTTTGAAACATACACGTACGATGCTAACATGGCTCATGAGATCTTGGATGAGCTCTACGACATGCGAGCTGTCAAAGAATATTTTAGACCTCTCCCTATGGTTGAACAGTTAAAAGGTAAAAAAATATTACAACTTCCATGGAGCATGGAACCACATTACGAAGGACTTCATCAAGCTGAAAGATCAGATCCAAAAGTGGATCAATCAAGGAAGACTAGAACTAGAGGGAGCAACCAAGGTAGATGCATTAGTAGATTCAAAACCCTTCCCATTGCCTCAAGTTAATATGATAGATATTGGCTGGTCATCACCTGATAGTTTTGTTGGAGGCGTGGAAGATTGGAATAAGCCAATCTTTTTATCTTATTCTTTCCCGTATGATAAGATGGAAGAGATCTTGGACAGGCTGCGTGAAATAGGGTTGATCTTTTATTATCCGGTACTCAAAATCAGACATTTACGGTATGAGGGACCGGCTCAACATTTCTGTAGATTCCACAATCATTTTGGTCATCGAACAACAAGGTGTTCAACCTTGAGAGATAAAATTCAGGGATTGATAAACTCGGAGGTGATCAAAATTAACTATAGGGGAGTGGAGGAATGGCATCCGCAAAATCCTCAGGAAACATCACCTCCCAATATATTATTTACTTCCCCAGACACATCTTCCGCTCGCAACGCATCTGAACCACTACACAAAAGGAAAAGATCAAGGCGGAGGCCTGGGCATAATATGGCATTTGTCCGACCAAAGCGAGCTGAGATAACTTATGATGCATCCAGACAAGAGGAGATATTTGAAGAGCTAATCCAAGCAAGGATAACAACAGTTCCTGATAACTGGGGAACACTATACCCACATCCTGAAGATGTTAGGGGTCTACCTTACTGTCGGTATCATCATCGATGGGGTCACCATTCCACGAATACTTGTCGTGATTTGAAGTTCAGGATTCAACAGTGGATTGACGAGGGAGAAATAATAATAGATCAAGAGCCCTTGCCAAGCTTGGCGACCGAAATATCACTGACGGTTGGGATGCTAGAGTTAACAAGGGGCAACCTAAGTAAAAGCAAACATATGGTCGATCTCCAAACTACTGGCGAGAGTCCACCAAGCAAACAAAGGACAAAATCAAATAAAGGAAAAGAAAAGGTGGATCCAAGAGTAGAGTCGCCAGTAACCCTTTGTGCTCATTGTAAGCTCAGGGGCGGGCTGAAGATTTCATATGAAGAATTGGCTGAAGCAGCCAAGGTCTTCCCAGAGTTATTTTCACAATTAGATCATCAGCCTCATAGCCCATGCAGAGCAAGGCAAAGGGATTCCCTAGCACCCAAGAGTTCGCGAGTGGTAGAGAAGATCAATGAAGCAAAGAAGTCCGAATCAGAAATTGCTGACACGCTCGCCAGACCATATGTTCCATTAGCTTCAAGAAACATCACTAAGGAGAATGTATGGTACGTGAAGGAGAAGGGAAAAACCATTGAGGTAACTCCAAGTAGAAGAAGAAACCTTCAGCGAAGATTTAGAGAAACCAAAAGGGCATTAGAGGTTTATGAAACAGGCCTGCTCAAAGAAGAGGAACTGGTCTGTTCCCCAGAGATGCTGTGAAGGCGATTGAATGCTCTTGCAATGAACCCCTTGGTAGTTTTTGGGAAGAAGTCTTGCGAGCTTAAAGTGTGAGCACAACGACCAGGTGTCTTTGACCGTAACCCAGAACTATGGTCTAAAGACAAAAATCTCGAACCTATTCATGAGGTTCGTCATGGAGTCACAAAGCGTAAACCAACAAGACGACATCTTAGTTTTGATGATGAAGTGACAGAAACATTGGGGCTATATACACCACCAAAGGAAGGGGCGCATGTCCAAGGACATGTCACTCCATGCGAGACTAGAGTTTTGCAGTGGAAACCGAAGCCTTTAATCATAGAAGAACAAAAAAAAGGCTAGTCTTAACAAGACTTTTCCCCCTTCTAAAGAACAAAGTTCTGAATTACTCATGCTAACAACCATAGATCCTACACCGGAGGATCAGCTGCAACAGGTTGCTTCTCTGGAGGTCACTGCAACCATGGCTCCCGAGGGATGTAAACCTGAAGATGACAATAACGTAGATGATGAAGAGTTGTTGGATTATGGTGAAGGTGAAGACGAGGAAATTGAAGAATACGTAGAGGAGGTGGACACCAATGTTCACATGGTGTTCGTTTTGTCTTCTAAGTATGCTTTGCCTTCACAAAAATCAACGGATGAATCAATCTCGAGCAGAAACGTTAATAACTTGGTAGTGCCAGAAGATGAACCAATATTGACAAACCAATCAGCACTCGCCAAGACATCGAAGACTGACCCATCATCGACAAATGGACAGATGATGTTTGCAAAGCCAACCCTAAACATGGCCATGCACATGCGGCCATTATATGTGATAGGAAACATCCAAGGGATTCAGGTCAACAAACTTTTAGTGGATTCGGGGCAGCGGTGAACATCATCACAGTCAAAGCAATGGCCTTATTAGGCGTTCCCAAGTCTGCTATCCAAGAGACCACCCTTAATGTCAGAAACTTTCAGGGTAGCATTTCCAAAACTTTGGGCATTGTCTTTTTGTAGGTGCACATTGGTCCAACCACAAGCACATACATGTTCTTTGCAGCAGAATGCATAGCTCCATACAGTGCAATTCTTGGGCGCGACTGGATCCACAGGAGCTATTGTGTACCTTCGTCCCTCCATCAGCAGATGTTACTATGGAATATGGAGTAAGGTGAAGCAGAGATTGTCAATGCTGATCCTCGTCCATATTCCGTATCTGCTAATTCTTTAGAAGCCAGTTATTACAACTGTGACCTCAGGCCACTGGATGTATGTGACGTCAATAACAAAGGCCGCCCAATTGGTGTTACAGCCTCTGAGCTAGCTCAATGGGGTATTATCCAAGTAAATCATGATAATAGCAGACCCTACACCATTAAGCTACCATCCAAACTTTCTCAATGATCGGGTCTCTATCAAGTATAGAGACCAAGGCTTGTTACTCCTTGTACGACCGCTTCCATAATTTTTTGATGGAGGGTCAAGCCTACGAGAGGGTTCCAATGATTGCAGCATTGGAATATGTGGATGAAGATGTGTTACACGACTTGGATGAGGAGGAAGAGATCAAATTAGCACCAGCAACCTTCGATGATTTACCTCCTAAAGTCAAAGATTCCATTGAAAAAGTCAATCTTGGGAATAACGAAGAGCCAATCTCTGTGGCTATTAATACCTTCTTAGAGCCTGAAGAACGACTAAAGCTCATTGAATTGCTACAGGAATACGGTGATTGTTTTGCAGAAAAATATGATGAAAGGACCCAAACCCGATTTAGTTTCCTAAACCAGAATCGAACCTCTTCTGAAAATACGAACTTGTAAAAACCATAGAAATTTCAGCAGAGTTTCACTATATCGCGGAATTACCATTAACCTGCACCTGAAAACACACTTCATCCTATGCCACAAAAGTCAAACCGTGGGCACCAATTGTGACGACCCGGAACAGAATCAGAAGTGTAATCAGCTTAATTCGTGAGTTATCGCGTAATCGCAGTTCTCCGATAATTGATTGAATCGCCAGGCTTGATCATGACTTAAATATTGGCCGAGAATTTGAGTTGAGTCTCTTCTCGAAAGTTGTTGTACGCGTGATTTCGAGTTCGTGGGCTGTTCCAGATTATTATTTCGACGACCGAGGAATATAATATGAATATTTGAAATTTCAGAATATTGTCGAGTTTATCCGTTCATGTTCGAGTCTATCCGAATTGTGATTATGATCCGTTTTGGACCGTTGATCGACCCAAACCGTAAATGTAATGGTTATCGACTTGATTTGCGAGTTTCGTGATTTTTCGTGATTTCAATGTAATCTGTTAATATGGCGGCTTCGTTAGCGACTAAATTATCGGGCGAGAATTTGATTTGGGATCCTTCGTGGAAGTTGTAGAGAACTTAATTTCAATGCCGACACCCTAATTTTTGCAAGCCGACCAAGTATTGGTTTGTTGGTTCGAAAAGAAAGGCCAACAGAGAATAGGCACTCCTGCAGTAACACTCTCAATGACTAAATTCCAACCACTGTGTGTTAGAAATCCTCCAACTGCCGGGTGGTTGAGCACTTGCTCTTGTGGGCACCAGCTTGCTATTAGACCTCTTTGTTTCATTTCAGCCACAAACTCCGGTGGTAAAATAGCAGATTCACCAATAACCAAATCAGGTCTAATTACCTAAAAGAAGGGAAGCTTGGTATTTGCAAGCCCCCAAGCAAACTCTATCAGAGTTTGTGATGTCATGATCATTATACTTCCAAAGTTGACATAAATGACTGAATTTGGTGCCTTGGAGTTGACCATTGGAGGCACTCAGTTTCTTCTTTCTATATAGTATATCCAATAGAATCCAAAGGGTGTTGTGGCTGCTGATTGAGGAGTGGTTGGAGAGGGCCAATTGCATAAAAAGATGGATGTATCATAGATGAGAGAGCTTCCAAAACATCTTTCTCCAGTGCATCGAAGGTGTGAAGAACAACAGCTTCAGCTTTATTAAGTCGTTCAACCGCGTCCATGCAGAAGTTCCAGACGATGTCATCAGGATTTGTGACTTGAAAGTTGGTAGGGAGATCCTTCAAAGTGATATCCTTCAGTCTTGGAATCCAATCAATGACATTGTCCAAATACCCGTTGGTCAAACAACTCTCATCTACAAGCATGTTATAGAAAATTAGAAACTAGAAAAATTAGCCGAGGGTATTCCTACAATGTTTTCCTGCACAAACTAGGAGTAAATATAATCATCAAAAAGTTCGTGTATATCAGTGGTAATAAAGTGATAGCTATTTCTCATGCACCTTTGAGTGGTGCTATGCCTTTTTGTTTCAAAGTAAGGAAGTGTGCATAGGCCATGATGCTGCTTGTGCTGATAGTAAAGAGGAGTGTGACAGGGATTCCTTGTTTCTATGCTGACCATCTGAAACAATGTGAGTCACCGGAGGACAAATATTGGAAGTTCCCGAGTCAATGAGTTTTGCGAGGAGGTCATCAAACGGAGCCAAGAAATTTTCACTCAATGACTCACAAAGCAAACCAATGTGTTGGGTTACATCTTCATCTGAATCTGGGAGGCTGTCAGGAATGGTTACAAACCGAAAATCAAGCAAGCCATCGAGGGAGTTGGGTCCTCGAGACTTAAGAAAGCGTCTTTGGTTGAACTCTGTGTTGACAAAGATTATATGAAAACCTTTGTGATGGAGGAGCTTTACTAGCTTAAGCATTGCCTTTATATGGCTCTGAAGTGGGATTGGCATACAAACAACATGAGGCTTCATAGCTTCAAGTCTTTACGTTGCGTGTATGACCAGTGTGTTTAAAATTCGAATGAAATGCGGGGTTTTATAGCAATAGCAAATTCTGTCATTTGATACATGAAGGTCCCTGTGGAGAGGTGATTAGGCCTTTAACTACTTTTAACCAAATGTAATATAAGACTGTTGTCAGAGATAACAAGTTGTTGTTCTATCCCGATAACAGTTTATCAAAGCAAACAAATCGTGCTGTATGTAGATGAAACTAATAACACAATTATGTTTTTCTCTATGTCAGAAACCCCTGAATTCAGGGATGAAAACTGCCAAATCTATTCACTATGTAACAACTCTTATTACAAGACTATAATTCTGATAATTGCAAAGTTTCGGTGATATCCTTTCACTAGAATTGCGCGCTAGATCTAAGAGCTATACTCCATCTTATTTTATAGAGATTTACCATAGAAAGATACACAAGTTTCAAACATGAATCTAGTTATCGCGCAACTAACTCACTATGAACACTTGAGATGCTTGCACCTGCCAATGCAACCTCATGGTATGCAAGATGTATGCATGAGTTTAAAGGGTGTTTTGTGAAGACTTTAATACAAAAAGATCAACACAAAAGAGGCTCTATAAATAGACTAAGTTTTAGAGAGAAAATGAACAATGACAATTTTCCCAACTAAGCAAAATATCAAGCTAAAACCACCAAGGAAGACAATGGGTGCTTGTGCCTTATATAGGCCAAATGTAATGGCCTTAGAAGGAAGCCAGTACTTACCAGCCAAGTGTGAGTTCTGGTTGGATAGTGTGAGTTCTGGTTGGATACTTACCAGCCAACTGGAGATTGACTTTACTATTGAGTTATTGCCGGGTACTGGACCGATTTCTCAGACACCGTACCGGATGGCGCCTGCAGAACTGAGGGAGTTGCAGATTCAGCTCCAGGAGTTGTTGGAGAAGGGATTCATTCGACCGAGTGTTTCTCCGTGGGGTGCTCCAGTGTTATTCGTGCGGAAGAAGGATGGGTCCATGCGTTTGTGCATCGACTACCGGAAGCTGAATCAGATTACAGTGAGGAACAAGTATCCGTTGCCACGGATTGACGACTTGTTCGACCAGCTGAAGGGTGCGTCAGTCTTTTCGAAGATTGACCTTCGATCCGGATATCACCAGTTGAGGATCCGGGATTCGGACATAGCCAGGACAGCTTTCAGGACGCGGTATGGGCATTATGAGTTTTTGGTTATGCCATTTGGGTTGACCAACGCCCCCGCAGCTTTCATGGACTTGATGAATCGGGTGTTTCGTCGATTCTTGGACAAGTTCGTGATTGTGTTCATTGATGACATTTTGATCTATTCGAGGAGTATGGGCCAGCACAAGAAGCACTTGCGAGCGGTGTTGCGGACTTTGCGGGACCATCAGTTGTTCGCGAAGTTTAGCAAGTGTGAGTTCTGGTTGGATAGTGTGAAGTTTTTGGGCCACGTGATTTCGGCCGAGGGAGTGAGTGTTGATCCTGACAAGATCGAGGCCGTGCTGAATTGGAGTAGACCCACTACGGTACCAGAGATTCGGAGTTTCTTGGGTTTAGCAGGCTACTACCGACGATTTGTACAGGATTTCTCCCGGATAGCTACACCACTTACCAGACTGACGAAGAAGGGCGTCAAGTTTGAGTGGTCTGATGCGTGCGAGGAGAGTTATTTGCTCCTGAAGGAGAGATTGACTACCGCACCAGTTCTGACATTACCAGATGACAGTGGTGAGTATGTTGTGTACAGCGACGCGTCGAAATTGGGCCTTGGCTGTGTGTTGATGCAGCATGGTAGAGTTGTGGCGTACGGTTCCAGACAGCTGAAACCGCACGAGGTCAACTATCCGACGCATGATTTGGAGTTAGCCGCTATCGTATTAGCGTTGAAGAGTTGGAGACATTATCTGTATGGTGCTCAGTGTAAGATTTTCACTGATCACAAGAGTCTCACTTACTTGCGGACGCAGCCGGATCTAAACATGAGGCAGCGCCGATGGATGGAGTTGATCAACGACTACGATTGCACTTTCGAGTACCATCCGGGGAAGGCTAATGTTGTGGCAGATGCACTTAGCCGGAAATCGGGAGCCTCATTGTTTCACATGTGTGTGGCCCGAGTGTCGATGTTAGCCGAGCTTCGGGCTACGGGTGCAGTGTTTGATTATGATGATGATGGAGCCTTGTTGGCCAGCTTTCAGGTTCGACCAGTGTTGGTTGATCAGGTGCGAGAGGCACAGGATTCAGATCCTTACTTGCTGGGCAAGAAGACCATGATTCAGAATGGTGTGCCTACAGAGTTCCGATTGAGCGACGACGGTATGTTGTTGTTCAGGGGCAGATTATGTGTACCCAGGGACGAGGATTTGAAAAAGGAGATTTTAGATGAGGCCCACAGTTCTGCGTATGCAATGCATCCCGGAGGTACGAAGATGTTTCGTACACTTCGAGCGTACTATTGGTGGCGCAACATGAAGCGGGAGATTGCCGCGTACGTGAGTCGGTGTTTGATTTGTCAGCAGGTGAAGGCGGAGAGGCAGAAACCTGCAGGGAAACTACAGCCACTTGAGATTCCAGTGTGGAAATGGGAGCATATCACGATGGATTTCGTCTATCAGTTGCCGCGTACTTCGGCGGGCAACACTGGTATTTGGGTTATTGTTGATCGATTGACGAAATCCGCACATTTTCTTGCACTTCCAGGGAAGGTTTCAGTTGGCAGATTAGCCAAGTTGTACTTATCAGAGATTGTTCGCTTGCACGGTGTGCCTGTATCCATTGTTTCTGACCGTGATAGTCAGTTCACTTCTGAGTTTTGGCGGGCGTTGCAGCGAGCTTTGGGCACGAAGTTGCGATTTAGTACAGCATTTCATCCTCAGACTGACGGGCAGTCCGAGAGGACCATTCAGACTCTTGAGGATATGTTGAGATCATGTGTGTTGCAGTTTCGCGGAAACTGGGATCAGCAGTTACACTTGATTGAGTTCGCCTACAACAACAGCTATCAGGCCAGTATTGAGATGGCACCGTACGAGGCCCTGTACGGGAAGCAGTGTCGCACTCCGTTGTGTTGGAGTGAGGTGGGCGAGCGTTGGCTTATTGGTCCGGATTTGGTGAAAACCACGATGGAGGACATACAGGTTATCCGAGATCGGTTAAAAATCGCCCAGGATCGGCAGAAGAGTTACGCGGATGTGAGGAGGAAGAGCTTGGAGTTTGAGGTCGGTGATTGGGTCTTCCTGAAACTATCTCCGTGGAGGGGAGTTGTCCGTTTCGGGAAGCGGGGCAAGCTTCGACCACGGTACATTGGTCCGTATGAGATTACGGAGAGGGTTGGAGCTGTTGCTTACAGACTTGAGTTACCGACAGAGATGGCTCGTGTGCATGATGTCTTCCATGTTTCAATGTTGCGGAAGTACATCTCAGATCCTTCACATGTGATAGCCCCACAGCAGTTGCCGATCAGAGAGGATTTATCGTATGTTGAGGAGCCAGTGCAGATTCTCGATCGTCGTGAGCAGGAGTTGAGGCACCGCGTGATTCCGCTGGTGAAGGTCTTGTGGCAGAATCACTCAGTGGAGGAGGCCACCTGGGAGACCGAGCAGCGTATGCGGGAGCAGTATCCTCATCTGTTCACATAGCAGGTACGTAAATTTCGAGGTCGAAATTTCTTTAAGGGGGGTAGATTTGTGACGACCCGAACCAAAATCAGATGTGTGTTTGGCACGATTCTCGAGATTCGGTTATGATCGTAGTTTTGTAATATTGCGTGGTTTGCTGATTTGACTCGCGACGATATTTTGGGTTAAGAATTTGGGTTGAGTGTCTTCACGGAAAGTGTAGAGTACGTGATTTCGAGTTCGTGGGTGGTTCCGGAAGATTTTTCCGATGACCGAGGAATATTTTATGATTATTTGAAGTTTCGGATTCCGAAGAGTTTATCCGATTGTTTCGAGCTTATCCGAATCATTTCGTATTTTCATTTTGGACCGTTGATTGACCCGAGGGACGAGTATAAATATCGAAAAGTCGGAAAATAGTCGTGAAATAGTCGAGAATTTATTGTGGGAGTTGACCAACCGTTGACTTTCCTATTTTGGAAAGTGGAAGAGCTGCCGAGAAGGGAAAGTTTCCCGAACGGGAAAGTGAACTCCGGCGATCTTTTTCCGGCCACCTCCGGCCCTGAATCAGGTATGGTTAGGTTCCTCCTTTGATTTCGAGCATGATGGTGGGTTGTTTGAGATGAATTGGTTCCGTTATGTGGGAACCCGATTAGAGCCGAATTGGTGTTGGTCGTCGGTGATGGGAGGGAGGTTTCCGGCGAGATTTTAGAGGGGATTTGTTGGGGGTTTTGCTCCCCACACCTAGGAGAAGCTCTTGGGGTAGTTAGTTTTGGATGTGGTGTTGTTTCGGGGTGAACCCGATTTGAGAATTCCGAATTGGTTTCGATGAATTGAGGTGTTTCCGGCAGGATTTAAGCTACGGGGTAGAAGGGAAAGATGTTCGTATGGTTGAGCTGATCTGATCTGGAGAGTTTGGCCGTGGGATTCCTCCGTTGACGGCGCGCCGCCGCCGGCGGCGGCGGTCAACGGCGGTCAACGGCGGAGGAAAAGTCAAATTTTCAGATTTCGATGTTTTTAATGTTATTTTTCTCGTAATCGCGCCCTGATTATCGTACGGAGGTTTTCGGGTTGATTTGAGTAGTCGATTTTCAGTCGAGGTTTCGAGTTGGGATTTCGGGATTTCCGTAATTCATTTTGCACCGCATTTTGTATTTTCGGGAACGGTTGGTTTCCGTGCAACAGTACAGTGTTGTGGATTACGATATTGATCAGTTGTATTTTATGAATATATTCAGGAGATCGAGATCGAGATCTGGATCGTGATCGTGCTTCGGGCGAGGGGACTTCCGCCGGACCACGAGTTTAGCGCGAGTTCGCGCTAGCTGATCTGTGAGTGGACAAGTTTCTATTTTCACTGTTGTTTTGCGAGTTCGTGGAATTTATGATTTCCGTATTTATTATATATACGATGATTGATATATATGTTATTTCCGGAGGTATTGTTATGTGTTATTGTGATTGGCATTTATTGCATCGATGCTACCAGAGTTGAGAGATTCCTCTGGCCCAGAGTTGAGAGATTCCTCTGAAGCAGGGTTGAGAGATTCCCCTGAGTGCCGCCGGGGTTGAGAGATTCCCCTGGCCTATCACAGTCGGGTTTGAGCGATTCACCCGACGTCGGGCTTGAGAGATCTGCCCGACTACCTCCTTATATAAATGTGTTGTGTTCCGAACTCGCATTGTTTATATTGGTTGTATATATTTATATAACTGGTGAAAGGCATGTGTATATTTTCGTCCACTCACTCTAACGTTTTTATTTGCCTTTCCCCTGGGCTTTTCGGTTTCCGTGCCCAGTTTGCAGTTCAGGTTTGGTGTTTTCACGTCGCGGTTTGGAGGCTAGTGATCAGAGTTACCTGTGTTTTCCAGTAGGTTCTTGTTTCGCCTACTGATGTACATATTGTATATGTTTTACTCTAGAGGTCGCTCTGATACATTCTGATACATGTTATGCGGATTTTCACGGATATACATATATACATAGTACAGTTTATTTACTGTTGTTGAGTATATTGATGTTGAGAAATCCGGATGGGATTGGTGCCCACGGTTTGCTTTTTGTGGCATAGGACGAAGTGTTATTTTTCCGCGTGCAGGTTATGGTAATTCAACGTTAGTAACGAAACTCTGCCCAAATTTCGGAAAAATTTTTGTTGGTTCGTGTTTTCGAAGGGGTTCGATTCCGGTTTAGGTGGCTAAATCGGGGTTGGGTCCTTTCATGCCTTTCTTGAACACAGTCTTCTTTCGAGCCGTTTGCTTGACACGACGGGAACCAGGAGGTGGAGTAAGCCATGAAGGATCAATAGGTTGATCAGTTGTCGATGGAGGAGCAGTTTGTGATCCTGGAGTGGCATTGACCACGGGTGACTCATCAAAGTGGAGGGCTTTTTTGAAACTTTTGCCGCTACGGTTTCTTTAATATCATCCGATGCTTTACGCTTTCGAGGGCCAACTAGGGGCTCAACAGTGACCGGAGCAGCGGCAGTAGCCGGATTAGGGATTTCCCAACGGTCATCACCCTGTTCAGTCTCAATAGAGAGACTTGGAGGAGTGAGGGTATCAATTGGTGGAGATCGAACGGGGGATTGAGAGGGATCAGCTCCAGAGGTCTCTTGAAAGCTCGAAGAAGGATTAATGGAGGAAGATGAAGGATTGAGACGAGGAGATTGCCTTGGTCCAGAAGAGAGAGGAATATTGAGTCTTTTGGTTCTGGCCATTTTTTCGTGCATGCAACAGAAGATGAGAGTGATGAACAAAACCCTTCTTTTGAGAGAGATTAATAGACAAGCAAGAGAGAGGTATCAGAGTGAGGTGGAGGCTGAGATAGGTACGGCTATGGCAGCGGAGAGAGAGATGGGAATTGGGAACGACGATGAGATGACCGGTGGTAAAAACAAAAGTTTTACTTACACAAGTTATCTTGTCAAGTACAATGGGCCAGACCTCAATAATTAGCTTTTATCTTAGCCCAAGCTAAGAAGTACACTCCACCTATCAAACAATAGCCTATAGGATATGATGAGTTCGAAGCAAGAGTCCAGCCCAATGATTAAATGGTGACTTTGTTTGGAACCATTAGTTCAAATAGAACTGATTTAGGCTTTATGAGGTGTAACTAGAAGAAACTTGGAGAGTTTGCCTTTTGCAAAGTCAAACATGATCACATCAAAACAAGTTTAGCCACAGAACCCGAAATCAAGGGTAAATGTATTTGCTTTATATTCAAGGGATTTGACACTCTTCTTTTTGTTGTCTTAACAATTTAAAGCACATTTTATAGTTCATGGCAGTTCATTTCTTAAAATGCAAAACAAGGTAAGTACTCTCCTTAGGTTAAAGCCTCCTACGAAAATATACATATATAAATATATATATATATATATATATAAATAAAGGAGTACTAATTAAGCATATAAGCATAAATGTATATATAACACATATCTTGGAAGATATAACCGTACCTTTTTAGAACATAAGTTTATAAATGTAATAAATTTCCTCAAAAGAGTTCAAGAAATATGTCAATAAATATCTATCTTCAATGCAGTTGTTTCCTGCACTAACATATAGTTTTTTCTTCCCACACTATAGAGGCACCATATCATATTCCTCGAAGGGATTCTGCAAATCTTTGATAGTTGGGTTGTTACCTCTGACTGGTAGATGGCTTCACAATACCTGCAAATATCATACAAAATCTGCTTGATTGGCAATGTGATATATTCGTTTCCTGTCCTACAATTTATATTTGATTATATTTATGATCTATGTTATGGTGATTAATACATAAGCCACGCAGCCCATGCTTCACCTAATATATACAGAAAATTTAAATGCCCATGTGAAGCACGACAGTTTCTTTATCAGTCCCTTACTTTTTTAGAAATGAATCGGTGAGCACTATCGTAATGGTCTCAAACCGAAAGTCAGGCAAGCCACATCCATGGAGTTAGGTCCTAGAGATATGAGAAAGAGTCTCTGATTGAAATCTTTATTGACGAAGGTGATATAAAAACCTTTATGGTGGAGGAGTTTTGCAAATTTAAGCATTGCCTTTATATGGCTTGGAACTGGAAGTGCAACACAGACTATATGAGGTTTGTGCATAATTGTGCATATATGATTGAAATTGCAATGATTATGACATTTATGAATGAAAATAGACGTCGATATAACGATATTTAACTACCGACTTCAGTTGTTATGAATGTATGGAACATAGAACTAGAGCTAGATTTAATTGGATTGAGTTTGTATTTTGGAGGTTAAGGGCACATTATTTACTTACTGTTTCTCATTTTTCTTCTGGGAACTTTGAGGATAGTTTTATAGATTGTTAAAGACCATTTGTGAAAGAATGGAAAAGCATGATCCGATTATGAATTTTCTCGCGGAAGATAGCAAGAGAACAAGAGGAAAAATGCAAGATATGGAAATTTAAGAGCAACAGACGAGGAGGAATTTAAGACGTCATTCTCATAGAGAAACAAGAAAGGATGATGAAACAGCAACAAGAACAAGCAAGAAGTCCAAGATGTCTAATGAATTGTATCATTGAAGTTGTAGCACAAAAATTCTACACAACCTACAATACTGAAGTTAATATTTTTTATATTAATTGTTCATTTTGTTTTTGAGATGAAAATAGAATATAATAGATCTGATGAGTTACAAAGGAGAACACTGTTTGTCGGTCTGATAGAAATAACTTCCTATAGCAACTTATACTACAACGTGCTTGATACAAGCCTATCACTGACATAACTAGACGGGTTAGACGTAGGAAAATGACTAGAAAAATTTTGGACCTCATATTCTAGCTAGTTATACACCGCAAACTATAGCAACGTATGTTACTCTTGAGCCGTCTTTGCAGCGACTGGAGTTAATGTGACCTTCTTCTGCGGAGACTCATACTTGGACATCTCTAACACACAGTCATTTGCTGCCCTGCTGCTGCTAGTTACCAGTGGTGGTGTCTCATCTTGCGCCCATCTCTTCTTTCTTGCCATTGGCACTGGAGAAGTCGTTTTCGATCCTCCAGAAGTCAGCGACGATGCCCCATCTATGCGTTGTCTGCTACCTTCAATCAGCGGAAATGCCCCACCTGTGTGCACTGAGGATCCATTCTTTGGGTTCTGCTTTGGGATGTTCTTGGAATATCAAGGCTAAGTTGCAAAGGGGATGGCGAAGAAGATTAAAAAATTCTAGATTGAATGGAGTGTCCAGAAAGGGACAAAGTAGGCCAGTGCCTGCACTTGGGTTGACATTTAAGGAGATGATTGCCTCTGGGTTCTGTCGGCTGGCGACGACTTTGAGCTGTTTAGAGAATTTATCAACGTTACGGTCTGAGTAGAGAATGGAGATGTCTTTGCGTGGAGGCATGTTCTTAATCGGAATAGATGGACAGTGGCGAGAATGGAAAGTCTTAGCTTTTGACTAAGGAGGTTGAAAGGTTAGGATCAAAGCAAGTGAGAGAGTCTCGTTGGGGAATGAGATTTTGTTAATATGGACTAGTGCTTTTATATTACGTCAGTCGAGTGACGCAACTTTTTAGACAAGTTGTGTAACGTGCCACTTGCGTGTGATGTTACCGTTTGGTTTAACAGCGCGTCATTCGGGTAATATTTAAGTCTTTTCGCTTGCATAGGTAATTTAAGCTCAAGGCTTGAGGGGCAATGTTTGGGCCTGAAATAAATATTTCATATTGGCCTTGAAAAACCGAAGTCTTGGCGAGCGGCCCAGGATGAGCTGAAGTCTTGGCGAGCGGCATGATTAGAAGATGTAGCTTAGCGAGCCCAACACATCTCTCAACTGTGGCTAACTCCAATTCTAACTCAGTTCGCCGGAAATAAGCTCGAAAGTCAAGAAACCCAATTCCGGCCGGCGAAGCTGTCCCTCCGTCGATCTCCGTCCACGGCGCACGGCGGCCCTCGAGGCTACTCCCCTAAGTCGAATCCCCCTAATCCCCGTCCACCCCCGTGGCCGGAGCGCCGCCGTCGAACCACCCCGAATCCGGCCGGAAAAATCTCAAATTCAACTCACAATTTCTCCCTCAATTCAACATCAAATTCCAAAATTCCAAGTTCCAATAAATAGGAAATCAAACAAGGATTCGAAATATACCAACAACAAGGCCGGAGGTGGCCGGAAAATGAAGGTCGCCAGCGAGTCAGCGGCAGTGGAGATTTTCTTCTCCGGTCAACGCGGGTCAACGCTCCCAATAGTGGTCAACGCCGGTCAAACTTCCAAACAGTGCATTTTTGACAATTTTCAACTATTTCCGATATTTATACTCGTGTCACGAGACGATCGACGGTCCAAAACGGATAACCATTACGATTCGGATAAACTCGATACGAACGGATAAACTCGTCGATATTCTGAAACTTCAAATAATCATATTATATTCCTCGATCATCGGAAAAATCATCTGGAACCGCCCACGAACTCGAAATCACATGTACAAACACTCTCGAGAAGAGACTTAACTCAAATTCTCGGCCGATAATTAAGTCGTAATCAAAACCGTCAAACCACACAATTATCGAAAAGCTGCGATTACGCGCTAACTCGTGAATTATGTTGATTACTCTACTGATTCTGGTTTGGGTCGTCACATATTATGGTAGTGCGCATCTGTTTCCCTCACGTTAAGAGTGTAGTGTTTGAGTTTCTGAAATGAGAATTACTGCATAAGAGACACCAAGAATACAGTAATATAAACTACCAATACGTTGTAACACTCTTCATATAGGGAAGGAAACAATCTGACCAGCTTCAAAGTTACCCTATAATGAAGTCAATATGTTTGTCAATGTAGTACAATAGTATAGGGCTCAATCCACAGGGAAAAATGAGACTCAATATTCTAAACTACGAACAGATGTGAAAGTCAGAAATATGACAGACTCGATTACTGGACAAAACATAATTAACTAAAATACTTAGACTAAACCAAAAATCACGAAATTTATACTGGACGTACTAGACACAGTGATGGATAACCACACAAAATATCAATATAATCTGAGTTGTTTTGATAGTCGAAATATATTCTATAATCTAGATTATGAAATTGAAATAGTAGCGAAATTCAGAAACCTGACAGCCTCGACAACTGACACTAATGTAATTAATAAAAATAGCTAGACTCAACCTAAAATCACGAAATTTATACAAAACACTATATATACAGTGACGGACTATCACACCAAATATCAATATAATCGGAGTTATTTTAGTTGCCGAATAAAATCCTGCAAAACAGATTACGTAACTGAAACAGTAGTGAAATTCAGAAACCTGACAGCCTCGATAACTGACACTAACGTAATTAATGAAAATAGCTAAACTTAACCTAAAATCACGAAATTTATACATAACATTATAGACACAGTGGCGGACTACCACACAAAATATCAATGTAATCGGAGTTGGTTTGGTTGCCGAATAAAATCCTGCAAAACAGATTACGAAACTGAAACAGTAGACAGATTAGGAGTAAAACGAGAATTCAATAGTAAAATGGTCAAGGGGAAGTGCTATCCACCACCGTCATATCATCATCTAGACCACAAATGCCGAACTAAAATCATGTTAATGTTATGAATGAAAGTTCCTAGGAAGATTCAAAGCTATGAACACAACCTATTACCCAATCCTTATGTCTACAACATTGAATGTCTGCTTATCAATATTGTCTATCCCTCAAAGAACCCGAAGTCAAGGACCCGAATTTACCAAGAGAAAAGCATTAAGATTTAGAAACGGTTTGAGAATCCATCTTCATGTTGGACTTGGTCAATTCATCCCTTGACAACCCATTTATTCTCCTTGTTGGACTAGGAGAGCTTTATTACACATATTTTATTCATTTTCCTCCAAATTCCTATAAAACAAATAAATAATAATAAGATGCATAAAAATGTAACGAAAGAACTAAATATAAGGTAAAATTACACATAGAAACGTTGCATAAATATGCACCTATCAGAATACCCCACACTTAGCTTTTGCTAGTCCTCAAGCAAACAAAGAAGTAATTTACAAACACTACTCTAATGCCCTTAACAAATTTTTCTTAGCAATCTTCCAAGAACTGTAACACCAAGTCTCATATGTACAAACAAGTTACCAGAGATGACTCTAACATATAACACACATGCAACATGTAGGACAAAGACATAATCATGATGGAAAAAAACTATAGCATACATAAACAAATCAAGATTCAACCTCACCAAGATATGCTCTCAAAGTGTTTCACTCATATATATTTAAGGTTAACGCTCAATTCAACTACTTGCCAAATGGACCAAACCATATGCTTACTCTTGTAACTAATCTCCACATATCAAAGGCTGTCATCTTGAAGATCAAAAGGGCTTCATAGGTTATAATGGGCCTACGCTCACAAGGTTCAAGAAAAACAAGGATATGGAATTCGAAAACAAATCCTAGAACCTAGTAGAGCACCAAATAAGAGACTTTTCTCGGATCTTGCAACTATGAAATTTCTTATTCCTGTGGCCGGATTTCATCTTGTTGGGCCTTCACATCATTCTCTTTATCACGGTTAACTCGGGTATCAAGCAAAATATCACAATTCTTTCTTTTTTTTCTTTCTTTTCGTTTTTTTTTTCAAAGCTTGATACCCCACACTTGTTTCTTTGCATCACCTTTTGACATTGTCGCCGTCTTCACATACCTGTCTCATGTACAGCTCTACCAAGTCCTACAACAAAGGTAAAGAAATAACTATTCTAAAGTTTAAGGTCAAAGATATGTGGGTGATAACATAAAGTTTCACATGTAGGCTCAAAGTGGTTAACTAAGGGATGCACAACTTGTGTACACAAAATTAGGACACAGGCTTATATGGCTATGGTGGTGTCCCCTAAATGCTTTTATCACTTCCTCAATCAGAACATGCATTGACTATAAGTTTTGAAAAGTACAAGAGCAAGTTCTAGTAAACTCTAGAGTCCATTAACTTAATCTGTGGCAAGCAATTGACACTCAATCAAAGAAAACATATATTTCTCATAAAGGCTCAAAAGCTCATGGGTTAAATGAATCTCAACAAAGTTTAAGCATGCCAAAAATCTGTACCATGTTAACTTGTTTCTATATCCACTACATGTCCACATATGTAACATATATTAAAATCATCCAAAGAAACTTGAATAACATAATAAACTCTTAATCACAAATTGGAAAGATATAGAATCATCATTGACTTTGTTACGGGCATCCTAAGACTCTTCTTTTTGGTATTTTCTTGACACTTTTTACTTTTGTATTTTGTTTTATCAATAAGGACTCAAAAACACACAAGAAAACTAAAAAATACCAAACTTTGGCGAGGAAACCCTTCCACGACGAACTAGTCGTCGGAAAAGACTCCCTCAGACTCGCCAGAATCCCTGTACTATGCAACTCCACTCACCAGATTTATACATAACTCATAACACATCGTAATGAGGTGAATTTTTATGAGAATTAACTAGACACATTTAGAAACATTCCCTCAAAATTTCTGAAATTTTAGAGATTTCTAGCTATAGCAAATAAATTACACAAAACATCATACTGCACAGTACAGAAAAAAAAACGAAAAATTTATACATAGATGCTAAGGATATGATATAAACCCCACCCCACACCTGAAATTTGCATTGTCCTCAATGAAAAACAAAACTAAAGCATGCAATACATCAAACAAGAATGGAATGAGATACATAACACATCACAAATCACACTAAACATGGAGAAAAATAAAGAAAAGATAGAGAAATCAAATCTGTGGTCCACGCTTCTCCATCAACATGGGTTGCCTCCCAAGTAGCGCTAAGTTTAACGTCTCTAGGTAGACAGTACCAGGTATCACTTTGTATCCTGTGGCACATCCTCGAGAGGTACTTGCTCAACGGTGTGCTCTATCATCAACTCATGAAATGGCTTCAGACGATGTCCATTAACTTTGAAATTTTTTCCTGTTCTGTCACTTTTCACAACGACTGCACCACTAGGAAAAAAATTAATAACCACAAAAGGGCCAATCCATCTAGACTGAAGCTTACCTGGAAACAATTTCAACCTCGAGTTGAATACCAAGACCTTTTGTCCTACCACAAAAGTCTTGTTCCTGATATTTTGATCATGAAAAGCCTTAGCTTTTTCCTTCTAAATCTTGCTGGACTCATAGGCATTGTTCTCGATTTCTGCCAGCTCATTCAGTTGCAATTTTCTGTGAATCCCAGCCGCATCAATATCAAAATTGAACTATTTGACCGCCCAATAAGCTTTGTGCTCAAGCTCAACCAGCAAATGACAAGCTTTGCCAAAAACAAGCCTGTAGGGAGACATCCCTATAGGGGTTTTGTAAGCTGTCTGGTACGCCTACAAAGCCTCATCTAATCGCTGACTCCAGTCCTTCCTGGTGGGGCCTATGGTCTTCTCAAAGATCTTCTTTATTTCATGGTTTGACATCTCCACTTGTCCACTAGTCTGAGGATGATAAGGTGTCGCCACCTTGTGTTGGACATTGTATTTCCTCAGGAGCGCAGCAAATGTGCGGTTGCAAAAGTGAGAGCCTACATCACTAATGATGTACCTGGGTGTGCCAAATCTAGCAAATATGGATTTTAAAAACTTAAGCACATGTACAACAGCAGAATCGTTAGTTCGGGTGGCAATTGCCTCCACCCATTTAGACACATAATCAACTGCTAATAGTATGTACACATTGAAAATTTCAACCACCAAAATTGGGTGTTGATGCATTTGATCCCTAAGACTTATGTTACTTGTCATCTGGCATTTTGTGCATGCTTTGTAGAATTCATGAGCATCCTTAAAGATACTAGGCCAATAGAATCCACACTTTAGCACCTTGAGTGCTGTTTTCTTTCCTCCGAAGTGTCCTCCACCTACATGTGAGTGGCAAAAAGAAAGAATTGAATAAATTTCAGATTTGGGAACGCACATTCGGATGATGGAATCTGGGCAATGTTTCCATAAGTATGGATCATCCCACACATAATATCTGGCCTCCTTCTTCAGTTTGTCTTTCTGAGCACTGGTACAATCAATAGGTACCAGTTTTGAGACCTGATAGTTGACAATATCTGCATACCACGGCTCAGACTCCTGGATAGCAAAAAGTTGCTCATCCAGAAAGCTCTCAATTTAAGTAATGGGAGGTTGTCCTCCTCCACATTGGATCCATGTGTAAATCTACTCAAATGGTCTACAACCACATTCTCTATTCCTCTATTGTCCTTGATTTCCACATCAAACTCCTGAAGGAGTAGTAACCACCTGATCAGCCTCGGCTTTGCATCCTGCTTTGTCATAAGATATCTCAATACAGCATGGTCAGAGAAAATAATCACTTTAGTTCCTAACAAGTAAGATCTAAATTTCTCTAAAGCGAAGACAACAGCCAAAAGCTTTTTCTCAGTTGTTGAATAGTTTAACTGAGCATCATTAAGGGTTCGAGAAGCATAATAAATTACATGTGGTAACCTCTCGACCCACTGTCCCAACACAGCACCTACAGCATATTTCGATGCATCACACATCAATTCGAACGGAAGGTTCCAGTCTGGTGCTTGGATGATCGGGGCGGTGATCAATAGCTCCTTGAGCTTGTTGAATGCAGCAAGACAATCTTCAGTAAAATCAAATTAAATGTCACACTCTTCTGGAGTAATGCACTGAGAGGCCGGGCTATCTTGGATAAATCCTTGATAAACTTGCGATAAAAACTTGCATGTCCAAGAAAAGAGTGCACCTCTCTTACAATAGTGGGAGGTGGTAAGGTACGTATAACATCAACCTTAGCCTTGTCTACTTCTATACCTTTTCCAGAAATTACATGTCCCAAAACAATACCTTGTTCAACCATGAAATGATATTTTTCCCAATTTAACAAAAGGTTCTTTTCCACACATCTTTCTAGAACTAGGGACAGATTATTCAAACTTGTATCAAAAGAATCACCAAAAACAGAAAAATCATCCATGAATATCTCAATGATCTTCTCCACCATGTCTGAAAAGATGCTCATCATGCATCTTTGAAAGGTAGCTGGTGCATTGCACAACCCAAATGGCATCCTCCTATAAGCAAACGTGCCAAAGGGACACGTGAAGGTAGTCTTTTCCTGGTCTTCTCTGTCAATGGCAATCTGATTGTAGCCAGAATAGCCATCTAGAAAGCAATAATACGTATGACTTGCAAGACGTTCCAACATATGGTCAATAAAAGGAAGAGGAAAGTGATCCTTATGGGTTGTGGCATTAAGCCTGCGGTAGTCGATGCAGACTTTCCATCCAATTTGAATTCTTTTAGGCACCATCACATCCTCGTCATTTTTAATCACTGTGATGCCTGACTTCTTGGGCACCACTTGCACAGGACTCACCCACTTGCTATCAGATATTGCATAAATGATACCTGCATCAAGAAGTTTGATAACCTCGTTCTTTACCACATCCATCATAGGTGGGTTGAGTCTTCGTTGTGGTTCTCTCGTTGGCTTTGCTCAATCTTCAAGGAATATCCTATGAGTACACAATGTTGGATCTATTCATTTAATGTCTGCAATTGTCCAGCCGATAGCTTCTTTGTACTCCCTGAGTACAGTAACTAGCTTCTCTTCCTGTAACACTGTTAGTTTTGAAGATAAAATGACTGGTAAAGTCTCACCAGTTCCAAGGAATGCGTATTTCAAATGTTCAGGCAAAGGCTTGAGTTCAAGCTTTGGTGCCGTTACAATGGAAGGAAGAAGCATGTCATTAGTAATATGAAGGGGAAGAGAATTTTGAATTACCCCTTATGTATGGCAATGACTCAAGGGCTACCACAATATCATCGTACTCTTCTCCCATCACTAACTCTTCAGCTGAGCTGATTCTCATTGTTTCTTTTTCTTCATCCATGGATCCATCTTGGGTGATCAACTCCTCAAGTTCATCCCACACTTTAGAACATGGGGAAGTTTCAGATTTCTTCCCCCTTCTTCAATCGCTTTCTTCAACGCATCCTCATTCTTATCCACCGAATGCTGCATAAATTCCTGCATAAAATTATCAAATGTATCAATAGAAAAACAGGAATACAAATCATTATCACTAGGATGCCTCATTGCGTCGAAGATGTTGAAGCGGATCTTCTCTTCATCTACTTTCATGGAGAGGGTACCATTGAAACAATCTATCTTGGTCCTAGCGGTTCGTAAGAATGGACGACCAAGTATCAATGGTAACTCTGATGGTTGAGGCTCTGCCTCCATCTCTAACACGAAGAAATCAGCTGGGAAGATGAACTTACCTACCTGCACCAAAACATCTTCAACAAAACCTCTGGGATAGCAGTTAGATCGATCAGCTAATTTAATTGTAACACCAGTTTGTTGTAATGCACCAATATTCAAAGTTTTATACATAGAGTATGGCATTAAGTTTATTGATGCACCCAAATCAAGTAAAGCTCCAGTAAAGTTCGTGTTACCAATTGTACATGGGACAGTGAATCGTCAAGGATCACTCATCTTGGGTGGTAGCTTCCTCTGAAGTACCGCTGACACCTTCTCACTCAAGGCCACGGTCTCAGTCCCTGTGAACTTCCTCTTCATTGTACAAAGTTCTTTAAGAAACTTTGCATACTTCGGTATTTGCTTAATCGCATCAAGCAACGGAATGTTCACTTCCACCTTCCGGAATGTATCGAGAATCTCTTGCTCCAACTCATCCTTCTTCTTGTTTTTCAACCTACCAGAAAATGGAACACGTAAAGGAATTGAAGGAGAAGGTTCAGAAATTGACTTACCTGATTTTTCATTTGATGAATTTTTCTGTCCAGGTGCACTCTTCTCTCCCTGATCCTGCAGTAGTGGTGGAAATGGCAGCACTTGTTCTAGGACCGGTTCATCTTCCTCTATAGGCTTTTTTGTAGGCTTTTCAATCTCTTCAATCACTCTTCCACTCCTCAATGCAATCACATTTTCTTCATGAGTGGTTCTTGGGTTTTTAACCACATTGCTTGGAAGAGTACCTTGTTCTCTTGTTGACACCTGTTGTTGCAAGTTGTTCAGTTGCTTCTCCATAAGCTCGAACGCCTTGCTAGAATTCTTGTTGTGCATCTCAATCCCCTCTAGCTTAGCCAATATTGCTACCATGATAGGATCAGGAGCTGGAGCTGCAACCGGTTGTTGTACCTGCTGATATTCAGGTCTTACCTTGAATCCGGTGGGTGGGTTCAGCACATTGTTTGTGTTTCCATAGCTGAAATTGGGATGATTCCTCTACCCCGGATTGTATGTATTTGAGTAGGGATCATTTCTTAATGCCCGTTGTTGCACAAAATTCACCTGCTCTTCTTCAGGAATAAAAGGACAAGAGTCATTAGTGTGATCTGACATAGAGCAAACAGAACATACCTGAGATATAGACGATGATGATGTCATTTGGCTCTTGATGGCAGTAGCAATGGACTCCAATTGCTTCTCCATTGCTTTCATTCTTTTGTCCATATCTGGGCTTGTGGCAACCTCAAATATGGATTGTTACTTCTTGCTAGCCAACGTCCTCTCTCTTGTATAAAATTGCTTAGTGTTCTCAGCCAATTTCTCTATGGTATCATGAGCTTGCTGACCTGTTTGGTACATAAACATACCTCCACAAGCGGAATCCACTCTTGTCTTGTTGGATGGCTCCAGACCTTCATAAAAGAAAGTCATCCTGTCCTCAAGATCATACCCATGATGTGGGCATTTCCTCAATAGCTCCTTGAAATGACTCCATGCCTCATGAAGCATGTCACCATCTTTTTGTATGAAGCTATTAATCTCCTTCTTCAACTGCTTAGTCTTCTGGGCTGAGAAATACTCCTTTATGAACGTCACCTTCATCTCATCCCAAGATTGTATAGACCTAGGAGTCAAAGAATTGAACCACATCTTCGCTCCTTCCTTCACAGAAAAAGGAAATAAAATTAGTTTCAATACATTAGATTCAACATTTTGTAAGTTTTGTGTTGATGCTAAAGCTTCAATCTCAGCCAAATGTTGTTGCGGATCTTCTGAAACCCCCCCCCCCCCCTATAATGAGGTAGGGCTGAAAGTAAAGCAGGAGGTACTGAATATGTCCCAAGAGCTGGCAACACTATTGGTGATGAATTCCCCTGAGCACTAGGTACAAAGGAATTCATCAACGTTCTTGGTTGTTCTCTCATTGCTGCTCTTTGCGGTGGCGATTGAGGTACTTCTTCTTCTGAATCCGAACTTGTTTCTACCTCAATCTCAGGTTCTGACACTGTGCCACTTGTGTTTCCAACCTCCAATTCTGCTCGCCTCTTCTGCTTTCGGTTCTTCTTAGCTGAGTGCTCAACCTCTAAATCAAGCAATAATGGCTCAGTTCTTCTTGACCTTCGAGTATGCATGCACTAAGTTCCTGCACACATGAGACACGTTAACCTACAAAAGAAATTAAACCAAACTAAACAAAAACTGAAAACAAAAGGCACGTTAGAATATAAAGACTAGATCTTTCCCTGGCAACGGCGCCAAAATTTGATCGGTGTTTAACCACCTTCAAAGTTACCCTATAATGGACTCAATATGCTTGTCAATGTAGTACAGTAGTATATAGGTCAATCCATAGGGAAAAATGAGACTCAATATTCTAAACTACGAACAGACGTGAAAGTCAGAAATCTGACAGACTCGACCACTGGACAAAAACACAATTAACTAAAATACTTAGACTAAACTAAAAATCACGAAATTTATACTGCACGTACTAGACACAGTAGTGGACAATCACACAAAATATAAATATAATCTGAGTTGTTTTGATAGTCGAAATATATTCTATAAACTAGATTATGAAACTGAAATATATTCTATAAACTAGATTATGAAACTGAAACAGTAGAGAAATTCAGAAACCTGACATCCTCGACAACTGACACTAACGTAATTAATTAAAATAGCTAGACTCAACCTAAAATCACGAAATTTATACAGAACACTATAGATACAGTGGTGGACTATCACACAAAATATCAATATAATCGGAGTTGTTTTAGTTTCCGAATAAAATCCTGTAAAACAGATTATGAAACTGAAACAGTAGCGAAGTTCAGAAACCTGACAGCCTCGATAACTGACACTAACGTAACTAATGAAAATAGCTAGACTCAACCTAAAATCACGAAATTTATACAGAACACTATAGACACAGTGGTGGACTACCATACAAAATATAAATGTAATCGGAGTTGGTTTGGTTGCCGAATAAAATCCTGCAAAACAGATTACGAAACTAAAACAGTAGACAGATTATGAGTAAAACGAGAATTCAATAGTAAAATGGTTAAGGGGAAGTGCTATCCACCACCGTCATATCATCTTGACCAAAAATGCAGAACTAAAATCATGTTAATGTCATGAATGAAAGTTCCCAGGAAGATTCAAAGCTATGAACACAACCTATTACCCAATCTTTACGTCTACAATATTAAAGGTCTGCTTATCAATATCGTCTATCCCTTAAAGAACCCGAAGTCAAGGACCCGAATTTACCAAAAGAAAAGCATTAAGATTTAGAAGGGGTTTGAGAATCTACAAGGCTTTACAAGTACACTACGGTCGTGTCTTGCTAGACCTAGGGCTTCTTATACCAAGCATGTATGGGTTCTACGATTGAAACTTGAGGAAGGTAATGATCACCAACAGCCATCAATTTTCTTAGAATTAGATTCCTAAACATGCATACTAAGCGTGCACTCAAAGCATACACAAATAAGAATCATTGATGTATAAACAACAAAGAAACTTCATTCGAATAACAAAAATAATCTTCAATTTACAAGCATAATTAATCTAGATGACATGAACGGGGCTTCAAAACAGCCCATTAACAATGGAGTTAGCTCCTCATGGAAGCCACAAGAGTTTAGAGAGAAGAAGAAAATTACAGTATGGAATGGGGATCCCTCATCTTCTTCACGTTGTTCTCCTCTTTATTCTTCTTCTTTCTTCCTCTCTTCTTCACGTCTCTACTCCCGGCTCTCTCTCCCTCTTTTGCGTCTTCCTTCCCTTTCTCTCTCACGTTAGTTTCTTCTTTCTTTTTTTTCTTCACATGATCTTCTCCTCTCTTCCTTTGATTTAGTGTTTCTCTTCATTTAAACCAAAAAGCTGATTTGGTTTGGGTTATTTATTCACAATGGGCTAAATCCACATTCCATAAGGCCCTAGTAATCCATCTTCATGTTGGACTTGGTCCATTCATCCCTTGACAACCCATTTCTTCTCCTCGTTGGACTAGGAGAGGTTTATTACACATCTTTTATTCATTTTCCTCCAAATTCCTATAAAACAAATAAATAATAATAAGATGCATAAAAACGTAACGAAAGAACTAAATATAAAGTAAAATTACACATAGAAAATGTTGCATAAATATGCACCTATCACCAGGATGAGCTGAAGTCTTGGCGAGCGGCATGATTAGAAGATGTAGCTTGGCGAGCGGTCAAGTGGAGAAACAGAGTCTGTTTCCAGATCAACTTAGGATTGTGGATTCCGGATAGCTGATTCATGCGGCTTAATGTCTATCATACCTTTTCAGTTTCAGATAGGTTTCTTCTAATAAAGGAGTTGTGCTAGCATTAGAACTATATAAGGATACAACCCATGTGCTGGATGGTGTTAGAGTTATATTGAGATTCAAAGAGCAAGAGCAGAAGAAGTTTAAGAGAATTGAAAGACGGCTACTGAGCATTATATAAAGAGAGTAAGAACATTGGTGAAAGGGCCCCCGATCAAATACAAAACATTTTCTATACACAAGTACACCTAGACATCTCGTCAAGAGATTCTATCTTTGCAGCCAGACGATCAAAGTGCTTGTCACCGAACGAGTGAGAGTATTGCATCAGAGGAAGCAAGTATCACAACTGGAAGATTGAAGAGCTTGTCACCGATCGAGTGAGAGTTTGGATATCCAAAGGGAGTAAACGCGACTAGAAGGTTGAAGGGCTTACCACATATCGAGTGAGAGTTCGGACATCCAAGGAAGCGGTGTTCTCAACACATCGTCAGAGAAGTTGCTCTGCTTTGCACTCGTAAAGGGTAGTCTGAGGTATCGATTTTTGGGGCTCTTCTAGAGACACATAAACCTAAAGTCCTAGGTTACTAGGCGAGAAGGACCTGTTCAGGCAAGGTTGGTGCTCTCCTTGTCTTAATCGCTTATCAAGAAGTCAGGCAGCTTTAAGTTCTATATTCCGTTGAGAGACGGTGGCACGCCAGCATACAAAGCACATACCGGATAAACCGATAACTGCGGTCAAACTATCCGAAGTTAGTAAAAGAGACTGCTTTACGAAGGATCTCTCCGCGAGAGATATTTTAGCGTCAAACACTTTGTTTGATATGTTTCTCGAGTGATATTCATCTCTAATTCTTAAGGAAAAATTGTTCATATGGTCACCCAACTATGTCAAGATAGACACTTTAGTACCAAATATTTGACATATATCAAAATGGTCACTCAACTTCGTTCTCAGTCTATCAATTTGGTTACTCCGTCTAATTTAGACGTTATACACTTGACATTTGAGGGGTAAAAATTATAAAATCAGCCATTGAGTCTCTCTCTCTCTCTCTCTCTCTCTCTCTCTCTCTCTCTCTCTCTCTCTCTCTCTCTCTCTCTCTCTCTCACGCGCGCGCGCGCACACACACACCTCGAGCCCAAATGCCACTCAACTTTGCCAGACGGTTTTCCAACGACGGCCACCCCCGACCCAAAACCATATGGTTTCTTGATCGTCTCCCTCCCCTCTACACTTATCCTTCATCAATTCGAACGATTTCAAGTCAGAGAGGTTTAATTTGCAATGTCGAATTCAAGGGTTTCAAGTCAAATTTCTCTCCGTTCGCAGCGACGCTACCAACTATGTTGCGATGTCAGACCATGGGGGTTTGGAAGCCCTAGGTCTAGGCTTTCGAATGTTGGTAGTGTTGTGGCTTGAGACGACCGCTCGAGGCTAGACATCCGACGACGATTCGTGATGAGATTTTCAATCTGTCGAGGTATTTTTCGGCTATCTCTTATCACATTCATAGTATGACGTAATTAGACAGATTCTAGAACTTGTTGAGATGAATATTTTGGTGCGACATTTGTAGTAAACAGAAATGATTGATTACGTAGCTCGTGGCTGCCACCAGTGGGCTAGCACCATGCCCAGTCTGCGAGATGGGGAAGAGAGGGTGCACGTATACCTTTTTGGGGTGGCCAGATAAATTTTCTAGGTGCCTAGTATAATTTTCACAGGAAAAAAAAAATTTAAGTTAAACACGAAAAGACATAAATACCCCTCAAAACTAACAGATTATACCAAGATTTAACGTCCGTTGAGACAGAGTGACCATTTTGATATACCGAGACCGAAATTGGATGACTATTTTAATATATGTTAAACATCCGATACTAAAGTATATCTTGATATAGTTGGGTGACCATATTAGCAATTTTTTCAATTCTTAATCGTATTTAATTTCTTGTGTTCAATTGATAAATACAAATTACCTTGTTGCAGTGTTCTATAGATAGCTATAATTTGGTGGATGTGAAAAATATTATGGTAGTGCGCATCTGATTCCCTCACGTTAAGAGTGTAGTGTTTGAGTTTCTGAAATGAGAATTACTGCATAAGAGACACCAAGAGTACAGTAATATAAACTACTAATACGTTGTAACACTCTTCATATAGGGAAGGAAACATTCTGACCAGCTTCAAACTATTAGCGAAACAAATTCAAGAGATAAAAGCAATCAACATAGCGCTAGTTTATTGACCTTATGAGTAATCTTTAGCTTCTTCTTATAGTAGCACATGATTCACTAAATTGTCCAAGTTTGTGGATGAAGAACCATGTGGAGCAGTTGCTTCTTCTGCGAGTTTTTTCCACTCCATGGCCTTATTTCTCAGTTTCTTACCCTTCTCTCCTTCCATCACCTCTTTAACAAGCTTCTCCACTTCGGCTCTCTTCACATCAGTACTGATGATCTCAATGCCGACACCCCAATTTTTGCAAGCCGACCAAGTATTGGTTTGTTGGTCCGAAAAGAAAGGCCAACAGAGAATAGGCACTCCTGCAGTAACACTCTCAATGACTGAATTCCAACCACTGTGTGTTAGAAATCCTCCAACTGCCGGGTGGTTGAGCACTTGCTCTTGTGGGCACCAGCTTGCTATTAGACCTCTTTGTTTCGTTTCAGCCACAAACTCCGGTGGTAAAATAGCAGATTCCCCAATAACCAAATCAGGTCTAATTACCCAAAAGAAGGGAAGCTTGGTATTTGCAAGCCCCCAAGCAAACTCTATCAGAGTTTGTGATGTCATGATCATTATACTTCCAAAGTTGACATAAATGACTGAATTTGGTGCCTTGGAGTTGAGCCATTGGAGGCACTCAGTTTCTTCTTTCCACAGACTATATCCAATAGAATCCAAAGGGTGTTGTGGCTGCTGATTGAGGAGTGGTTGGAGAGGGCCAATTGCATAAAAAGATGGATGCAGCATAGATGAGAGAGCTTCCAAAACATCTTTCTCCAGTGCATCGAAGGTGTGAAGAACAACAGCTTCAGCTTTATTAATTCCTTCAGCCGCGTCCAGGCAGAAGTTCCAGACGATGTCATCAGGATTTGTGACTTGAAAGTTGGTAGGGAGATCCTTCAATCTGATATCCTTCAGTTCTGGAATCCAATCAATGACCTTGTCCAAATACCCGTTCGTCAAACAGCTCTCATCTACAAGCATGTTATAGAAAATTAGAAACTAGAAAAATTAGTCGAGGGTATTCCTACAATGTTTTCCTGCACAAACTAGGAGTAAATATAATCATCAAAAAGTTCGTGTATATCAGTGGTAATAAAGTGATAGCTATTTCTCATGCACCTTTGAGTGGTGCTATGCCTTTTTGTTTCAAAGTAGGGAAGTGTGCATAGGCCATGATGCTGCTTGCGCTGATAGTCCAGAAGAGTGTGACAGGGATTCCATGTTTCTCTGCTGCAGCATGGACGAAGGCACAAAAACCATCTGAAACAATGTGAGTCACCGGAGGACAAATATTGGAAGTCCCCGAGTCAATGAGTTTTGCGAGGAGGTCATCAAACGGAGCCAAGAAATTTTCCCTCAATGACGCACAAAGCAAACCAATGTCTTGCGTTACATCTTCATCTGAATCTGGGAGGCTGTCAGGAATGGTTACAAACCGAAAATCAGGCAAGCCATCGAGGGAGTTGGGTCCTCGAGACTTAAGAAACCGTCTTTGGTTGAACTCTGTGTTGACAAAGGTTATATGAAAACCTCTGTGATGGAGGAGCTTTGCTAGCTTAAGCATTGCCTTTATATGGCTCTGAAGTGGGATTGGCATACAAACAACATGAGGCTTCATAGCTTCAAGTCTTTAGGTTGTGTGTATAACCAGTGTGTTTAACATTCGAATGAAATGCAGGGTTTTATAGCAATAGCAAATTCTGGCATTTGATGCAGTTGTTTCCTCCACTAACATATAGTTTTTTCTTCCCACACTATAGAGGCACCATATCATATTCCTTGAAGGGATTCTGCAAATCTTTGATAGTTGGGTTGTTACCTCTGACTGGTAGATGGCTTCACAATACCTGCAAATATCAATCATACAAAATCTGATTGAGTGGCCATGTGATATATTCGTTTCCTATCCTACAATTTATATTTGATTATATTTATGATCTATGTTATGGTGATTAATATATAAGCCATGCAGCCCATGCTTCACCTAATATATACAGAAAATTTAAATGCCCATGTGAAGCACGACAGTTTCTTTATCAGTCCCTTACTTTTTTAGAAATGAATCGATGAGCACTATCGTAATATGTCCTCTCAAGTTAAGCTAATATGCATTATATGCTGTTAAACTGTTTGTTTGTAAATGCAGCATTGCAGATTATACATAGCGCGCCAGAGATGTGAATCATGAAGAGTTGGAATGTATATATATCCAGGTGAGCAGGTAGTGAGATTTACTGAAATGAAGGTACCGTGCGTAGTGGATCTGCTTATGAATTATATTTTCTTGTTCACCTTTTCAATGTACGTATAATCTCTCTCTATGTGTCGGTACAAACAATGACTGAAAGTGCAGCTTCAAAGCGAACAGAAAGTCAGAAACAGATGAGTGTCACATTAATTTAACAACATTATTAATCATTTCCATATTTATCTAGCTTTTCTTTGATAGCCATCCGGAATGGTCTCAAACCGAAAGTCAGGCAAGCCACATCCATGGAGTTGGGTCCTAGAGATATGAGAAAGAGTCTCTGATTGAAATCTTTATTGACGAAGGTGATATACAAACCTTTATGGTGGAGGAGTTTTGCAAATTTAAGCATTGCCTTTATATGGCTTGGAACTGGAAGTGCAACACAAACTATATGAGGTTTGTGCATAATTGTGCATATATGATTGAAATTGCAACGATTATTACATTTATGAATGAAAATAGACGTCGATATAACGATATTTAACTACTGACTTCAGTTGTTATGAATGTATGGAACATAGAACTAGAGCTAGATTTAATTGGATTGAGTTTGTATTTTGGAGGTTAAGGGCACATTATTTACTTACTGTTTCTCATTTTTCTTCTGGGAACTTTGAGGATAGTTTTATAGATTGTTAAAGACCATTTGTGAAAGAATGGGAAAGCATGATCCGATTATGAAATTTCTCGAGGAAGATAGCAAGAGAACAAGAGGAAAAATGCAAGATATGGAAATTTAAGAGCAACAGACGAGGAGGAATTTAAGACGTCATTCTCATAGAGAAACAAGAAAGGATGATGAAACAGCAACAAGAACAAGCAAGAAGTCCAAGATGTCTAATGAATTGTATCATTGAAGTTGTAGCACAAAAATTCTACACAACCTACAATACTGAAGTTAATATTTTTTATATTAATTGTTCATTTTGTTTTTGAGATGAAAATAGAATATAATAGATCTAATGAGTTACAAAAGAGAACACTGTTTGTCGGTCTGATAGAAATAACTTCCTATAGCAACTTATACTACAACGTGCTTGATACAAGCCTATCACTGACATAACTAGACGGGTTAGACGTAGGAAAATAACTAGAAAAAATTCGGACCCCACATTCTATCTAGTTATACACCCCAAACTATAGCAACGTATGTTGCTCTTGAGCCGTCTTTGCAGCGACTGGAGTTAGTGTGACCTTCTTCTGCGGAGACTCATACTTGGACATCTCCAACACACGGTCATTTGCTGCCCTACTGCCACCAGTTACCAGTGGTGGTGTCTCATCTTGCGCCCATCTCTTCTTTCTTGCCATTGGCACTGGAGCAGTCGTTTTCGATCCTCCAGAAGTCAGCGACGATGCCCCATCTGTGCGTTGTCTGCTACCTTCAATCAGCGGAAATGCCCCACCTGTGTGCACTGAGGATCCATTCTTTGGGTTCTGCTTTGGGATGTTCTTGGAATATCAAGGCTAAATTGCAAAGGGGATGGCGGAGAAGATTAAAAAATTCTGGATTGAATGGAGTGTCCAGAAAGGGACCAAGTAGGCCAGTGCCTGCACTTGGGTCGACATTTAAGGAGATGATTGCCTCTGGGTTCTGTCAACTGGCGACAGCTTTGAGGTGTCTAGAGAATTTCTCAACGTTACGGTCTGAGTAGAGAATGGAGATGTCTTTGCGTGGAGGCATGTTCTTAATCGGAATAGATGGATGGCGGCGAGAATGGAAAGTCTTAGCTTTTGGCTAAGGAGATTGAAAGGTTAGGATCAAGGCAAGTGAGAGAGTCTCGTTGGGGAATGAGATTTTGTTGATATGGACTGGTGCTTTTATATTACGTCAGTCGAGTGACGCAACATTTTAGAGGAGTTGTGTAACGTGCCACTTGCATGTGATGTTACCGTTTGGTTTAACAGCGCGTCATTCGGGTAATATTCAAGTCTTTTCGCTTACATAGGTAATTTAAGCTCAAGGCTTGAGGGGCAATGTTTGGGTCTGAAATAAATTGAAATGACTCAACCCCGATTTAGTTTCCTAAACCGGAATCAAACCCCTTCTGAAAACACGAACCAACAAAAACCATAAAAATTTCGGCAGAGTAACGCTACTAACGCGGAATTGCCTTTACCTGCACCCGGAAAATAACACTTCATCCTATGCCACAAAAGCCAAACCATGGGCACCAATCCCATCCGGATTTCTCAATATCATATCAATAGCATAAAGCAGTAAACATAACTGTACTTTATAGAAAATCCGAAGAAAATCACATAAAAACATGTATCAGTAACGTATCAAAGCGACCTCTAGTGTATATATACAAAATATACAACAGTAGGCAAAACAAGAAACTTACTAGAAAAGAAAGGTAGCTCGAATAACTAGCCTCCGACCACGACGTGAGACACCAGAATCTGAACTGCAAACTGGGCACGGAAACCGAAAAGTCCAGGGGAAAGACATGGAAAACCGTTAGAGTGGGTGGACGAAAATAAGTGTCTTTTGCAGAATAATATATGTCATAAAAACATATGCGAGTCTAAATATATGAATATAATATAGTACACGAGGAAGACTCTAACTCCTCAAGCGTACGAAGCATGCAGCGTAAAACTCTACGGAGTCACTCATGGACACGTCCGCGCTAGTATAGTCGGAATCACGGGATCCCAGACCTACACGTGATTCTAGCCAGAAAGGCCTCAGGTCAGAGGTCTGCCCCCCCCCCCCCCCCCCCCACCCGCCCGGTAAAGGCCTCGGGTTAGGGGTCACATCCTCCCCCAGTAAACATCCTCGGGGATCAGCCGGGATGCAAGTGTATCGATACAACAATATATACTGTGAAATCTTTATTGGTGCTTTTATATTACGTCAGTCGAGTGACGCAACATTTTAGAGGAGTTGTGTAACGTGCCACTTGTGTGTGATGTTACCGTTTGGTTTAACAGCGCGTCATTCGGGTAATATTTAAGTCTTTTCGCTTGCATAGGTAATTTAAGCTCAAGGCTTGAGGGGTAATGTTTGGGCCTGAAATAAATATTTCATATTGGGCTTGAAACACCGAAATCTTGGCGAGCGGCCTGGGATGAGCTGAAGTCTTGGCGAGCGGCATGATTAAAAGATGTAGCTTGGCGAGGTGTCAAGTGGAGAAATAGAGTTCGTTTCCAGATCAACATAGGATTATGGATTTCGGATAGCTGATTCATGCGGCTTAATGTCTATCATACCTTTTTAGTTTCAGATAGGTTTCTTCTAGTAAAGGAGTTGTGATAGCATTAGAATTATATAAGGATACAACCCGTGTGCTGGATGGTGTTAGAGTTATATTGAGATTCAAAGAGCAAGAGCAGAAGAAGTTTAAGAGAATTGAAAGACGGCTAATGAGCATTATATAAAGAGAGTAAGAGTATTGGTGAAAGGGTCCCCGATCAAATATAAAACATTTGCTATACGCAAGTACACCTAGACATCTCGTCAAGAGATTCTATCTTTGCATCCAGATGATCAAAGTGGTTGTCACCGAATGAGTGAGAGTATTGCGATAAGAGGAAGCAAGTATCACGACTAGAAGATTGAAGAGCTTGTCACCGATCGAGTGAGAGTTTGGATATCCAAAGGGAGTAAACGCGACTGGAAGGTTGAAGCGCTTGTCACATATCGAGTGAGAGTTCGGACATCCAAGGAAGCGGTGTTCTCAACACATCGTCAGAGAAGTTCCTCTGCTTTGCACTTGTAAAGGGTAGTGTGAGGTATTAATTTTTGGGGCTCTGCTAGAGACACATAAACCCAAAGTCCTAGGTTACTAGGCGAGAATGACCCATTCAGGCAAGGTTGGTGCTCTCCTTGTCTTAATCACTTATCAAGAAGTCAGGCAGCTTTAAGTTCTATATTCCGTTGAGAGACGGTGGCACGCCAGCATACAAAGCACATACAGGATAAACCGATAACTGCGGTCAAACTATCCAAAGTCAGTAAAAGAGACTGATTTGCGGAAGGATCTATCTGCGAGAGATATTTTAGTGTCAAACATTTTGACATACCCAGTGGGAGATTCTTTGTGTCTCCAAGTGACAACAGGGGATCCTTACCTAAGAATATACCCTCAGTGTCGCAAACATCCTCAACCGGCTTACCATGAACATACATCTTCTCGGTGTTGTTCACTAAGTAATCAAGCAGTTGAAATTATCTTTGCTAAAGAATATCTTTCCACCATGTCATTCAAATATTTAAGTGAAGCGGAGATTGCGGAACTTATGTTCCTGGAGTACCTAGCTTACGCGGCTAGGCACGACGAACATCAGACTAACTACTACATGGCTCTCTGAGAAAGGATTGAACAACAAGCAATTCTTCTCACTACTCAAGGCGACAGAATCGATGCGGCGTTAGCCGAAATCCAATCGATGCGGCATTAGCCGAAATCCAAGGTCTTCCCAGAGTTATTTTCATAATTAGATCATCAGCCTCATAGCCCATGCAGAGCAAGGCAAAGGGATTCCCTAGCACCTAAGCGTTCGCGAGCAGTAGAAAAGTTTAGTGAAGCAAAGAAGTCCGAATCAGAAATTGCTGGCACGCTTGCCAGACTATATGTTCCACCTGCTTCAAGAAACATCACTAAGGACAATGTATGGTAGTGAAGGAGAATGGAAAGACCATTGAGGTAACTCCAAGTAGAAGAAGAAACCTTCATCGATGATTTGGATAAACCAAAAGGGCATTACAGGCTTATGAAACAGGCCTGCTCAAAGAAGAGGAACTGGTCTGTTCCCCAGAGACGCTGCGAAGGCGATTGAACGCTATTGCAATGAACCCCTTGGTAGTTTTTGGGAAGAAGTCTTAAGAGCCTAAAGTATGAGAACAACGACCATGTGGCTTTGACCGTAACTGAAAGGACCCAACCCCGATTTAGCTTCCTAAATCGGAATCAAATCCCTTCGAAAACACGAACTAACAAAAATTTTCTGAAATTTGGGCAGAGTTTCGTTACTAACGTAGAATTTCCATTACCTGCACGCGGAAAATACACTTCATCCTATGCCACAAAAAGCAAACTGTGGGCACCAATCCTATCCGGATTTCTCAATATATCAACAGTAAAGTAAAACAATAAATATAATAGTACTTTACTGAAATCCGGTGTAAAATCGTATAACATAAACAACAGATTTCTCAGAGCGACCTCTATCGTATAAACATATATGTATACCACAGTAGGTAAAACAATAAACCTACTGGATGAAACAAAGTAGCTCGAGCACTATGCCTCCGACCATGACGTGCGACACCAGAGCCTGAACTGCAAACTGGGCACGGAAACCGAAAAGCCCAGGGGAAAGACAATAAACACGTTAGAGTGAGTGGACGAAAATAAATGTCTTTCACCAGTTAATATATATGTTATAAAAACATATGCGAGTCAAAATATAAATAAATCAAATCAAATAGTTTACGAGGAGACGCTGACTCCAACTCGTAAACAGAGCATGCATAGAAAGTATCACGGGGTCACTCATGGACACGTCCGTGCTAGTACAGTCAGAATCACGGAGTCCTTGACTACCACGTGATTCATAGCCAGAAAGGCCTCGGTTCCGGGGTACTGCCCCTCGCTGGTCAGGTAGGGGTACTGCCCCTCCTGGTGGCCTACCATCGGGGATCAGCCGAGAGGCAAGTGTATCGATACAACAACGTAACTGAGACTGTACTCTGTGTAAACCAAATCATAAACAGTTCGATGCAAATGCATGAAGCAGCATATAAGTGTATGTATACTCGTATACGTATATCCGTATAATCGTAAAACACATGCTCATAATAAACATAATCTCGTATGAAATCTCATGCTCGTAAAACCATAATCATGCTGCATGCTCAAGTTCGTAAAACATATATAAAAGACTCGCAATCAATCCGTGAAAATAAAATGTCCACTCATAGACTGGCATAACGCGTATCGTGTTAACCCATGATCCGGCAGAATGTCCCTCGCCAAACGAACGATCACGAACCCCTCGTTTTGCGTTCAGACGCTCAACTCAAAAAACGAACCTCCCCACTGCGATCGGGGCGCGATTTCGAGTCAAATGACATGCAACTTGTCGAAAGTCCAAAAAAAGTCAACCTGTTGACCGTTGACCGCCGTCCACGGCGGCGCCACTGTTGACCGGAAGAATTCACGGCGGAGCAACCCATATTCCATGCAAAACCACCCACTGAGCAACTTTCTCAACTACATCGAAGGCAAATTCTCACTCTAACTAGGTCAATTTCGTGATAAACCGAATGAACACACAAATTTCAAATCCAAAATTCTCCTTCCACAAATCGAATTAAAACTTCATACTTACATGGTTAGAATCCTTGAGAGGAGAGCTACAAAACCCAGTCCATGATTGAGTTCAACTCGGCCAAAATCATCAAACCCGAAATCCTCTAAAAACCCCCATTTTTGATCGGAAAAACCTTCCTCCTCCGTGAGCCACGCCGTGCGTGGTGGCCGGGGGTAGGCTCGGGAGGCCAAGGCGCACCGACTGCCACCACCCCCGTGGCCGGAGACGGCCGATCGGCAACACACCGTCGCGATTCTCCTCCAAGGCCGAGTTGACTCGGTCAACTCACCAGTCAAAGACATAAATAGTAAGGTTTGACTTCCCTTCAATGGCAGGTTACTATTTATACTCTTTCCCAAAATGGAAACTCAAACTTATCCATTTCGATAAACTTCAAACACGCGTAACTTTCTCGTCGTAATTCCGATTCCGATAATTCTCGCGGCCACAAACTCATCTCGACGTACTCTTCAATAATCACCCGAAGTCAAACACATCGGCCAAACGAATAAAAAGTCAACGGTTCACATCAACACATATTAAATCGACAAAATAGCCAACAATCGGAAATATTCGCAACTAAATCTTCGTAACTCAAAATCATGCTCCGGAAGTTCCCACAAACTCGAAATTAAATTTTGAACAACTTTCGTGAAGAAGCCAAAACCAAATTCTCGTCCGGTAATTTAGTCGCGAACAAACCTGCCATTTAAATCCGTTTCCGTCGAAACTTCAAATATTCATAACAAATTCATCGGTCGTCCAAATAACGATCCGGAACCGCCCACGAACTTGAAATCACATGTACTACGACTCTCAAGAAGAGACCCAGCTCCAATTCTCGGCCAATAATTTAGTCGTTAAGAAGCTTCGACGATTAAAACAACTGTCGCAACTCTGCGACTACGCCGTAGCTCACGAATATAGCTGATCATACTGCTGATTCTGGTACGGGTCGTCACAGTAACCTAGAACTATGGTCCAAAGACAAACAGCCCAAACCTATTCATGAGGTTCTTCATGGAGTCACAAAGCGTAAACCAATAAGACTACATCTTAGTTTTGATGATGAAGCGACGGAAACATTGGGGCTACATACACCACCAAAGGAGGGGGCGCATGTCCAAGGACATGTCACTCCAGGCGAGACTAGAGTTTTGCAGTGGAAACCGAAGCCTTTAATCATAGAAGAACAAAAAAAGGCTAGTCTTAACAAGACTTTTCCCCCTTCTAAAGAACAAATTTTTGAATTACTCATGCCAACAACCATAGATCCTACATCTGAGGATCAACTGCAATAGGTTACTTCTCTGGAGGTCACTGCAACCATGGCTCCCGAGGGACGTAAACCTGAAGATGACAATAACGCAGATGATGAAGAGTTGTTGGATTATGGTGAAGGTGAAGACGAGGAAATTGAAGAATACGTAGAGGAGGTGGACACCAATGTTCACATGGTGTTCATTTTGTCTTCTAAGTATGCATTGCCTTCACAAAAATCAACGAATGAATCAGTCTCGAGCAGAAACGTTAATAATTTGGTAGTGCCAGAAGATGAACCAATATTGACAGACCAATCAGCACTCGCCAAGACATCGAAAACTGACCCATCATCGACAAAGGGACAGATGATGTTCGCAAAGCCCACCCTGAACATAGCCATGCACATGCGGCCATTATATGTGACAGGAAACATCCAAGGGATTCAGGTTAACAAACTTATAGTGGATTCTGGGGCAGCGGTGAACATCATCACAGTCAAAGCAATGGCCTTATTAGGCATTCCCAAGTCTGCTATCCAAGAGACCACCCTTAATGTCAGAAACTTTCAGGGTAGCATTTCCAAGACTTTGGGCATTGTCTTTTTGTAGGTGCACATTGGTCCAACCACCGACATATACATGTTCTTTGTAGCAGAATGCACAGCTCCATATAGTGCAATTCTTGGGCGTGACTGGATCCACAGGAGCTATTATGTACCTTCGTCCCTCCATCAACAGATGTTACTGTGGAATTTGGAGTCAGGTGAAGCAGAGATTGTCAATGCTGATCCTCGTCATATTCCGTATTTGCTAATTTTTTAGAAGCCAATTATTACAACAGTGACCTCAGGCCACTGGATGTATGTGGCATCGATAACAAAGGCCGCCCAGTTGGTGTTACGGCCTCTGAGCTAGCTCAGTGGGGTATTATCCAAGTAATCATGATAATAGCAGACCCTACGCCATTGAGCTTCCATCCAAACTTTCTCAATGATCGGGTCTCTATCAAGTATAGAGACCGAGGCTTGTTACTCCTTGTACGACCGCTTCCACAATTTTCTGATGGAGGGTCAAGCCTATGAGAAGATTCCAATGATTGCAACATTAGAATATGTAGATGAAGATGTGTTACACGACTTGGATGAGGAGAAAGAGATCAAATTAGCACCGGCAGCCTTGGATGATTTACCTCCTAAAGTCAAAGATCCCATTGAAAAAGTCAATCTTGGGAATAACAAAGAGCCAATCTTTGTGGCTATTAATACCTTCCTAGAGCCTGAAGAACGACTAAAGCTCATTGAATTGCTACAAGAATACGCTGATTGTTTTGCAGAAAAATATGATGATATGCCAGGACTGCCATCGGAATTGGCTTGTCACAGCTTACCCATCATAGAAGGAAAGAAGCCGGTAAAACAAGAGATGCGTCGAATGAACACAGAAACAACAATTCTAGTCAAGGAAGAAGTAGAGAAAATGGTCAAGTCAAGGATCATACGAGTAGCTAAATATAATGAGTGGCTATCCAACGTAGTCTCGGTCAAGAAGAAGAACAGAAAAATGCGAGTTTGTGTTGATTATAGAGACTTGAACAATGCAACTCCAAAGGATGCATACCCAATGCCAGTAGCGGATTTGTTGGTGGACTCAGTGGCTCGTCATGATATTAACATTCATGGATAGGACGGCTGGTTACCATCAAATCCCAGTGGCAGAAGCATATAGAAATAAGACTGCGTTTCGGTGCCTAGGATTTGCAGGAGTATTTGAGTACGTGGACATGCCATTTGGACTCAAGAATGCAAGGGCAACCTACCAACGAGCAATGAACTTAATCTTCCATGATCTTATTGGTAAGACTATGGAAGTCTACATCGATGATGTGGTGGTTAAAACAAAATGCAGGGGATAAGCTCTTATCCGGTAGATAAGCGGATTCGTTTTTTAGCTCCTAATTATATACTCAAGGATGATGAGTTGTATAGAAGAGGAGAGAAGGCATATTCTTGCAATGTGTCTTTGGACGTGAAGCTAAGCGATTAATGAGGAAAGTTCATCTTGGGATAGCAGGGGCACACCAAGCCGGTCCTAAGATGAGATGGTTAATACGACGACATGGCTTTTATTGGCCAAGAATGCTCAGAGATTGCATCACAGTTTCTAAAGGTTGTGAAGAATGCCAAAAACATGGTCCAATCAGCCATATGCCCAGAATACCGTTACAGCCTATAATCAAGCCTTGGCCATCCCGAGGTGGGCTCTGGATTAAATTGGAATGATTCATCCTCATTCATCAGACGGACACAAATTCATCATCGTGGCTACCGATTTCTTCACCAAATGGGTCGAAGCCCGACCTCTCAGAGTATCATCAGCAAAGGCCATCCGCCAGCTCTTATTCAAAGATATTATTTGTAGGTTTGGCATTCCTAAGAGTTTTGTTTCAGACCATGGGGCAGCGTTCATGTCTGGAGATGTAGATGAGCTTATGAAGAATTTTGGAATACATTTTCTACATTCTTCTCCATACTATGCCCAATCTAATGGTCAAGCTGAAGAAAGCAACAAGATCATCATACATATCCTTAAACGGATGCTTGCGAGCAATGCCAGATTGTGGCATGAAGAATTATTTAACACCCTGTGGGCTTATAAAACAAGTAAAAGAACGCCTACATGTACCATTCCTTATGCATTGATGTTTGGCCATGATGCAGTCCTGCCTCTAGAAATCAACGTCCAATCTTTATGGGTGATGGAACAACATAGCCTGATCGGTGAAGATTATGTGCAAGCAATGTCGCAGAAGCATGAAAACTTGGATGAAAAGAGAATACAAGCTTACGACAGTCTGTGCGCTGAGAAACGAAAGATGGCTCGGGCCTATGACCGATGTACTTAGGGCATGAGTTTTGTAGAATGAGAATTGGTCCGGCGAGTCATTCTGTCCATTGGCGAGAAGACTGATGGCCGAGGAAAGTGGTCAGAAAAGTGGGAAGGACCATACATTGTCGATCGACGTTTAGGCAAAGGAGTAGTTCGTTTACGTGATCGAGATGGAACCATTCATACTAACCCTATCAATGGTCGTTTCCTTAAGAAGTTCATACAACCGGTCTGGGAGTATAAGGACCCTCCAACAGTGGCTTAGTCCAGTTTATTCATGCTCATCTCATCTCACTCGCATGATTAAACTGAAGAGGCAACACACAGAGATTATTTACATCAAAATAACCTATACTTGGGGCTAAATTACAGGGATTATTTACATCAGAATAGCTTATACTTGGGGCTAAATTACAGGGATTATTTGCATCAGAATAGCCTATACTTGGGGCTAAATTACAGGGATTATTTGCATCAGAATAGCCTATACTTGGGGCTAAATTTTTAGGTTTCTTCCTATACTTGGGGCCAAGATTTTATTTTGTTTTTCTTCTGGATTAAGAGAGTTCATGTCAGCCAATTACTGTGGCCAAAGTTATGTACAAACTACATTTGAGTTTATCAATATAAATTTATTGTTTGCATAAAGAACTCTTTACTCTAAACGAAAATATTACATTGTTCAGAAGAATACAAGGGCTTTGTGGCCTTAAGCTCTGATACCATATGAGAAATAAACTACAATCAGCAACAGAACGGAAAGATAAATACAGTTTGTTTTTTCAAATCCTCAAACAGTTGATAACCGGTCCTTTGGTCTACATATCAAATATGCATACATTGAAAAGAGAGAGCGACCTCAAGAGACAAAAAAAGAGAGGATTTGAAACGCCAAGGAAGCTAGTTCAGCAGATCAGAAGACCATTTAAACTAGGCTTGGCGTTTGTTGCCTTTCCCCAGTTGAACTCCCTGTTCTTCCTCTTCATTGCAGCCATGTCCATAGGGCTTGCAGCCTCTATGCATCTGGAATCGGAGCGGGTGCCTGTGAGGAAGATGAGGTGAGTTGTCCCTCGGGATTGTGGCTTTGTCATCCTATAGATACACAAGGTGAGTCAACCAAGGCAACACCTGGACATAGATATTACTATCTAGTCCAGGTGTGGACATGGATATTACTATCTAGAGTCTACAATATGGACGGTTCTATCTGGAGGTTTCTTCAGATAGAAGAACCAGAGCAAATACATGAAAGGGGAGTCCATTCTTGCAAAGAAATCTGAAGGGTTTGATCACAAAGCAGTAAGGAGAAAACCTTTTATGGAAAGGAGTCATAGCGGTAAGGCTTTGGGAGAGTAAATGCACCTGTTAATAGAGGACATGCGTCTAATGAAAATTGGGTCATATTATGGTTTATTTACCCCTAGAAGAAAGCGTGATGAATGAAAGATTTTGGGGCAGGTAAAGCGTATTTTGAAGATTTGATGGTTGACGCGATACAGATTCGAAGCTTGGAATTAAAGTCCATTTAATCCGAATTATCAGGGCAAGCGAGCGGTTAGGTTCTATAAATGAAACTAGTTTCGTTCGAGTAATTCTTGGAAGGCTTGATTCTGAGGCCCAATTTGGTGTCCAAGGCCCAATTGACACACTGATTCCAAAGTTTGGACTAGACAGACATATACTCAAGAGTTTTGGAATACCATGAATAACATAAAAATGGCTTAAGATCTGTGGCGCAATAATTACAAAACGAGGGTTTTTTTCCTTCAACAATATTTTTGCAAATTCGAGGTCTCGCCAAGATTGTTTATACAGGTTTAGAGCGTTGTTGGCTTCTTCTTCTGCATCCTGCAGTAGTTGAGCTTGGCTCTCTCCTTCAATCGTAAGTTGGCGAACAGACACTCGATTTGAGTGAACATTGGACCTTAGGCGGTCCACCTCAGCTTGGAGGGCAACTAATTCAGCTTCCTTAGTTGCTAAAACCTCTTGCTGAGTTGTTACGTTTTGCAGAAGGGTCTGGATTCGTTGGTTTTCTTCCTGTGTCTGGCAAGCCAATGTCTCCACTGCCTCTTTTTTACATTCAGCTTCAAGTTTCAGATAGTGGTGGGCTTTGCTTTGACCAAGAAATTCATGAAGTTCTTTCTCAAGGTCAGGTATATTATGGAGGAATTTAGCAGGGGCAGTGGCCTTTAAATTCTTATCTTGTTCTTGGGCGCGTTTGACATCTAGAGGGGAATCCAGACTACCAGAAAGGATCTTCTGGAGAGCAATATCAACAACAGTAGGGAGGCTCTTTGCACTTAGTTTGGTTGAAATCCCTCGCAAGATTGATATTTCTTCTTGTGGGTTGGGTGCTTGAGAGGAAAGTCCTTTTGATGAAGACAGAGCTTTAGTTCTTTCGAGAGAAGTTTGAGGTTCTTTATCGATAGCATATAGTGAGCTGGAAGGCTGGTCCATGGCGGCCATTGTGGAAGGCTCAAAAGAGTGAAGTTGGCCTTGCGAGCTTGCTTGGTCCTCTAGATTTGCTTGTGAGTCAATGACCATTTGGTCGCTTGTCAGAGGATTGAGTTTGGACTAAAAAGAAATAACAAAAAGTAAAAAGGCTAACCAAAAGGAAATTAATATTCAGAACAAAGTAAGTGAATGGAAATCTTACTTGGACGGAAGTCAATTGTTGTGTTTCTCCAGTCGTTTGAAGGTTAGGCTTTAGCGAGGGAGGAGTTTGGGCCTTTGGTTCTGGGATAACTTCAACCAATGGTTGTGGTTCTTCAATTGTGACTTGGAGCTCTGGCGTGGAAGGGATTTGAGCCCCTTGTTCTAGAATGACTTGGTCATTCTGAGAACTTGTGCCCTCGCCAGAAGAGGAAGGAATGAAGCAAGATTGAAATTCAATCTGGAGACGCCAAAATAGAATATCAATATCAACTGGCTTTCTCTTCTCTTCTTCCTTGAGTTCTTTTAGTATGATTCCAGCCAGAAACCTGGCTATGAAGTCCTTATAGCACTCTTTACCGCTGTTTATGACTTTGAGTCTCGTTTCATGATCTTCAGTTCCAAACATGATGCTGGAATCATCAAACTTTAAAATGTAGGCTTTGCAACATCCTTCAAAAAGCTTTTCTCCGAGTGAGTCTTTAATATAGTAAACTTCATCTTCAGCTTTGAGGATGAAGAAATGATCGTTCCAACTCACTAGGTACACATGAGGCTTAGTGCTCTTGCTGATGTGCTCCGATATCATATCAAAAGATGCAAGATCACCCAAGGCTGCAAACCTCTCTAGGTTGAAATACCCAATGAAGGAGTCATCAGGCAAAATCTTTAAGGGTATGATGTTTGCCTTCAGAATAACTTCGAGATCATAATGTTGATCCGGGTAGAAGTTGGCGAGGGCCTCATCCTTGCATAGTTCTTGCCACTACGAAGAACCTTGGACTATGACGTCATCAAATTCGGAGACCGTGGGCATGCCGTCTGGATTTGCACATAGCCAGTGTGCAATGGTGAAAACCAATGCTGAGCATGCCCTTGCCCCGGAGGCTTTGTCACTCTGTTGATCAAAGGAGGCGTGGAAGACATGAGCTTGAAGCTTGGCTTGTCCATCCCTGCTGTTGATCTCCGTAGCTGTCCAGATACCACTTGGGGACACCTAAGGCCTAGAGTGGGTTTTTCTGCGCTTATGAGACTATCAAAAGATTGGGTCAGCTATAGTTCAGTGAGAAAGTTGAAGAAGCAATTGTTCTGGGTGAAGACTTTGCAATACTTACTGTTTGCCCAGAAGGATTGGACATTTTCTTCTTAAGAGCTTGTATGGAGACAGTCACGTCTGTGTCTTGGGCATGCTGTTGATTATAAGAGGGAAGGATTGGTCAAACACAATATGAGAAATTGCTAATACATGTGGCAAAATTTTGAATGTAAGAAGTATACCTGTGGCCAGGGAGTTCTACTCGTGTTCTTGTACAGCTTCCCAACAATCGCCAAATCTTCTTCATTTGAAAACCTTTTGCCAAAGTTGCAAAAGATGTTGGCAAAACGAGCAAGCAGTCCTATGTGTCGTGTATCTTCCCAAAGTTGGGAGCGCCATACCTGGTACAACTCGGTCACCGATTGAGCGATCACAAGTGGCTTCATCAATTCAGGAAATAATCACTGTTGGAAAGCCAAAGTGTTCATCCTGCATATCCAGTGATGTAGGATGATTTATCTCTCGCCAAAGAGTATATTTGTTCACAGAACAAGATATGGGCATTGGGGCATCTTGGGTGAGCCCGAGTTGTCTCGAGAAATGGTTTGGAGCATAGAGCTCATACCCGGTGCTCGAAGAATCAGGGACTGGCAGGTCCTTACATGTGTGACATCGAAGGAAAAGGTTCCTCACAAGGTCATCTTGCTCTGGCGAGGGCATACATCCACTCGCAAGGCTGCCAGGGCAACGACGATTCAGAATCACTTCAACTGCTGTGGTTGGAAAGTCTTTATGCGAGCAGAGGTAGTTGAAACAGATTAGATAGGACCATGCTCTAGTCCTAGTTGGTACGGATACCAAGGTCTGGCTCAGAAGCTTGTGTTCTTCAAAAGAAGGGACTGCTGAAGGGCGAAAGAAAGGAAAGTACATCTGTAACCAGAACTCTACCATCCAGAGTGATCCTCATTGATTAAGGTCGAGCTTTAAAAGAACGACTCACCTTAGACCATAGTAGATGTAGGCGAGAACGGATTCAACCAAGCCTAGTTGTTCACGATTGAATAGGCGTTCGGCAAGGTTGGTCCAGCATCTGTTGACCTTTGCGGAAGAAGGACAGAATATGTACTTTGATAGCCAATATTCAAAAAAGGCTATGCCTCCTTGGTCGGTGTCTTTCTCCTCCTATGCAAAATGCTTAACTCAGGAAAAATAGGAGGAAGGACAATTGAGGGAGGCCTGAACTGGTGTCCCGATTTGGTGATTATGTAACCAGGAGTTTTCAAATGCTGGAACTCCAAAAAGGATATATAAATCAAGAATAGTAATGCTCACATCACCACAGGAAAGACGGAAGCAGTTGGCGGTGCAATCCCAACAGCATATGGTTGTGGCGAATTGTGCTCTGTTGCCACCAGTAGGGAGTGAAAAGCATAAATCGATGAGTTGGGCAATGCTGACCGCTTCCCATTGATCGATTTCTTGTCTGCGACGGTGCCGGTACCAAGCGAGAACCTCTGCGTTTGGATGCGGCAATTTCTCAATTAAACAAATAGTATCTTTGTTTGTCCATTATTTGGATTCTACTTTGGGATGTTCTTGGAATATCAAGGCTGAGTTACAAAGGGGATGGCGCAAAAGATTAAAAAATTTTGGATTGAATGGAGTATCCAGAAAGGGACCAAGTAGGCCAGTGCCTACACTTGGGTCGACATCTAAGGAGATGATTGCCTCTGGGTTCTGTTGACTGGCGACGGCTTTGAGGTGTCTAGAGAATTTCTCAACGTTACGGTCTAAGTAGAGAATGGAGATGTCTTTGCGTGGAGGCATGTTCTTAATCGAAATAGATAGACGGCGGCGAGAATGGAAAGTCTTAGCTTTTGACTAAGGATGTTAAAAGGTTAGGATCAAGGCAAGTGAAAGAGTATCGTTGGGGGAATGAGATTTTGTTGATATGGACTGGTGCTTTTATATTACGTCAGTCGAGTGACGCAACTTTTTAGAGGGGTTGTGTAACGTGCCACTTGCGTGTGTTGTTACCGTTTGGTTTAACAACACGTCATTCGGGTAATATTCAAGTCTTTTCGCTTGCATAGGTAATTTAAGCTCAAGGCTTGAGGGGCAATGTTTGGGCCTGAAATAAATATTTCATATTGGGATTGAAAAGCCGAAGTCTTGACAAGCGACCCAGGATGTGCTGAAGTCTTGGCGAGTGGCCTGATTAGAAGATGTTGCTTGGCGAGCGGTCAAGTGGAGAAACAGAGTCCGTTTCCATATCAAATTAGGATTATGGATTCCGGATAGCTGATTTATGTGGCTTAATGTCTATCATGCCTTTTCTGTTTCAGATAGGTTTCTTCTAGTAAAGGAGTTGTGCTAGCATTAGAACTAAATAAGGATACAACCCGTGTGCTGGATGGTGTTAGAGTTATATTGAGATTCAAAGAGCAAGAGCAGAAGAAGTTTAAGAGAATTGAAAGACGACTACTGAGCATTATATAAAGAGAGTAAGAGCATTGGTGAAAGGGTCCCCGATCATATAATAAATATTTTCTATACGCAAGTACACCTAGACATCTCGTCAAGAGATTCTATCTTTGTAGCCAGACGATTAAAGTGCTTGTCACCGAACGAGTGAGAGTATTGCGATCAGAGGAAGCAAGTATCACAACTGAAAGATTGAAGAGCTTGTCACCGATCAAGTGAGAGTTTGGATATCCAAAGGGAGTAAACGCGACTAGAAGGTTGAAGGGCTTGTCACATATCGAGTGAGAGTTCAGACATCCAAAGAAGCGGTGTTCTCAACACATTGTCATAGAAGTTGCTCTGCTTTGCACTCGTAAAGGGTAGTCTGAGGTATCAATTTCTAAGGCTCTGCTAGAGACACATAAACCCAAAGTCCTAGGTTACTAAGCGAGAAAGACCCATTCAGGCAAGGTTGGTGCTCTCCTTGTCTTAATCGCTTATCAAGAAGTCAGGCAGCTTTAAGTTCTATATTCCGTTGAGAAACGGTGGCATGCTAGCATACAAAGAACATACAGGATAAACCGATAACTGCGGTCAAATTATCCGAAGTCAGTAAAAGAGACTGCATTATGGAAGGATCTCTCTGCGAGAGATATTTTAGCATCAAACACTTTGTTTGATATGTTTCTCGAGTGATATTCATCTCTAATTCTTAAGGAAAATTTGTTCATATAGTCACCCAACTATGTCAAGATAGACACTTTAGTACCAGATATTTGACATATATCAAAATGGTCACTCAACTTTGTTCTCAGTCTATCAATTTGGTCACTCCATCTAATTTAGACTTTATACACTTGGCATTTGAGGGGTAAAAATTATAAAATTTTCCATTGAATCTCTCTCTCTCTCTCTCTCTCTCACACACACACACACACACCTCGAGCCCAAACGCCGCTCAACTTTGCCAGATGGTTTTTCGGCGACGGCCACCCCCGACCCAAAACCATATGGTTTCTTGATCGTCTCCCTCCCCTCTACACTTATCCATCATCAATTTGAACGATTTCAAGTCGGAGAGGTTTAATCGACAATGTCGAATTCGAGGGTTTCAAGTTAAATTTCTTTCCGCTCGCAGCGACGCTACCAACCGTGTTGCGATGTCAGACCATGGGGGTTTGGAATCCCTAGGTCTAGGCTTTCGAATGTTGGTTGTGTTGTGGCTTGAAATGACCGTTCGAGGCTAGACATCCGACGACGATTTGTGATGAGATTTTCAATCTGTCGAGGTATTTTTCGGCTATCTCTTATCACAGTCATGGTATGGCGTAATTAGACAGATTCTAGAACTTTTTGAGATGAACATTTTGGTGCGGCATTTGTAGTAAACAGAAATGGTTGATTACGTAGCTCGTGGCTGCCACCAGTGGGCTAGCACCATGCCCAGTCTGCGAGATGGGGAAGAGAGGGTGCACGTATACCTTTTTGGGGTGGCCAGATAAATTTTCTAGGTGCCTAGTATAATTTTCACAAGAAAAAAAAATTTAAGTTAAATAAAAAAAGACATAAATACCCCTCAAAACTAACAGAATATACCAAGATTTAACGTCCGTTGAGACGGAGTGACCATTTTGATATATATACGGAGACCGAAGTTGGATGACTATTTTAATATATATCAAACATCCGATACTAAAGTGTATCTTGACATTGTTGGATGACCATATCGACAATTTTGTCAATTCTTAATCTTATTTAATTTCTTGTCTTCAATTGATAAATACAAATTACCTTGTTGCAGTGTTTTATAGATAGCTATAATTTGGTGGATGTGAAAAATATTATGGTAGTGCGCATCCGTTGAGAGTGTTGTGTTTTTCTGAAATGAGAATTACTGCATAAGAGACACCAAGAATACTATAATATAAACTACCAATACGTTGTAACATTCTTCATAAAGGGAAGGAAACATTCTGACCAGCTTCAAACTATTTGCGAAACAAATTCAAGAGATAAAAGCAATCAACATAGCGCTAGTTTATTGACCTTATGAGTAATCTTTAGCTTCTTCTTATAGTAGCACATGATTCACTAAATTGTCCAAGTTTGTGGATGAAGAACCATGTGGAGCAGTTGCTTCTTCTGCGAGTTTTTTCCACTCCATGGCCTTATTTCTCAGTTTCTTACCCTTCTCTCCTTCCATCACCTCTTTAACAAGCTTCTCCACTTCGGCTCTCTTCACATCAGTACTGATGATCTCAATGCCGACACCCCAATTTTTGCAAGCCGACCAAGTATTGGTTTGTTGGTCTGAAAAGAAAGGCCAACAGAGAATAGGCACTCCTGCAGTAACACTCTCAATGATTGAATTCCATCCACTGTGTGTTAGAAATCCTCCAACTGCCGGGTGGTTGAGCACTTGCTCTTGTGGGCACCAGCTTGCTATTAGACCTCTTTGTTTCATTTCAGCCACAAACTCCGGTGGTAAAATAGCAGATTCACCAATAACCAAATCAGGTCTAATTACCTAAAAGAAGGGAAGCTTGGTATTTGCAAGCCCCCAAGCAAACTCTATCAGAGTTTGTGATGTCATGATCATTATACTTCCAAAGTTGACATAAATGACTGAATTTGGTGCCTTGGAGTTGACCATTGGAGGCACTCAGTTTCTTCTTTCTATATAGTATATCCAATAGAATCCAAAGGGTGTTGTGGCTGCTGATTGAGGAGTGGTTGGAGAGGGCCAATTGCATAAAAAGATGGATGCAGCATAGATGAGAGAGCTTCCAAAACATCTTTCTCCAGTGCATCGAAGGTGTGAAGAACAACAGCTTCAACTTTATTAAGTCCTTCAACCGCGTCCAGGCAGTAGTTCCAGACGATGTCATCAGGATTTGTGACTTGAAAGTTGGTAGGGAGATCCTTCAATCTGATATCCTTCAGTCCTGGAATCCAATCAATGACCTTATCCAAATACCCATTCGTCAAACAGCTCTCATCTACAAGTAAGGAGTAAAATATCGGATATTAAGAATATATCGACGTTCCAAAATTTGAATATATCGACGGAAATATCGATCAAGTGAAAATTCTGACGGAAACTAATAAAAATACATGGAAATTTGTAATGAAACTTTTGGAGGTTGTTACATGATCAATTATCTACCTTATGTGAAAAGAAAATATTGATCAAACATCAAGACATATGAATTTGCTATATTACTATATGAATTAGTATGTGTTAAGTGCTGATAATTATTAAAATATAATTTATTAGTTCTATTTTTATTTTTTGATGTCTAAAACTTATAGGAGACTAGGCCATCACGTCTTTTTTACAATATATTACACATCACATATCACAAAATCAAATATATATAAATACTTCAAAACACGTAGGGGACCTATGAAGTTCGAAATTCACACTATTTTCTCCATCTCCCTGTGCATAATCATGTGTGTATTGTGAAGAATAATCATTAAATGATTGTTTTCCCATGTAATTCTGCATGTACGTATTGGACATGTCACATGAATGGTGGATTAGACATTGAGCATGTGAAGATTGGATATTTACCAAACTAAATGTTAAATGCGAAAAGTTTACGAAAATTTCAAAAATTTTGGAAAATATCGAAAAATATCGGAAATATCGATAAAAGTCGGAAATATCGATAAAAATCGGGAAATTTCGAAAAATTTAAGGATATATTTGAGGATTTTTCAGGTAACTTCAAAAAATCGAAATATCGGCGAAATATCGCCGATAATATCGATTTTACATACCTTGTCTACAAGCATGTTATAGAAAATTAGAAACTAGAAAAATTAGTCGAGCGTATTCCTACAATGTTTTCCTGCACAAACTAGGAGTAAATATAATCATAAAAAAGTTCGTGTACATCAGTGGTAATAAAGTGATGGCTATTTCTCATGCACCTTTGAGTGGTGCTATGCCTTTTTGTTTTAAAGTAGGGAAGTGTGCATAGGCCATGATGCTGCTTGCGCTCATAGTAAAGAGGAGTGTCACAAGGATTCCATGTTTCTCTGCTGCAGTATGGACGAAGGCACAAAAACCATCTGAAACAATGTGAGTCACCGGAGGACAAATATTGGAAGTCCCTGAGTCAATGAGTTTCGTGAGGAGGTCATCAAACGGAGCCAAGCAATTTTTTCTCGCTGACTCACAAAGCGAACTGATGTCTTGCGTAACATCTTCATTTGAATCTGGGAGGCTGTCAGGAATGGTTACAAACCGAAAATCAGGCAAGCCATCGAGGGAGTTGGGTCCTCGAGACTTAAGAAACCGTCTTTGGTTGAACTCTGTGTTGACAAAGGTTATATGAAAACCTTTGTGATGGAGGAGCTTTGCTAGCTTAAGCATTGCCTTTATATGGCTCTGAAGTGGGGCTGGCATACAAACAACATGAGGCTTCATAGCTTCAAGTCTTTAGGTTGTGTGTATAAACAGTGTGTTTAACATTCGAATGAAATGCAGGGTTTTATAGCAATAGCAAATTCTGGCATTTGATGCAGTTGTTTCCTGCACTAACATATAGTTTTTTCTTCCCACACTATAGAGGCACCATATCATATTCCTTGAAGGGATTCTGCAAATCTTTGATAGTTGGGCTGTTACCTCTGACTGGTAGATGACTTTCCAATACCTGCAAATATCATACAAAATCTGCTTCATTGTTAATGTGATGTTAACTGTTGACAATAAATCCGAATTATATATTCGTTTCCTGTCCTACAATTTATATTTGATTATATTTATGATCTATGTCATGGTGATTAATATATAAGCCATGCAGCCCATGCTTCACCTAATATATACAGAAAATTTAAATGCCCAAGTGAAGCACGACAATTTCTTTATCAGTCCCTTACTTTTTTAGAAAGGAATCTATCGCACTATCGGTACAAACAATGACTGAAAGTGCAGATTCAAAGCGAACAGAAAGTCAGAAACAGATGAGTGTCACATTAATTTAACAACATTATTAATCATTTCCATATTTATCTAGCTTTTCTTTGATAGCCATCCGGAATAGTCTCAAACCGAAAGTCAGGCAAGCCACATCCATGGAGTTAGGTCCTAGAGATATGAGAAAGAGTCTCTGATTGAAATCTTTATTGACGAAGGTGATATAAAAACCTTTATGGTGGAGGAGTTTTGCAAATTTAAGCATTGCCTTTATATGGCTTGGAACCGGAAGTGCAACACAAACTATATGAGGTTTGTGCATAATTGTGCATATATGATTGAAATTGCAATGATTATGACATTTATGAATGAAAATAGACGTCGATATAACGATATTTAACTACTGACTTCAGTTGTTATGAATGTATGGAACTGTTTGGGCCTAAAATAAAGTATTTCATTTTGAGCTTGGATGGCCGAGGTCTTCGCGAGCGGCTCACTATATTATAGATGCTTGGCGAAGGGTCAAGTGAGAACAACGCCTGGCGAGCGTTCGCCATGAGCAGGCTTTGAGTTCTGTTAAGAACTATGTCTTATTAATTAGCCGGTTCCACGCGGCTTGGATTCTATTATAGCTTGTTCTATTTTAGATAGACTTCTTAGAGGAGTTATGATAGTATTAGAAGATCTACGAGGATTACAACACGTATTCTGGTGTTAGATTCAGACTGTGATTACGAGAGCAGAGAGACTCTGAAACAGAGTGAATGACTGTTGTTTAAGCGAGTATATAAGGAGAGTAAGAGCCTTGTGGAAAAGGTCCCCGATCAAATACAAAACATTTGCTATACGCAAGTACACCTATACAGACGTCTCGTCTTCGAGATTTCTATTTTCTTTGCAACCAAAAGGTCGAAGAGCTTGTCACATAAGGGTGAGAGTTCGGGCACACGAAGGAAGCAGTGTTCTCAACACTCTGTCAGCGGGATTGCTCTGCTTTGCACGGATAAGGGCGTGTGGAGTATCGATTTCAAAGACTAAGCTAGAGATTCACATATCAAGTCCTAGGTTACTAGGCAGCAAGGACCTATTCGAGTGGGGTTGGTGCTCTCCCCATTCTAATCGCTTATATAAGAAGTCAGGCGGCTGTAAACAGTCCATATTTCGTTGAAAGACGGTGGCACGCCAGCATACGAAGCACAAGCAGGATAAACCGGCTCACGCGGTTAAAACATCCGAAATCATAAAAGAGACTGCTTCGCGAGAAGGACCTCTCCGCGAGAGATATTTTTGCATCGAACATTTTGGCACGCCCAGTGGGACCATATCTCTTAGCATCTCTAAGCGACAATTGGAGATCCTTATCGAAGGGTCTACCCTCAGTGTCGCAAACATCCACAACCGGCTTACCGTGAACATACATCTAGTCAGTGTCGTTCATTGAGCAATCAAGCAATTGAAGTTATTTTCGCTAACAATTTCGACACCATGACGTTCAAATCTTTTAATGCAGCGGAAATAGCAGAACTTACGTTCGAACAATACCTGGCTTATGCGGCTAGGCGCGATAGCCACCAGGCTAATTACCATTTGGCCCTCGAGGAGAGGATCGAGCAACAGGCAGCTCTTCTCACCACCCAGAGCAATTTAATAGATGCAGCGGCAGCTGGAATCCAATCGATGTGGGTGGACTTAAGTCAGGATCGAGAGGAAAGAGAGGCCATGAGAGCCCAGGTAACTAGTTTGGTGGAAGGTCAAGATAGGCTACGGATAGATATCCTTCACCAATTGGAAAAAGGTTTGGAGGAATACCGCTGGTATGCGGCGACTCTATCACAAAGGGTAGACAGAGACATAGCGTCTCTAACCAAATCCGTATCAGACTTGGCCAGGAAAACTAGACAAGCGGAGTCCTTTCCTCTTGCTTGGGAGCAACGGTTAAATAGGTTCCTAGACGATTGTAACATACACTTATCCAAGATGCATGAAACCTACAAGACACCGTTTCCTCCAATGGTGAAAGACGATCCTAATGCGTGGCGGTGGCCAAAATTCTACAAGCGCCAGAGCTTCCAAACTTTCTCTGGCGATGACGATGCAAACGCAGCAACACACCTGGCCTATTTTACTCTACAATTAGGGCAATTTGCCGAAGATGAGGGGCTCAAGTTAAGAGTATTCGGATCATCGTTGTCAGGATCAGCTCTTGTATGGTATACAGGAATAGAGAAGGGCTCGGTCAGTGAATGGAAGGACATGGAGGCCTTATTCATAGATTACTTCGGAACAGCAAGACCAGAAACCAGCGTAGGAAAGCTGGCTTCCTTGAGCCAATCGGCGACAGAAAGCCCGGTTACCTTCCTGCACCGTTTTCGGTCAGAATATAATCTATGCAAGACCCCTCTGAGTAAGGAGGAGGTGGTCGAGATGGCCAAGAATGTTTTAGAGGACATGTTCCACTAGCTATTCTTAAACAGCAAGTATTTCTCCTTGAATGAGTTCATCACGGCTGTAACTAAGGCTCAGAGTAACATGCAGGAAAGAGACAACAGAAGGAATGCATCCAAGGGGACGTACAATAACAGAACATATGATAGGTTAAAGCCAAAGACAGTGGCTTATATTGAAGGTGTAGACGATCAAGAGTCGGTCTCTGATTGTGAGCAAGTGGGTGCCGTTGATTTGTCAACAAACAAAGTTTTAAAACCCCGCAAGCTTCAAAAGAGTAAGGGCCCAATCAAGCTCTCAACAGTGGCTTTTACTAAGCCAGAGTTTGAGACATACACATATGACGCCAATATAGCCCATGAAATTTTGGACGAGCTGTATAGTCTGCGTGTCGTCAAAGCAGACTTTGGACCACTTCCTACAGCTGAGCAGTTAAAAGGTAAAAACTACTGCAAGTTCCATGGAGCATGGAACCATACCACAAAGGACTGCATCAAGCTTAAAGACCAGATTCAGAGATGGATCAACGAAGGAAGATTAGAGCTGGAAGGATCGTCCAAAACAGCTGCATTAGTAGATTCCGAGCCCTTCCCTACCGCATAGGTGAATATGGTTGAGGTGGATTGGACATCACCTAATAGGCATCTCGAAGGTGCGGAGGCCTGGAATCGACTATCCTTTTCAGCCTACTCATTCAGACTCGATATGATAGAAGAATTCTTCGATAGGCTAAAGGACATGTGGCTTTTACCCAGTTAATAAACTCAGACAATTACGGTACAAAGAGCCAGCCCAGCATTTCTGCAGGTTTCATAATCACTTTAGTCATCGAACAGCAATGTGTTCAACCTTGAGAGATGAAATCCAAGGATTGATCAATTGGGAAGTGATTGAAATCAACGACAGGGGCGAGGTAGATTTCCACCCACAGTATCCTCACAGGGCATCACCTCCTCCAGTTGCAACTTCTCCTACCGTCGGCACTTCTTTAGGGGGTAGCCAAATTGAGCCAACATATACGAAGAAGAGGTCAAGACGGAGGTCTGGACAACATATAGCATTTGTTCAACCTAAGCAGACTCAAATCACATAGACGCGTCTAGGCGAGAGGAGATATTCAACGAGCTGTGCCAAGTAGGAATAGCTGTGGTTCCTGACAATTGGGGAACACCCGACCCACATCCTGAGGATGTCAGGGGTTTGCTTTATTGTCGGTACCACCATAAATGGGGACACCACGCTACAAGTGCTTGTCAAGATTTGAAGTTCAAGATACAGCAGTGGATTGACGAGGGAGTAATAATGATAGAACAAAAACCCTCGAAGGGCCTAACGACCTCCATACCGATGATAGTTGGAATGTTGGAGCTAACGCATGACAAGTCAAACAAAAGAAAACAATCCAACGATCATCCAACTACTGGCGAAAGTCCACCATACATACCAAGAACTAAAGGAAAAGAAAAGTTAGACCCCAAGGCGGAATCGCCAGTAGCCCTTTGCGTGCATTGCAAACTGAGAAGCGGGCAGAAGATCTCTTATGAAGAACTGGCTGATGCAGCCAAGTTTTTCCCAGAGTTATTTTCGAATGCAAATCATCAGCCCCAGCAAACAAAACAAAGGGATACTCCAACTCCCAAGCGCTCGCGAGCAACAGAGAAAGCCAGTTTAGCTAGAACAACTGAGTCCAAGGTTGCAAGTACGCTCGCGAGACCATATATACCTCCAGCTTCAAGAAATATTACAAAGGAGGATGTCTGGTACGTAAAGGAAAAGGGAAAAACCATTGAGGTGACTCCAAGCAGGAGAAGAAATCTTCAACGACGCTTTGGAAGAGCCAAGAGAGCACTAGAGGCTTATGAAGTAGGCTTGATCAAAGAGGAAGAGCTGGAGTGTTCTCCAGAAGCGTTGCAGAGGCGAATGAATGCCCTTGCAGCGAACCCACTGGTGGTTTTTGGGAAAAAGTCTCGCGAGCCCAAAGTGAGAACCCAACGACCAAGAGTCTTTGACCGAAACCCAGAATTAGGACCCAAAGGCAAAGAGCCCGAATCTACTCCCGAGATTCATCGTGAACCTACACAACGGAAGCCAGTGAGGAGACGCCTCACTTTTGAAGAAGATACGATGAAAACAGTAGGGCTACAGACATCCCCAGAGGGAAAGAAGGACATTCAGAAACAGAACGTTCCAAGCAAACCCCCAGTCTTGCGATGGAAACCTAGGCCTTTAGTTGTGGAAGAACAAAAGAACACCCGACAACTGTTTCCTGATCCCAAGGGGCAAAATCCACCACTACTACTGCCAGCAGCCATTGATCCTATTCCTGAGGGTCAGTTACAACAGGTAGCTCATCTCGAGGTTACTACAACTTCGAACGAGGATAGACATCAGGCTGAAGCTGACAACTACAAAGAGGATGAGCAGTTGGTGGATTACGGTGAAGACGAAGATGAAGAAGCAAAAGATTGCATTAAAGAAGACGGTTTCGCCATTAACATGGTGTTTGTCTTATCCTCCAAATACGCTTTATCTCCGTCAGCCTCGACAGTTGAATCCATTACAAGCAAAAGCGTCAACAACTTGGTATTACCAGAAGAAGAACCGGATCTAACAAGTGGTCCGACATCAATACCAAAGCTGGATTCAGCACACACGAAAGGACAGATGATGTTCTCCAAACCCACTATAGATATGGCCATGCACATGCGGCCGTTATTGATCTACGCATTTTAGGCGTATTAATTAATGTGTTTTCTCTACATTTTTACTTTGATAATTGCTTAGTTTTATTAGTTTTAACTTATTTTGTTAAATTCAGGTGTTGACCAAAAGAGACGGAGTAAAGGAGTCTACAAGCACGCAAAACGCAATAAATCCGGAGAAGAAATAGTCCGAGGAATGGTCTTCAAATGGTTACTAAAATACATTCCCATATGGTGTCAAGAATTGGAAACCAAATGCCAAATAAAATGGATACCAAAATGGTGGACAAAAAGATGAAGACATTTCTCCTGCGCGACCCAGGAAAGAGCAAATATGGCGGAATATATGGAGCATATAATGGACGAATTTTTGAAGGATATTCCATGAAGAAAAATACTTTATTTGAGGCCCAAAATATGTGCAAGAATATGGTATATTCGGCCAAGAAGTATTGGGGAATAAGGAATGCAAGATTTGAAGATATAAAGATTTCCTTTTCCTTGAAGAAGAAGAAAACTGGGCAGTCAGGTCACTCAACTTCTAAAATCCGTAGTAAATTCAATTCAACTCCAAATATGGCGTTCATTATATGGATTTTATAGCCCTTTGAATAAGCTTTCCAATGAAACAAGAATCGGAATTTTCTGAGCTCTAGAACTCCCGAAAAAGACGTTTCAAGACAGGCTGGCAATTCTACCCGAGTACACTAGGAAAACCTAGTTTGGAGAGGAAAGTTGGAATTCTTCACCTATAAATACAAGAGCTCGGCCTCAAAGCAAATCATCACTTATTCTATAGCCTATGCTCTGCCAAATACTCTCCTCCTCCCCACAAATTAAGCCGACATCCTCAAGAAGCCAACTACGCCATCAAACCGCCGCATCTCTTCTTCCACCGACGCATAGGGGATTCCGAACGTCATCCACCAAAGAAGTCTAGTTCTCTTGAGTATCCATAGGGGATTCCGAAGATATAAAAGTGTAACAATGACCTCTTTACTCCGTAGTCTCTTTTTGTTCATGAAACTTGTTTGTGTGTTTTGGATGATTGTATTTCGGTTTTATTACATACGTAAATTTCAATAACTTTTCCATGTGTTCCTTATTCTAGATTTCAATTTGCATGAAGTTAATTGGTTCTTAATGCTTTGGTTTTGATTTAGGGGATTCCTAGTCTAGATCAATGGTGTTTAGGGGATGCCTAGCACAAAATATGAATTATGCATGTTTAATCGAAATTTAGGGTTATGGGATTTCGGTAGTGTTGTTATTTGCATGTGTTAATAAATGAGTTAGATTATGGATTAAGTTGATCACTTGTATATAATTAATTAGGTTTTCTTTTTGTTTCAAACATGGTATGTGTTTTTGGGTCTTCTATGTGTTTTCTTGTCTATGAGTCAATGCATGTTAGAGTCCTAGGATTATGTGCTATGTTTGAGACGTTTCTAGTAAATAAATTAGGTAATTAAAAACAACTCTTTATACCCCCTTTTACTACACAAGAATTGCATGCACCCTTCAATCCCCGGTTAGAACGATCCCTACTTGCTCAAAATACTACATCTATAGGGTTTTAAATTGTATATGGTTGAATTATGTGTTAAGTGTTTATTTGATGCATGTTTCCGTCATATCAATTTTTGGCGCCGTTGCCGGGGATTGTTAATTGTTTGTGATTTTTGTGTGTATATATGTAAATTTATACTTGTGCATATTACTAACCATTTTCTTTTTCAGGAATTTTCGAAGTATATATGCTAATTTTACTTACAAATTTTCGATGCCTTGTATATGTGCCCTAATTGATTTAATTTTTCGTAAATAAATACATGTGAATAAATGTTAGTGTAAATTTTAATTTTTTGTAAATAATAATCGGTGTTTGTATATATATATCTAATAATTGTTAAGCATGTTAAAGAATAGTCTTAGATTTACATTGATTACATGCTTGATTAATTAGGTCTCACTCCTTGGAATAGATGGTGCCTCTTTTTCTTGTTTATCTCCTTAACCCCTTATGTTTTACACATAAGGTTGAGGGCGGAGTCTACAAGAACTATGAGGGAGTGTGAATTTTCGAAAGTTTGGCTGAATGTCGGACATGGTGTCTAGAAACGGGTTATGACTGGTGACAGGCTCTGGATCTAAGAAAGACTTGCATCAATGGAGTATATACCAATGATCCGGTGAGTGGAGGAAAACTTGTCTTTGAGTAAGAAATCTTTGGTAACTTGGTGTCTAGAAGGTGACGGTTTCTATGACGGGTTCTGGATCCGAGATCTCAAATCGGTCCTGCCTCTCGTGGTCTCTCTTGCCAACTGGCCAAGCTTATTAAAGTTGCCCAAAGAAGACAAGGACTAAATCTACTTTCCATGATCGGTAAGCCTCGGGATGCATCGTCGAAATTAGTCCTGCCTCTCGCGTTATCTCTATCCCCAACTGGCCATGTTTTTCGATTGAACCAAGGCTGGACAATTGAGAATTCATACTTTATCGCACGGGTCGCACGTCCTTGGAAAGACTGAAAAACCAATGCCTTGTAATCCTTGTAGATTTTTGGCGAAATCAATTTGAGACATGTGTGCTAAAAATCTCGAAAAATTGTTGAACATGTAAAGGACTTTCCAACGTTGCAGGTACTTAGTTGCATTAACTCCCCTGCGGTTTCATGATGCTCGGATTTCATCACCGGGTACCCTAACCTAAGTGAAGTTAGGGACATGAGACCAATGGACGAGTCATTCTATTCATGATTGTTCATGTAACTTGGATGTTTTCTGCAGGTTCTAACCATTTTCTCTTATACATTCACACCATTTTATCATCTAGGTTAATCTTGTTTGATGCATTTAGTTAATTCTCATTAAGTAAATGTGTGATACATGGTAAATCGAAGTGTGACATTGTGTGAAAGGTGCCCTAAGAACATGTCCAACGTGTGAAACAAACTTTGTGTGTTTTACACTTAGATTTCTCATTGGTTACTATATTTCTGCATCATTTGCATTGCATTTTTTTTATATATCATTTGCATTCACGTTTAAGTGTGTTTCTGCATTTCACATTGTATATTTTTGCATTTCATATGTATTCTGTTGATACTAACGCTTGATCTGTTGAATTTCAGGCCATTTAATGAATGTCCACTCCTATTCTCCATCAACTTGAACTCAGAAACCGAACAGTTGTTAGACAGAATCAAGGGAATCAAGTTAACGCAGAAGGGGTTTTACAAGGGTCTATTTTCAACAGTCCACCAAGTAGTCCACCTAGACCACCATCACCTACATCATTTTCAGACACTTCAGAAGCCGAATCCATGGGTGACAACAGGGATAACGTTGAGCAGTCCATCAGACAGCAGACTTGCTCGAATCTGGGTAACTTTGGCCCAATGTCGATCACTTATCCAACACCAACAGCGGGCCAGACTACACCAGAACTCAAGAGTGGTGTCATCCATCATTTGCCACGTTTTCATGGCCACACAACAGAGGATGCCAACACTCACTTGACCACATTTCTGTTTGTGTGTGATTCCATGTGTCCCACCAACACTGATAGGGATGCATTTCGACTAAGAGCCTTCCCATTTTCACTGGAGGAGAAGGCCAAACGTTGGCTCTTCAGTCTACCTGCTGGATCCATCACCACATGGGACGCTTGCATCCAAGCTTTCCTCACCAAGTACTTTCCGGCGTCCAAGATCACAAGTCTGAGAAAGAAGATAACGGGCGTTATGCAAGAAAGTGATGAGTCTTTCGCTACTTACTATGAAAGATTCAAGGAGTTGTGTGAATCATGCCCATCACATGGAATATCTGAGAGCAACCTCTTGACATACTTTTATGAGGGACTCAAACCGTTGGAGAGAGAACTTCTAGATGCTGCCGCTGGTGGATCATTTCTGGAGAAGCCTGCAACTGTGGGACGTACTTTATTGAACCAGCGTGCTCTCAACACTCAGCAATATGAGGGAATGACGTTGCAGCAGACTAGGAAAGTGAGTGAGGCGTCTTCTTCAAGCACTAGTGCCGAAATTGCCAAGCTTTCTTCATTAATTACCAAGCTTCTGGAAACCAAGTCGCCCCAGCCACAACCACCTGCAACGTTGGTATGTGGGATCTGTTTGCTGGATGGACATCATAATGATCAGTGTCCTCAGAATGCACCTGCTCAGGGGATGGAAGAAGTCAATGCCATTGGTGGATATCAGAATAATCAAGGAGCCCCTCGCTACAACAATTATGGCAACTACAATCAGGGGATGCGAAATAACCATCCTGGTTTTCAGTGGAGGAATAATGATGGCTGCCTTAACCCTCCTACTGCTCAACCATTGCAGCAACAACAACCGACTCAGCCTGTACTCACCAATCCGGATTATGACAGGATGTTGTCACAACTTTCATCGTCTACACAGGCTTTGCTGAACACTCAAGCCCAACAAGGGAATGACATTAATGAATTAAAGAAACAGATGGGCCAAGTGATTGAATTCATGGGCCAGATTAAGGGCGGTTATGGAAAATTACCTACCCAAACAGTTCAAAATCCTGGGGGAGATTTTCGTCCAGCACAGTGAGTATCACTGGAAGAAGCCAACGTCACATAAACATCCTGGATGGCGTTGAGCATGAAGCGCCCGTTTCAAATACTGAAAAGTGCATCATGTCTAGGCTGTAAGACATTAAAAAACAAGCGCTTGTTGGGAGGCAACCCAATGGAGGATCGACATACAGATTTGCTTTCTTTTCCCTTCCTCCTTATTAGTTTGTTAGTGTGTTAATTAGTTAGTTATTTTTGGTGAATTCATTCTCCATGCTTGATTCTATGCTTTTACTTTGTTACATTGAGGACAATGTAGGGTTTAAGTGTGGGGGAGGGGTTTACAACTTATTTGAGTCATAAATTGTAAAAATTGGGCGGACAATGAAACGTCTCGGCGGATGATGCTCTAAAAAATTTTTTTTTTTTATATTTAATTTTCGTGGGTTTTTAGTTTTCAAAAATTTTAGGTAGTTTTTGAGTGTATTTTAGTGTTTTTCAGAGTCTTAGGATGCCCTTAACTCGTCGATGATGATATTTTTCTGAGACAATTTCGAGTTCATGGCTTTCATATTATTAAATTTTGGAATTCTTTTGTTAATAGAGATGTTTTGATTGCATTAACATGTAGTAGATATAGATTGTAAAACTTGGTACAGAATTCGCATGTTAGAATAAGTTTTAAATCATACAAACCTAAAAGTGAGTTTTTGAGCCTACATTACTTCATTTGAGAGTGAATTTCGTGCATATGGTTTTCAAAAACAAAACATGCTTCATCTAATTACTTGCCATAGATTTTAATGAACTAGAGATTACTAGAACTTACTCATGTAGATTTACAACGCTTTTAAGTTGATATATGCTCTGATTTTGGATATGATTAAAGGCAAATTAGGTTACCACCACTTAAACCAAATGGCCTTGTGTCCTTTTGTGCGCACGAGTTGCGACACCCTTAGATTACCCCTTTGTGCCTACATTAAGCCTTTTCTTTCATTTACCACATACATATCTAAACACTTAGCCTAGTGTAGAGTTTCCAACCCTTGTTCAAAGACTTGGTGAAGAAGTTTCGAAGCTAGCATAAAAGAAGTGGCGAAAAAAAAAAGAGATGAAAGAATACAAAAGAAGGGAAGACTTGTCCAAAAGATGATTGCCGAAAATACAAAAAAAATATAAAAAAGAGAGAAGAAAATATCGAGAGCAAAAGAAAAAGAAAAGAAAAAATGTATGAAAAAGCTCTCCGGCAAAAGTTCTAAGTGTAAAAGTTTGGACAAGTGAAGTTTAGAATGAAGTTAGGGCCCAAAAAGATGAAAATTGGTCCCCGATCTTGAAGTTTGACACAAGAAGAAGTGTAGAAAGGATGAGCCACGAATTTGAAGAATTCTAAGTGCTAAACTAAGTCTTTGGAACGTTTTTACACCACCACTTATCTAAATTTCGAATGCCTTAGCCTTAGCCCCATTACAACCTTTCTAAAGTCCTTTATGATCCTTAAGATGAGTAGCCTTCAATTGGTTGAGTAAGTTACATGAGTAAGCATATGGTTTGGTTCATTTGTGCAAGTAATTATGAGGTATTTCGATGCAATACATATACATTTGAGTGAACCTCTTTTCATGAGTGAAAACATGATGAGTGCATCCATGTGAGATTGATTTAAACTTTTTCGAAGCATGCATAGCTTATCAATCACCATTGTTTTCATCTAAGTCTTACTTGTTCATGCATGAGAATATCTTTATTAACTCTTGAATTCCTTGTGCTTTAATTTTGTGAATTTTCATGAAATTTTCGAAATTCATTTGTTATAGGGCTTAGTAGTATTTTTGTTGGAAAATTTTGAGTCTTAGTTTAATTTAGTATTTGCTAAGGGACTAGCAAAGTTTAAGTGTGGGGGATTTGATCTACGCATTTTAGGCGTATTAATTAATGTGTTTTCTCTACATTTTTACTTTGATAATTGCTTAGTTTTATTAGTTTTAACTTATTTTGTTAAATTCAGGTGTTGACCAAAAGAGACGGAGTAAAGGAGTCTACAAGCACGCAAAACGCAATAAATCCGGAGAAGAAATAGTCCGAGGAATGGTCTTCAAATGGTTACTAAAATACATTCCCATATGGTGTCAAGAATTGGAAACCAAATGCCAAATAAAATGGATACCAAAATGGTGGACAAAAAGATGAAGACATTTCTCCTGCGCGACCCAGGAAAGAGCAAATATGGCGGAATATATGGAGCATATAATGGACGAATTTTTGAAGGATATTCCATGAAGAAAAATACTTTATTTGAGGCCCAAAATATGTGCAAGAATATGGTATATTCGGCCAAGAAGTATTGGGGAATAAGGAATGCAAGATTTGAAGATATAAAGATTTCCTTTTCCTTGAAGAAGAAGAAAACTGGGCAGTCAGGTCACTCAACTTCTAAAATCCGTAGTAAATTCAATTCAACTCCAAATATGGCGTTCATTATATGGATTTTATAGCCCTTTGAATAAGCTTTCCAATGAAACAAGAATCGGAATTTTCTGAGCTCTAGAACTCCCGAAAAAGACGTTTCAAGACAGGCTGGCAATTCTACCCGAGTACACTAGGAAAACCTAGTTTGGAGAGGAAAGTTGGAATTCTTCACCTATAAATACAAGAGCTCGGCCTCAAAGCAAATCATCACTTATTCTATAGCCTATGCTCTGCCAAATACTCTCCTCCTCCCCACAAATTAAGCCGACATCCTCAAGAAGCCAACTACGCCATCAAACCGCCGCATCTCTTCTTCCACCGACGCATAGGGGATTCCGAACGTCATCCACCAAAGAAGTCTAGTTCTCTTGAGTATCCATAGGGGATTCCGAAGATATAAAAGTGTAACAATGACCTCTTTACTCCGTAGTCTCTTTTTGTTCATGAAACTTGTTTGTGTGTTTTGGATGATTGTATTTCGGTTTTATTACATACGTAAATTTCAATAACTTTTCCATGTGTTCCTTATTCTAGATTTCAATTTGCATGAAGTTAATTGGTTCTTAATGCTTTGGTTTTGATTTAGGGGATTCCTAGTCTAGATCAATGGTGTTTAGGGGATGCCTAGCACAAAATATGAATTATGCATGTTTAATCGAAATTTAGGGTTATGGGATTTCGGTAGTGTTGTTATTTGCATGTGTTAATAAATGAGTTAGATTATGGATTAAGTTGATCACTTGTATATAATTAATTAGGTTTTCTTTTTGTTTCAAACATGGTATGTGTTTTTGGGTCTTCTATGTGTTTTCTTGTCTATGAGTCAATGCATGTTAGAGTCCTAGGATTATGTGCTATGTTTGAGACGTTTCTAGTAAATAAATTAGGTAATTAAAAACAACTCTTTATACCCCCTTTTACTACACAAGAATTGCATGCACCCTTCAATCCCCGGTTAGAACGATCCCTACTTGCTCAAAATACTACATCTATAGGGTTTTAAATTGTATATGGTTGAATTATGTGTTAAGTGTTTATTTGATGCATGTTTCCGTCATATCAGTTATACGTCACAGGAAAAGTCCAAGGGATTCAGTTAAACAAGCTCCTAGTGGACTCGGGGGCAGCGGTGAACATCATCACAGTTAAGGCAATGGCCTTATTAGGCATCCCCAAGTCTGCTATCCAAGAAACCTCGTTGAGCGTCAGAAATTTTCAGGGTAGCATAACCAAGACTTTGGGCATTGTTTTCTTACAGGTACACATCGGTCTAGCCTCATGCACTTACACATTCTTTGTAGCAGAGTGTACATCTCCATACAGTGCAATTCTGGGACGTGACTGGATTCATCGGAGCTATTGCGTACCTTCTTCCCTCCATCAGCAGATGTCACTCTGAAATATGGAGTCAGGTGAAGCAGAACTTATCAATGTTGACCCTCGACCATATTCCATTTCTGCTAATGCGTTAGAAGCCAGATATTACCATAGTGACCTTAGGCCATTGGAGGTATGTGGCGTCGATAATAAAGGCCGCCTAGTTGGTGTTACGGCCTCTGAACTAGCTCAGTAGGGTATAATTCAAGCAAATCAAGATAGCAAAAGACCCTACACCATTGAGCTACCATCCAAACGTTCTCAATGACTGGGTCTCTATCAAGTATAGAGGCCGAGGATTGTCACTCTTTACACGAACGCTTTCATAATTTTCTGCTAGAGAGCCAAGCCTTTGAGAAGGTTCCGATGGTTGCAGCCTTGGAATATGTGGATGAAGATGTTTTGCAAGACTTTGAGGAGGAGGACGAGATTAAATTAGCTCCAGCAGCTTTAGATGATTTACCTCCTAAAGTCAAGGATCCCATTGAATACATCAATCTTGGGACAGATAAAGAGCCAATCTCTGTGGCCATCAGTACCTTCCTGGAGCCTGAGGAGCGACTCAAGCTTATTGAATTACTACAAGAATACGCAGATTGTTTTGCAGAAAAATACGACGACATGCCCGGACTGTCACCAGATTTGGTTTGTCACAACTTGCCCATCATAGAATGGAAGAAACCTGTGAAACAAGAGATGCGTCGCATGAATACAGAGACGGTAATTCTAGTCAAGGAAGAGGTCGAGAAGATGCTCAAGTTAGGGATCATATGTGTAGCCAAATATAATGAGTGGTTTTCTAATGTAGTCCCGGTCAAGAAAAAGAATGGAAAGATGCGAGTGTGCGTTGATTACAGAGACTTGAACAATGCAACCCCAAAGGATGCATACCCCATGCTAGTAGCAGATTTGTTGATAGACTCAATTGCCTGCCATGAAATGTTGAAGTTTATGGATGGCACTGCTGGATACCATCAAATTCCAGTGGCTGAAGCATATCGACATAAAACAGCGTTTCGGTGCCCAGGATTTGCAGGTGTTTTTTAGTACGTGGATATGCCATTTGGACTTAAGAATGCAGGGGCAACTTACCAACGAGCAATGAATTTGATCTTCCATGATCTTATTGGTAAAATCATGGAAGTATATATTGATGATGTGGTAGTCAAAACGAAGCGCAAAAGTGACCATTTTAAAGACTTACGGCAGGTGTTTCTCAGAATGAGGCAACATCAACTAAAGATGAATCCAGCCAAGTGTGTGTTTGGCATCCAGGCAAGAGATTTCCTGGGTTTTTTAGTTCATCAGCGTGGGATTGAGATACCGGACGACAAGAAACAAGCGGTTCTTAATGCAGTCTCGCCATAGAGTAAGAAAGAACTACAACATTTATTGGGAAAGATCAATTTCTTACGACGGTTTATTGCCAATGCTGCTGGGAAGACACAACCATTCTCAACTCTGCTCAAGCTTCAAAATCAAAAGGACTTTGCATGGGAGCCTATACATCAAGAGGCCTTTGATACCATTAAAGCCTACTTAACAAACCCACCCGTCTTGGTGCCCCCAAGACCCGGGGTTCCTCTCAAGCTGTATATATCAGCTACCGCACTCTCCATTGGAAGTCTACTAGCTCAGGACGACACGTCAGGAGTTGAACGTGCTATTTTCTATATAAGTCGTACCTTGAAAGATTATGAAACAAGATACTCTCCAATGGAAAGACTCTGCCTAGCCTTATACTTTTCAAGGTGTAAATTGAGGTACTATATGCTTTCCTTTACTACGTGTGTCATTGCACAAACAGATTTAGTGAAGTACATGTTGTCCAGACCGATTCTCCGGGGGCGCATTGGGAAGTGGATTCTGGCTTTGTCAGAATTTTCTTTGCAATATGTTCCCCAGAAGGCGGTAAAAGGCCAAGCCGTGGTTGATTTTTTGGCTCATCATCCAATGGAAGAGGTTGTTGAAAGGCCAGAACTGGACCTTGCTCGTATTGATTTGGCTCCTTGGTGTCTGTACTTTGATGGGTCCAGTACGAGTACTATGGCTGTGGCAGGAGTAGCTTTAACTTCCCCACGTGGCCAAACTTTTTCTTATTCTTTCAGGTTGGACTTCAGATGCACAAATAATCAAGCAGAATATGAAGCTTTAATCATTGGATTAGAACTTTTGTTGGATATGGAAATCACCGATGTGCATATTTATGGAGATTCCCAACTAGTGATCAGGCAACTTGAAACAAAGTATAAAGCAGGCCCAGTCTTAGAACCTTATGCTAAAAGAGCGTGTGACCTGCTCAGGTTGTTTACAGAAGTGGAGTTGAGTCATGTTCCTTGCGAAAAGAACTATATAGCCAATGAGCTGGCTCAACTGGCAACGGGTGTAAGTTTGCAAGATGGAGTACGCGAACGAATATTAAAGGTTGAAAGAAGAATCCTTCCATCTTTCTTTACACGTCAAGAAGATAAAAACGAATGGTATGTTGCTACATTTGATCACATTGACGTGGATTGGAGACAGGAAATCATCTCTTATCTCCAGAATCCCAATAATCTGGTAGACAAGCGGATTCGATTTTTAGCCCCTAATTATGTGCTCAAGGATGTTGAGTTATATCGAAGGGGAGAAGAAGGCATACTGTTGCGGTGTGTCTTTGGACGTGAAGCTAAGCGGTTAATGAGAGAGGTCCACCTTGGGGTAGCAGGGGCACATCAGGCCGGTCCCAAGATGAGATGGTTAATAAGAAGACATGGCTTTTATTGGCCAGGAATGCTCAGAGATTGCATCACGTTCGCAAGAGGTTGTGAAGAATGCCAGAAACATGGTCCGGTCAACCATCTGCCCAGAATACCATTACAGCCAATAATCAAGCCTTGGCCAGCTCGAGGATGGGCTTTGGACTTAATAGGAATGATTCATCCTCATTCATCTGAAGGGCACAAGTTTATCATAGTGGCTACTGATTTATTCACAAAATGGGTTGAAGCTCGAGCTCTCAGGGTATCGTCAGCAAAGGCCATCCGCCAGTTCCTATTTGAAGATATCATTTGTCGGTTTGGCATTCCTGAGAGTTTTGTTTCAGACCGAGGGGCAGCGTTTATGTCTGGAGAAGTGGACACACTTATGAAGGATCTTGGGATTCACTTTCTTCATTCTTCTCCATATTATGCTCATTCCAATGGTCAAGCTGAAGTAAGCAATAAAATCATTATTCACATTCTTAAACTGATGCTTGCGAGCAATGCCAGACTGTGGCATGAAGAACTATTTAACACCTTGTGGGCTTATAGGACTAGTAAGAGGACACCCACAGGTACGACTCCTTATGCACTAATGTTTGGGCACGATGCGGTTTTGCCTTTAGAAATCAATGTTCAGTCTTTACGAGTAATGGAGCAACACAACTTGATCGGTGAAGACTATGTACAAGCAATGTGGCAGGAACATGAAGACTTAGATGAGAAACATATACAAGCTTACGATAGTCTACATGCTGAGAAACAGAAGGTGGCTCGTGCATATGACCAACGTACCAGGGGCATGAGTTTTGCAGAAGGAGAACTCATCTGGCGAGTCATTTTGCTTGTTGGCGAGAAGACTGAAGGACGAGGAAAATGGTCAGAGAAATGGGAAGGACCATACATTATCGATCGATTGTTGGGTAAAGGACCTGTTCGTTTGCGAGATCGTGATGGTTCAATACACGCTAATCCAATAAATGGTCATTTCCTTAAGAAATTTATACAACCAGTTTGGGAGTATGAAGATCCTCCAACTACAGCTTAAATCTAGTTTATTCATGCTTTCGCATGAGTAAACTACAAGGGCAACACATACCGAGGATCATGTACATCATAACAGCCTATTCATGGGGCTAAATAGTAGAGCCTGTATCCGAGGCCAATTTTTTAGAAAATTTCTGTATTTCTTCCAAGTCAAAAAGTTCATGTTAGCCAGTAACTGTGGCCTGAGTTTTGAACAAACTATATCTGAGTTTATCAATATAAGGAACTTTTGTGCTTCAAATAAAATATTACATTCAACATATTAGAAGAATACAAAGGATTTGCGGCCTCAAGCTCTGATACCATGCGGAAAAACAAACTATGAATCAGCAACAGAACAGAAAGATAAAATAGTTTGTTTCTCACAAATCCTCTTAGTTGATAGCCATCCCTTGGGGTCAATGTATCAAATATGTACACATGGATATTGACCTCGGTGAGGGGATGGAGAGGATTTGAAACGCCAAGGAAGCTAGTTCATTTGATCAAAAGATTCTTTATACTAGACTTGGCGTTTGTTACCCTTTTTTCCCGGGATGACGCCCCTATCTTTCCTCATCTTTACAGACCATATTTAAGAGGCCTACCACCTCCAATGCATATCGACACCGAGCAGGTGAACTGGAGGAAGACGAGGAGGTCTCTACCTCGGGATTGTGGCTTCTCCCTTCTTCCACTGATTCAAGTTGGGATAGCCAAGGCAACGCCTGGACGTAGATATTGCTATCTAGTCCAGGTTTGGACGTGGATATTGCTATCTAAGGAACACGACATGGAAGGATTTATCTGGAGGTTTCTTTAGATAGGAAGACCAGAGCAAATAGTCAGAAGGGTACTTCATTCTTGCGAAAGAGTTGATTCATAGCACAAGGGAAGGGAAACCTTTTATAGGCAGGAGTCACAACGGTATGGCTTCGTGAGAGTAATTACACCCAAGAATAGAGTACACGTGTCCAAATGAAAGTGGACCACGAAGACGGTTTATCTACCCGCAAGAAGTGCATGATAAATGAAGAGATTTCTGGGGCAGGTGAAATGTATTTCAAAAGATTTTAATTGTTTGACGCGATACGGATTCCAAGCTTGGAATTAAAATTCCATTTATTGTTGAACAGTCAGAGTGGTCAAAACAGTTACAGCTTAAATATGAGGCTGGACAAAAGGTGAAAAGGGGCTTATTTGAGAGGCCCAATGTGGTCTTTGGACCCAGTTCATGCTTTGTCGTCGGAATCAATTTGAATACATAAATAGTTGAATAGTTTTTGACAAATAAATAGGACCTACATCTGAGGCCCAAAAGATTTACAATAGGAGGAAAAAGTTCTTTACTAAGATTTTGGCAATCTCTGAGGCCACCCAGGCTTGTTGAGCTGCTTGGCGAGCATTGTTGGCTTCTTCGCGTGCCTCTTGTAAGAGTTGAGCTTGGCTCTCGCCTTCTATCATAACTTGGTGCATTATGTCCTGATGCTTTGGGGTGTTAGCTTCCAGTGCACTTACTTCAGCTTCAAGGGAGGCAAGTTCAGCTTTAATAGCAGTTATTCTAGCCCGCTTGGCTGCTAAAGTTTCTTGCTGGGTAGAGTCATCCTCCAATATTTTCTGAATTCTCTCCTTCTCTCTTCGAGTTTGTCGCTCCAAAGTCTCTGCTGCTTCATTCTTACGCTCGACCTCGAGCTTTAGACGATGGTAGGCTTCATTTTGACTCAGGAATAGAGAGAGATTCTCCTCAAGTTCATCTAGACGAGGGATGAAATTTGATGGGGCAGTGACCTTCATGATTTTCACTTGTTCATAGACAACTTGAATGTCTGGTGGAGAATCCAAGGGCCCAGAGAGAATTTTTTGAAGCATGACATCAGTGTCAGAAGGAGTGCTCAGCGTACCCAGTTTGCCTACAAGCTCTTGTAATTTTGTGGTGGTTTCTTGCACACTGAGTAGCTGAGGGTTGCTTTCTTGCGATGAAGTTGGTATAAGATTTTCTTTGATTTGAGGTACAGGACCTTCATCGTTGACACCTGAAGGATTGCTAGGCTGATCCTCGGCGGCCATTATAGGAGATTGGCGTGATGAGCTTATCTAGTTCTTGGGACTGTTGGAGGTTATCTCGCGAACAACCGGGTCCACAGGAACATGTTTGGGCTACAGTATGAATAACAGAGTGTCAGGACCAATTAATAAATCATTAATCCAGAAGTGAGTATAGAAAGTTCTTACTTGTTGGGGAGACAATAATCGTGTTCCTTCAGTTGCTTGAACTTGGAGTTCTGGCGAGGAAGGACTCGGTTCCTCGCGTTCTGGATTACTCTCAGCCAAAATTGGTGGTTGTGTGACTAAGTGCTCTGGCGAGGAGAAGATTTGACGCTCAGGCTCTGAAATGACTTGCTCATTTTGAGTGCTGGTGCCTTCGCCAGAGGAGGAAGGAATGAAGCAAGATTGGACTTCAATTTGCAAACGCCGAAACAAAACGACGGAATCAACAGGCTTTGTTTTCTCTTTTTCCTCAAGTTCTGCTCGATGGATTCCAGCCAGAAATTGGGCTATGAAATTTTTACAACATTTTTTAGCGCTGTTGATGATTTCAGGGCCTGTATCATGATCCTCATTGTCAAGTATGATGCTGGAATCATCAAACTTCAAAATGAAAGCTTTACAGCATCCTTCATAAAGCTTTTCTCCCAGTGAGTCTATTATGTAATAAGCCCCATCTTCAGCTTTGAGGACGAAGAAATGGTCATTCCAACTCACTATGAATACTCGAGGCTTGTGGCCGTTCCGGATTTGCTCCCATAAAGCATCGAAAGAAGGGAGGCCATTCAGAGCTGTAAACTTTTCTGGGTCAAAATACCCAATGAAGGAATCAGATGAGAACTTTAGTGGTCTGATGTTAGCCTTCAAGATTACGTCCAGATCAAAGTGTTGATCTGGGTAATTGCTTGCAAGGGCCTCGTCATTGCATAGTTCTTGCCACTCCTTTGAACCTTGAATCAGGAGGTCGTCAAATTGGGAGAGCGTGGGTATGCTGTTCGGGTTTGCACATAACCAGTGTGCAATGGTGAAAGCCAAGTTTGAACAGGCACTGGCCCCCGAGGCTTTGTCAGTCCTCTGATCAAATGAAGCAAGAAAGATTCGAGCTTGGAGCTTCGCTTGTTTATCCCTACTGGTGACTTTTGTATCTAGCCAAGTTCCACTTTGAGGCCCTTTGGGTTTCAATATAATCTTTCTGCGTTTTGGAGACTGTCAAAGGATTGGGGTTAGTTACAGGGTCAGTGGCAAAATCAGATTGTTCTGGGAAAAGCAGGTTCAAATACTTACGGAGGACCCAGAGGGGTTCGATCTTTTCTTCTTGAGAGACTGAATGGCCACAGTCACGTCTGGCTCAAGGGTGTGCTGTGCAAGGAAGATTGAAGAAAAGGATGGTCAGTTACGATACGAAGAATTACTAATTCATGTGGCAATTTTTAGAGTGAGGGGGCATACCTGTGGCCATGGAGTAGACTTTATGTTCCGGTATGATCCATTTATTGTAGCCAAGTCTTCTTCATTCGAAAATCTCTGGCCGAAGTCATTGAAGATGGCGGCAAAACACGAGAGCGGTCCCTGGTGTCGTATTTCTTCCCAAAGCTGGGAGCACCATGCGAGGTATGACTGGGTGACCGATTGAGAGATCACTAGTGGCTTTGTTATGGGTGGAAGCATTATTGCTGGAAAGCCAAAGTGTTCGTCTCGCACTTCTGCTGCAAGAGGGTGGCCGTTTCCTCGCCAAAGAGTATATTTGTTAACAGAGCAGACGAGGGGCATGGGGGCATCCTAGCTGAGCCCAAACTGTCTGGAGAAGTGATTTGGGGCATAGAGCTCATACCCGGAGCTAGCTAAGTTTAGAACTGGCAGGTCTTGGCAAGTGTTGAATCGAATGAAAAGGTTTCTCGCAAGAGTGCTTTGTTCTGGCGAAGGCATAAATCCATTCGCAAGGAGGCCAGGGTGGCAACAATTCAGAATTATCTCAACTACTGTAGTTGGGAAGTCCTTATGCAGACAGAGGTGCTTGAAGCAATGGAGGTAGGACCATTGTCTGATCCTGGGTGGTGCAGAGACCAATGTCTGGCCCAGCAGCTTGTGTTCTTCGTGGGCAGGAGGTGTTGAGGGACGGAAGAAAGGAAAGTAGATCCGCAACCAGAGCTCTACCATCCAGAGTGGTCCTGGTTGGTTCAGGTCAAGCTTTGATAGTGTGACTCGCCTTAAGCCATAATAGATGTAGGCGAGAACAGATTCAACCAAGCTTAGTTGTTCACCATTGAAGAGGCGTTCAGCAAGGTTGGTCCAGGATTTAGTGACCTTGGCGGAGGTTGAGCAGAAGAGGTACTTTGCTAGCCAGTACTCCAGAAAGGCTATTCCTCCTTGAGCCGTGTCTTTTTCCTCGCGAGCAAAATGTTTCATCTAGGAGGAGTAGGAAGAAGGGCGTTCAGGGGAGGCTTGGATTGGTGTTTTGTGGTATTGTTGAAGAGACTAGATATCTTCAAAAGCAGGAACTCCAAATATGGTATACAGGTCGAGCATTGTGATGCTCACATCACCACATGGAAGACGGAAGCAGTTGGCCGAGCAGTCCCAAAAGCACATGGCTGTGGCGAAAGGAGCTCTGTTGCCTCCAGCTGGGAGAGAAAAGCATAAGTCAATGAGTTGGGCTATTCCAGCTGTCTCCCACCGGTCGATATCTTGCCCACGGCGGTGCCGGTACCAAGCGAGGTCTTCTGCGCTTGAGTGTGGCCATTTTCCGATAAGACAGAGAGTGTCTTTGTGGGTCCATTCCTTTGGGTCTGCCCTGGGGTTGTCTTGGATTATGAGGGATGAGCTACAGATGGGTTGGCGGAGGATATTGAAAAGCTCTGGATTGAGTGGAGTATCCAGAAAAGGACCAAGAAGGCCTGTATTTTCAACAGGGGCTATAGAAAGGGTATAAACAGCTTCTGGGTTGTGTTGTCTGGCGACGGCTTTGAGTTGTTTGGAAAACTTCTTAGCGTCATGGGATTCATAAAGGTTGGGAATGTCTTTGAGAGGAGGCATTTTTTCTGGAGTGTAAGGATTGACGGCGGTGAGAAGGAAAGGTTTGAGCTTTTTGACTGAGAGGGTTAGAAAGTGTAGGATCAGAGCAGGTAAAAGGGTTTCGTTGAAAAATGGGATTTGTGGATATGGACTGGTGCTTTTATATTGTGTCAGTCGAGTGACACACCTTTTTTGAAAGGTTGTGTGACGTGGCATTTGAATGGTGGGATACCGTTATAAAGTCTTGGCACGTCAGTCAAGTTATATTCAAGTCTTTTCACTTTTTCATGAAGTTCCAAGTTCAAGACCTGAGGGGCAATGTTTGGGCCTAAAATAAAGTATTTAATTTTAGGCTTGGATGGCTGAGGTCTTCACGAGCGGCCCACTATATTATAGACGCTTGGCGAAGGGTCAAATGAGAACAACGCCTGGCGAGCGTTCTCCAGGAGCAGGCTTTGAGTTCTGTTAAGAACTATGTCTTATTAATTAGCCGGTTCCACGCGGCCTGGATTCTATTATAGCTTGTTCTATTTTAGATAGACTTCTTAGAGGAGTTATGATAGTATTAGAAGATCTACGAGGATTACAACACGTATGCTGGTGTTAGATTCAGACTGTGATTACGAGAGCAAAGAGAATCTGAAACAGAGTGAATGACTGTTGTTTAAGCGAGTATATAAGGAGAGTAAGAGCCTTGTGGAAAAGGTCCCCGATCAAATACAAAATATTTGCTATACACAAGTACACCTAGACAGACGTCTTGTCTTCGAGATTTCTATCTTCTTTGCAACCAGAAGGTCGAAGAGGTTGTCACATAAGGGTGAGAGTTCGGGCACACGAAGGAAGCAGTGTTCTCAACACTCTGTCAGTGGGATTGCTCTGCTTTGCACGGATAAGAGCGTGTGGAGTATCAATTTCAAAGACTAAGCTAGAGATTCACATATCAAGTCCTAGGCTACTAGGCAGCAAAGACCTATTCGAGTGGGGTTGGTGCTCTCCCTATTCTAATCGCTTATATAAGAATTCAGGCGGCTGTAAACAGTCCATATTCCGTTGAAAGATGGTGGCACGCCAGCATACGAAGCACAAGCAGGATAAACCGGCTCACGCCGTTAAAACATCCGAAATCATAAAAGAGACTGCTTCGCGAGAAGGACCTCTCCGCGAGAGATATTTTTGCATCGAACAGGAACATAGAACTGGAGCTAGAGAATTGGATTGAGTTTGTATTTTGGAGGTTAAGGGCACATTATTTACTTACTGTTTCTCATTTTTCTTCTGGGAACTTTGAGGATAGTTTTATAGATTGTTAAAAACCATTTGTGAAAGAATGGGAAAGCATGATCCGATTATGAATTTTCTCGAGGAAGATAGCAAGAGAACAAGAGGAAAAATGCAAGATATGGAAATTTAAGAGCAACAGACGAGGAGGAATTTAAGACGTCATTCTCATAGAGAAACAAGAAAGGATGATGAAACAGCAACAAGAACAAGCAAGAAGTCCAAGATGTCTAATGAATTGTATTATAGAAGTTGTAGCACAAAAATTTTACACAACCTACAATACTGAAGTTAATATTTTTTATATTAATTGTTCATTTTGTTTTTGAGATGAAAATAGAATATAATAGATCTGATAAGTTACAAAGGAGAACACTGTTTGTCAGTCTGATAGAAATAACTTCCTATAGCAACTTATACTCCAACGTGCTTGATACAAGCCTATCACCGACATAACTAGACGGGCTAGACGTAGGAAAATGACTAGATGAAATTCTGACCCCACATTCTAGCTAGTTATACACCCCAAACTATAGCAATGTATGTTGCTCTTGAGCCGTCTTTGCAGCGACTAGAGTTAGTGTGACCTTCTTCTGCGGAGACTCATACTTGGACATCTCCAACACACGGCCATTCGTTGCCCTGCTGCCACCAATTACCGGTGGTGGTGTCTCCTCTTGCACCTATCTCTTCTTTCTTGCCATTGGCACTGGAGAAGTCATTTTCAATCCTCCAGAAGTGAGCAACGATGCCTTATATGTGCGCTGTCTGCTACCTTCAATCAGCGGAAATGCCCCACCTGTGTGCACTGGGGCTGCCTCCCTTGGAGAGGATGCAACGGTTTGTGACGCCGCTTTTGTCTTGCGCCGCTTTGACCTAACATAAGATCTCATACCATTAGAAGCATCCCATACTGCATGTTGGGCCATAGGGTTAGCTCCTGATGGGCTTGACTATAGATTACTAGTTAAGCCTGGAACCTGCAAAAAAAAAATTAGGTTAGTGGGTCCCCCTCTAAAAGAGGGTTACCCTACATGTAGGATATGTGTCCCAAACCTTCTTCTGGAATACCATGCATGCTTGCCACGTGCTCAGCATCCACAACCTTGGCTGTCGGTGTCACTCCCATCGAGGTCCTCGACATCTCCGCCGCCTGCCGTGGTTGCTCCGCCGCTAGTGTTGGTTTCGCTGACGTGGTGAATGCAGGCCCATTCTCAAATCCAGGAGGTGACTGTGTGGCCTGAGCCGCCTCCATCTCCACTCGCCGTTCCTCCCGAGCCCGTAGGACCACACATCTAGATCTACTATGCACAAATAATCCACAAAGAGAGAGCAAGACCTTTTTACTTTCGGGTACTCAAAAGCAATCAGCAAGACGCATTCTAAGGCAAATCAGATCTTTCTCTTCACCGCCACACCTTAGCGGAAATTAACCCGAATCTTGATCTTCATCACCCCATTAGCCAGCAAAGCCGGATCATGATTGATACATTCACCCACAAAATTCCCGATCTTCTCTACCCAGCCCCGAGTAAGTGCTGCCTTTGGGATATTGTAGGCCACCACCCACTTATGTGTCACCGTTGTTGCAACTGCCAAGGGGTCGGAGGAACCATCAAACTCTTTAACCACCACTGTATAGTCCTAGAAAAATCACGGACCATGTACGGTGCGCTTGAGGGCAGCTGGATCTCCAAATCTGCAAAAGAACCGGATCTCATCATTCCGGTGTATCACAACCTAACCCAGACTGAGTGGGCCATGCCACAAATGCGCCATGGCAGCCTTCAACGATTGATCTCGAACCTCCGGCAAAACCACCAGCCCGAAAAGTCACGCAACCCCATAACGCATTCCGGCTTCATTTCCACCAAAAATGTCGTCGTTGTCGTCATCCGAGAAGCCCACTCCAACTTCGAACTATGTGGTAATATTATCCGCGTTAGCATCTATGCAGCCAAGCCACAAGCTGGGTGACGATTTGGATCTTTAGAGAATATTAGAGAATAGAAGAGATGTATTATCATTGTGTATAGAGGGAACAAGGAAATGAGGAAAGGAATCAGAGGAGATGGGAAGCAGCGTCGCTAGAGTTAGGTACTCTAAGAGTTTTCGTCCAGAGAAAAAGGGAGAGAGGAAAGGAAACACACAACAAACTCAACACTCTTTTCTCAATTGTTTAGTCAATATGAGATTTGATTTTTTTACATTGTTCATGGTTAATTTAGTAAAAAATAAGAGAGGTATACAAATGAATCAAATTTATTTTTAAGTTGTAGTCTATATGGGTTTCCAATCCAAGGCTGTAGATATAGATTTATGTCTTGCAGCATCGCACGAGGGAGAAGTTACTGAATTTTAATAAAATCTAGATGTGAAGATCTATGATTATATGAGGACCTGGAGTTCCTCAAAATTCAATTAGTTATTAAAAACTGAAGTTTATGAAATTGAAGTTCCATATATCAATTCATAGTTCATAAAATTGTACTAGTGAAACTCAAATTTGAAGATTCGAGTGAATGGTTATACAATAATCAAAGATTTAGACTTGAAGTTCTCGCAATTAATTCAATTACAAAAACCAGAAGATCCTCCAAATTATGAAATTGAAAATATGAAACATTTTTTTTAATCCTAGAAGGACCTAAAGTTCAATTTTATTTGGGATTCCTCATTACTGAATATGAAATTTATTAGTTGAAACATGAAGCCTTTTGACTTTACTGTTGAGGATAAGTATAAATTTATTATGGGTTATAAAGTTAAGCAGATCTAAAAATTTGTTGATTTTCTTCAATACAGGAATCAGAAGTTCTCATGTTTATTTCTATTGCTTAATTTTTTCAGTTTCTTTTATTTGCGTTACATATATTTATTTATTTTTATTACGATTACTATTATTCTATTTATATGGATCATCGGTCCTCATTCTTAAAACTCGAAACTCAAGTACATTTTGGCTTAAAATTCATAATGCTTACATGAACTTAGAGTTCATAAATAGATTCAATCTATTTATGTCAAGCCTATATATATGTACCAAACCTGAATTTGGGTATATATATATTGTTGTTTAAGCAAGAGATAGGCTTTTGATATTCATGACTTAAGATAGTTATTGGTCATTTTTGACTTTGATGCTTATAAATTCTAATGTAATAATTATCACAAGAGGTGTAGATCATTATTGATAACTCCAAAATAGCTTGTATCATGTTACGTATGTAACATATTTTTGGCTAAAATGAGTGTATATTTTTCTAAAATTCAATGTATACATGAACTAGTTCACTGGATCTACTGTAGTGTGTAAGAGCATCTCCAATGGAGCTCCCTATTGGAACTCCTTAGACAAAAAATAGAGAAAAATTAAATTTTTAGCTCCCACTCATGCTCCCTATTTGACTCCTGAAATAGGGAGACATTTAGGTGCTCCTAAATTTGAGGAGAGAGAATTGAGTTCCTAAGGTTTTTGAAACATTAATTAAAGTAGTTTTTATATGATTATATGATGATTATTATAATTTGCAGAATTTATTTTTGTATAGTTTATTATAAATTCAATGTGGAGTTTATTATAAATTCAAAAATAAATGATTTGTAAATCAAATAATTTTCAAACAAAACTATTATAAATTCAATGTGGCTGCCTATTTGTTTTTCAATATTATAGAATTTAATTTATAAAATATTTTATATTATTTCTTTGAATTTTTTTAAAATATAAATAGATTAAGAGTTTAATGAAATTATTAGAAGAATACATTTAAAAGTAGATGTATTAAATGTGACTCCCTATTTTTTTTATCATGGTTGAAATATAATTTTTCGGCTCCCTAAAAATTTAACTTTTAGCTATTTTCTCAACAAATTTGTTGAAAAAATAGAGAGCATCATTGGAAATGCTCTAAGATCATTAAAATCTTCAATGATACCATAGTTTGAGTACTCATAAATTACAAAGTTTACTAACAAGCAGTTTGATTTTAAATTAAATCATTATTTAAGCATATCTTTTTGTGACTTATCACTTTAAATTGGTGTGAGATATTATCCACAATATACTTTAATTTGATTTAGAGAAACATCTCAATTAATTATACACAAATTGTAAGTGACAATTAATTTGACCAAATATTTGGTTTAGACTCGCTGATAGGCAAAAAACCACCTATCAAAAATAAGTCTCTACTCTACTCCTAAAATTTTCATTTATAGCAAAGGTAAATATGGGTCATTCTCGAAGATGACTAATTAGACTAACTACTTTAAACAACTAAAAACACTAGTATCAGAAATCTAGCATACTCAACCTATAGATGAAGACTCAATTATTTACCTAACCTAAACTAGACTAAAAATTATTAAATAATTGTAGGACATACTAGACACAGTGGTGGACTATCACGTACAATTTCAAGAAAATCGGAGTTTTTTTGTTATAGTAAAAAAAATAAAGAATACTTATAAATGCAGAAAACAAGATTTACAAAAGTGATGAAAATCAATGAATAAATGAGTTAAGGGAAATTTCCATCCACCACCGTCAATTTATCTAAACAATACACACTTAACCTAACAATTTCAATATCATGAATGAAAGTTCCCAGGTTCTATTACCTAATCCTTATATCTACATCGGTGATGATCCACTTATCATCGACGACTATCCCTCAAAGAACCCAAAGTCACAGTTTGAGAAGCATTATGATCTAGAAAAGATTTGAGAATCTACAAGGGTTCACAAGTACACTACGGTTGTGTCTTGTTAGACCTAAGATTTCTTATAACAAAAAAACTTGGTTTCTACTACAGAGAGATTGAGGAAGGATATATAGAGCCAACGAGCATCAAAGTCTCATAGAAATAAATTCCTAAACATGCATACTAAGCAGGCCTTCAAAGCATACAAGATAGAAATTATCAATGAAAAACTAATAAAGAAACCTCATTCAAGATTAAAGCAAAATTAGGTCAAAGTATATATATTATTTAAACTTCATGTACGGGGTCTCAAAACAGCCCCTTAACAAAGAAAACTAACTAAACATTAGACGAGTGGAGAAGAAGAAGAGAAGAGAGAAGTCATGTGTCTCATATGGGACTTTTATATAGCTCCTTGAATGCTCTTTGTTTCCTTGTAGGTGTTAGACTCCTTGTCTTGAAAGAAAAGTCATCTTCTTTCATTCTTCTATTTTCTCTTGAATTTTTGGACTTAACTTCACCAGCCACACCCATATTAAATGGTAATATCAAGCACAAATTCGTCCATGGGATGCTCAGTGAGATTTAAGTCTCAAAACATAAATTTTCGTCAAAAGTCAGATTCTCTGGCAGACTGACCTCCCTGTACTAAATCAGCCAAAACTTCTTCTACAAACATCCAAATCATGATCTGGAAGATGTTTAGGAAACTAGACATCTGGAATTTCCAAGCATATGAAGATCATAATTTGATTAATTCTGAGCTGCTCCCAGTTCTCTGTCGAAGTTGACTGATCTGCACAGGCAGATTTCACAAATTAAGCTTAAAATCCCTCTTTTTCTTCATTTCTTCTTACTCACTCAAAAATACCTATAAATCAACAAAACATACATATAAATGCTGAATAAGTAACAAACAAATATATATGGGCATTAATAAATAGGACAAAGGTGCATAAATGTGCACCGATTACTTGTCACCCAACAACAATTATAAGAAACATGGTATCCTTACATGCATATTTTACGAATGGTAATTATGATAGTATTCCCACCGTTAAGGGTAGAAGAGACTAATGAAACAACGTGAAGTTGTGAAATATTTTTACTCGATCCAAACTTTGTACTCTCAAAGTAGAGATTTTATAAGCCCTACCATGCCTAGAGTAGACGTTGAGTATATGATCCACATTCTGAAATTAATTCCTCTATAGAGATGATTGTCCTAGAGTGAGACAATAGATGCCCTAGAGTGTGGCATGTATATCCAATAATAATGAGCTCGCTAAAGTGAATGCATGCATATATGAATGTGTGGGATTGAAATTGGATGATCATTAATTGATATATTATTTATGCTAGCTAGCGAAAGATCATCAAGGTCTATGTATATACCACATTTCATTTTACATGTCGACAAATTATATTATTGGCCAAATTGGAAAGAGGCAATTCCAATACTCAGTGAAACGTGATGAGATTCTTGGACCATAGTAGTCGTTGAGATTACGAAAGGAATTTCATTAGTGTTTTGATATCACTATGACAAAATCTTCTTGGTAGAGATATGAGATTATCAATGTTATTCCCTCAATTAACTTTTCTATAGGTATATTGTCGATATTGATGAGAGACTAATGACATATTGTGATTGAGGGTATATCGTGCATTTGTAAAGCATATAAGAAAGTCTCAAATATGGTATCATCATAAGCAACTAATTTACATTCCTTGGAAGATTTAAATTTCCTAAATGGAAACTCGATGATTAAATGAGTTTATAACTCTTATGGAATAAGAGTCTTGATCTTATACTTACTCATTTACATATTCAATGTAACTAAATTAAACTTTCCTCAATGAGTAATATGATTGACTAGACTATAAAATCGATTTCAAATTATGATCATTATGTTGCAACAGATTCTAATTCTCGCAAAGTTATGAATTCATCAAAACTCCTAAAGAGGTCTATATGAATCTATCAATTAATACATATAAAAATTGATACTTATGGCCAGATACGCCATATTAAATGATGATATTACACGTTTCTTATTCCTTTACGTTTTCTTCATTTCGTTAATGACATAAAGTTTTCAGACTACAACATAACTTATGGTAAGTGGTCGATGAAAATATTTGTATTTATTGTGCTACATTTAAATTATTTATTTGCAGGATTCAAAGTTAATGATAAGCCCCTATATGCAAAGCACAAGTGGTACACAGACCGTTATACATATGTGTATCACATGACATGTTATACATGTACTTTGTCAAATACATGTTTGAAACTTGCAACATTCTCATCAAGGGGAGCATCCAGAAGCATGCTACCTAGGATATAAAAGTGTTATACTCTTTTTCTTCGATCAATATTATTTTTCTATCACTAGATTTTTTTTTACCTAACAAGGTTTTATTTTTTTATTTTTTTTGAGATGGCGTTAAATTTCATTGAAAGATAACAGTGATACAGAGCTTCACCAGATTACTCGGCATGAAAAAAGGAAACCCTATGGCATCACTTTGTGAAGCAGAGTTTGGTCGACCTAGACAAATAAACCAGAGTAGTACTAGACTAAAAAAATTCAGGCGCACCACTCCTTAGATGTCTAGGCACCATCTTTAGGCAAACACACTCGTGATCGTCTACATTTTTCGGATCTTCCACTTAATTAGTCCCTGATTGGCGATATGACTGGTAGGTCCCAACTTAAAGCGACCTTTCTTCTGCACAAATGGGCAGTTGTCGCTCGCCCTTCCTAGCTAGATCGTGGGCCTTCCCCCATCAGTTACACCATTTTCGGCCACAAAGGGGAAGATCGGAACAGCTCTAGTGCCCCACTCAACTAGTGTCATTGGAGTTCCAGACACCACACCTACAACAGACCCGACCGGCATTGGATCCCAGACTGGCGGCCCAGAAACTCGAATGTCCAAATTGATATCATCGCCGATAAGCCTGAAACTTCAGAGAGTACACCAAAGACACCAGTTAGTGTCATGACATGAGCATTCAGTACATCTAGTGTGTCCACCATTGGTTCCACACCCTGTACCAGCAGAATAACAGGTCCTTATACAGAACTACTGAAAGGACCCAACCCCGATTTAGTTTCCTAAACCGGAATCAAACCCCTTCTGAAAATATGAACTTGCAAAAACCGTAGAAATTTTAGTAGAGTTTCACTATAACGTGGAATTACCATTAACCTGCACCCGAAAACACACTTCATCCTATGCCACAAAAGTCAAACCGTGGGCACCAATCCCATCCGGATTTCTCAATATCATATCATAATAGTATAAAGTAATAAGTAAACTGTAATCTTTACAGAAATCCGGGAAAATCATATGAAAATGTAGACATCAGAGTATTCAGAACGACCTCTAGTGTATATATACATAAATATACAACAGTAGGCTAAACAAGAGACATGCTGAAGAAAAAAAGGTAGCTCGAACATTAAGCCTCCGACTGCGACGTGCAACACCAGAATCTGAACTGCAAACTGGGCATTGAAAACAAAGAGCCCAGGGAAAGACATATAAACCGTTAGAGTGAGTGGACGAAAATAATTGTCTTTCGCCGAATAATATATGTTATAAAATCATATGCGAGTCTAAATGAATGAATATGATATAGTACATGAGGGAGACTCTAACTCCTCACGCGTACAAAGCATGCATTGTAAAACTCTGCGGGGTCACTCATGGACACGTCCACACTAGTATAGTCTGAATCACGGGATCCCAGACCCATACGTGATTCAAGGCAGAAAGGCCTCAGGTCAGGAGTCTGCCCCCCCCCGGGTAAAGGCCTCGGGTCAGGTCACAGCCTTCCCCGGTAAACATCCTTGGGGATCAGCCGGGATGCAAGTGTATCGATACAACAATATATACTGTGACTATACTCTGTGTAAACCAAATCATAAATAGTTCTATGCAAGTGTATAAAGCATAATGTAAATGCATATACGTAATACATAATTGTATAAGCATATTCCTCAATGCATATCCGCAAATGCATAATCGTAAAACACATGCTCTTATAAATCATAATCTCATATGCATGCTCATGCTCGTAAAACGTGTAATAAGAACTCGCAACTAATCAGTGAAAAGAAATGTCCACTCACAAACAAGCATAGCGCGCAAACGCGCTAATCACGAGATCCGGCGGAAGATCCCTCTCCCAACATACGATCTCAATCCCCAAAATTGTAGCAAGAGGTGGCCGGAAACGGAAAGTCGCCGGTGCATGAGTCAAACGGTGGTGCTCCTCCTCCTCGGTCAACGCGGTTCAACGGCCCATTTTTGGTCAAACGACGGTCAAACTTCCCGAAACAGTGATTTTCGATAATTTTCTGACTATTCCGATATTTATACTCGCGACTCGATACGATTGACGGTCCAAATCGATTCACATCCACATTTTGGATAACTCAAACACAAACGGATAAACATGACGAAATCACACGATTTCAAATTCATAACATATTCCTCGGTTATCGAAACAATTATCCGAAACCGCCTACGAACTCAAAATCACGCATACAACAATTCTCATGAAAAGACTCAACTCAAATTCTCGCCCTGTAATTAAGTCATGAACCAAACCGCGAATTCAATTAATTTACGAAAAACTGTGATTACTTGTAAACTCGCGGACTAAGCCGATTAACGTGCTAATTCTGATTCGGGTCGTCACAAATCTACCCCCCTTAAAAAAAATTCGACCTCAAAATTTACGTACCTACTAGGTGAACAGATGAGGATACTGCTCCCGCATACGTTGCTTGGTCTCCCAGGTGGCCTCCTCAACTGAATGATTCTGCCATAAGACCTTCACAAGCGGTATAACACGGTGCCTCAACTCCTGCTCACGCCGATCGAGAATCTGTATCAGCTCCTCCACATATGTTAAATCTTCCCGGATAGGAAGCTGATGTGGTGTTAACACATGCGATGTATCTGGAATGTATTTCTGCAACATCGAGACATGGAAAACATCGTGTACTCGAGCCATCTCAGAAGGCAACTCTAATCTGTAAGCCACGACACCAACTCTCTCTATAATCTCATACGGACCGATATACCGTGGTTGAAGCTTTCCACGCTTCCCAAAACACACAACTCCCCTCCAAGGAGATAGTTTCAGGAAGACCCAATCGCCCACCTCGAACTCGAGACTCTTTCTTCTCACGTCCACATTACTCTTTTGGCGATCCTGGGAAATCTTCAATATATCCCGGATAATCTGAATATCCTCTATGGTGCTCTTCACCAGATCAGGACCAATAAGCCATTGCTCGCCCACCTCACTCCAACACAATGGAGTGCGGCACTGCCTCCTGTATAGAATCTCATATGGTGCCATATCAATACTGGCCTGATAGCTGTTGTTATAAGCAAACTCAATCAAATGCAATTGTTGGTCCCAATTTCCTCTAAACTGCAAAACACAAGACCGCAACATATCCTCGAGGGTCTGAATAGTCCTCTCAGACTGCCCATCAATCTGAGGATGAAAAGCTGTACTGAAACGTAATCTAGTACCCAAGGCTCGCTGCAATGCCTGCCAGAACTCTGAAGTAAACTGACTGTCTCGGTCAAAAACAATGGATATAGGCACACCATGCAGACGAACGATCTCTGCCAAATACAGCTTTGCCAATCTGCCTACTGAAATCTTTCCTGGAAGTGCAAGAAAATGAGCGGATTTCGTCAAACGGTCTACGATAACCCAAATACCAGTATTACAAGCCGAAGTACGCGGTAACTGATACACGAAATCTATGGTAATGTGCTCCCACTTCCAAACTGGAATCTCCAAGGGTTGTAGCTTTCCTGCAGGCTTCTGCTTCTCTGCTTTGACCTGCTGACAAATAAGACACATGCTCACATATGCGGCAATATTCCGCTTCATATTTCGCCACCAGTAATAAGCTCGAAGTGTACGAAACATCTTCGTACTGCCGGGATGCATCGCATACGCAGAACAATGAGCTTCGTCTAAAATCTCTTTCTTCAAACCCTCATCCCTGGGTACACATAATCTGCCTCTGAATAGCAATGTACCATCATCACTCAACCGAAACTCTGTTGGCACACCGTTCCGAATCATGGTCTTTTTATCCAGCAGATAGGAATCTGCATCCTGAGCTTCCAGAACCTGATCAACCAATACCGGTCGAACCTGGAAGCTAGCCAACAAGGCTCCATCATCATCATCATCCCATTCAAACTCAGCTCCCGTAGCTCTGCTAACATGGAAACTCTGGCCACACACACATGAAACAATGAAGCTCCAGATTTTCGACTGAGTGCATCAGCAACGACATTAGCTTTCCTTGGATGGTACTCAAAGGTGCAATCATAATCATTGATCAACTCCATCCATCTACGCTGTCTCATATTCAAGTCTAGCTACGTGCGCAAATAGGTGAGACTCTTGTGATCTGTGTATATCTTGCACTGAGCTCCGTACAAGTAATGTCTCCAACTCTTCAAGGCTAATACAATAGCAGCCAACTCCAAATCATGGGTAGGGTAGTTGATTTCATGTGGTTTCAGCTGCCTAGATCTGTAAGCCATTACTCTGCCATGCTGCATCAAAACACAACCCAAGTCCCAATTTCGATGCATCGCTGTAAACCACAAACTCTCCACTGTCGTCAGGTAGGGTCAGAACCGGTGCAGTAGTCAACTTTTCCTTCAAGAGCAAGTAACTCTCCTCACATGCATCAGACCACTCGAACTTGACACCTTTCTTCGTCAATCTGGTAAGTGGAGTGGCAATCCATGAAAAATCCTACACAAAGTGCCGATAATAACCTGCCAAACCCAAGAAACTCCTGATCTCTGGTACGGTGGTAGGTCTACTCCAATTCAACACGGCTTCTATCTTGTCAGGATCCACGCTGACTCCTTCAGCAGATATCACGTGACCCAAAAACTTCACGCTATCCAACCAAAACTCACACTGGCTGAACTTCGCAAACAACTGATTGTCTCGCAATGTCTGCAAGACAGCTCGCAAATGCTTCTTGTGCTGGCCCATACTCCTGGAGTAAATCAGGATGTCATCGATGAACACGATCACAAACTTGTCCAGAAACCATCTAAACACCTGGTTCATCAAGTCCATGAAAGTTACAGGGGCATTGGTAAACCCAAACGGCATAACCAAGAACTCATAATGCCCGTACCATGATATGAAAGTTGTCCTGGCCACATCTGACTCTCTGATCCTCAACTGATGGTATCCAGACCTGAGATCAATCTTCGAAAAGACTGAAGCTCCCTTGAGCTGATCAAACAAGTCGTCAATCCGCGACAACGGATACTTGTTCTTCACAGTGACCTGATTCAGCTTCCGATAATCAATACATAACCGCATGGAACCATCCTTCTTCCGCAAAAACAGCACAAGAGCACCCCACGATGATACACTGGGTCGTATGAAACCTTTCTCCAGTAACTCTTGAAGTTGAATCTGTAACTCTTTCAACTCCGCTGGCGCCATACGATAAGGTGCTTGTGATATGGATCCAGTGCCTGGTAAAAGCTCAATGGTGAAATCGATTTCTCGAACTGGAGGAACACCTGGTAACTCCTCCGGAAACATATCTGAAAACTCAGAAACAACCTAAATGTCACCAATATCTGGTACAGCAGCCGTAATATCCACAACATAAGCTAAATAGGCAACACAACCCTTCTTCATCATCCGCTCGGCCTTTATCGTTGAAATCACACATGGCAATGAAGTATTCTTCTCACCGCGAAACAGTATCTCTGGGAACCCTGGACGTCGAAACACAACCTCTTTCTTGTGACATTCGAACATAGCCCAATGTGTCTCCAAGAAGTCCATGCCATACCCAAAATCACATCAAAGTCGACAATATCCAGCAATAACAAATCCGCGGCTAAACCATGACCTCCAACAAAGATCTCACAATCCCTATACACCCAACCAATACTCACAACCTCACCGGATGGATACAACACTCTCCACAACCCCGGAAGTAGAGATGCATGCATAGTAGCTAAAGATGACAATCTATATGATATAAATGAATGCGTAGCACCTAGATCTAGCAAAGTAAGTACTGGATAGCCAAAAACATGCAACGTACCAAAAACAACCTCCGGTGATTCTTTGCCCTCACGCAATGACATGGCATGAACCCTGGCCTGTCCGGCTGGTCGTCCACGCTGAGGGTGACTTTGCTATCCGCCCTGACCAGATGACTGTACTGGTTGAGCCCCAGAAGTGGTACCTCGCTCTCCTCTGGAACTCTGTGTTGCCTGTCCACTAACACCCACCTGCTGGAGACACTCCCTCGCATAGTGACCCTCCTGGCCACATCGATAGCAACTGGTAGTGCCTCGCTGATAAGGACCATAATGATGCATGTTGCAGAAGTTGCACAATGGATACTCCCGCGGTATAGCAAAAGTGCCACCGGTACGTCAAGGATAGTTGGATCTGCTAGAACCCCCACTAGAGTGTGGTCTGTGTAGTCGATCCCTCCTCCATCTCTGTGTCTGTCTAGTTGAACTACCCGGTGGTCTATATGGTCCACTGCCAGATGATGTTGATCCGGAAGTACCTGAACTCAGCCTCTTAGAAGGTCCCTGACTCGGTCCACCCACCCTCCTCAAATCATCGAGACTGGAATCTCATCTGCCTTTCCTTCTCGATATCCTCGCCTCGAAGTGCAGCACTCACAAACTCATCAAAGTTGTTCCGAGGCATCGTAGTCAGTGTCCCCTTGATGTTCAGGCTCAAACCCAACTCAAATCTTTGGCACTTGGCTTCCTCTGTAGCCACCATGTCACGAGCAAACCGAGATAAGCGAGTAAATCTGTCCCGGTACTCAAGTACTAACATGCTACCCTGTCTCAAGTTGGTGAACTCCTCATACTTCCGCTGCTGTGTAGCCTGGTTGAAATACCTCCGCATAAACAAATCCCTGAACAAAGTCCACGGAGTATCAACCGGAACTCTATCGGTGCTGACCCACCAGAAGTATGCATCACGCTCCTCTAAACGCAATACTCGCATAAGCAAGTCATGCGTCTGGCGATCCTCATCAGGATCCACATCCATATTGACACGGGAACCACGTCTAGGAGGTATCCTAATGATAAGAGAAAAGCATTAGTCACAAGCACAAGGAACGTAATCATGAAACTTCAGACATTTGGGAACACACAACACCCGAAGCATTGATGAGTAACCGCTGGCCAGTCGGGTCATCGCTCCAGACATGCTGTACATACTCAAAAATCCTTAGTACGTATCACAACTACAGAAGTCTATAGAACCTAAAACCTAATGCTCTGATACCAAGCTGAAAGGACCCAACCCCGATTTAGTTTCCTAAACCGGAATCAAACCCCTTCTGAAAATACGAACTTGCAAAAACCGTAGAAATTTCGGCAGAGTTTCACTATAACGTGGAATTACCATTAACCTGCATCCGAAAACACACTTCATCCTATGCCACAAAAGCCAAACCGTGGGCACCAATCCCATCCGGATTTCTCAATATCATATCATAATAGTATAAAGTAATAAGTAAAACTGTAATCTTTACAGAAATCCGGGAAAATCATATGAAAATGTAGACATCAAAGTATTCAGAGCGACCTCTAGTGTATATATACATAAATATACAACAGTAGGCTAAACAAGAGACCTACTGGAAAAGAAAGGTAGCTCGAACACTAAGCCTCCGACTGCGACGTGAAACACCAGAATCTGAACTGCAAACTGGGCATTGAAAACAAAGAGCACAGGGAAAGACATATAAACCGTTAGAGTGAGTGGACAAAAATAAATGTCTTTCGCCGAATAATATATGTTATAAAAGCATATGCAAGTCTAAATGAATGAATATGATATAGTACACGAGGGAGACTCTAACTCCTCACGCGTAGAGAGCATGCATCGTAAAACTCTGCGGGGTCACTCATGGACACGTCCGCACTAATACAGTCTAAATCACAGGATCCTAGACACACACGTGATTCAAGCCAGAAAGCCCTCAGGTCAGAGGTCCCCCCCCCCCCCAAACATCCTCGGGGATCAGCCAGGATGCAAGTGTATCGATACAACAATATATACTGTGACTATACTCTGTGTAAACCAAATCATAAATAGTTATATGCAAGTGTATAAAGCATAATGTAAATGCATATACGTAATACATAATTGTATAAGCATATCCGTCAATGCGTATTCGCAAATGCATAATCGTAAAACACATGCTCGTATAAATCATAATCTCATATGCATGCTCATGCTCGTAAAACGTGTAATAAGGACTCGCAACTAATCAGTGAAAAGAAATGTCTACTCACAAACAAGCACAGCGCGCAAAGGCGGAAGATCCCTCTCCCAACGTACGATCTCGATCCCCAAAATTGTAGCCGGAAGTGGCCGGAAACGGAAAGTCGCCGGCGAGTCAAATGGTGGTGCTCCTCCTCCTCGGTCAATGCGGGTCAACGACCCATTTTTGGTCAAACGACGGTCAAACTTCCCGAAACAGTGATTTTCGACAATTTTCCGACTATTCCGATATTTATACTCGCGACTCGATACGATTGAAGGTCCAAATCGATTCACATCTACATTTTCGGATAACTCAAACACAAACAGATAAACATGATGAAATCACACGATTTCAAATATTCATAACATATTCCTCGGTTATCGAAACAATTATCCGAAGCCGCCTACGAACTTAAAATCACGCATACTACAATTCTCGTGAAAAGACTCAACTCAAATTCTCGCCCGGTAATTAAGTCGTGAACCAAACCGCCAATTCAATTAATTTACGAAAAACTGTGACTACTTGTAAACTCGCGGACTAAGCCGATTAACGTGCTAATTCTGATTCGGGTCGTCACAACTACCACATGTATGTTCCACATTCAAAAAACCATCTAGCTCCATGGGTACATTCATGGGTAGAGAAAGACCATGTATGTGGGACAATGGTAGAATGCCATCCCTAAGCCTCGGGGTCGTAGATATTCACACATATGCACCACCACAATGAACAAAGCAGCCACACTCCGAGCATAAACCACGGATCACCTTATACCCAAAAACCACAAGGAGCACACAATCTGCAGAAATAGGCACCAGATAACGTACCAAAAGTGGCATGGAATAGTACACCTCCACCTGAAGCTGCATGTGCAGGTGATGGCAGAGTAGGAATGAATCAAAGCCTCGGTATCTACCAAGGGCATTACCAACAACACGGTACTAATACTTCAGAAAAAAAAAACTCTAAAATGATGCAATTTTAGGGCGGCACCACCAAGACCCAAGTTTGACCCTTGCATGCAGGATTCTCCAATGGATTAGTGAAGTCGTCGAAGGCCTCGACATCCACCATTGCCATATGTAAAAACCATAGCCTGCCTCGAGTCGCACGAAGTTGGTCACACTCTGAAAAAAACTGGCACACAAACCGATTAGGGGCCACTCGATTGAAAAGGACACAACCTGAGCCTTCAACATCTTGCCAAAGGCCGACCATTCAAATCTTGAAGGATTGCCCTTTCTCCAGTGTAATCGGTTGGGGGGAGAAGATGTGCACCACCACAAGGAAACAATCCTCCATGTTATCATCGACAACTCTAATGGTGAGGTCGACCTCACCCTCCATCGTCGACGTTGCAGATAGAAGGTGCAATCGACCATGAGTCGGGTATCGGCTTCCGGACAAAATTATGGGAATGGACATGCAAGGGGATGGGGTGAAAGATCATAGTGAGAGGAACAAGAATATGGTCTTAGATTTAGGATCAGGTAAATAGGGAAGCCGGGATCAGGAAAAGAAGCCGGCTATTGTAGGTGGAAAACTTCACTAAGAGAAAACGAAGGGGAAGCGAGAGAGGCGTTTTTCTTGGAGCACTCCTGACAATATTTTTAATGAGGCAACACTAGGCGCATCTAACACCCTATTATTTGTTGGTAGAGGGGGAGTGTTATAAATATTATATATTTCTGGATGTCTATGTAATTATTAATTAGGTGTGTATTTACCATGTAAACTCTACCTCTATATTTAGAGGCATATTGAGACGAATATTACAAGTCTTTACACTTTCTCCTCCTTTATATGTGTGTTCTTTATTCTTTCAATGTCTCTTCTCCTCATTTATAATACTTACAATATTATATGCTATAAATGTATGTGTATAAACTCATAAACTCTTTATACTTTTTAGTAATTTTTTTGTTTACGAGAACTTGATTTTTTTTCCTGATAGTTGAACTTATCCGCTAATGAACCAGGTTTGAATTTCAGTACTCCCCATTAATTTTCTCTAAAAATAGAAAATTGAGAATTAGGGTTGCTCCATGGCCAAGGCGTTGAACTATCCGCTGACGAGTCTGGTTTGGAGCCTAATACTCCCTTCTATCGTCAAAATTTTAAACTATTACAATCTCAATTCTTGCTTTGGTAAAAAGAAAGGCTCCATTTCCCCAGAGTGCCTAGAAAACCTTAAGGTTTCGCCATTTTGTGTGATTGTAGCAGTCAAGCTTCACCGGCGCCGGCTAATCTCAGCCCCGGTTTCATTGTGCTATGGAGATCCTTTCTTGGAATAACCGTGGCTCCAAATATCTGATTAAACTTCACACCTTGAAATCCCTAGTTGCAACAAAGAGGCTGAGCATGGTGTTCCTAATGGAAACCAAAGCGGCATCGGAGGCTCGCTTAGATAGTTTCGGCGAGCTATTAATTTCGATCATGGCTTCATGGTTCCTTGTTCGGCCCTTGGTGGTGGAGGGTTGATGCTGTTTGGAAGGATGAGATTGAGTTACATTTGAGGGATCATAGTCCCGATTTAAGGAGAGAACATCCCAACTTCATTGATGCCAATGTGAAGTTGGGTGATATATCATGGCTATTTACTAGTTTGTATGGATATCCTAGGGTTTCCGAGCGAGTGAAGACTTGGGATTTATTGAGAGCTCTGGCGGTGGAACCGGATTCAGATAGATGGTTGGTGGCAGCGGATATCAATGAGATATTAAGGCAAACGGAGACGTTAGGAGAGCCTTTGAGACCAGATTGGCATATAACAAACATGATCAATTGTCTACGAGATTGTGCCTTGGAAGATTTTCCGACTACTAGTGGACTGTTTACTAGGCATGATTCGGGGACTCAATGTCGTCTTGATAAAACCTTGGCCAACTTGGGATGGAAGTAGACCTTTGTGGTAGCACAGGTGATTAATTACCGAATACTGATTCGGATCATACTCCCTTTTTGATAGAGGTTCTTCAAACTCCATTGGTGTGAATCCTATGAAAACAAAAAAAATTCAAGTTTGAAGCTATGTGGACTTGGAAAACGGGTAGCAATGAGGTGGTGCAACATGCATGGATTCAATCTCAAACTTGGAATGCCGAAACCGAACAGTACAAACTTATGAAAAGGATATGAAACACAAGGGTGGAATTGAAATAATGTGCTAAAGAGAATTTTGGCTCAAGAAAGATGGAGCTTGAGGACATTCAGCAACAATTGGCTGAATTCAATAACTAACCCTTTGATTGTATTCGGGTGGCTAAAAGAAATCAGCTATTTCATAGGCAAGAAGAGTTGTTGAGGCAGGAGACAGCTTATTGGGAACAAAGGTCTAAGATGGTTTAGATGAAAGAAGAACACAGGAATATGAAGTACTTTCATCAGAAAGCTTCAAATAGAAGATGAAAGAATACAATCTTGGGTCTCTTTGATTCCCAAAATGTTTGGCAAACTACCCCCGCACGGCCTTGAATCGGTGGTAATTAATCACTACACTTCCATATTTACTTCAGAAAATATTACTGAGGAGCAGCTAGCCCCTGTTTTTCCTCTATTCCACAAGTTATTTCTTAAGAGATGTGTGATTCATTGATGGCGCCATATATTGGTGAGGAGATAAAGACTGTCTTGTTCCAAATGCACTCTAGCAAGGTGCCAGGACATGATTCTATGCCTCCCCTATTCTTTCAATATTATTGGAGTATTGTTGGTGATGATGTGGTTAGTACAGTTCAAGATCTCCTACATTTGGGGCAGGTTCTTATAGATGTTAATTTCTCAAATGATCTGCTGATTCCTAAAGTGAAAACTCCTACCCGGATTACTAATTATAGGCCGATTGCTTTATGCAATGTGACCTATAGAATTGTTGCCAAGGTCATTGCTAATCAGTTAAAGTTTCTATTTAATCATATTATTGATCCCTGTTAGAGTGCCTTTATCCCAGGTAGACTAATTACTAATAATAAGTTGATTGCAAATGAGGTAGCCCACCACCTGTGGAAAACTACTTTAGGTGGGAGCTATCATATGGCTCTAAAGATGGATGTTAGCAAGGCCTATGATCAGATGGAATGGAGTTATCTACATCCGATTTTACTGCAGATGGGGTTCCCTGAGTTGGGGGTGCAGAATGTGATGGCGTGTGTGAAGTCTGTTAGATATGCCTTCTTGATCAATGGATCTCCTCAAGATTTTGTTACTCCTACCCGAGGTCTCAGGAAGGGGAGCCCGCTCTCCCCCTATTTATTCTTAGAGAAAATTTTATTTTACCTACTTGTGGGTTGCTTCAAACATCATTTCACTACCTATAGTTTCAAGATCATCAGTTTACTACTTAAGGTTACAAAATCTCATCAGTTTACTACATTGACACAATGAGAATGAAGAAAAAGAAGCTTGTTTTTATTCTCCACCTTTGCTCCGATGATGTCTTCTCACCCATCCTCATATCTCAACTAATATCTATGTGTATTTATTGAATTAAAGAGCGACACTTAAATAATTTTTGGGATGGATTTCACAAACTGATGAGATTTTAAAACTTTAGGTAGTAAAGTTATGATCTTGAAACTAAATGTAGTGAAGTGATGTTTGAAGCAAACCATAGGTAAGTAAAGTGAAATTTTCCCTTATTCTTACTTTGTACCGAAGGACTATCAGCTATTTTGAGGCGAGCTCATACAAATGGTTATTTGTTGGGAGTGAGAGTGAGTGCTCATGCCCCTCGAATCTCATTTATTATTTGTTGATGATAGTTTACTTTTTTCTTCAACATGCATTAGTGCATGTCAAGTATAAAGAAGATTTTACAAACTTACTGGGAGGCCTTGGGACAATCTATAAATTATGCCAAGAGTAGTGTGTGCTTTAGCCGAAACTTGGAGATGGGAGCACATGAAGAATTTGCATTGGTATTAGGGATGTCTTTGGTTTCTTATCATGATGAATATCTGGGTATGCCTATGAATGTTGGCCAAAGTAAAAATGCGGCTTTTGCTTATATTAAGAATCAGTTACAAGATAGACTGAAGGGCTACAAAGGATCCTTATTGAGTCATGCAGGCCGAGATCTGTTATATAAGGTAGTTGCTCAAGCTTTACTTACTTATGCTATAAATTTTTTCCTCCTGCCACAAAGAATTTGTGAAGACCTCCAGCAACTATGTACCAATTTCTTCTAGGGTGATATAGTAGACAAGAGAAAAATACATTGGTGTTCTTGAGACCGGATGTATCAGCCGAAATCACAAGGTGACCTTGGATTCCGAAATCTCTTTGCCTACAATCAAGCTATGTTAGCTAAACAAGCATGGAGAATTAGCCAAAATCCAAAGTTATTAGTTAGCCGAATCTTCAAAGCCAGGTTTTTCAAGGATGTTTCCTTCTGGGAGGCAGGATTGGGTGGTAGTCCTTCTTATACGTGGAGAAGTATTCTTGGTAGCGGAGTTATATTGGAAAGAGGTAGTCGATTTCTTATTGGTGATGGGATGCATGTAGATGCCTGGCAGGGTAGGTGGTTGCCTAGACCATCTAGTTTTTGGCATGTGGATGTTATACAGACACCTGCAGATGGAGACGATAAGTGAGTTGAGCAGTTTATTACAGCCTCTAGGGCTTGGGATGTTGATAGGCTCTCAGAGTGTTTTGGCCCTACAGATGTTGTTGTGATTTAGTCCATTCCATTGAGTTGGAGACCTAAGCCTGACAAGCTGATTTGACATTATACTGCAAAGGGGAAATTCTTTGTTAGTAGTGCTTATGTGGTGGCTCGTGACTTGGACCAGCCGTATGCTGTAAATGTGGTGCATCCGAATGCCTTTTGGAAGGCATTTTTGAGGCTGAAAGCTCCTCCAGCTGCGTTGGTATGTATGTGACATTGTATTCAGGGGTATCTTCCTACACACATCCGACTTCTAACTCGAATGGTGAATGTGGATGCCCTACGTCCCTTATGTGAGATGGAGTAGGAGACTGATCTTCACTTATTCCAGGACAACTATATAGTTCAGAGTACTATAGCTACAATTACCTCTGGTGTTGGGTAGTCATCTGATTCTATGCAAGATTTGTTACAGGCATGTTCTTTAACCCTCTCCTATGACTTATTTTCTCGGCTTATGGTTTATTTGGAAGGGGTAGAATGATAAAGTGTTCAATTAGAAGTAGTTTGATGGGAATTCCTTGAGGGTGCAGGTAGGTGCATGGTTTGACCATTTTACTTTGGTTAATCGGTCGCTAGACCACCCTAATTGAGAGATTCAAGTTTAGAAAAGACCCCATTTAGGTCAGTATTGATTTTGGACGCTCTGTAGGTGGTGTTGGTATTGTATCCAGTCAGAGATTAGCATGTGAACTTTGTTCAAGCCTGGCTGGAAAAATTGACAGGGTGTTTTCGGCCTTAGTTGTGGAGATAGAGGTAGCCTTAAAGGCATGTCAGCTAGTGCATGAAAAAGGCTTGGCACCTGTACGGTTGTACTCTAATGCTTTGATCTTAGTAAATGCTATCCAGAACTTGACAACAGTAAGTACTACATATTTATCTAGTCTCTTTGTGCATATGTGAGGGATGTATACCATCTTATACCCTGTTTCTACCAAATTCGTAAGGGTCATTAGTAGAGGAGCTTGTCGGGCTATTTCGGGTTAATCTGATCAATCGCACGTATGTCGTCCTTTACCTATTGTTAAGAACAATACACCAAACGGGCGTTAGGAGTCTTGACGGGGTATTCCTGCCTTCGACTCTCCGCCGCTCAAGTTAGAATGTATGGAGTGTAACAATATTATTGGTAGAGCAACGAGCGTACCTTATATCTATCATAAATGTGTTGCAAATATTGGTGGTTAAGTATGGAGGTTGTTGCTGTCATTCGATGTGGGATCCTATCTATCTTGTACATAGCCTGCCTTGATACTTGCGTTTGTCATACTAAACGCGTGGACGTTCGGATGGTATTGGTTCCATGGTTAAAGTTGAAGCTTGCATTGCTGCCTTGCGTTTGGTCTAAGCTGTGTTGACTCATTTTTAGTGGCTAAGTGTGCGGTAATTGTGTGTTATGGGATCAACACAAACAAGTCCCCAAGTCAAGGGGATCAGCTCTTGATTGGGGAGTTGTAAAGCTTTTTCCCGGTTTGCGCGCACGTGGCCACTCGGGGAGGACCCCGCGCCGCTATGCCCCCAAGTCCCCTAACTCTTCGATGAAGAGCTGGTCCAAGGTCGAGTTCTTGCTGGTGCGTGTGGTTGTTAAATGTCGAATGTTCTTGCCGTGCGGTTACCTGGGTTGGACTCGAAACTGATGTTGGTTTTTGGAGCCGCCTACATGGTGACAAGTGATGTTGCAACTCTTCCCACAATAGTGCGAACATTGTTGCTGTTCGACTATTGGGTTGGACTCCGAAACTAATGGTGTTGTTTGGAGCCGCTTACGTGGTGACAAATGATGTTGCTACTCATTCTACGATAGTGCAAACGTTGTTGCTGTTCGACTATCGTGTTGGACTCCAAAACTTGATGTTGTTATTTTTGAAGCCGCTTACGTGGCGACAAGTAATGTTGCTACTCGTCCCGCGATAGTGTGAACATTATTGCTGTTCGACTATCGGGTTGGACTCCGAAACTTGATGTTGCTATTTTCAGAGCCGCTTACGTGGTGACAAGTGATGTTGCTACTCGTCTCGCGATAGTGCGAATGTTGTTGCTGTTCGGCTATCAACTGATGTTGTTGTTTAGAGCCGCTTACGTTGCAACAAGGGATGTTGCTACTCGTCCCGCGATAGTGCGAACGTTGTTGCTGTTCGGCTATCGGGTTGGACTTTGAAACGGATGTTGCTGTTTGGAGTCGCTTACGTGGCGACAAGTGATGTTGCTACTCGTCCTGCGATAATGCGAACGTTGTTGCTGTTCGACTATCGGGTTGGACTCTGAAACTGATGTTGCTATTTGGAGCCGCTTACGTGGCGATAAGTGATGTTGCTACTCTTCCCGCGATAGTGCGAACGTTGTTGCTCTTCGACTATCGATTTGGACTCTGAAACTTGATGTTGCTGTTTTTCGCCATTTACGTGGCGACAAGTGATGTTACTACTCGTCCCACGATAGTGCGAACGTTATTGTTGTTCGGCTATCGGGTTGGACTCTGAAACTGATGTTGCTGTTTTCGGAGTAATCCCCCCTTGTCTTTTTGCATTCTGACCTTTTGACTTCATAATGGTTATATGTCGTTTGATGTGCTCGTATGTCAGAGATGTGTAGCGGTTGTTTGTGCATGTGTGACGCGTGGCGCACAGAATTCGGAGCGGTAGGGTAATTTCATTCTGGCGGAAGAGCGTGGGGTGCGTGGGACACGTATCGTGATCCTGCGATAGGAAGCGCTGGAAATGAACGGTAGGCGTTCGCCTGGGATGATTTTTGTTGCCTATAAATAGCCTTGCTTTCACTTTCTCATTTTTTACACTTTTGCTGTCAACTGAAACACTACTGAAACGCCATCCTGAAGCTCTACTTGAGATCAATTTGGAGTTTACTCGTCTCGTAAATCTTCCTCTCATTTTTAAAGGTAGTTTCTTGTTTTTATTTGCTTCAAAAAGTGTGGTTTGTGTTGCTTTGTTGCGTTTGCATGCATTTTTGTTACTGTTTGTGGCACTGTTGAGGTAAATTTCTGGATATTGTGGTACATTTTTTGTGGAGTACGTTTGGCTGGGTACGGTATTACGTGCCTTTGTGTTCGTGCTCAAAAGAATTTCTAGGTTGTTCTTTTCTGGGCTTTTCTGGGTTGTTGCGAAGAACAACTTCTTGTTCTTGAGGTTCTTTTTGTTTTTGGGTTTTTGATCTGTTTTTGGGTGTTGCAAAATGGTGGGTACCTGTTTGTGCTATTTGAAGAGCTGGGGTCATGACATACTCCACGCTTTCGCCGTTTGGCTTATTCTTCCGTTTGCTTTTCTCTTAGGATCATGGAATTTGTAGCCTTTTCAAGCGATGAGTCTCTTCCGCAAAACCCTAGGTTCCGTATAGGGTCTAGGAGTCCCGCCAATAGTGTTTCGAACTCCTCGTCCAATAGTGTACTGAGTGTCTCTCCTCTGTCCATTAACGCTAGTGGTGCTTTGCGTAGGTCATCCACCCCTAATATGGAGTAGAGATGGTCTGTCGTGGTGCAGTCTGAACGTCAAGGTGCATCCGCAGTGCCTAGTAGGGAAGCGTCTACCTCTTCTTCCGGGGTCTCACAGGGTTCCGTGATCCTACCTCGCGGTGACCGGGCATCAGGGGCTGCTCTCCCCGTATTCCCTAGAGGTGGGCCCGTGCTTTGGCATCTTACAGACGGGCAGGCAGTTCAAGAGCCGGAGGGGTCCCCATCCATACGTGAGATCGAACGATGGTACCGGGATTACCACATTCCTCGAACGGTGAAACTGAGGGACCTCCATGAAGGTGAATCGTTCATTCGCCTCCTCCTCATGGTCACATCTGCGTGAGTGAGTTCTAGCTCAAGGCTGGGTTGAAGCTTCCAATCCACCTGTTTTTCCAATACGCTCTCTCCCTCTTCAACATTATGTTGGGCCAATGTGGTCCCACGCTTACACGCGTGTTGATCACGTTTCATATCATTTGGAAGCTTAGTGGGTTGCAGTTCCCCACTCGTACGGAGATTGGATACTTCTTCCGTTTGAAGTATTCCCCGCGTATGAAGGACAAAGGTACGATAACGGTGGTGGAGCCCCGAATGAAGTGGTGGTTAATGGAGCCCCCTTCTTCTTCGACTACCTGGCGCCGATATCATTATCTTGTCGGGGGTGAATGGGAGTTCGACAAGCCTGATGGTGCTCTTTCTTGTGAGTGCGATCTAATACATCGAGTCCCCGAATTCTTTCAGCCTCTAAGTGTGGTGTTGATGTGTTGCCGATTGTCTGCGTTTGTTTGTTCCATCTGCTCATGTTCGTGCTTGCTAATGCCTTGTCTTTTTTGTTTTACAGAACAACAATCGCATTCCCTCACCCATTTGGAGGAGCGGCGTTTGGCTCGTATCAAGTTTGCTTTCGATTCTCATTCGGACTTGAGGAACTTCTGGGCGGCCAATCACTGGGAACTAATTGAAAGCTGCGGTCTTTCACGCCATCCTTGTATGTTCGCGACTTGTTTCTATTTTGCATGTTCCTGTTACGTGTGTGTGGCTTTCGGACTGACATTCTCCTCTCTTTTTTGTAGCAAAAATGAAGAAGTCTCATTCCTCCGTTAAGCAGGATGCGGCCCAGCAGCGCATGCTGGTGCTGATGGAGAGGGCTAGGCAGGCCCGGATGATCGTGGAAGGTGGGCATGGCAACGGCGCCAAAATTTGATCGGTGTTTAACCACCCTCAAAATTACCCTATAATGAACTTAATATGCTTGTCAATGCAGTACAATAGTATAGGGGTCAATCCACAGGGAAAGATGAGACTCAATATTCTAAACTACAAATAGACGCGAAAGTCAGAAATCTGACAGACTCAACCACTGGACACTAACGTAATTAATTAAAATATCTAGACTCAACCTAAAATTACGAAATTAATACAGGACACTATAGATACAGTGGCGGACTACCACACAAAATTTCAATACAATCGGAGTTTGTTTGGTTATTGAAATAAATTCTACAAACTAGATTACGAAACTGAAACAGTAGACAGATTAAGAGTAAAACGAGAATTCAATAATAAAATGGGTTAAGGGAAGTGCTATCCACCACCGTCACTCCATCTAGACGACAAATGCTTAACTAAACAATGCAAATGTTATGAATGAAAGATTCCCAGGAAGGCCCCGAGCTGTGAACACAACCTATTACCTAATCCTTACGTTTACAACATTGAAGGTCTGCTTATCAATATTGTCTATCCCTCAAAGAACCCGAAGTCACGGACTCGAATTTACTAAGAGAAAAGCATTAAGATTTAGAAAGGGTTTGAGAATCTACAAGGCTTCACAAGTACACTACGGTCGTGTCTTGCTAGACCTAGGGTTTCTTATACCAAGCATGTATGGGTTCTACGATTGAAACTTGAGGAAGGTAATAATCACCAACAGCCATCAATTTTCTTAGAATTAGATTCCTAAACATGCATACTAAGCATGCACTCAAAGCATACATAATCAAGAATCATCACGGTATAAATAACAAAGAAACTTCATTCGAATAACAAAAACAAAACTTAATTAACGTGCATAAGCAATCTACATATCATGAACGGGGCTTCAAAACAGTCCCTTAACAATGGAGTTTAGCTCCTCATAGAATCAGAAATTAAACTAAAATAATCCATGAAAGAAATTGATACAAACGAGATGGAGGAAGAAAGCTTCCAGCCTCCTTGTCCGTCGACTTCTTTCTCTCTTCAAAGACTATTTTCTTTCAAAACTGCCGACCCGTACGTCTTCTATTGCTAGCTATATATATATAGCTAGAGACATATATATGCATGGCAAAACCCTCACGTCTCTCCCTTTCCTTATTAGCTATATATATATATGTAACCTAGCTAGCCCACCTGCTAGACAATTCAAATTCTATCACAAATGAACTTCTTGTTTCCTTTCTTTTAATCCAAGTCCAAGTCTTCTTCTCTCTTCAATTGCTAGCCCAATTTTCTCCTTGTTACACTAGAAAAACTCCTTTTAAATTCCTTTTTCTTTATTTTCTCCAAAAACCTATAAAACAAATAAACATAATTAATTTACTTAAAAACGTAACGAAAGAACTAAATATAAGGTAATATTACACATAGAAACGTTGCATAATTATGCACCTATCACAACCTTGTCCAGGGCGACACTCCTCAGCCTATGCTCCCACTGCCTGATTGCAACAAGTATCTCGACCCGGTTCTCAAGGTTGACTAGGAGGTGGAGGCCTTGAGTGCCGCTGCTGGGGCTCAGGCTACGCGAGCCGTTACTCCTTCTGAAGCTCGAGTGGAGGAGGCTACTCTCGACATCCATTGAGGGGAAGAAGGTGAGTGGGCCCGGAAGAACCGCCTCCGCTGAGAGAAAGATGTGTAGAGCAAGGAACGCTGTGAACGCCAGATTAAGCGTGGAGATAAGCACCAGAGTGAAGGTTGACCGCGCTTCCGTTCTCAGAGCAAGTCCCACTCTCCCGCTAACACCGTCTCTTCCAAGAGTTTGTTTGAGCTCTCCCCCCTGTGTCAGCCTGGACATGCGGAGGTGCCTAAGCCGGGGTCTTCGTCGCGCCGGCTGGATGATAAAGAGGTGTTTAGCCGTCCTCTCAAACGCCAAAGGCTTCCATCCACTGAGGTTTCCCTGGGCATCACTGTTGTTGTGGTGGGCGAAACGACGTTGTCCTCTGAGTTCCTTGCTCCCATCTAGAGCTCTATAGGTGCGGGCATCGAGTCTTTGCAGAAGTGCCGTCAGCTTGGCGCGTCTCCGAGCGAGTCCATGAATGCGGAGTTCAACACGTGCACTCAGCTCTAGCACCAGCTCGTCTTCATCAAGGGCTTAGAGGGGTCAATGTTGTAAACTACCCTGTTGTCGAAGGCGAAGGCTGAGAGCAGGCAGCTTTCGGCTGAGGTCGGCAAGTTAAAGCAGGCTCTCACAAAGTTCGGTGAGCTGGCCAAGCGTAAGATCTCCCGAGTGCAAGAGCTGGTTCGTGAGCTCGATGAGCTGAAGAAGGAGCTGGGTGAGTCTCAGTCTTGGATCGCAATCCTGGAGACGGATCTTGCCTCTCTCCGGTCGTCGAGTGCTGCTCAGATTGCAGACCTGGAGCATGAGTTGGCTGAGGCTTCTACTCAAGCAATAACAGAGGATGTTCGCAGGCAGATTGCGAAGGAGGCTGTGGTCGAGTTCAAGGCGTCGTTCGAGTTTGAGAAGGTCAAGGTTGATGCAGTCGATGCTTTCTAGAATTCGGAGGAGTTCGAGAACTTGGTTGCATCTTAGGCTAATGTCTAGTGTGAGGACTTCTCTACGCTCGTGCTCCCGTTCGTCAAGGTGGACGAGTTCGAGGCGTGGCAAGCCGCTGAGGCTGAAAGGCTTAAGCGTGCACTGGAGGAGCCGGAGGTCGGAGCGCAACTGGGAGGTAGAGTGCCAGAGACTGGGGAGGGGTGGAGATGATGCTGATGAGGCCAGCTGATTACTTTTTACCTCACTTTCTTTTTTTGTTGCTTTGTAGTAGTACTTTGTTCTAGCGCCTGCGTGCATTTTTTGCATTCTCCGAGTGAGAACCAGGTACAACTTTTGTGAAATATATCTAAGTACCATTGTTTCGTTTACACTATTTGTCTGAATGCATTTTTTTTACATTAGTGATACTTTCATTGTCATCGATTAAAAACAAAACAAGTGAATGCACTCATACAAAAAGTTACAAACGTTGGATGTACATGCCCCGGTGCCGATCAAACGCAAACAGATAAGACTTAGTGGAAATATTTCCTTAAGTGCTGTATGTTCCAGGGGTTGCTTAGCCTTCTTCCGAACATGTCCTTGATGTAGAACGTGCCTGGGCTTGCGACTTCGTCGATGATGTATGGACCTTACCATGACGGACGTAAACTCTTTGGCTTTGTTTGGATTGCCTTCATGATCTAGTCCCCCAGTTGGAGTGGGCGCTCCCTTACACGTTGGTTGAATAGCTGAGCGACTCGCTGCCTGTTCGTGGTGTTATGAAGATGTGTCATGTCCCATTTTTCTTCGAGGAGGTTGTTGTTGAGTCGTAGTCCTTTTCCGTTTGTGGTGGGGTCATAGCTTTCGATTCTTAGGCTTCTGTATGTGAGTTCGAATGGTAGTACGGCCTCCGTTTCGAATGTGAGGCTAAACGGGGTTTCTCCTGTCGCTGCCGTTGCAGTTGTTCGGATTGACCATAGTATTTCGGAGAGGAGTGTGGGCCATCGTCCATGCCAGATGTCTCATTTCTCAATGAGTTCGATCTTCTTCTTGATTCCCACCTTGATGATTTTGTTGGCTGCTTGTACCTGTCCATTCATCAGGAGGTGTGCCGGTGATGCGAATACCAGGTTGGTGCATTGCTTCCTGCAGAAAGCCTTGAGCTCGTCGTTGTAAAATTGTGGCCCATTATCGGTAATGATGTTGAGTAGGGTGCCGTAGCGACAGTAAAAAAAATGCCAGAAGAATCTCTTGACCTTTTCGGTTGTGATTTTGACCATCGGTTCGGCCTCGATAAACTTAATTTGGTAGTCAATGATCACGATGATGTAGCCATACTGGCCCTTGGATTTCAGAAGTTCTCCAATGAGATCGAGTCCCCACTGTGAAAACGAAATTGGAGAAGTGAGGAATTATAGGGGTACTGCAGGCGTATAGTTCTTGTGTGCGTATAACTGATATTGGTGGCAGATCGTCGTAATTGCAGTTGCATCAGCATGGATGGTGGGCCACCAGAATCTGCTTCGGAGTGCCTTCTGTGCGATTGATCATGCTCCTGCGTGATGGCCACATACGCCCAAATGGATTTCCCTCAGTATCATGTCGCCTCTTTTTGGTGTAACGCATTTGAGGTTGGCCCATGTCTTCCCTTGTCGGTAGAGTCTGTTATGTCGAATGCTAAAGTTGACTGCTCTTGATATGATGTTTCGTGCATGTGCCCGGTCTGTTGGGAGTTCGCCCCTGATTTTGTATCTGATGATTGGGTCCATCCAGCTAGCCACGTGTGGCTCGATGACGAAGATCTCCTCTAGTGTTTTTGCAATGCTTGGTGCTTTCATGACTTCTACTATTCGTTGCCCTGGCTCCGTATGGACGGGCGATGTGGCCAATCGGGCGAGTGCATCTGCTTTGGTGTTTCTGCCCCTGGGGATGTGGTTGATATTGAAAAACTTGAACTTGCTCAGCATTGTGTGAACGTGGCTGAGATATGCCGTCATCGTATCGCCCTTTATTTTGAAGTCGCCCTGGATTTGGTTAATGACCAATTGCGAGTCGTTGAAGATGTTGATGCTTGGGGCTTCTGAGTTTCGGGCCAGTTGCAGTTCGACAATAAGGGCTTTGTATTCGGCCTCATTATTTGTGGTTTTGAATTCGAATCTAAGTGCATACTCTGCTCGTACACCCCTTAGCCCGGTAAGGATGATTCCGGCCCCACTAGTCTTCTTGGTGCATAACCCATCTACGTAAAGGTTCCATGGTGATTCGTTTGTTGGAGGATCTTGGTTGGGAATGTCTGTGCTAACGGGTGTTGCGTTGTCGGGAGTAGGCTTTGTTGTATCTTCGGCCTCAGTGTATTCAGCTATGAAGTCTACGACGGCCTGGCCCTTTATTGTTGTCCGGGGCTTATAATGAATATCGTATTCGCTAAACTCGACGACCCCTTTTTCCAAACGGCCGCTGTGTTCGGGAGATTGCAGCACTTGTCATAGTGGAACGTTTGTAAGAACGTGGATGCTGTGGGCCTGGAAGTATGGCCGGAGTCGTCTGGCTGCCGTTACGAGTGCGAGTGCCACCTTCTCGATTGTTGGGTAACGGGTCTCGAGTGGGGTCTTGCCCTTTTCGGCGAAGAAAACTGGTAGTTCCGAATCTGTTTCCCTCCAAACAAGGGCGGAACTAATTCCAGTTAGAGAAGCAGATAGATATATATACAAGGTTTCTCCTTTTATGGGCCTGGATATGAGGGGGATTGAGGCCAGATATTACTTGATGGATGTGAATGTGGCTTCGCAATTAGTGTCTAAAAGACGTTCTATTTGTTTGTGGTTCAGATGGCCTTGAAGAACGGTGCGCACTTGTCGGAGTAGCGAGAGATGAAGCAATTTAGGGACACTAGTTTTCCCGTTAGGCTTTGGAGCTCGGCCTTGGTCGTGGGAGGTTGCATGTCTAGTATTTCCTTGACCTTCGTGGTAGAAGCTTTGATACCCTGCTGGCTGATGATGTATCCGAGGATCTTGCTTGTCGTTACGCCGAATGTGCACTTAGCTAGGTTCAATCGCATGTCATTTTTGATCAGGAGCTCGAGTACAGTTCGTAGGTGTTCGGGGTGGTCTACTGCCTTTGTGCTTTTTACCAATATGTCATCAATGTATACTTCCACGATTTTACCCGTTAGGCCATCGAATATAATGTTCATCAGTCTTTGGTAGGTGGAGCCGGCTTTCTTGAGGCCGAACGGCATGACTACGTAATAGTAGAGTCCCTTGTCTGTAGTGAAGCAGGTGGCCTCCTGGTCTTCGTGGTTCATTAGGATTTTGTTGTACCCCGAATACGCGTCCATCATGGATAGCAGTTCGTGTCCTGTAGTGGCATCCACCAGCTGATCAATCTTGACCAAAGGGAAGCTATCTTTTGGGTAGGCCTTGTTCAGATTGTTGTAGTCTACGCACATGCGTCATGACCCGTTGTTCTTCTTGACCATAACGGCGTTGGAGATCCATTTTGGGTAAATATTTCGGATGAAACCGATCTTCTATAGTTTGTCCACCTCCTCGTGCATGGTCGTGTATCGTTCCTAGTCATACGCCCGTTGCTTTTGGTTGACTGGTTTTGCAGTTGGATTGATGCTGAGTTTGTAGGAGACGATGCTTGGGGCGATTCCGGGCATGTCTGTGTAATACCATGCGAACACCTGCTGACAATCCGATAGGATCTGAACCAATATGGCTGCTATGTCTGGCTCTAGCTGGGCGCTGATGCGGATCGTGCGCTCTGGGTGTTCACTCGATAAGTGTATCGTTCGCAGATTTTCTCGTTCTGTGGCTGGTTGGATGGCGTTCAACCCATCCCTTGGGTTATCGGGTTGCTGTTCTTTGGGGGAGCTTCCTACCATTGCGAGTACCTCCATTCGTGTGTTGTCTTCGTCCGGTCGTGCAACCTTTTCCACGAAATCGTATCCTGTGATTGTGCCGATTTCGTAATCTGTTGGGAACTTGGCCAGGAGCATGTGGCTTGCGATAATTATCTTTAATTTCGAGATTCCAGGTCATCCAAGGATCATGTTGTAGGACGTGCAAATGCCTACAATGATGAATATATGGGGGGTGCCTGGCGTTCCGACGCCAAATCGCATATAGTCCATCCCGAGAGGATATGTGGTTTCGCCCGAGAAGTTGGCAATGCTTTCATGGTCTTGTGTCATCTTGCACTTTGGGCGTTTGAGCCCCTCGTATGCCTCCCGGAAGATGATGTTAATGGATGCCCCGTTGTCAATGAAGATACGCTTGACAAGGTATCTGTCTACCATTTCGTCAATAACGAATGACAGTGTGTTGTTCTGGTTGCCCTCTTCCTCGCTGCAGAAGAAAGTGATTGGAGGCCAATCCTTCCTGCCTGCCTTTGGTAGATTCCCGGAATATATTGCGAATACGTCCCTTGGGCTAGGCTCTTCCCGTTCTCATGGGCATTCGGGCTTCCGCTTCCCTCCTGAGATGTTGTTAATTGTATCCCTCGTTCATATGTTCGCAACCTGTTGTTCGGTGTTCGGCCTCTAGAGGATTAACTTTCCCTCGTTGTGCAACCGTTCGATTTCCCTTTCCAGGATTTCGAAGCCATTTGTGTTGTGGGTGTTCGAATCATGGTACATGCACCACGTTCCCCTATTATTTTGCATGAGGGCTATACCAGGTGCTCTTGGCATTGGTGGGCGGATCTGGCTTTTATTTTGGTTGAGCACCTCCTCGTTCGAGACCTGGGCAATCGAGAAGATTTCCCGGCATGGTTGGAGATCTTTGGGTGGTGGTGGTGGGTTCTGTCGGGCTGGAGGTTCACTTCTGCGATGCGTTTGCTAATATTGCTTGTTGCTTCTATGTTCGCGGTAGTGGCTCTCTCGTTTGCGGGGGATTAATTCGGGCTATCTTTTTGGTGGTGGGCTTTTAGTTATGTGGGGGGATGGTGGGCGATTGTCTATGTAGCTGGGTGCTTTCGAGGGTGGGGCTGTGTTATGACCTTGTGCCTCGTATACACGGGTTTCCACCAGTGCCTTCTGTACAATTAGGTACAGTCGATGACTTCGTCGTACCCGAAGTGGTCCTTCCTGACCAACTTCTCTACAAACGAGGTTCCTGTCAGATTTTCCAGTAACGCCATTTTTGTCACTTTCTTGTCGAGGTTCCTGCATGTGTTCGCAAGGGCTCTCCATCGATTGATAAAGCCGGACAGGTTTTCGGTGTCTCCTTGACGGATCTTAAGGAGTGTGCTGGCAGTGTTGTACTTGCCCTGCAGTCAGTATCGTTCGAGGAAACACTTTGTTAGCTCCTCGAACGAGTGTATGGATCCCATGGGCACCTCGTAGAACCAGTTTCGTGCTTCTTCCGTCAACGTCTCTTGGAACAGGAAGCAGATGGTTGCGTCCGAGTATCAAATCCCTGCAGTGAACCCGTGTGCGTGCTTTTCTTTAGTGATGTGATCTCGGCTCTTCCATCCGTCGGAGCATGGCATCCTCGACTGTCGTAGTTTCTTCCTCGTCGTCGTATTCTTGTATTCTTTCAGATGCAGGGGGGGGGAGGGGGGGTCCTGACAGATGGTTGTTTCGCAACCCCTACGGTTGGTTGATTCTAATAACCTGCATGCCCGCTCTTGCTTCCTCTATCTGTCCTGGCTCCTCGCGTTGGGTCATTTGGCTCTGAATGAACGCGTCAAGTCGTTCCTCCAGTCGCTGTCAGGACTGGCGTTCCTGATCTCTTTCGGTCCTCGCCGATTAAAGTTCCTTCATGAGATGGGTTGTCGCTTCATCCTCCGTTAGGTCGTTGATGTTGCTGATTGCGTCTACGGGTGTGTCTCTCATCTTTCTGCTTTCGGGTGTGATGTGGTTTGTCGCCATCTTTGGTGCTGGTTTTGGCTTTCGGGCTTTTTTTTTCTGCGGTATTTGTACATGGTTTACGATTGCTCGGTTCCCACATACGGCGCCAATTGTTTATACCAAAGTTTGTAAAAGGTCTTTAGTAGAGGAACGAGTCGGGCTATTTCGGATTGATCTGATCAATCGTGCGAATGTCGTCCTTTACCTGTTGTTAAGAACAATGCACCAAACGGGCGTTAGAAGTCTTAGCGGGGTATTCCCGCCTTCAACTCTCTGACACTCTAGTTAGAATGTATGGAGTGTGACAATATTATTGGTAAAGTAACGGGCGTACCTTGTATCTGTCATAAATATGTTGTTTATATTGGTGGTTGAGTATGGAGGTTGTTGCTATCATTCGATGTGAGATCTTGTCTATCTTGTACATGGCCTGCTCTAATACTTGCGTTTGTCGTATCGAACACGTGGACATTCAGATGATGTTGGTTTCTTGGTTAAAGTTGAAGCCTGCATTGCTGCCTTGCGTTTGATCTAAGCTGTGTTGACCCATTTTCAGTGGCTAAGTGTGCGATAATTGTGTGTTACGTGATCACACACCAACATACCCAATGCTTCTTTTATTCACTTGCGTAGGGAAACAACAATGCTGCACATACGATAGCAAAATGGACCATACGACACTCTAGTGTAGAAAACACATTTCATGTTGCTCCTACCTTTCTTTTTGGCGTACTAGCCAAAGATTGAACCCATAATGTTGACATCAATAAAATTTCTATCAGTTACATAAAAAAAAAAAGTGACCAACTCAACTTAGAAAGAGAAATTTCTATTACATGAGTCACATCCTCCCCTTCACTTATTAGATCACAATCTGTGTGTAACAGATGAAGTCATGGATAGACATCTTTAATGTCCAAACAGGTTTTACTAAAAATTACAATGTATAAAGTTTAACTTCTCCCATTTCCCTCTCCCTTGGGTTTTCTCTCAGTGGGTTTGAGAGTCGGTGGAGACTTTCTCACCGCCCTTTGGGGCTGGTGCTTCTCTGGGTTCTTCCCAGCCTCTGCGTCTTTGTGCCTCTTTGTTTCCAGTTTTTTTTTCCAGTATTCTCGTTTTTCTTTAGTTATACTACATGTGTTGGCGTCTCCCTCCTCGGTTCATTTATCTTCAGCACCTTTGGATTCATTTGTTCCTACCGTTTGACTTAGGTTCGTTCCTCGTCTGAGGACCTGACCTTTTGATCCAGTTTTGGATCTGTTAAGTTTGTTTGTTGTTCTGTTGATGGTGGCTTTTGTGCTATTGGAGTGTGGCGAAGTCGTTGAGGATTGGTGCCTGTACTGTTCTTCAAGGTTGCAGGCTTTATAGTTTCGGGTGTTCATAATTTTGGGCGTTTTTCATGATTGTGGCGTCAATCCCTTTCAGTGTCGGTGTGGTGTTTCCTTCTCCGATATTGTTGTTTGGGTTGTTGTTACTAGACGGATTGTGTTGTTGTTTGCGTTTTTGCTTGTTTGTTACTTCCCAAGTTTTTGGGTCTGGTTGTTGTACTGTTTCTTCTGTGTTATAATAAATGGTTCATGTTAAAAAAAGAAAAAGCGAAGAGATGGTCAGGTCTCTTCATGGTGTCCACAAATGGTACGATTAAAAGAAAAAGAGGGACATTATGCATGAAAGTAATATGAAAATGAAAAATAAAAACTAATTCAGGAATCAGGATCTAAGTAGAAAGTCATTTCGATTCTAGCTCTAGCATGCCTACTTAAAATGGGGTAATGACATAATCCATAGAAGAAAGATGCCGATGGTACCGAGGGAGTAGCCTGTTTGCTTTAAGGAGAGGTATTTGTCCTCTTTGTTGGCCTCGGAAGTTCCGCCTCACGGTGCATTTTACTGTGCAGGAAAAGCCGCGAAGTCATTTAATAGCTCGACTAAGACGGGGCCGGAAGGACCACCGAAAACGAACAAAAAAAAGCCTGAAATGCTTCAAATAGGCTTGGTGCCTAAGGCCTGGGCCTAACTTGGGTCTCATCATCTCAAATTGGGCTTTATTTACTGATCGAGCCAGTCACCAGGCTAATGCAAACTGTTACCGTCTTCTTCTTCTTCTTTTTTCAGTTCAATACAGATGCCTGCCGATCAAATTTACCTCAGAGCCGTACCAACAACACTGCTCGGTTTGTCTGCCGATCGCCGACTTAACCGAGGCTACGGATTTCCAGGAGAGACAACAAGTTTGGAGCCCCAATTCGATAGAAAATGTTGCAGCTACTAGAGTCCCCAACAGTATCACTCAGTTTTCCTTGCAATCAATCTAGTAACACTCGAGTCAGGTGCGTCCACTCAAAACCTCAAGTTTCTCTAGTTGCTATGTGAGTATAGATAACCAAACATTGAGAAAAATGAGAATTCTGTAGTGTGCGCTAAGTTTGCAGTGGATTGATATTTATAATATCTGTTTGTTTAGCGCATTGTTCATCTAGGCCTAAAATTGTTGAGATCATGATGTATCTAAGTGTCACACCTGTGTGCTGCTACACCGAAGGAGTTAAGGTACACACGACACGAAAAAGAAGAAACAAAATCTGGGATTTCTTTTTGCACCATTTTTATCTGGAGTTTGATGAGGTACTCTTGCTATTGATGTGCATGGGAGTTGAGAGCTAGAAACCTAATTATTAGTTTAGTCTGATTTCTAAATTATGTGTGGAAGATAGCACAGCGCACTCTTTTAATAATGTCATGACCCATCATCGTTTTTATCAATATCATTGGACCATGGGATCTCGATCTTGCCAATTACTGATTCTGCAGTATCATTGATAGTCTGAGTACCTGACCCATTTGCTGCAGAACCTCTAAAGCTTGAGCAGTGTAAATTTATTGATATTGAGAACCCCCAATCATCCATCTTACAAGCCAACAACAACAACAAGATAAACAAGGAAGGAAATTTTATGCTACCTAGGTCACATCTAGCATTTCTTAAGTAAAACTTGATTCACCAAGTTGTCCAAGTTTGTGGATGAAGAGCCATGGGGAGCAGTGGCCTCTTCCGCAAGTCTCTTCCAATCCATGGCCTTCTCTCTCATTTTCTTACCCTTCTCTCCCTCCATTAACTCCCTAACTAGCATCTCTACATCATCTCTCTTGACATCATTGTTGATTTCCATGCCAACCTCCCATTCCTTGCAAGTGAAGTGACAGTCTGTTTGCTGGTCGGCAAAGAACGGCCAGCACAGCATAGGCACTCCTGCTGACAAAGTCTCGATGGTCGAATTCCATCCACAGTGTGTTAGGAACCCTCCAACTGATGGATGGTTAAGCACTTGCTCTTGCGGACACCAACTTGCTATCACGCTTCTATCTTTGGTTTCGGCAACAAATTCAGAAGGTAGAATCGCTGACTTGCCAATAATCAGATCAGGCCTAATCACCCACAAGAAAGGAAACTTGCTATTGGCAAGTCCCCAACCAAATTCTACAAGCTGTTCCGGTGTCAATACTGCTACACTACCAAAATTAACATACACAACGGAATTTGGTGCCCTGTTCTCAAGCCATTCTAGGCACTCGGGTTCTTCTTTCCATAGACTGTAACCTGTAGAATTTAGAGGGTGCTCCGGTATCTGATTGAGAAGTAATTGGATAGGGCCAATGGCATAGACACGTGGAAGCATAGTTGAGAGAGCATTCAAAACATCTTGCTCTAATGCATCAAATGTAAGGATAGCAACAGCTGAAGCATCATAAATCCTTGGGCCTGCTGCTTCAGTGAAATAGGTCAAAAGGATGTCATCAGGATTTGTTGTTCGAAAGAAGGTTGGGAGATCCTTCAACCGAATATATTTCATTCCTGGAATCCAGTCTATTTCCTGGTCTAGATAGCCATTGGTGAAACAACTTTCATCTACAAACACACAATGTTTTCATAATTTATGAGACAAATCTACATTTTTTGGTTAAAGTTTTAAACAATTGCAATAGGAAAGTTAGTTGGTACCTTTGAATGGTGCAAGTCCTCTTTCAATCAAATTGGTATATTGACTAAACCCCATCAAGCTGCAAGCCGCAACAGTGTAGAACAATGCTACTGGAATTCCAAATTCTTCTGCAGCTGTTATGGTGAATGTCGACATGAAACCATCTGAAACTATGCAACTTACCGGAGGATTAGTGATGTTCAGTTTCCTGATGAGGCCACAGAAAGTAGCCAAGAAAGTCTTTTTGATAGTGTCACAAAGCATAGGGACGTCTTGGGTGGCATCTTCATCTGAATCTGGAAGTCCATCTGGAATAGCTTCAAACTGAAAATCAGGCAAGCCGTCCAGGGAATTTGGTCCCTGAGATTTAAGAAACCGCTTGTGGTTGAACTCTGTGTTGACAAAGGTGATGTGAAAGCCTCTGTGATGGAGGATTTTCGCTAGCTTAAGGAATGCCTTTATATGGCTTTGACATGGAACAGGAATTATGACAGCATGAGGCTTGCTAGCTTCCATTTTACTGTGGATGTGCTTGTAGTACTTGGAGAAATATATATAGGACAACAATACAGTCCTTGCTAAAATATTTGGCTTATTGGCTGAAAGAAAAAAAAATAGTGATGAAAGATACTTGAGTACTAAACTAATTGAGTGCATATATCATGTTCCTATAAAGTGATTTTGCATATGTTTGATAGTTAGTTTGCACATGCCATTAGTAGGTGAGTTTCCTTGATCTGAAATTATTATACAAATCTGGATGATTAGCAACATTTAGCTGTCGATGAATACAGTATAAGATATGTTATCTGGTCTGTCTGGCAATCTGCATGATTTGATATTTGTGAAGTCATCAGCATGTGAACAGAACCACTACAGTTTCGCTCTATCTTCCTTTTCTACCTCATGTTCCCCCATGTAAAAACTTAAGTACAAGAGAAACACTCTGGACGCCCATGGCACATCCCCCTATTTTCGTTATCGTCTTTTCTTCATTTTATCGAGCAATTCATGTTACCAATTAACTACATAGCCTACATTGTTATATATCTTTGTGACAAGTCATATTGGATACCAAATCAAACCATTGCCTCCTTGTGGTACATAGAGCATGCAGCACACATCTTTCGTGTTGACAATAGATAGCAACAAATTAAAAGCACCTCTAATAAGTAATAACATCTAGCTTTTCATTAATAGCATTTCACTCACTATATTGTTCAAGTTTCTGTATGAAGAGCCATGAGGAGCAGTGGCTTCTTCTGCAAGTGTCTTCCACTCTATTACCTTGTCATTTTATTACGCTTGTTTCCATTCCATTATATCTCGAACAAGCTTCTCTACGGTGTCTCTCTTGACATCACCATTGATCTCCATGCCAATTCCCCATTCGTCGCATATGTACCAACAGTCTGTTTGTTGGTCAGCAAAGAACGGCCGACAGAGCATAGGCACTCCTGCACACAAACTCTCAACGGTTGAATTCCAGCCGCCACATGTTGGTAACCCTCCAACTGAGGGATGGTTCAGCACTTGCTCTTGCAGACACCAACTTGCTATCAAACCCCTATCTTTGATTTCAGCTACAAACTCCGGTGACAAAAATGCAGATTCACCAACAACAAGATCAGACCTAATTACGCAGAAGAAAGGATTCTTGCTATTTGCAAGTCCCCAGCCAAATTCTTCAAGCTGTTTTGGTGTCAAGACAGCTATGCGACCAAAGTTCACATATACAACAGAGTTTGGCGCCTTAGAGTTCAGCCATTCAAGGGACACAGTTTCTTCATTCCATAAGCTGTATCCCATGCCATTGAAAGGGTGTTCTCGTATCTGATTGAGATGTAAGTGGAGAGGTCCAATTGCATAAATGGAGGCATAGAAGATGACAGAGCATCCAGAACTTCATGTTCTAATGCATCATATGTATGAAGAACAACTCTGATGCTCTATGACTTTTGTCACCCGTTGCTTCCATTAAGAAGTTAAATTGGATGTCGTCGGGATTTGTTGTTCGAAAGAAGGTTGGGAGATTTCTTATAAAGGTGTGTTTCATTCCTGGAATCCAGTCTATTACCTTGTCTAAATACCCGTTGGTGAAATAGCTCTCATCTACATGTTAGAAGCAGAAATTTGTTAAGAGAGAGTAGCCTAAAAGATATTTATATATATAGAGAGGATCAGAAGACTATGAGGTAGAAAATTAAATACAACTGAAATTTTGTCAGTTCTCACCTTGAAGTGGTGCTAGTCCTTTATCGATCAAAGCATTATACTGTCTGAATCCCATGAGGCTGCACGCAGAAATAGTGTAGAAAAGTGCAATTGGGATTCCAATGTCTTCAGCAGCTGTTATGGTGAAAACTGACATGAAATCATCTGATACAATGCAACTCGCCCGGAGGATGATTAGTACTGTTATTGAGTTTCTTGATGAGAGCGCGAAACGGAGCCAAAAATTGTGTTTAATGGTATCACAAAGCAAATCAACAGCTTGGGTGGCATCAGCATGAGAATCTGCAAGGCCATCTGGAATATTTTGAAACCTGAAATCAGGCAATCCATCGAGAGAGTTTGGTCCCAAAGATTTAGTTTGTGGTTGAACTCTGTGTTGACAAAGCTAATGTGAAAGCCTCTATAATGTAGTAGTTTTGCCAACTTGAGCATTGCCTTTATATGGCTCTGAACTGGAACTGGTATGCAAACAACATGAGGCTTGTTATTACTAAAATCCATTTTAGGTTTCTGTGTTATGTGTTTCTCTTTCACAATGCAGATCATATATATGGATCATGGAGAGTGCAGTGTGCAGATAGTAGAATAACGAGCAGATATGGTCGAGAAAAGAAGCTCGTCAATACCCAAACAAATGAAGGAAGCAAAGTACTGTATGTTATCTTGCACTCTAATCAAACATAGAGAAATTGGATTTTCTGGCTTTAGAATGATCTACGTATTTGAGGCGTATTAATTAATGTATTTCTCTCCGCATTTAACTGTGTTATTCACAAAGTATAGTTAGTTTTTACTTATTTTGTTATTTTTAGGTGTTGACCAAAAGAGACGGAGTAAATGATACAAATTACACTAACTAGTGTACCATGTTAACAAGAGAGTGATGGAAAGAAACAAAAAGAAAATGAATGCATTCAAGTTCCATCAATGTGATGCATGGATTGCTTGCCATAATTAATCAGGTAATATAACAAGTGGCAAGGGAGCAAAAGAAGAAGGAAACGTGTGGAAATTAAAGAAGGAAGCATGATGGAAGAAGTGATGGCTTGAAACAAGTTGGCAATGCAAGGAAGAGAAGGAAGAAAAAACAAAGAAAAAATGGTTGCTTGCATGCATGTAAGAGTAGGTAGTTAGTTGGTAAGAGAAGAAGAAAGAAGAAGAGAAGGCCAGCAAGAAAGAAAGAGGAAGAGAGAAAGAAGACGAGAAGGAAACGTGTGGAGAAAGCAAGAGGAAGAGTGATAAAAAAGATGATGGCCGACAATGCAAGAAATCACGATGAAGAAGAGCAACAAATGTGCCTATAAAAGGATGCTTAGAGGCCGATCCATCCACCCGGAATTCTCTCTACACTTCTTCTCTTCCCATTTTACTCTCTCCCCATTTTCTCTACACTTCTTACCGATCACTTAGTCTAGAGCCAACATTCTGCCAAGAAACATTCTCCTTCTTCACAAAAGGCAATCCTTCTTCTACAAATCCGAGTTATACCATCTCCCAACTTCCTAGCCTTCTTCTCCAACATATAGAGGGTATCCTGAGTGTTGTTCTTGAAGAAGGTGATCCTCCATAGAGTATAGGGTATCTCGAGCTATTCACCAAAGGCGTCGCACTTCTATCCATAAGGTATCCCAAAGAGAAAAAGTGTAACAATGACATTTGTACTCCGTAACTCTTATTTGTATTTGTTCATTGATTTTGTGAATTAGTTTGAAGTATTTTGGTTTTAGAGCATCTCCAACAGCTCTTGTAAAAACACAAAAATTGTTATTTTATTGAAAAAATACATCTTTTTGGCTCCAACAGCTCTTGTAAACTGTCTTGTATTTTATAGAAAATGGATAAAGAGGAGAGAGAATCTCTATATCTATAGAAAACTCAAAATTTGTATAACCATCTAAAAATTTCTAAAATCTATTGCTCACCTACACAATTCAACCTTCTCTTCTCCAAATATGAACAAAAACACATCAATTTTTGTCTCTCTCCTACAATTTATTGACTTGATTTGAGAAATATCCATATACTCATTAAATTATAGAGATTAACATTTATTTTTTAAGAATATAATAGAAGAGTTGTTGGAGTTGACCCCAAACAATTATACAAATTTTGTGTTTTAGTCTTGTATAATAGAGATTTTATACAAGAGCTGTTGAAGATGCTCTTATGAAATATATACCTTTCAATAAATCTTCCATGTATTTTATTACTCTTAGTCGAAATATGCATGCGTATTTGGTTCTTAATGCTTTAATTTTAGATATAGAGTATTCCGAGTCTAGGTCAAAAGATGTATAGGGTATCCCGAGCACGAGTGGAGATAATATGCATTTGTTTTGAGGTTTTGAGTGATAGAATTTCGTAAGTTGTTGAGAGATGTATATGCTATGATCGAGTGAAAGTGAAGAATAAGATGATCACATGTAAATATTAGTTAGGTTTATTTTTGTCTTAAGCATGATTTAGAGTTCCTAGGAGTCTTCTATGTGTGGCTTGTCTATGAGTTTTTGTATGCTAGAGTCCTAGGAATTTTGGTTTATACTTGTGACATTTTTAGGTAGTAATTTAGGAAATTAAAATCAACTTTTACAACCCTCTTTTCTTCCACACAAAGTTCACATGCACCCTTCAAATCTCCGGTAAGAACAATTACCCATTTTTTCAAATCTACACTAGCGTGTCATATGGTAAGAGTTGTGCACCACGAGGAGACAAACGAGAGAGAAGAAGATTGTGAAGGTGAATGAGATTGTTTCAGCAGTCATTCAATGACGGCTACCCCTAAAATTGAAGGATCCAGGGAGTTTCTTTGTTCCCTGCGTGATTGGTGCCAGATCTTTCAACAATGTGATGCTGGACCTTGGAGCATCCATCAACCAACGTTATGCCCTATTCATTGTATCAAGCTCTAGGTCTTTCTTCTTTGAAGAAAGATGATGTTATCATCCAGTTAACCAATCATTCTGAAACTTATCCACGAGGTTATGTGGAAGATGTTCTTGTACAGGTCAATCAGCTTATCTTCTCAGCTGATTTCTATGTTATTGATATTGAAGATAGTGATGTCAACACCACACCAATTCTTTTGGGACGTTCATTTATGAGGACTGCAAGAACGAAGATTGATGTGTTTAGTGGTGCATTCAGCATGGAATTCGATGGAGAAATCATCGAGTTCAACATTTTCGATGCTATGAACCATCCTTCAGTTAGTGTCAACTCGTGCTTTTCTGTGAATTTTGTTGATTCATTGGCGCAAGCACACTTGGACACAAGGAATGATGATCTGTTGGACTTGGTTCTTCAAGAAAGAGCGGGGCGGACTCGACTCGGGGATGATCCCCATTTTAATGAACATTGGCTCGAGATGGAGCCAGTAGCTCGTGAAGTACTAGCCTGTTAAACGCAACACAATATAAACTTCGACACTCTCCTCCTTTGCTAATTACTTTTGGAGAAAACAAGATGTTGCCTTCAATTGTTCAAGCACCAGAATTATAGCTGAAAGTCTTACCTGAACATTTGAAATATGCTTACTTGGGAGAAGAGGAAACATTACCTATCATCATCTCTGCAATGTTAGAAGCTGAGCAGGAACACAAACTTGTTAAGGTGTTGAAGAAACACAAGACAACTATAGGTTGGACGCTTGCTGATATCAAAGGAATCAATCCGGCAACCTGTGTTCACTGGATTTTACTTGAAGATGGCACCAAACCTAGTAGAGAGGCTCAACGCAGACTCCATCCACCTATGATGGAAGTTGTGAAAAAGGAAGTAATTAAGCTATATGATTGTGGCATGATTTACCCTATCTTAGACAGTTGTTGGGTGTCTCCAGAACAAGTTGTTCCGAAGAAGTTTGGAATTACTGTTTTAAAAAATGAAGACAATGAGTTAGTGCCTCAGAGAACTGTCACAGGACATCGAGTTTGCATCGACTACAGAAAGTTAAACGCCACCACCAGAAAGGATCACTTTCCTTTGCCATTCATTGATCAGATGCTTGAACGGTTGGCTGGCCATGCTTATTACTGCTTCCTTGATGGTTATTCCGGGTACAATCAGATTAGCATAGCCGAAGAAGACCAAGAGAAGACCACATTTACTTGTCCATTTGGTACTTTTCTTATATAATAATGTCATTCGGATTATGTAACTCACCGGACACTTTTCAAAGATGTATGTTAGGCATCTTTTCAGATTACATTGAAAAGATCATTGAGGTATTCATGGATGACTTCAGCGTCTTTAGAGAAAGTTTTGCCGCATGCTTAAGTTAAGTAACTTGGAGCTGATTTTGCAACGATGCGTGAAAACTAAGTTGGTGTTGAACTTGGAGAAGTGTCATTTCATGGTGACACGAGGCATTGTTCTAGGACACATCATATCTGTCAGAGGGATCGAGGTGGATAAAGCTAAAGTGGATCTTGTTCGAAACCTACCCCTACCATCTCCAACAAGTGTGAGGGAAGTTCGTTGTTTTGTTGGATAGGCAGAGTTCTACAGATGATGCATCAAAGACTTTTCTCATATTTCACGACCTCTGTGCCACCTACTACAAAAGGAGACGCCATTCTCCTTTGATTATGAGTGTCAACGTGCCTTTGACAAGCTCAATGAGCTTTTGATGACTGCCCTTATCCTATGTGCCCCGGATTGGTCATTGCTCTTTGAGCTTATGTGTGATGCTTCAGATTATGCAGTAGGAGTTTTTTTAGGGCAACACAAGGACAAGAAACCTTAAGCCATTTACTATGCCTCTTGGACTCTGGATGAAGCTCAGATAAACTACACCACGACCGAGAAGGAGCTACTTGTTGTAGTATTTTTCTTAGACAAATTTTGATCATATCTGCTTCAGACTAAGGTAACGATTTACACAAATCATGCGGCATTGAAGTACTTAATGGCGAAGAAATATGCAAAGCCTAGACTTATTCGATGAGTTTTACTTCTCCAAGAGTTTGACATTGTGATCAAAGACAAGAAAGGAGTAGAGAACGTTGTGGTAGATCATCTCTCACAAATTGTACATGACAAAGAGGAGTTTGTTGATATCAAGAAAAATTTTCCAGACGAGCAACTTTTTAGAATTCAGACAAGTCCACAAGAAATTCCATGGTATGCAGACTTTGTAAATTATCATGTAACAAGTGAAATTTCGGCTGATATGCCTAAAGCGAAACGAGATCACCTGATAGTTGGATAAATGTACAACGTATCTATGTTTAATTACACCCGATATTTAGTATTATTATTATGTTTTTGTTTTATTTATTAATATTTATTTATTTTATAAGTTTTTGAAAAAAATAAAATAAAAAATTAATCGGAGCTTTCCAATTGCCATAACGTTAAATTGATGGACTAATTAAAGGAGAAATCCATGTACATTTTGGGAAAGAGCATGTAGCCCTTAATTGATGGGCTAGAACAAGGAAGGAGTCCACATGCTTGTGGAATTATGGCTGGCACGTGAGATTTAGCTAGGGAATTAACCTAGCTTAGCTAGTTAGTCGGCAGACATATATAAGGAAGAAAAAAAGTGAAGTCGAGGCAGGCGGAGACTAGGAGATGAACAGGAAGAAAAGGGAGAGCAAGTCGCGCAGCACAAGCCTTCTTCTACTATCTGTATCAATTTTTTATGGAATTCTTTGATTCAATTTTCTATTCTATGAGGAGCTAAACTCTTTTGTTAGGGGTTGATCGAAGTGCTAGATATGTTTCGATTTTGAACCCCTTGTGATTTATACAATTTTGAATGAGTTTTGCTTTACTGTTTAATCGTTAATGATTTCTTTCATATGTTTCTTTGGTGGCCAACTTAGATGCATATGGTAGAATCTATTGTTTTGAATATGTACATGACCATCTTATTATTGCATATTCTATAGAGGTAAAAACAACACGATTAGTTGTGTGAAGTAATTCCTAGGTGATGCAAGAGCACCCATCTTAGTAGCTCTAGAAGCCTCGTTGTTTCTCACACTCTATGAATCATAATGACTAAGATTATATAGATTTGGACCCATCTTAGTACCATATCTCCTAGTTTAAAATCAAGTTAAGCCAGGTAATCAATTCGGATAACATGTCAAGTAAAAGAGTGTAATATGTATGTGACTTAATCATATATAGCTCATGCATGGGAAATATTCATTCATTTTTGTGTGAATTAATTTTTTGGTAGATCGAAATTATCTAGGGTGGAGAGAAGTGCCTAACGCTTTAATCCATTTGATTTCTTATAACTTAGATTTCCTGTTTTCATTTCGTATTCTGTGTTTAGTAATTTATTTAGATAACCAAACCATCTTCAAATCTGTTACAAATTTTTGTGGTAGTCCACCACTGAGTCTTATGTGTTTTTGTGTTTTTTTGTATTTTTAGGTCGAGTCTAAATATTTTATTAAATTAATCATCTACAGTGTGGTCGAGTCTATCAGTTTTCTGACATTCGCGCTTGTTTGCTTCTAAAGTACTTAGTCTCATCTTTGTTCAGCGGGTAATGACCCCTACTTCCATTCTACTATATCGATAAATCTTGTGTAAGAAATAGGATATTTTTATGTGGTGTAAAAAACTCCTATCAAAATGTGGCGTCGTTGCAGGGGAAAGATCAACTCTCTGTACTTTAAGTGTATTTTGTTTTAGTTTTGTGTTGTTTAGTGTTTGTTTTAGAGTCTAACGTGTCTTTTGTGTGCAGGTACTTAATGTATGCATACTCAAAATTCTAGAATAACTGAGCCCTTGATACTTGATCCTAAAATCAAACGCTCAGCAAGACAGAACCGAAAACAGAAGAGGCGAGAAGAACTAGAGGTTGGAAACACTAGTGGGTAATCTGATCCTCTTGAGGTTCACCAAATTTCCCTCAATGAACCTCACTCTCTTTGGGCTACCCTGTTGAAAGCTAGTTATTATCCCTATGTTGATTTCATGCAAGCACATAAGGGCCATCGCGCTTCCTGAGGGTGGTCAAGTCTGATTGAAGCAAGGGATTTCATAATGATATGGGCCTCTTGGCAGGTTAACAGTTGTAAGAACATTAAGATATTTGGTGATTCTTGGATTCCTGACATACATGGTGGCAAGCTTACATGGGATGGAGATGAGATTTATATTTTCCCTATCACTATGAACTCTCTCATTGATGTTGATACTAAACAATAGAATCTGGAGGCTAGTAATGAGGTCATTTCGGAGGAGGAACCTAACCACATCCGAAGTAGTCCTATCAATGATATCAATGGAAGTAATAGACGGGTGTGACCTTGGTTGAAGAATGGCCTATATACTATTAAATCTGGTTATCATTGGAAGCATAAGAGTGAATGCACCAACAGTCTTATCCAACGACACAACTTTGTAGTCATTGATGAGAAGTTTTTGAAAAATTCTATGGAGTAGCTAGCATTGCTATCCCTAAAATGAAAAAAAAAATATTTGAAGGTGTGTAACCCTACCTACTCTGTGCTTTCTTAATCTATATCGTAGGAATCTTGGCCCTACTCCCATTTGTAGAATTTGTGAGGAACATGAGGAGTCCATTGAACATGCTCTGTTGCTATGTCCTTGGGTGAAGATGGTTTGGTTTGGTTCCTCTTTTGGAGTTAAAATTTAGAATGAGAAGATTACTACGTGGACCAGTTGGTATTGTACTGTGGTTGGTCAAGTCATAGAGAAAAATGATCATGAGTATTTGATACTGGTTATATCTACTTTGTGCTGGGAAATATGGAAAGCCAGATGTGCCTTCAAAAGCAGCTAATTAATTCACTAAAGATTACTTGCAAAGCTATGGCATCTATACAAGAGGTTATGGCAACATGTTGTGTTGTTACTCGATCTTCTATTGCAACTATGAGAAAGACAATTTGGGAGAAGCCTCCTAGTTTTGTCTACAAAGTCTATTGTGATGTTGGGTGGGTTCGCTCTATTTCTAGGGCCACCATTGGGGTTATTATCGTAGACTCTTTGGGGATGTTGATGGGAGGACTAGTTGTACAATGTTTTAGTACCTCGGTGATTCGTAGTGAAGTTGAAGCTGTTCTTCAATGAGTTCGGCTGGCTCAAGATATTAGTTATATGAATGTGATCATTGAATCTGATGCTAGGGTTATTATGGATTCTTTGATGGAATCGTCAAGTAAGGGCCTATGGTGTATCTTCAATGTCATATCGGATATACACAACAAGGTGTTAGTATGGCATTAGTTGTCTAATTAAATATACTTATCCACTTAAGCAGGTAATCAACACCTACCCGACCACCCGAAAGACCACCAGGAAGGCTTCAACTTCACTCACAAGACCGACCTCATCCGAGCGCGCACATCTGAATGTGCGGATTACACCAACAGAATCAGACCAGTCCCACATCGAAGAACACCATCGAGCTCCAAACTCAACCACCTATATATGTAAGGTATTTATTACAGGTAAGAGGATAATCGACTCCATACGCAATTCAATTCATTCAATCTCATCTCAAATCCAACTACTACACTCCACACGCACGTTCGCTTAACTGTTATATCCAATACATCATCTGACTTAGGCATCGGAGCGTTGAAGGCGGGCCACCCCGTCTCGACCCCTGACCACCCGTTTGTTGTTGTATTCTTCTAACAGCCGTAGCCGAACACGCACACCCGTTCACCCGAGGAGAGAAGAAGCGCCCGACCATCCGAACAGCACCAACGTTCGGACGTACAACAAGGAGGAGGAGTACTCGTACTTGCTTCTGCCAGAATACGTCCCGCGCGTTATTCGGTAGAAACACAAGGCATCGTCTTTTGATTCAGTTTCATGGAACTGGTTCCACGTGAAGCTAACACCGCTGCTCATATGGCGGCTAGGCTTAGATATTGGAGGGTGGATCCTTATCGATGGCGGCAACGCCACCACCTTCTTTGATTAGAGTACTGCGCAATGGTGGTTGCCCAGCACCCCCAGTTTAGTATTAGTTGTTTTTCTTTTTGCTGCTTGTCCACCCTATACCATTCTTGTTTGGAGTTTTGGTGGTGGGGTTTAAGCATTTCGTTCCCCTGTATTTCCTGGGTTGGCTTGTTTTTGCCTTCCCTTTGGAGTTTTTTTTTCCCATTAATGAAGAATTTCATTTCCAAGAAAAAAGTAAAAAAATTAGAAGGAACAAAGCAATTGTAGGGTAGGTGCTGTAAAATTTCCAACTATTTGTCCACGATTTTTTGCCATGTATTTCAAAGCCAGATTCATTTTCATCTTTAGTCACAGTCTGATGACTTCTAAAAACCTGAAACCTTTCAATATCATCTTTCATTTTCTAAGCAGCTGGTTGCAAGTAGGCGACATTTGGAATCAGATTATATGTTTAGAATCAATTTCTTGATCAATGCAATGCTTAGAGCTTTTAATCACTTCCAATATATAGTAAGTAGTAAGCACTAAATGTAAGAACAGTTTTCCAGTTTGGTTTGTGTTTCTACCGAATTACGCGCGGGGTGTAATCTGGCAGAAGCAAGTACGAGTACTCCTTCTCCTCCTTGTTGTGCGTCCGAACGCACGGGCGGTTCGGATGGTCGGGCGCTCCTCCTCTCCTCGGGTGTGCGGGTGCGCGCGTTCGGGTGCAGCTGTTAGAAGAATACAACAACAAATGGGCGGTCAGGGGTTGAGACGGGGTGGCCCGCCTTCAACGCTCCGATGCCTAAGTCAGATGATGTATTGAATATAACAGTTAAGCGAACGTGCATGAAAGAGTAAGTTGGGGTGTTGACCGATGTCATTACCTGTAATAAATACCTTACATATATAGGTGGTTGAGCTTGGTGCTTGATGGTGTTCTTCGATGTGGGATAACCTGCATTTGCTGTAATGTGATCCGTGCATTTGGGCATGCGCCCGAACGGGCACGTGCGCGCTCGGATGGGGTCGGTCTTGTGATCAGAGTTGTAGCCTTCCTGGTGGTCCTTCGGGTGGTCGGGTAGGTGTTGATTACCTGCTCAAGAGGATAAGTATATTTAATCGGACAACTAATGATGCTATACTAACAAGTCCCCCAAGTCCCCAAGTCAAAGAGACTTTTCTTGACTGGGGAGTTGAAAAAGGGTTCGTGCGATTAACAAGAATACTTATCCGATTGAGCAGTGGTGTATGATCATGTAACCCCCAAGTCCCCCAACTCTCCGGTCAAGGAAGGGCTCGCATGACGGAGTGGGTACCTGTGCGTCCGAGCGTGTACCTGTTCGTGCATTCGTGTACCTGTTCGTGTGTGCGTGTACCTGTGGGCCCGGCGTCCAAACAAGACTTGCTATTTGGAGCCGCGCGCCCATGGGGTGTTGTCTTGTAAACATAAATAAGTACAACAGATATATAGGTATGCAAGTGTTAATTATATGGTATGATGCATGAATGTATGGTATGATGTATGAATGTATGCGAATGTTTTTCGTAACACCAGCGTTGGGATGCCGCGGTGCACCGCGTACGTCAACGGGGATGTCGTCGCGTACGGTGTAGCGTCAACGGTGGGATCAAGACCGCGACGTACAATTAACGCGCACGAAGGGGACGGATCGCATGCCCGTGCCGTTCTTCGGCTTAGCATAAATGACAGTCGGCTTGCTTTCGCGTCCGGGGAGGGCGGACCTTTGCCCGCGACGCTCATCGGTCTCGGAACGCGCAAGGAGGGGTCGGACCGCACGCCCCTGCCGTTCCGAGTCGGCGAGTCGATCGTTAACATTGCGCTCACACGGAGGGGCAACACCCAACGCCTGTGCCGCCCATCGACTTAGCACACCCAGAGAGGAGTTGTCCCCATGCCTCTGTCATGACAGCCGGCTTGCGCTTCGATCATGTAACGGTGCGCTCACGGAGAGGACGGACCCCATACCCGTGCCGCCCATCGGTCTCAGCGCGCGCAAAGAGGGGGCGGACCCCATGCCTCTGCTGCCTGATCCGGCTTACTAACATTTGCGTATACGTAGAGGAAAAACCCCATCCCGTACGGCGCAAGTTCTTCACTCGGGGCACGGCCAAAAGGGAATTCAGGCGTTAGCCCTCTTTCGGGGCGCCCGAGTGGTGCTTGTACTAACCTGATGGTGTTTCTCGAGCGCCCGGTCGTGTGGGTGGTGTACGCGCTAGTATGAATGGTGGATATCGTGGCGTGTGTTGTCCTGCCTTGGGTTTGGTGGTGCTCTGATGAGACGCTTGAGGTGACATTCCTTTTGACTTCTCTTTGGGAACTGGTGCGTAATAAATGCTAGCTGTAGTAATTAATGCTGGCGTGCCCTGGGCATTAAATGCTGATGACGTGACAACTGCTCGAAGCCCAGACGTCAGGCGCGTGGGCGCGTGGGAGTGGTGCATGGGCGCCACGTGTCGAGCTGTGGGAGACCATGCTAGGGTTTTGAATTTTAAGGCGGGAAGTTGAAAAGTTGGCGCGGTTACTAAGGAGGGTTAGTAAACCGCCCCGTACCACGTGTTGCAATCTGACGGTAGACACGCGAAAATGGACGGCTGGCGTTCGTTCGCGTGTCCCGACTGATTAGTATAAATAGGGCCTTTGATTGTTGTCTTCCTCATCACTCTCATATTTTGCCAAAACGCTGCCGAATTCACTCTGCAACCTGCTTCTCTGATTTTTCTGTGTTCGTGCTCCTTTCTTGCCGGAATACTTGCTCGACGTGCAACCTTCAACGTACGAACTTCAATTTTTGGTGAGGCCCTCGTCCTTTCTGTTTTGGTTCTCTTTGTTGTTTTGTGTTGTTTTGCTTTTTCTGGGTTCTGAACTCAAGAACAGGGCGTGTTCTTGAGTGGTGGTGGTTTTGATCTTGTTTTGGGGTGGGTTTTAGGTTTTTTGGTGTTTCTGGTAGGTGTTTTTTTTTGCTAAGTATGGTTTTGCGCGTGCGTGCGTCTAGGAATGGAGCCAGAAGAGATATCAAGCGGGCAATCGTGTGAGCGCATATACATACCGGGGTTGGGGTGGTTTAGTTGTGGGTCGAGTACGTCGTCGTACGAGTCTGTGTTGAGTGTGACGCCCCTGCGATGTGTTCCTAATACCTCTCCCCTGGTGCAGTCAATGGGCTCCAAGCAGGCGCGCGCAACGACAGGGTTGGAAAGCTCGTCCGGGTCGTCGGGCGGGTCCTCGGGTGGTTCTGGACCATGGGGGGAGGAGAGCGTCCATGGGGAGGAGTCCGTTCCTCAGTTTGCGGAAGGTGGACCCGTGCACTGGGTGCTATCCGATGGAACGCCGGTTCAAGAACCGGAGCGCGCGCCGTCCGTTACAGAGATGGCTCGATGGGCGCGTAATTATCATATCCCGGGCTCCGTGCATCTGCGGATACCTGGCAAGGGCGATACGTTTACCTGTCCTCCGCCCGGTCACGTATGCCTGAGCGAATTTCATCTCAAGGCCGGGATCAAGCTGCCACTGCATCCGTTCTTTCAATATATGATGGCGCTGCTGAGGATCTCTCTCGGCCAATGCGGGCCCACGCTCGTGGCCATGTTCAATATCTTCTGGGTGAGCGGTATGGATCAGCCGACGCGGGCGGAGTTTCTTCATTTCTTCCGTCTGCGATACTCCACGTGCCAGAGGGACTCGGGGACCTTCACGGTGGAGCCTCGCGTGAAGTGGTGGCTGGTGGACCCACTGAGTTCTTCGACCTCCTGGCGTACAATTAACTGTTTGGTGGGTGGGGACTGGGAGTTCGGCGCCTTCCCGCCCGAGTATGCCGCCAACGCTGACCAGATTGATCGAGTCCCCCAGTCCTTCCATACGCTTGATATGAACGAGTATCCGCTTACGCCCGTCGAAGAGGCCAGGATCGCCCGCCTAAAGTTCATTTTTGACCCGGCGCCCGAGTCAAGATATTTCTGGGCGGCGTGTCACTGGGATATCATAGAGCGCACGCGTCTCGCCAAGCCACCTGGTCCGTGGGTCATGTAGTTTGTTGGTAGGAGTAGGAGTAGATTTTGCTAACTGTTTTCTTCTGTCGCTGACCTTCCGTTTGTGTGTCTTGCAGTAAAAATGACGAAGTCCAAGGCCACAGATAAGGACGAGGCGCTCAAGCGCCGTATGGCCGCAATGCTGGAGACTACCGCGAAGGTCCGCAAGGTGGCGGATGACGGGCGCGGTGGGCTCGTCCTGGGGGAGACGACTCAACCCAAGATCCCCATTCCTCATGTTGCTGACATCGCCCAGCCCATCCGGGCGGATGCCCCTCGCCCGCCCCCGGGTAATGCTGCTGGCTCCAAGGCGCAGGTGCGGGCGGATCGTGCTGAGCAGTACCGCGAGAAGCGGCAAGTGGACCGCGAGCAGCGCCGGTCCGACCGGGACGACCTGCGGGACAGGCGGGAGACTTCTCGTACGCCCCAATCATCGGCTCGTACTCCCGTTACTCCTCAATCGTCCAGCCGTCCGCCAAGTCCCCCACGGGTATCCAGGCAGGGGGGAGCGCTGAACCTCCGTTGAAGCGGCAGAGGACGGATAGTCCGTTTGCGTTCTGTGCACCGTTGATGGAGGCCATTGATCTCGGGGTGAAGTTCGTCACTGGGCTGATACACAGGCGGCGGCTGCCGGGCCGGATGAGATGGACAGGGCGTACAACCTCTGCACGATGATGCAGTATAAGCTCTTCCAGGCACGCGAGCGCTTTGCCAATGAACGGTACTCGAATGGGATGAAGGAGGAGATGCGCAAGCTCGCCGAAGAAAATAAGAGGCTCATGTACGGTCAGTCTAAGTCGGATGAGCTGGAGGATCGTCTGCGGCGTGAAGTCCAGGGGGCGACGGAGCGAGTCCGGGAGGCTACGGAGCGAGAGGCGTTGCACAAGGCCGAGCGTGACACTGCTCTGGCTGCGCTGGAAGAGGCAAAGGCTGAGGCGGCCAACCGGGTGGCGGAGATGGAGTCCCGCCTGATGGAGGTTGAGCGCCAGGCGTGGACTGAGGAGCGCGTCCATCAGGCCCAAGCCGAGGCGGTTGCCGTCTTCAAGAATTCCTTGGCGTTCCAGGAGTTGGTGGCCGCTGAGGCCGATGTCCAGGTGGCTGAGTTCCAGGAAGTGATATCGCTCTTTCTAGACTTGGTGCGCTACCAGGCCTTCCTGGAGGAGCAGGCGGGTAAGGCTTCCGCACAGCCAAGTCAAGAGCCGGTGGTGGAGCAGACTGTGGAGGTGGCGGCCGAGGAAGTGGCGACCGAGCGGGCGGCGGGTGGAGCAGGTGGTGGATCAGTAGAGTAGCTTTTCTTTTGCTTTGTAGTGTAGTAATTTTCTGTAATCGGGCCTTCGTGCCTTCCATTAATGGAGTATTTTCTTTCCGTACGTGTGCCTTGTCTGGATTTTTTTTTTGGCATCTTTTGAGCAACTCACGCGAACACGCGCTTGCACTTTAAATGGAATTTAACCAAGTGTTACATTCGTGTGAGCAGCCTATCCCCAGTCCCCCGAGTACGTGGGCGAGCGGGGTAAGGACGAACGGGCGTGCTAATATAAACACATGGAAAAAGTACAACATAACAAAATTTTAATGAAAGTACTTCCTCAAATGTTGTATATTCCACGGGTGTCGTAGTCGTTGACCCTGCATATCACGGAGATAGAAAGTGCTGGCGCTTATCACCTCATCAACTACGTACGGGCCTTCCCACAATGGGCGGAGTGCCTTTACTTTCTGTTGGATCGCCTTCATCACCCAGTCCCCCAGTTGGATTGGGCGAGCCCGTATACGCTGGTTGTATAATCGGGTGATCCTTTGTTTGTTCGCGGCGTTGTGGAGATGCGCCATGTCTCTTCGCTCTTCCAGCAGATCATTGCTGAGACGTAGCCCCTCGTTGTTCGTGCGTGGATCGTACCCCTCGATCTGTGGGCTCTGATGGGTGATCTCTAGGGGTAACATAGCTTCCGTTCCGAATGTCAGGCTGAACGGGGTATCGCCCGTGGCTGCGTTGGCGGTCGTTCGGATGGACCACAGAATCTCTGGGATAACCTCGGGCCAGCGCCCGTATCCCGCGTCCCCGGGTTCGATGTCTTCAATTTTCTTTTTGATACCAACCTTGATGATCTTGTTGGCCGCCTCCACCTGTCCGTTCGTCTGGGGGTGCGCTGGTGATGTGAAAACGAGGTCCGTTCCCTGCCTCTTGCAGAAGGCTATAAGCCTGGGGTTGTTGAACTGTGGCCCGTTGTCCGTTATGATGCTGATCGGCGTCCCATATCGACAGAAGAGGAAGCGCCAGAGGAAGCGCTCCACCTTCTCCGTGGTGATCTTCGCCATTGGCTGGGCCTTGATGAATTTGGTGTGGTAGTCAATGATGACAATCAGATACCTGTATTGCCCTTTCGACTTTGGGAGCTCTCCGATCAAGTCCAGTCCCCACTGTGCGAACGGAACGGGTGATAGAAGGATGGACAGTGGGACAGCGGGCGCGTGGTGGTGATGTCCGTGCAGCTGGCATTGATGGCATTTGCTGGTTAGCGCCGTAGCGTCCGCATGGATGGTGGGCCACCAGAACCCGTACCGGAAGGCCTTGTGTGCGATCGATCTGGCGCCCGCGTGATGGCTGCAAGTGCCCGAATGAATTTCCTTCAGAATCGAGTTGCCCCTTGTTGGAGTGACGCACTTGAGGCTCGCCTATGTCCTCCCCTATCAATACAATGCTCCATCCCGTACGCTGAAGTTGGCCGCCCGTGCGACAATGGTTCTGGCCTCTCGCTTGTCCTCTGGTAGTTCTCCCCTTGCCTTGTAAGCAATGAGCACGTCCATGTAGCTGTGCTCATGTGGTTCGATTGCCAGGACCTGCTCTGCTCCCGAGATGCTCGGTCGTCGCAACACTTCGACGATCCGCTGTCCTGGTCCCGTGTGTACGGGTGTCGTGGCCAATCGGGCCAGCCTATCCGCCTTCGCGTTAAATCCCCTGCGTATATGGTTGATGTTGACATACTTGAATCCTTCGATTAGCACCTTCACGTGTTTTAGATAGGCGATCATCGACTCCCCCTTCGCTTGGAATTCTCCTCCGACCTGGCTCACCACCAACTGTGAGTCACTGAATATGTCCAGGTCGGGCGCCTCCGAGTTCTTGGCCAACTGCAGGCCCGCAATGAGCGCCTCGTACTCAGCCTCGTTGTTGGTTGTCTTGAATTCGAACTTGAGGGCGTACTCTGCGTTCACCCTTCCGGGCCCGGTCAGGATGACTCCGGCGCCGCTCACCTTCTTTGTGCATGAACCATCGACGTAGAGGTTCCACTCCAACAACGGTCGCTCCTGGACCTCCGGTTCGTCGGATGCCTCCACCGTCATGTTGTCGGACGCGTGGACCGGTGTTCCCTCCGCTTCCGTGTACTCAGCGATGAAGTCCGCTACGGCCTGTCCCTTTATTGTCGTGCGAGGCTTGTACTGGAGGTCGAATTCGCTGAGTTCAATAGCCCACTTCGCCAGGCGGCCGCTGTGGTCGGGCGATTGGAGTATCTGGCGCAAGGGTACGTTGGTGAGGATGTGGATGCTGTGCGCTTGGAAGTACGCCCTCAACCGTCGGGCGGCGGTTACGAGTGCGAGTGTCATCTTCTCAATCGTCAGATATCGGGTCTCAGCGCCCTTCATGCCCTTTTCTGAGAAGAAAACGGGCAACTCCGTGCAATTCTCCCTGCGGACGAGGGCAGAACTGACGGCCGTGAGGGAAGCGGCTAGGTAGATGTACAATACTTCCCCCGGGATGGGTCTTGAGAGGAGCGGGATGGACGCCAAGTATTCCTTGATCTGAAGGAAAGATGCCTTGCACTCGGGCGTCCACACGACGTCACGCTTGTTCGTTGTTCGGAGAGCTTTGAAGAACGGGGCACATCTGTCCGAGTAGCGGGATATGAACCGATTCAGGGACGCGAGCTTGCCTGTGAGGCTCTGTAGGTCCACTCTTTTGACTAGCGGCTTCATGTCGATGATGACTTTTACCTTGGAGGGCGCGGCTTCGATCCCCCGCTGACTGACAATATATCCCAGGAATTTGCTATTGGTGACTCCGAACGTGCACTTGGCAGGGTTCAACCTCATGCCGTTCCTGATGAGGACGTCGAGCACAGTCTCCAAGTTCTGGACGTGGTCGACCGCTTGAACGTTCTTCACCAGTATGTCATCCACGTATACGTCCACAATGTTGCCAATTAGGCCATGAAACATCGCGTTCATGAGCCTCTGGTACGTGGAGTCAGCGTTCTTCAACCCGAATGGCATGACGACGTAGCAGTACAGGCCCTTGTCAGTTACAAACGTCGTCGCCTCCTGGTCTTCGGGGTCCATGAAGATCTGGTTGTAGCCCGAATATGCGTCCATCATCGACAGGAGCTCGTGCCCAGTTGTCGCGTCCACCAACTGATCGATCCTGGGTAGAGGGAAGCTGTCCTTGGGGCACGCCTTGTTAAGGTTGTTGTAATCGATGCACATCATCCACTTCTTGTTGCTCTTCTGCACCATCACAGCGTTGGAGATCCACTTCGGGTAGTCCACCTTGCGGATGAACCCGATGCCCAGAAGTCGGTCCACCTCCTCGTGCATTGCTGCGTAATGTTCCACCTTATACGCACGCCTCTTCTGTTTTACCGCCCGGGCGCTGGCGCTGATGCTCAGCCTGTGGGATATGATGCTCGTGTCGATCCCAGGCATGTCCTTGTACGACCACGCAAACACCTCCTGCTTCTCTTTTAGCAGCGCGATCAGCCGTTCGGCTATCGCGAGAGCCAACGATGCTCCAATCTGGACCGTCCTCTCCGGATGCTCAGTGGACAGTTGAATCGTCCTCAGCTCCTCGCGCTCGGGGACGGCCGACACTGCCATTACCCCGTCGCATGGATCGTCCGGTGTCTCCATTCCTGGCGTAGGTTCCAAGGCGAGGACCTCCTGCCTGCCCCGGGGTTTCGCGGCTTCCTTGTGGTTGTATCCCCGAACGTACCCGATTCCATGCTCGGTTAGGAATCGTCCCAAGAGCAAATGCCCCGCGACGATCATCTTCAGCTTGTTGATCCCCGGCCTCCCGAGAATGGCGTTGTATGGGGATGAGGTGTCCATGATAATGAAGTCCGTCCGGACCTCGATGTGCGGGGAGTCGGGCCCACCGATCCCGACCTGAATATTGCCGCTCCCAATCGGATACGACGCTTCGCCCGTGAAGCTGGCCACGCACTCGTGGTCTTGTGTTAACTTGCGGGCGGGCCTGTCGAGCGCCGTGTATGCGTCCAGGTAGATCACGTTCACGGACGCCTCATTATCTACCAGCACCCTCTTCACAAAGAAACGATTGATGATCACGTCGATCACGAACGGCAGGGTGCTGTCCCTCGGGCTTCCTTCCTCTTCTTCCGCCGTGAAGCAGATGGCGGGCGCCTCCCTTCTTCCTGCTTTCAGCGTTCATCCCGCCCCGATCGTCAGCACCTCCCTGCTCGGACAATCGGGCGACAAGGTGCTCTCCTTGCACTTTCCCCCGGATATGGTGCTGATAGTCCCCCGGGTTTCGATGCCTGCCTCGTGCCGTCGCTCGCCTGCTCTGGGAGGGGTTTTCCGTCCGTCCTCCTGTATGTCCGCGAGGGCCTTTGTTAGCATTATGCAATCGTTGGTATGGTAGGTGGCGGTGCTGTGGTATTCGCACCAGACGTCCGGGAGTCGGCCGGCCGGGATCCTTGCCTTTGATATGTTGTTTGGTGGTAGGAGCCGGTGTTGGTATTGGCGGAGTAGGTGCTCGTTCGACTGTTGGTTGATCGCGTACACCCCCTGGGCCGCCTGTCGGTATTGTGGCGCTGGTGGTAGACGGGCCCCCTACTGCGCTGGTCCCCTCGTCTGGTTGTAGCGGTTGTCGTTGTAGCGGGAGAGTGGCCTCTGGTGATTCTGTCTTTGCGCGTCCCAGCTCCTCTTCTGCCCTCCGGCTGGCTCCCCTCCGTCGTCCGAGGGTCAACGTGGCTGGGCGTTCCCTTCCGGTATGTTGGTGCTATACTCGGAGGTGGACCCGTACACTCGCGTTTCCATGAGCGCCTTCTGCACAATCAGGTCCATAATCTCGTCGTAGTTGAGATACTCCTTCCTCACCAGTTTCTCTACGAACGGGGTGGCGAGCATGTTGTCCATCAGGGCCACCTTGGCCACTCGCTTGTCGAGGTCCCTGCACGTGCTCGCAAGCGTCCTCCACCGGTTTATGTAGCTTGACAGGCTCTCGTCCATCCCCTGGCGGACTTTGAGGAGGATACCCGTGGTGTTGTACTTCCCTTGGAGCCGATAACGCTTCTGGAAGCTCTCCGTCAGCTCAAGAAACAAATGTATGGAGCCTGGCGGGATCTCGTAGAACCAGCTCCGTGCCTCCTCGGTCAGCGTTTCCTGGAATAGGAAACACAGGGTTGGGTCCGAATATCGGGTTCCGTCCGTGGTGGATCGAAACTCGTCGATGTGAGTGCGGGGGTCTCCACTCCCGTCGAACCGGGTAATCTTCATTGTCTTCGCGTGGGGATCCCTTCCCTTCTCCAGTATATGCGCCGAGAACGGGCTGACCTGGGGGCGAACGTCCCGCCTTGCCCGGCCCGCTTGTTCTTGCGCAAACGCGAGACGTCCTCCACCAGTTCCTCCATCCTCCGAAGGATCAGGGCGTTGTTTGTCAGGGGCGCCGATTCCTCCACTGGTGAGGGCGCTCGGGTTGCCCGGGTGTTGGTCCTGCCGAACGGGTGTTGCTCCTCGATGGTGGTTTCCTGGGTTTCTTCGTGTTGTTCCTGCTGCTGTCTGATGAGCGCATCCAGCCGCTCCTCCAACCTCTGCCGGGTCTGGCGCTCATCTGCTCTCTCGAGCGCCGCTTCCCGTAATTCCTGGACCAGGCTGTCGACGTGTTCTCCGCTGCCGCTCGTCCCGGGCTCTACTATCGGGTGCGCCAGCGCGCCCACGGGTGTTCCCTCAGGTGGTGTGGTGTCGGTGTTAGTCTCTTGGGTAGGCATGTGGCTTTTTTTAGTGGTATTTATACGAGGTTTACAATTTGTAAGCTTCCCACAGACGGCGCCAACTGTTTCTACCGAATTACGCGCGGGGCGTAATCTGGCAGAAGCAAGTACGAGTACTCCTTCTCCTCCTTGTTGTGCGTCCGAACGCACGGGCGGTTCGGATGGTCGGGCGCTCCTCCTCTCCTCACGCGTTCGGGTGCGGCTGTTAGAAGAATACAACAACAAACGGGCGGTCAGGGGTTGAGACGGGGTGGCCCGCCTTCAACGCTCCGATGCCTAAGTCAGATGATGTATTGGATATAACAGTCAAGCGAACGTGCGTGAAAGAGTAAGTTGGGGTGTTGATTGATGTCGTTACCTGTAATAAATACCTTACATATATAGGTGGTTGAGCTTGGTGCTTGATGGTGTTCTTCGATGTGGGATAACTTGCATTTGCTGTAATGTGATTCGTGCATTTGGGCATGCGCCCGAACGGGCGCGTGCGCGCTCGGATGGGGTCGGTCTTGTGATCAGAGTTGTAGCCTTCCTGGTGGTCCTTCGGGTGGTCGGGTAGGTGTTGATTACCTGCTCAAGAGGATAAGTATATTTAATCGGACAACTAATGATGTTATACTAACAGTTTGGTTTTCTTTTGTTCGGTTTTTCCCAATAGTTCAATCTCCTTTCTCCATTTCCTTTACTTTGGTTTTTCTTTGTTTGATATGTTTCTTTAGTAATATTCATCTCTAATTCTTAATCTGATTTAATTTCTTGTCTTCAGTTGATAAATACAAATTGCCTTAAGGCAATTTACAGCTTGTTGCAGTGTTCTATAGATAGCTCTAATTTGGTGGATGTTAAAGATATTATGGTAGTGCGCATCTGATTCCCTCACGTTGAGAGTGTAGTGTTTGAGTTTCTGAAATGAGAATTACTGCGTAAGAGGCACCAAGAATACAGTAATATAAACTACCAATAAGTTGTAACACTCTTAGGGAAGGAAACATTCTGACCAACTTAAAACTATTAGAACAACTGCACCTGCGAGCAGTTTTTTGCCGAGCTGCTCGAGCAAAGGCGGGACCTGCGGACAACTGATCTAGCAACCGGAAAAATGAATGCAGCGGGCCGAAAAATTCAACCAGGTTGCTCATTGACCCGAGCTCGAGCTTCGGATCGAGCAGAAATGGGGCGAGCTGCAGATCGAGCAGCTGGTGGAGCCCACTAGCATGTGAGTGACGTCAGCCGACGCCTTTTTTTTTTGCTTGCCCTAGTAAAAGGTGGAAAAAAAAGTTACGCACCAATCACAGACTGACACGTGGCTTACCGAAGTGAAAATAAATCCAACGGGCCAGTTGATTTTGAAATTAAAATCTGATCCAACGACTGATATTCAAACAGAATAGCTACTTTTTTTAAAACGGATATAAACGAGAATACCCAAAATATTTGCAAAAAAAACCCTAAAAATTACAAAAAAAAATTCCCCAAAATTTGCATAACACCCCATAATATTTTTCTATAAATACTACACTTTTTATTTCACAACTCACACTAATTTGTACACAACAAATTTTACATCTCCATCCATCTCTTCTCTATCTCTACTCTCATTTTCTTGAGCATTTTTTTCGAAAAAATGGCCACCCATTGGCTTCCTTCCGAAGATTTACAAATGTGCATCTCTTTCACACGTCATAGTATTGATGAATTCAACGGCAACAAACAAAGGAAGAATAAATTGTGGGAGAAAATTAATGCCGATTACATGCAAAACTGGGTGCCATCGGAAGGAGAAACACATCAAAAGGAGTTTAGGTCTCAAATTGCGCTTGCGTCTCACTACAATAAATTCAAGATACCATTGCAAAAATGGGGTCAATATTTGCGAGACGCACGTAAGCGTAGAGCTAGCGTCACTTTTCACATAGATGAGGTAACTCCTTATACTCGTCATCTCATTTTTATTTAAGTTCTACTATGTAATTAATTTAGTGAATTTTTTAATTAACTTTTTGTATGTCATTTTAATCTAATTAATTTACTGCATTTTTTTAGATTAAACAAGTTCAAGCATACTATTATGCCGCTAAGAAAAGACCGTTCACCCACTTTGAATGTTATGAAGTTCTTAAGGACCATCCAAGTTACCGAAATGTTGAACCAAGTACTCCATCTCCGTATGTAAGCTCATATGAAGAGACTCCCTCCATTACCGAATCATCTCCAATCATAAATTTGAGTGACGAGGAAGTGAATGAAGCACCACCTGCCTACGTTGGCACTGGTCCGTCAAGTCTGGTTAGACCAATGGGATGCAAAGCGGCAAAAGAAGCAAGGCTTCAAAAGAAACAAGGTAAGACTCCTATTGCTCAACGCACTGAGGTTTTGCAAACCATAGCAAGTGATCAAGCATCGTAGCATTCCGCGAGGAAGATGCATAATGAAAGTGAGCTCAATTATTACAAAGAATGTATACAACTTCAACAATGAAAGGAGGCAAGGGCGGCAAGTGAGCTCCAACTCAAGAAACAAGTGGAAGAAACAAAGATCATGACAAAGAATTTGGAGGTTATGACCCCGATCTCCAAAATGTACTTTACCAAGAGGAAACTAGATATCCTTAAGGAAGCAGAAAATAAGGAAGGTGAAGTTGCCGATGATACATTTGCGGATTGTAATCAACCACGCGTACTCTTTCCAGAGTAATTTTAGCAATTGAATTAAGAATAAATGTTGTCATTTATGTTTTCATTATCTTTCCATTATGTATTTAAATTTTTGAGAAATAAAATTACAATTTCTTTATGAAATTACTTTCCAAAAAAATACATCATATTTATTTTGTCGAAGTCGCAATTCGGAGATGACACGTGTCACATTCTCATTCGGTCACTGAATAATAACTGTTTGAGCAGTTTGTAAACTGCTGCATTCTGTTTTGCTCTTGCTCAAGAAGTTTGGTGATTTCAAACTGCTCAAGCAGTTTGGGGAATTGCTTGAGCAATTGTTCAAGCAATGGGTGCATTTTCTAATAGCGAAACAAATTCAAGAGATAAAAGCAATCAACATAACGCTAGTTTATGACCTTATGACTAATGTTTAGCTTCTTCTTATAGTAGCACATGATTCACTAAATTGTCCAAGTTTGTGGATGAAGAACCATGTGGTGCAGTTGCTTCTTCTGCGAGTTTTTTCCACTCCATGGCCTTATTTCTCAGTTTCTTACCCTTCTCTCCTTCCATCACCTCTTTAACAAGCTTCTCCACTTCGGCTCTCTTCACATCAGTACTGATGATCTCAATGCCGACACCCCAATTTTTGCAAGCTGACCAAGTATTGGTTTGTTGGTCCGAAAAGAAAGGCCAACAGAGAATAGGCACTCCTGCAGTAACACTCTCAATGACTGAATTCCAACCACTGTGTGTTAGAAATCCTCCAACTGCCGGGTGGTTGAGCACTTGCTCTTGTGGGCACCAGCTTGCTATTAGACCTCTTTGTTTCGTTTCAGCCACAAACTCCGGTGGTAAAATAGCAGATTCCCCAATAACCAAATCAGGTCTAATTACCCAAAAGAAGGGAAGCTTGGTATTTGCAAGCCCCCAAGCAAACTCTATCAGAGTTTGTGATGTCATGATCATTATACTTCCAAAGTTGACATAAATGACTGAATTTGGTGCCTTGGAGTTGAGCCATTGGAGGCACTCAGTTTCTTCTTTCCACAGACTATATCCAATAGAATCCAAAGGGTGTTGTGGCTGCTGATTGAGGAGTGGTTGGAGAGGGCCAATTGCATAAAAAGATGGATGCAGCATAGATGAGAGAGCTTCCAAAACATCTTTCTCCAGTGCATCGAAGGTGTGAAGAACAACAGCTTCAGCTTTATTAAGTCCTTCAACCGCGTCCAGGCAGAAGTTCCAGACGATGTCATCAGGATTTGTGACTTGAAAGAAGGTAGGGAGGTCCTTCAATTGGATATCCTTCAGTCCTGGAATCCAATCAATGACCTTGTCCAAATACCCGTTCGTCAAACAGCTCTCATCTACATGCATGTTAAAGAAAGTTAGAAACTAGAAAATTAGTGGAAGGTATTCCCACAATGTTTTCCTGCACAAACTTGGAGTAGATATAATCATCAAGTTTATGTATATGAGTGCTGATAAAGTGATAGCTATTTCTCACCTTTGAGTGGTGCTATTCCTTTTTGTTTCAAAGTAGGGAAGTGTGCATAGGCCATGATGCTGCTTGCGCTCATAGTAAAGAGGAGTGTGACAGGGATTCCATGTTTTTCTGCTGCAGTATGGACAAAGGCATTAAAACCATCTGAAACAATGCGAGTCACCGGAGGACAAGTCCCCGAGTCAATGAGTTTGGCGAGGAGGTCATCAAACGGAGCCAAGAAATTTTCCCTCAATGACTCACAAAGCAAACCAATGTCTTGCGACGCATCTTCATCCGAATCTGGGAGGCTGTCAGGAATGGTTACAAACCGAAAATTGGGCAAGCCATCGAGGGAATTGGGTCCTCGAGATTTGAGAAAGCGTCTTTGGTTGAACTCTGTGTTGACAAAGGTTATATGAAAACCTTTGTGGTGGAGGAGCTTTGCTAGCTGAAGCATTGCTTTTATATGGCTCTGAAGTGGGATTGGCATACAAACAACATGAGGCTTCATAGCTTCAAGTCTTTAGGTTGTGTGTATAACCAGTGTGTTTAACATTCGAATGAAATGCAGGGTTTTATAGCAATAGCAAATTCTGGCATTTGATGCAGTTGTTTCCTCCACTAACATATAGTTTTTTCTTCCCACACTATAGAGGCACCATATCATATTCCTTGAAGGGATTCTGCAAATCTTTGATAGTTGGGCTGTTACCTCTGACTGGTAGATGACTTTCCAATACCTGCAAATATCATACAAAATCTGCTTGATTGGCAATGTGATATATTCGTTTCCTGTCCTACAATTTATATTTGATTATATTTACGATCTATGTCATGGTGATTAATATATAAGCCATGCAGCCCATGCTTCACCTAATATATACAGAAAATTTAAATGCCCAACCATCTGAAGCACGACAATTTCTTTATCAGTCCCTTACTTTTTTAGAAATGAATCTATGAGCACTATCGTACTATGTCCTCTCAAGTTAAGCCAATACTGCATTATATGCTGTTAAACTGTAGTTTTTAAATGCAGCATTGCAGATTATACATAGCGCGCCAGAGATATGGATCATAAAGAATTTGAATGTATATATATCCAGGTGACCAGGTACTGAGTTTTACTAAAATGAAGGTATTGATGATTTATATTTTATTGTTCACCTTTTTAATGTATGATCTCTCAATATTTGTCGGTACAAACAAATACTGAAAGGGCAGCTAGAACTACAGTATGTAAGAGTTTCCAGATTTAAAGCCAACAGAAAGTCAGAAACAGATAAGTATCACATTTAACAACATTATTAATCATATTTATCAAGCTTTTCTTTGATAGCACTTGATTCACTAAATTTTTCAAATTTGTAGATGAAGAGCCATGTGGAGCAGTTGCTTCTTCTGCAAGGTTCTTCCACTCCATGACCTTACTTTTATTTCCTTATCCTTTTCTCTAACAAGCTTCTCCACGTCGTCTCTCTTGACATCGTTATTGATCTCCATGCCAATACCCCATTCATTACAAGCAAACCAATAATTTGTTTGCTGTTTTGCAAAGAATGGCGAACACATCATAGGCACACCTGCACACAAAAGTCTCAATAGTCGAATTCCAACCACTATGTGTCAAGAACCCTCCCACGGATGGGTGGTTTAGGACTTGCCCCTGTGGACACCAATTTGCTAAGATACCTCTTTGTTTGGTTTCAGCTATAAACTCCGGTGGCAAAAAATGCAGATTCACCAAAAATTAAATCTTGTCTGATCACGCTAAAGAAAGGTAGCTTGGTGTGTGCTAGTCCCCAACCAAACTCCACAAGATGTTGCGATGAAATGAACGGTTAAACTTCCAAAGTTCACATAAATGACTGGATTTGATGCCTTGATGTTTAGCCATTGGAGGTGTTTGGGCCTGAAATAAATATTTCATTTTGGGCTTGAATGGCTGAAGTCTTGGCGAGCGGCCCATGAGTTATAAGAAAGCTTGGCGAGCAACTGAGTACAGGAAGTTGAGTTCAGTTAGAACTGTGATTCATTAATTAGCTGATTCCATGCGGCTTTGATGTCTATCATTTTTGTTTTATCTCAGATAGGTTTCTTTGATAGAAGAGTTATGATAGTATTGAATATCTTTAAGGATTAACAACCCGTGTGCTGGTGTCGAAGTTTAATAGAATTGAATGACTACTGGTATGCGAGTATATAAGGAGAGTAAGAGCTTTGTGGAAGAAGTCCCCGATCAAATACAAAACAAACATTTGCTATACGCAAGTACACCTAGACAGACATCTCGCCTTCGAGATTTCTATCTTCTTTGCAACCAGAAGGTCAAAGCGCTTATCACCTGTAGGCTGAGAGTGTTGTGACTCCAAGGAAGCAAATTGCTACTGGAAAGTTGAAAAGCTTGTCACCTGTGGGTTGAGAGTTTCGATACTCAAAGGAAGCGAGTGTTCTCAACATATCGTCAGAGAAGTTGCTCTGCTTTGCACGGATAAGGGCGTGTGGGGTATCGATTTCGAAGGCTCTGCTAGAGACACATATCCAAAAGTCTTAGGTTTACTAGGCGAGAAGGACCTATTCTGACAGGGTTGGTGCTCTCCCTGTCTAAATCGCTTTATATAGAAGTCAGGCGGCTGTAAACAGTCCATATTCCGTTGAAGAACGGTGGCACGCCAGCACACGACACAGGATAAATCAGTACCTGCGGTTAAAGCTATCTGAACCTGTTAAAAGAGACTGCTTTGCGGAAGGATCTCTCTGCTGGAGATATTTTGCGCTCGAACAGAAGGAATTCAGTTTCTTCTTTCCATACAATGTACCCCATAGACTTTAAAAGGTGCTCTGGTATGTCTGATCAAGAAGTAGCTGCTGAGGACCTATAGCATAAAGAGGTACCGGAAACATAGTTGAGAGACCCTTCAAAACTTGCAGTTCCAATGCATTGAAAGTGAGAACAACAACTGCTGAAGCTTTGTGAATTCCTTTAATTCCTTCTTAGAGCGCAGAAGTTCCAGACTTCCAGGTATTGTCTTCCGGGTCTGTCACCCGTAAATTGGTTGAGAGATCCTTCAAACGAATAGGTTTCATTCCTAGGATCCAATCCACCACCATGTCCAAATATCTATTTGTTAAACATCTCTCATCTGCATGTATATATGACCAAGTAAATAATCAAACTCAAATTTCATGTGGTTAAATAAAGGGAATTACTTGTAGCATACTAGAAATTAAAGCAAAAAATACTTATCAAGTATTTGATGGATCACCTTTGAGAGTTTGAGTGGTGCAAGTCTTTTTCCACCAAAGCTCGGAATTGTGCATACCCCATGAAGCCACGTGCAACAAGAGAAAAGAACAATGTGACAGGAATTCCAATCTCTTCAGGTAGGATTACAGATAGGGGCTAAACCATCCGTAATGATGTGAGTCACTGGAGGATTACGGCTAGGGGTTAAACTACTTGCAGTGTCGTTGAGCTTTGCAAGGAGGTTGCGAAATGGAGACAATAAATTTCTCCTGAGAACATCACAGGCCTCACCGACATCTTGCAGAGTGTCTTCATCCTGACTTGAAAGGCCATCCGGAATGGTTTCAAACTGAAAGTCAGGCAAGCCATCCATGGAGTTAGGTCCTAGAGATTCGAGAAAGAGTCTGATTGAACTCTGTATTAACGAAGGTAATATAATAACCTTTATGGTGGAGGAGTTTTGCAAATTTAACCATTGCCTTTATATGGCTTGGAACTGGAAGTGCAACACAAACTATATGGGGTTTATTCTCTACTTGCTCAGAAGTCATCTTAGATTGTGTGTACTTGTACAAGTGTATGGATATGTTTGTGTTTACATAAACACAATTGCAGGGTTTTTTACTTTTATGAGATTTTGATGCATGGCATTCGCTGTCTGAGGACAACATGGTTGTATACAAAATGTAGGAGTACATATATTAAATTTGGCATGTAGCAGGGCTTCCTTCTGCTGTTTTTTAAGACAATCTGACAAGGCGGGTAAACACCTCTCAAAAATATCCTATTCACAACCTGGATATATCAATGTAGTAAAATAAATAGGAGTTGTCGAACACAAGGAATTGGTGAAACTAAATCCTAACAAACTACTATGCTGACAGACTCAACTACAGTACACTAATAATAATGCGAACCTAAGCTAGACAGACTCAAATGCTACGAAATTTGGAACAATTAACTAGACACAGTGATGGACTACCACACAAAAGTTGAGGGTTTTCTGAGTTGATTTGGTCACCGAAATAAATCGGCTAAGCTATAGCTATGCAGAAATCAGTAAATTGCAGAAAGTAAATTGTTGTAGTTAACCAATGAGATATAAATGTTAAGAACTTCTCTCCACCCTAGACATACTTACGACCTCCCCAATATAACTGAACTAACCATGGATGAATACTCCCCACACAAGAGTTTTGGTTAAGTCATCTTATGTATTACACTCTCTTACTTGGCATGAAAGAGGGAGAGACAATTCGCTCGATCTTGATCCTCACTTAACCGACTTATACATATGGTGATGTAAGCCTAGAGAACTGAAGTCATTATGTTCTAAGAATGTTTGAAGAATAACAGAGCTTCCAGGGCTGATAAGGTGGTCACCCTTACATCACTAAGGTTTGTTTCACACAAATTTATGTTTGTCTCTAGAGAATATGCAACGATAAGGTGGTCATATACATAATCAAGACTATAGATCCTAAGCCATGCATCTAAGCGTGCACTCAAAGAAACATGAACATAGAAAACATACGGTGAGAAAACAGTGAAACAAAACTCATCCAAGTAATTAATAGAACCAAAAGGGGTTCAAAATCGTAAGCATATCTAGGGCTTCAATCAGCCTCTAACAATGGAAATTTAGCTACACATAGTTTTAAATAATAACATCGAAGAATTCATGAAAGATGAATAAAAGAAGGAGAATAAATAAACTCTTGATCCCCGTCGGAATCGCAGGCTTGCAATACGGTTCTTCCTTTTTCTTCCACTTCTTCTTCTTTCTTATTCTTCTTTATTTGTCTTTTTGTCTTTTCTTCTTACTCTCTCTCTCTCTCTTCTCTCGCCAAGCCACCGTACGTACTCCCCCCTTTATATATATATATATATATATATATAACTAGGCAATTAACCTAGCTAGCATGCAACACGTGCATGCAGACTTCAATTCCAAGTCTGTCTCTTCTTTCCAAAGTCCAATTGTAAATGGACTTCTCTTCTTTGTCTTATCTTAGTCTTCAAGTCCACTTCCAATTCTTCTTATTGTTCCTCGCCAAGCAACAACACCACTTCCAATTAAATATATATATATTTATACACTTAGCAATAGCTAAATAAAATAGCTAGTGATCACGTGCTCGCCAAGACATATATATATCACATCATTTGGCTTGATTAAACTGTCTCTTCTCGCCAAACTCCAAAATATATATAAGCTCCTCGCCAAGGCCACTTCGAATATATATCACGTGGGCAACTAGAGTTCTTCTCAAATTAGGATTCCTTCACTCCGTAAGTCCTCTTCTTCCACAGTAACTCTTAAAATATGTTATTTAACCTCCTTTTCTTCATTAATCTCCAAAATACCTAAAAACAAATAAACATAATTAATTCACTCAATTAATAACAATAAACTAAATATAGGGAACAATTTAAATACCGAATAGACGCATAAATATGCGACTATCACAATCTTGAAGAAAACGGCATCTGCGGACTAAATTGACAGGGAGAGAGGCAGCCAAAACAGTAAGGAAATTTGAGACAAGAAGAACACAAGTTTCATAGTGAGATAGAGTAGAATTATGTTTCAGGGAGAATTCAATGATTTCATTCATCTTAATTTTGGGGTTAATAAAGATGTACAAGTGTTATCCTAATAGGAAAGGATATTTACATTCATATTATATCTATACAACTTTAATTCTAATTATAAAAGAATATATACTATAATTCTTTCCAACACTTCCCCTCAAGTTGGTGAATAGATGTCAACCATGCCCAACTTGTCAATTCATCTAGCAAATGCATGGTGTGACAACCATTTAATGAGTACATCCGCCAACTGCTTTTCAAACGTTACAAAAGGGAAATGAATATTCCTCTTATTAAAGTGATCCCTGATGAAATGTCGATCAATCTCTACATGCTTGGTTCGATCATGTTGTATAGGATTATGAGCAATTTTAATTGCAGCAATATTGTCACAATGCAAATTCATGGCTTTGTGCAGCCTGAAACCTAGCTCCTTTAAGACATTACGAATCCATAACAGTTCACACACTCCATTTTCCATTCCTTGGTATTCAGCTTCAGCACTGGAACGGGCAATCACATTTTGTTTCTTATTGCGCCAGGTTACTAGACTCCCACCAATAAATGTGAAATAACCAGAAGTAGATGCTCTATTAGTCTTATCTCCTGACCAATCTGCATCAGAATAACCTGTAACTCCAAACTCAAAAACCTTTGAAAATAGGAGGCATTTACCTGGTGCAGACTTTAAATATCTAAGAATATGCATCACAGCATCCATATGCTTTTCACTTGGATCATACATGAACTGGCTCACAACACTTATAGCATATGCAATATCAAGCCTAGTATGTGACAAATAGATCAATCTTCCTACTAACCTCTGGTACTTGCCTATGTTCGTTGTAACTTGACCAGGACACAACTCCAATGCGTGGTTCATCTCAATAGGAGTCTTAGAAGGTTTACAATCCAGCATTCCCGTTTTAGCAAGAAGATCAAGCACATACTTTCGTTGAGACAAGATGATTCCCAATTTGGATCTTGCAACTTCAATTCCCAAGAAATAATTCAGTGGACCCAAATCTTTCATCTCAAATTCTTGAGATAACCGCTTCTTCAAATTCTCCATCTCAGCTGGATCATCACTTATAACAACCATGTCATCAACATATACAATGAGAGCAATAATCTTACCACCCTTGCGTTTAATGAACAAGGTATGATCAGAGTTGCTCTGTCGATATCCAAACTTCTCCATTGCTTCAGAAAATCTCTCAAACCACGCTCTAGGAGATTGCTTCAATCCATACAATGACTTCTTCAATCTGCAAACTTTTCCAACATCACATGGCTTACAGATAACACCTAGAGGAATATTCATGTACACCTCTTCTTCTAAATCTCCATCCAGGAAGGCATTCTTCACATCAAATTGGTGCAATGGCCAGTCATGTTGAGTTGCTAAGGCTATGAGGATGCGTACAGTGCTGATCTTTGCCACTGGAGTGAATGTCTCTTGATAATCCACTTCATATCGTTGAGTGTAGCCTTTTGCAACTAGACGGGATTTATATCGATCAATGTTTCCATCTGCTTTTAGTTTCACTGCATATACCCATCCACATTCAACCGTCTTCTTCCCAGGTGGAGCAGAAACAAGCTCCCACGTTCCATTCTTCTGTAGGGCTTCTAATTCTTCATTTATTTCTTGATTCCACTTTGAATCAGCCAAGGCATCCTGCACATTATTGAGAATAGCTACTATAGATAATTGATCAACAACAAGTGCATGTGATCTAGACAACCTATGGTGGGATACAAAACTAGCAATAGAATATTTGGTTTTTGCTTCTATGGTTGGTTCATATTGTTTCTTTGGAACCCCTTTTGTTTCCCGTTATGACCTCCTAGGCATACTAACTTCTATACTACCCAAATCATTGGCATGAATACGTACCTCAAGAGAAACATTCTGGGAAGGTTCTTCAGTTGATGGAGTAGAAAGGGGGGTCTTCATAGAGTACTGCTTCAGAAGAGGTTTGAATTTCAAGTAATGTTGTTTCATCTTCAGTTCTCGACCGGTCGAGAAATTCTTCAAGGATTCCTTTTGATGGGTCGATGTAGCCAATCTGCACAGTTTCAAACCTTTTTCTCGACCGGTCGAGAATATCTCTCGACGAGTCGATGTGATCACCCTACTTCATTTCAGACCTAGCCCTCGACCGGTTCAAAATAATTCTTGACAGGTCGATTTGGTCACCCTGCTCCATTTTGGACACCTTTTTCGACAGGTCAAGAGGATTTTTCGACTGGTCGAAAAATCCTCCTGTACCTTCTTTTGTTCGATTTCCTCCAAGTTTTTCCTCCAACCTCTCAAATTCCTCAAATTCATCCAAAAGCAGAGGATTGCCTTCATGTATACTCCTCTCCCCCTAAAGGGAAGACTCTGAAACTCCCTCTGAGTAATAAGGGTCAGACTCACGGAAAGAAACATCCAGCGAAGCATGCAGCTTGTTCAGAACTGGATCATAACAGTAGTAACCTTTCTGGAATTTAGCATAACCAACAAACACACACTTCACGACACACGGATCAAGCTTTCTTCGCAACTCTTTGTTGATGTGAACATACACAGTACATCCAAAGACTCTTGGTTCCAGATTAAGCAAAGATGGCATCTATAATAGATCATGCAACTTCTTATAGGGGTTCTGGAACTCAATCACATGAGAAGGTGTGTGATTGATTAAATATGCAGCAGAACACAAGGCTTCTCTCGATAGATTTGTAGGGACATTCATACCAAATAAGGAAGCACAAACAACCTCCATCAACTGTCGGTTCTTTCTTTCAGGTAATCCATTCTGTTGAAGAGTATAGGCAATAGAAGTTTGATGCCTAATCCCATTAACACCTAAATATGCTGACATATCTCCATTTACATACTCTCAACCATTGTCAGATTGAATGACTCGAATTGACTGTTGATATTGAGTTGCCACCATCTTGTGGAATTCAACAAATCTTGCATAGCCTTCACTTTTGCACTTCATCAAGGAGACCTAAGTCATTCTAGTGCATTCGTCAATAAAAGTCACAAAGTAGCGAAATCCAGAATGAGAATAAATTCTTGCAGAGCCCCAAACATCCGAATGAATTTTCATGAAAGGAACAAAACTTTTATTCAAACTTGGAGAATATGTAATATGATGGCTCTTGGCCAGTTCACATACATTACACTTAAAATTTGATTCATCAACAACTGAAAACAATTAATGTTGCAATTTTCTAAGATATCCAAAATTCAAATATCCTAAGCGGTGATGTCATAACCATACTGCTTCCTTGGCTTTATTCAGGCTACTAGTACTGTTTGCTTGACTAAACTACTGCTGTCCACTGTTTGTCAACTCCAGATAGTATAACTTCCCCCTTTTAACACCATAACCAAGAGTCCTCATTGTCAGAATGTCCTGAAAAATACAGAAATCATGATAAAGAGTTACAGAGCAAGAGATGACCCTAGTGATCTGACTAACAGATAAGAGGTTATAAGTAAGAGAGAGAAAAACAAAAACAGAATCAAGAGTGAGTTCATGAGAGAGTTGTTAATGGTATCAACTACACTAGGATTATTTGTCATATGATCAGTAGCACATGTATCAATTATCCAAGATCTATTTGTAGAAAATGTGATAAGAGAAGATGCCTTACCCCTGTTACCTGTTTCAACGACAAGTGAAGCCAGTTGAGCAGGAGATTCAGTGGTGGTTGCAGCTGCTTTCGGGGTCGTCTTGCGAAGCTTTCTAGTAAAATCTCACCATTCAGGATATCCAACAAGCTCATAACATCATTCCTTTGTATGATCGACTTATTTACAATGAGTACATGCAAAGTAAGGGTTTTTAGGAGGAGATTTTCCACCAAAACGAGGAGGGCCAGAAAAGCCAGGTGGAGGGCCCTAGCGACGCTGGAATTGAGCAACGTTGACTGTTGAAGAAGAAGAAGCTGCCATGATAGAGGCTTCACGCAAAGGAGGTGCAGAGAGGGTTGTTCGATTGTTGTAGAAGCGGCGGACATGGGCATATGTTTGTTCAAGATCCAACTTTTGTTCTCTCCTCAATAGCTCTTCACATACTTGACTAAATTCAGCATCAAGTTCTATCAAAAATATGTAGACTCGTTGGCGGGTCATGCAGGAAGATTCATTCACAACACCATCAACAGTCTCTTGAGAATGCGTCATACGGTGATCCATTTCATCGAGCCATTCAACAAGCTCGTTATAGTATATGGAGAGGGGTCTTCCATTCTACTTCGTTGTATAACACAAACGATGAAGCTCAAAAATTTGAGTTTCATCATATTCATCATAGTATGTTCGGTATAGGGCATCCCAAATTGCTTTGGCAGTTGGCAATCTGAGATACCATTTTTGCACTCCAGGAGACATATTCTCAATGAGCCAGCACTTCACCTTGCCATTGTCAGTAGCCCATGTTGAATACTCAACAGAGGCAGTGGCAGGAGGGTCCTTGGTGAGGAGATCAAGCTTGTTTCGAACTTCAAGTCGAATCTTCATATATCCAGACCAACTAGAGTAATTGGTTTCAGTGAGGAGTTCGCCGATGGAAAAGGCGGAGTTGTCTTGAATGGTGTTGTGGAAGTAATTGTGAATGGGTTGCATGACTACTCCATTATTGGGGATGAGTGCTCCATTATTGTTCGCAAAGATGTTCTCTTCATTCACGTTCTCCATCTCTTCAAAGTTTGCAAGAAATCACAATTTATATTTCAAGTTCAGATGCACGTGATTTTTGCTCAAGAAGACAAGATCAGACATTAGTTTTTGCTTTAACTTTATACATCTATGTGACAGGATCTATCCCCTGGCCCTTTTGCTTTTGAGAAATAAGTATTCTGTCCTCATATAATGAGGATCTTCTTTCTGCTTATAGCAGAATCTGATTCACTAAGCAGTGGCTTCTTCTGCCAGGTTCTTCCACTCCATGGCCTTCTCTCTCATTTTCTCACCCTTCTCCCCCTTCATCAACTCTTTCACAAGCTTCTCTACTTCATCTCTCTTCACATCACCAATCATCTCCATCCCAACACCCCATTCGTTACAAGTGCAATAGCAATTTGTTTGCTGGTCACTAAAGAATGGCCGGCACAGGATAGGCACTCCAGCCGTCACGCTCTCAATAGTCGAATTCCACCCGCTGTGTGTCAAAAACCCTCCTACTGAAGGATGGTTCAGCACTTCCTCTTGCGGACACCAACTTGCTGTCAAACCTCTCTCTTTGGTTTCACTCACAAACTCGGGTGGCAATATTGCAGATTCACCAACAACCAAATCAGGCCTTATCACCCACAAGAATGGAAGCTTGGAATCAGCTAGTCCCCAACAAAGTTCCACAAGATGTTCAGGTGTCAAATTCACTATACTACCAAAGTTCACATAAAGAACCGATCTTGGTGCTTTGGAGTTTAACCATTGGAGGCACTCATTGTCTTCTTTCCATAGACTGTACCCCCATTGGCTTCAAAGATTCTTCTGGAGGTAACTGATTGATGAGTAGTTGGAGAGGAGTCAGAGGACCAATTGCATAAACAGGCACAGATGAGGAGAGAGCTTCCAAAAATTTGACTCCAAAGCATAAAAAGTATGGAAAATAATAGCTGAAGCTTTATCAAATCCCTCAATTGTTTCCAAGACAAATTTCCAACGCGGGTCATCAGGATTTGCAGTCATAAACTCGTTTGGGAGGTCCCGTACTTGTACAATACACCAATTGTTAACCAGTTCTCTTCTACGAAAAGAAAAAATCATGTCATCTTTGTTTTTTTTTTTTAAAGCGGGTTATCTTTGTTCTTAGTATAGGAAAAATGCAGCTACAATGTCTACCATCGACGTACCTCCTCTATTAATGTCTACAATTAACCGAAAGGAGATGGACGTACGTCGATAATAGGAACTTCAGCAATGATGTATTATACTGATGTGTTTACAAAGTCAGGTATCAAAGTGACATGATAGAAAAATTAAAAACCTAGACACTTTAGCTATGTATATATATTTTTCGAATTCCCCTCGAGTTGTCACTTGATTTTTCTTGATTGTGTGTTTGGATGAAATATTCTTGATTTTCATTTAAATTCACAATTTATAGAAATTAGGATTTCATCATTTGTAAATTCTAGTGTTTGGATTTTTTTATGTAGAAATTTTAAAAATAACGAGAATGACAAACTTTTATGAACAATTTGAAGGATTTGTAGAATGACACTTATTTTAGAAGGAATTGAACAAGGGAATTTAAGTCTCAAATTCTTCCAAATTTAAAAAACTAGAAATTGCAAAATCTTCACAAATCTTATCCAAACAGAGAAATTTAAAAGATAGAATTGTGAATAACTGAATTTTGTTTAAATTCCCTCAACTTTTCCTTCATCCAAACACACCGTGAAGGAAACATGACGAAAAAATATACTTCAAAAAATTAGTTAATTTAGTACGTACCTTTGAATGGTGTAATTCCTTTTTGGGCCAGAATGGGAAACTGCTTATAACCCTTATAACCCATGACGCTACTTGTAGCAAAAGAGCACAATGAGGATGCCAAGTTCTTCACCAGTTGTGAGAGTGAAGGACATGAAACCATTGAAACCATCTGAGATGACATCAGTTACCGGAGGATTGCTGGGGTTGTTATTGAGGTTTGTAATAAGGTTTACAAACGGAGCCAATAATATGTTTCTAATGGAATCGCCTAGCAGATTTAGGTCTCGAGTGGTATCATCTTCGGATTTTTGGAGACCGTTTGGAATGGTTTTGAAACGAAAATCCGAGGAGCCATCAAGAGAGTCGGGCCGTAGAGATTTCAGAAAGCGTTTGTGGTTGAACTTTGTGTTGCCTTTTGATAATAGTGAAATGCACATGTTCTTGGGAGGTTTAGATCTACAATTTGATCAAATTCAGGGGGAGTTTCTTCGTAGGGAGGAGTTGTTGAGTCTTAACAAGACTTATGCTCATGTTCGTCGAGCTCACAACGACCGCCTTACTTATTCTGCTGGCCCTAGTCAGCCTGCTATAATTACTGCAAGTTCTCACTCTCGACGCTCAGGTTGTTGTGGCTCAACGACGGTCCTCCTCTACCTTCCGCTCTTCTGAGTCCTCCCACTTTGTCCATCCTCCCAACTTTATATGCCCAAGATAACTGCTTTGATACTATTGGATATCCAGAATGGTGGGGCAATCGTCCACGCAAGACTCTTCCTCCCACAACTGCCTCTGCTAATATAGTCTAATTAGATATATCTAGTAAGGCCTCGTTTACTACATCTTATGGGAATAATGCTTAGATAATTGACACAAGTACATCAGATCATATGACTAATACCTTAGCTTAGTTCATTCTATTCATCCATCTTCTTTACCTAGTGTCTCTACTACTGATGGTTCTCCTTCTTCTGTTATTGGTGAAAGCTCTGTTACTTTCTCCGAATTTAACCATTGATTCCATCTTAGTTGTTCCCTTTCTAGCTTATAACTTTTTATTTGTTAGTCAAACCACTATGCACTACCAGAAATTGAGACATTACCGGCGACCTCCCGTCGCCGGCCTTGTCTTTTTTTTTCGCCGGAATTGTCATTCCCGGCGACAAGTCGCCGGCAATGACGTCGCCGGAAATCCCCCGCCGGTGTTAACATTGCCGGCGACGGGAAACGGAGTCGCCGGTAATGTCGGAGACATCACCGGCGACTTGTGTCGCCGGCAATGTCAAGACATTCCCGGCGACTCAAGTCGCCGGCAATGTCTCGGAAATTACCGGCGACCCCGTCGCCGGCAATGGTAGCGCCGCCGTGGCCGGAATTTGTGACATTGCCGGCGACTGAGGTCCATGTCGCCGGCAATGTGTGAAAAAATTTTGAAAAAAAAACGCGGTTCTGTATTGGGCCCAATTCCAGAACCTGCATTGAAAGACATAAACCGTACAATCATACAAGTTCAACAGTACACATAAATGTCCAACGTACAGTACAAATAGCAACGACGATACGAAAATTAACTACAACTACATGTCAGGGTCCAGGAACTTGCGGGTCAGGGTCGAAGTAATCCATGTACTCATTTGAATTCCGGTGGCTTCCTTGGTCTTGCTCTGGCGTTGACTGGTGTGGTGGTGGTGGTGGATAGCTAGGGAACGGAGGGACCGGGACCGGGGGAGGTGTGGGGAAGGGTTGTCCGGTAGTCTGAGCCTCGTACATCGTCCGCATCCATGTGTACATCTGAGTCTGCACCTGTGTCTGCTGCATTTGGTACTCGGCCATCTGCCTCTTTTGCTCCTCCAACTCCCTCTGCGTCCTATGAAGCTCCGCCGCGAGGTTACGACTAGAAGTTGAACTTCTTGACCCGGTAGAGTATTCTGAAGTGTTCTTCAATAGTCCTTCGCCCGCCGTGCCCATTCCCCTACAGTAGTAGGTATTCTTTCCAGTCCCGCACGCTTTTGCCATGATCCGAGCCGCTATCGGAGGATCAAGCGGATCGATCTGAGAGGCATACTGGGTGACTTCTTCCTCGGAGCAGTCAGGATGGTTAGTCCGAGCTATACTCATGGTCACTTCTGCGGTCGCCTCCTCTACTCTCGACTAATTGAAAAGGGAAAATGAACAACGTATTAGCTAACAAAATCTATTTCCATCTTGAAAAATAGTTTTATTAACACATGGAGAGGCGAAAGACTTACCGCTTCTTCAGGGCACTGCGGGTAGAACTTCTGATGAATATACACCAACGAGTTCAGCTCTTGTTGTTGCTGCGCCTTAGTCGACCAACCCATGTAGTTGAGTGAACCTGCATGATGGGCCCTGGTGTTTTTCAATCTATTCGCCCGGTTCGTCTTCGAAATCGCCTTGTTTGATAAACATATGAAAAAAAAATTAGTAACCAACTATTTCAATCTGATACGATACATTATGCTTGAAAGATATATTAAGGACGCATACCCGAGCTTTGGGGTGCTCGAAGTGGGCTATCAGCCACAGCCACTCGTACTCCCTAAACCGGAATTCGCTAGGGGTGGAACCTCGGCCTAGCTCCTTGTATACAGTGTAATGGGAAGAAAGCTCGTTCTTCCACTCTTTATACCTATATTAAAACAAGGAAAAAAAGTTAGAGATATTAAAACACTTGATAAACAAAAATCTAACTCGATATATATTCAAATAAGTCGAAGCACATCACCTCATATGTAGTTGACGCTCTACCCACGTGTGAATAAGAACTTCATCCACGTCAAACCACACCTGCAATATGAATATATAAAAGGTAAAATTATATATTTATTCGGACTTAATTAATAAATGTAAAATTTACGTAATGAAAATACGATTTTACTCACACTGAGTGCATTATGCACTTGCATCTTCACGTAGATAGGCACAGATTCCCAATCTGGCCAAAGCATTGGGACCTTGTCCCGCACGATCGCACCGGCCATGCTGACATATTTGCGCGTGGTGTCGAATGCCTCGATCACCTCGCCATCCTCATTGGCCCTTATGGGCGTTTTCCTTCCGCCGGTGGCCTGCTCAAGTCTCTTCCCGGTGCAGGTGCCTCTAGCCCCTTTCCGTTTTCCAGTCCCATTAACGAAATTGCCTAATAATACAATGTCAACAAATTGATATCATTAATTGAACCTATCGCAAGTCTTAAGTAATAATTAAGTAATCAATTTGATGTTAAATAAAATTTACCTGCATCGTCCGTTTGTTGGTTGGTGCACCTCACACTCCAAAGATACACGGGGTCGAACGGGAGGAAGTTATACGCTTCCTCCACGCTCAGGAACTCCGGCTGTCCTTCAATATAAACAGGCATCCCCCTATCATCGAATTCAGGGATGACAGGAATCTCGTCGGGTAGGAAGAGACCGGACGGCGGAGATAGACGAGGCCTGGACGATGAGGCGCCAGCACCACCATGTGTCTCAGATGATTCCCGTGAAATGAGAGTAGGCACCATCCGAATATGGGGCATTCTGATTGAGGGAGTTTCTGATGCCCCCGTTGACTGTCGCTCGTCTGAGGCTCTGCCACCGGAGGGACGTCTGCTGATTGAGCGTCTAGAGACTGAGGCTCGAGGCTCAACTTCCGGTTGCACGACTCTTGATCGTGCAGCTTCCTCCTCAGCTCGCGCCTCTAGCAAGGCTCTCGTGCGAGCACTCATCATTGGCCCACTGGGCGTGTTGCTAACTGCGGGCGAAGAGGAAGCTTGACTACTGTTCCCTCCAATATTTCGGGAACCTCTCCGAAGCCAATTAGCCGCAAAACCTCCTGGACATCGTAATAGTCATGGATTCGGTAATTAACCGAAACGGTTTGGAACCGGAACCGTTTGAAACCGGAACTGTTTGGAACCGGAACCGTTTGTAACATAACGGTTCCAGTTACAAACAGTTCCGGTTCCAAACCGTTCCGGTTCCAAACCGTTTCGGTTCTATAGCAAATCGGAACCGGAACGGTTTGGAACCGGAACCGGAAGAAACCGGAACTGTTTGGAACCGGAACCGTTTGTAACATAACGGTTCCAGTTACAAACAGTTCCGGTTCTATAACAAATCGGAACCGGAAGGGTTTGGAACCGGAACTGTTTGGAACCGGAACCGTTTGTAACATAACGGTTCCAGTTACAAACAGTTCCGGTTCCAAACCGTTCCGGTTCCAAACCGTTTCGGTTCTATACCAAATCGGAACCGGAACGGTTTGGAACCGGAACCGTTAGAAACCGGAACTGTTTATAACCGGAAACATTTGTAACATAACGGTTCCGGTTACAAACAGTTCCGGTTTCAAACGGTTCCGGTTCCAAACCGTTCCGGTTTAAAACCGTTCTGGTTCTAAACCGTTCCGATCCCGATTTCCACCTTCATTTATACGATTAATTAACAACTATATCACCTAAATTAAGAACTATACATATTCGATGTGTATATATATATACATCATGCATCTTAATTAAATTTATCCATCACATATTCATCCAAATCACAAACCCTAATTAATTTTCCACATTTATCACACATATATATATCATGCATCTTAATTAGGTTTAATTTCGACATATATATACATGCATCACACATTCATCCAAACCACATTTATACATAATTTTCACATATATATATACATCACTTCATTTTCACATACCTAAATATATATATACATCACATATATATACATTGCATATAAATTTAGAACTTATCACCCTAATTTCCAACTTAGCACCCTAATTAATTTACACATACACATACACATACACATACACATACACATACACATACACATACACATACACATGCAAAAAAATAATTAAAAATTGAGAGAGAGAGAGAGAGGGAGAGAGAGAGGATCAGACCTGCCATGGATTTCCACCTACAATGCTTTGCCGATCGACTACAATGGTGAGGGGAGGAGAGGAGGGGAGGAGGGGAGGAGGAGATTTTCGGAGGAGGAGAGGAGAGGGGATCGGTGGAGAGGAGGAGAGGGAGAGGAGGAGTAGAGGATAAGGAGGAGGAGTGGGAGAGGAGGAGGAGGAGGTGAACTCACCGGACCGATTTGGGAGGAGGAGAGGGAGAGGAGAGGGAGAGGAGGAGGAGAGGGAGAGGAGGAGAAATGAAAGGCTCGGGCTCGACTGGGTTTCTATCCAGAAGACATTGCCGGCGAGTTTCTTATAACTCGTTGGTAATGTCATTACCAACGACTTCAACTCGTTGGTAATGACATTACCAATGAGTTAACTCGTTGGTAATGACATTACCAACGAGTTATAAGCAACTCGTTGGTAATGACATTACCAACGACGAGTTAACTCGTGGGTAATGTCATTACCAACGAGTTGCTTATAACTCGTTGGTAATGTCATTATTTCCCGAAGAATATCCGACAACATTTTCCGTCTACGATTTCCGGCTACATTTTCCGACTACAATTTCGATTATCGATTTCTGTATACGTACGATTAACGACAACATTTTCCGTCTACGATTTCCGGCTACATTTTCCGACTACAATTTCGATTATCGATTTCTGTATACGTACGATTAACGACAACATTTTCCGTCTACGATTTCCGGCTACATTTTCCGACTACAATTTCGATTATCGATTTCTGTATACGTACGATTAACGACAACATTTTCCGTCTACGATTTCCGGCTACATTTTCCGACTACAATTTCGATTATCGATTTCTGTATACGTACGATTAACGACTACATTTTCCGTCTACGATTTCCGGCTACATTTTCCGACTACAATTTCGATTATCGATTTCTGTATACGTACGATTAACGACTACATTTTCCGTCTACGATTTCCGGCTACATTTTCCGACTACAATTTCGATTATCAATTTCCGTATACGTACGATTAACGACTACATTTTCCGACTACAATTTAGATTAATGATTTCCGTATACGTACGATTAACGACTACGAATGAAGTATACGTATGATTAACGACTACATTTTCCGTCTACGATTTCTGTATACGTACGATTTCCGGCTACATTTTCCGACTACAATTTCGATTATCAATTTCCGTCTACGTACGATTAACGACTACAATTTCCGTCTACAATTTCGACTACATTTTCCGACTACATCATATTTCCGACAACAATTTCCGACTACATCATTAACGTACTAAGGATGATAATCGTAATCATCGTCATCACTTGAGTCTGACTCGGTTTCATAGGTAACCTCTGGCAATATGTGTCTCTCCTCGTCATCTGAATCAGCGTCAACTTCATATGGATTAACATCGAGAAGTTCTGCTCTAGTAATTCGAACCACACTCCCAGGTCTCACATTATTAAGGCGAATCGTAGATGATTCCGGAATGTCAAAAGCGTTCGGCTCTTGGTATGCAGTAACTTCCTCATCATCTGCGGTATCACCAAGTGTGGCAGCACTGTATATGTTTCTATGAGCAACATGGTTAACCACCTTCCACGGGACTTTGGCAAGAAGATCGTCTAGGTAAAACACTTGTTTTACTGATGAGGCAAGAACGAAAGGGTCATCTTCATACTAGGTAGTAGCAGTATTCACCGAAAATGTTCCGTACTGATCGGTCCTTGTGTTCTCTGGGCTAGTATCAAACCATCTACACTTGAACAAGTGCACTTTCATGCGGTTCCCATAAATTAGTTCAACAACTGAATGAAGGACACCGTAATAGTCAACGCCATCCTGCCCACCATGGACCATCACCCCACAATTCTGTGTTTTCAGTCGGTCGTCTCGATTTTCACATATAAATTTCACACCATTGACCTGACACATCGAGTAAACTTTTGAAGCTATCGGTTTCATCGCCAGGACCCTCAATTCGTTCGACCACTCTGGGCAACCATCATCTGCTACATGGTTCATCTGAAAACGTCCATATATTAATACGTACAGAAGAAATTATGTCATCTTGAAACCACAAAACCACGTACATAAATACATGCTATGTAAGGATATATATAAAAATAGACATATACACATATACTTACCCATTGACCAAAGTAGTTTGCAAACGTCTTGTTGTGGTAATCAACATTTCCGGCAATAGCAGGGCAGTGCAGATGATAGTTTTTCCAATATTGTACTTCTTGACAGTTAATCAGTACCGACCAGTGGGCAATAGCTACCTCATTTCCATCCAACTTGTACGACTTTGGCAAGCTTCCCTGTACTACCACGTCACTGGAGATGATAGAAAGGTTGAACTGGGGTTCATCTATCGGCATAGGTTGTTGGGGGTCCTCTACATTTTCCAGGTACACTTTGGTGTACGTTACACACTCGTGCGCAAGATATGCTTCAGCGATACACCCTTCAGGTGCATATTTATTCTTCACATAGTCCTTGTAGGCTCCCAATTGTCTACAAGTTAACAAGTACATGTTAACTTACTTAACCACAAGTCATTACATATAAAAACATAGGCAAACCAAATTTATGAATCATTTGTACCTTTCCATGGGATACATCCAAGTGTAGTGTACGGGACCGGTAAGCAACAATTGTTCGGGAAGATGGATCATCAGGTGCGGCATTATGTCGAAAAAATTTGGGGGAAATATCCTCTCAAGCTTGCACATGATAAAAATGATGTCATCTTGCATCTCCCTGAGGTCTGCTTTTTTAACTTCCCTGGTGCATAACTTCTGAAAGAATCTTGACAAGGCCACCAACGGCTCCACCACCTCTTTGGGCATGTACCCTCGAATGAAAATAGGGAAAATGCGTTGAAGCAGTACATGGCAGTCATGACTCTTTAATCCGTACATCTTATTGTCCCGGAAGTTAACACACCTGCTTATATTTCCTGCATAGCCATAAGGATACCTGCATATATATAGATAAAGCCATATATATGGACCAATTATATTTCTCGCATATAACCATAATCCGGTAAAAATTTAAGGACAAGTTCCTACATAGCCATAAGAATATATACCTGACATTACTCAGCCACCGAAAAATTTCATGCTTATGCTTCGGCTTTACGGTGTACGGAGCTTGCGGCATTTTTCTCTTACCATCTCTTAACCACAAATGTTTCCGCACACCCATTGCTTTAAGATCAATGCGTGCCTTAGGGATGTCTTTTGTTTTCCCTTCCAAGTTAAGAACTGTGCCCACCACACTTTCACACACATTCTTCTCTATGTGCATGACATCTAGGTAATGTCTGATAGGCAACCTGGGCCAGTAGGAGAGTTCCCAGAATATGCTCGTGTGTGTCCAAAACTTATACCTTTCGGGCTTGTCTGGAATTGACGCCACTATGTCAGGATGATTGCTCAGCTGGCCAAAATCGTATTCATTCAACACTTCCAAAATTTCTTCCCCTGTCCATCGCCTGGGTGCCACACCTGTTTCAACAGTCCCATCAAACGCGTCTGGATCCTGCCTAAATGGGTGATCATATGGAAGCCAACAACGGTGACGCATCGAGACAATTTTACTGCAATGAGGACTGCAACAATCAACCGTCATGCACTCTGAACAAGCCCTGTAACCCATGGTAACGTTGCCCGACAACATACCGCGGGCAGGAAAATCACTGATGGTGCCAACAAGCATGGCATGCATCTGGAACATCTCCTTTTTGAACCTATCGTAAGTGGGGTGGCCACACTCACTCAGGTACTTAAGCTCCTCAATCAAAGGCCTCAAATACACATCGAGACACTTTCCTGGATAACCCGGGCCCGGAATTAACAGAGTGAGCATATTGTATTCCTTCTTCATGCACATCCATGGTGGAAGGTTGTACGGTACCAAAATAACTGGCCATATACTGTATTGAAGACTCATGTTGCCAAAAGGGTTGAATCCGTCAGATGAGAGCCCTAGCCAAACATTTCGGACCTCTGCTGCAAAATGATCAAACTCCCTGACCATGTGCTTCCAAGCCTCTCCGTCGGAAGGGTGTATAAGGGTGTCATCGTCAGGCAAGTTCCTCTCAGCCCACCATCTCATTGCCTCGGCCGTGAAAGCACACATGAACAACCGCTCCAGCCTATCAATAAGCGGGAAATATCGAAGTATCTTCACAGCTTTCTTGTTGCCTGCAGGAGTCAACTTATACCTTTCTGTAAAACATACCGGGCAGGCTTCAAGATCTTTGAGATCTTTTCCCCAGAAGAGAATACAATCATATCTGCATGCATGAATTTTGATGTAGGAAAGCCCAAGATCTTTCAGGATATGTCGCACCTTATGATGAGTGGTAGGAAGACGATGACCGGGTGGCAGTAGCGAAGCAGTCCACTTCAACCAAGAATCAACAGCTTTGACAGACATTTTGTTCTCCATTTTTAGCTGCATCACTCCCATCACACTTTCAAGAACAGTCTTACTACAACCGTCGTACAACGGAGTCTGTTGTAATGCAATCAGGTTGTTGTACTTGTCCATACCGCTTGTGTTTACATGACCTCCAGGTAATGGTTCGACTGGCTCGATATGGGGGAAACTCTCAACGACGGGAGGGACATTTGGTGCTTCATCAGCAAATACACCGCTCTCATGAGGAAACATATCATTGATTAACATCGATGTTGGATCATAGGATGAACTGCCCCTCTCAGCAAAATGTCCATGATCATAGCGTGGACTGGCCCTCTCACCAAATTGTCCATGATCATGCGGACCCGCTACCGATGTTTCACCGTGATAAATCCAACAAGTGTACTTTTCCCAAAACCCGTATTTACTCAGGTGCCTCTGGACTTTATCAATGGGAAATCGAAATCGATCGCTGAAACACTTACATTCTTTACACGGGCAATAATGAAGTGTAGTGTCTCCACAATTAGCCTTCACAAAATCCACAAAACTCCTAATTCCCTGGTGATATCTGACATCCCATCTTTCGAGGCTCATCCAACTCTTGTCCATCCTGAAAATTCTAACAATTTTACGTATTAATTATATATATATATACACACATTCACTACTAATAATCGACGTGATCTGTCAATTTAACTCTAATTAAATCAACACATGCATGCATATGTATATATATATATCGATCTAATCTCTGAATTCGATTCAGTACTCGATGATAGTATTCTCCTTTTTTCAATTCAAAACGTATTTGACTGGGTAGGAGGAGGCTCTGTTAAGCCGGGCTCCGATAACAATACGATAATACCAGTCATTGATTCAGACACAAGATTAACTACAAGCTGTTTTCTCATTTCGGTGACCGTACATCAACAACATTTCATATATATATATATATATATATATATATATATATCTCACGAATTGGATTTGATCAACACACAGACATATATATATATACCACATATACGTATATATACACCTACGTACCTATATATATAGCTTCCCGAGTGATCGAGTTTTCGACGCGCGCCTTAATTTTGACAATATACCGAATGATCGATTTCAGAGCGTACGTTTTCCTTCTTTCGATTTCTCTGGATTTTTTTCGCTCAAAATGATTGAATGATCGAACTGCCCCATCCGGCATCTAATATAAGACCCATTGCCGGCGACGGAGTAAGTCGCCGGAAATGAAGACATTACCGGCGACTTTACGTCGGAATCTCGCCGGTAATGTTGTAAAACATTACCGGCGACTCCAACCGTCGCCGGCAATGTCTAGGGAGATATTTCCGGCGATTTTCCGGCCGGAATTTCGCCGGAAATGTCTCCCTAGACATTGCCGGCGACGGTTGGAGTCGTCGGTAATGTTTTACAACATTACCGGCGAGATTCCGGCGACATTACTGGCGACGGGGTAAGTCGCCGGTAATGATGGACATTACCGGCGACTTTTCCGGTCGCCGGCCTTGTTGGCCGGAATCTCACCGGTAATGACTCATTTTCTTGTAGTGATGGCTCGTTCTTGCTCTGTCACTTTTTATCCCAACTTTTTTATTTTTCTAGACACTCTAACTCAGCAGATTCTTGGTTATGGTATTAGACGAGGGAAGGTGTACTATCTAGATTCGACTTCCAGTGGAGAGAAATAGTTGAGTTCGTTGAGTCAAGCCAACAATGTTAGTAGTTTGAATACAGCCAAGGAGACCATCTGGTTATGGCATTGTCGTTTGGATCATCTTTCTTTTGGTTATCTTAGGAAGTTACAACCTTATTTGTTTTTGGGTGTTGATGAGACTGATTTTAAGTGTGATGTTTGTGAACTGGCCAAGAGCCATCGTGTTTCATATTCCTCACATTTGAATAAATGCTCATGTCATTTTATGAAAATTCATTCTGATATTTAGGGTCTAGCTAGAATCTCTACACTGATTGGAGCTCGTTATTTTGTTACTTTTATTGATGAGTGTACCCGGATGACATAGGTCTCTTTGATGACTAGTAAGAGTGATATATTCTCTCGCTTTATTGAGTTTCATTAGATGGTGACTACAGAATTTCAACAACCTAACCAGGTTCTCCAATCTGACAATAGAGGTGAGTATGCTAATGGCACCATGTCTACTTATATGGCCTCTCATGGGATCCTTCATCAAACCTCTATTGCTTATACTCCTCAATAGAATGACTTGACAGAACGTATGAATAGAAAATTATTAGAGTTTGTTTGTGCTTCATTGTTTGGCATGAATGTGCCTCGATCCTATTAGGATGCCGATGCTACTTCTGATGCTTACTTGATCAATCGTACTCCCTCCCATGTTATTAACTTCTAGAGTCCAATTCAGAAGTTGCAAGAGTTGTTGAATGTTCCTTCCCTTCCTAATCTTGCACCTCGTGTGTTTGGTTGTACTATTTATGTCTATATTTATAAACAGCTGTGAGGCAAGCTTGACCCTTGTGTTTTGAAATGTGTCTTCATCGGCTATGAAGATCTTCAAAAAGATTATCGTTGTTGTGATCCTTTCACTAAGAAGACTCATATCTCCCTTGATGTATCTTTTCGTGAGCCTGAACCTTAATACTCAGGGGGAGTTTCAGAGTCTCTCATTTAAGGTGAGAAAAGTTGTGAAGGAAATACTCTTAATTTACCAGAATTTGATGAGCTTGAGCAGTTGGAGGCATGTTTTGGAGGATCAGAAAATTCTACACTGGAAACGAACGTTTTTGACCCATCGAGTAAGGAGCATCAACCCATCGAAAACGGTGCTCTGGAGGGACAGGAACTTATCATCGACCCGTCGAGCGATTCTCGACCAGTCGAAAATGGTACTCCAGAGGGACAGGAGATTATCATCGACCCGTCGAGTGATTCTTGACCCATCTAAAATGGTGCTCCGGAGAGACAAGGGCTTGCCTTCAACCCGTCGAGTGAGAGGTCTCGACCCGTTGAAAACCCTGCTGACAAGGAGGAACTGCCAGTTATATAGCATCGAGATAGTACTAAGACTATTGCTCCCTTGTCTACATCATCAACTAAGATCTTCGTTCAGAGTGCTCCATCTGAGATACGTAAATCTACTCGAACTACCAAGGGAATTCCTAAACAAAAATATAAGCTTAGTATAGATGTCAAATCCAATTACCTTATTGCTAACTATATCTCTCATCATAGATTGTTTGAATCTCATGCACTTGTTGTTAATCAATTATCTTCGACATCTATTCCTAGCAATGTATAGGATACCTTGACAGATCCAAAATGAAAACAAGCTATGAATGAGGAGTTAAAAGCCTTGCAAAAAAATGAAACGTGGGACATGATTCCTATGCCACCTAGTAAGAAGGTTGTTGGATGTCGTTAGGTGTTTACTGTGAAACTTAAGGCTGATGGAAGCATTGATTGTTATAAAGCTAGATTGGTTGCCAAGGGCTATACTCAGAAATATATAGTGAATTACTAGGAGATTTTTTCACCTGTTGCTAAGATTAATACTGTAATAATTCTTATTGCCCTTGCTACTCATTGTGATTGGCCTTTACGCCAGTTTGATGTGAAGAATGTTTTCCTAAATGATGACTTATAAGAAGAGGTATATATGGATTCTTCACCAGGAGTTCATTGTAAACCAAGTGATGAGGGAATGGTGTCCTATCTAAAAAAATATTTGTATGGCTTGAATCAATCACCTAGGGCATGGTTTAGACATTTCTCCAAGGAAATGAAAAAATTTGGGTACGCGAGTGCAATTCTAACCCACACCTTGTTTGTCAAACGCAAGGATCGTAAGAATACAGCCTTAATTGTTTATGTTGATGATATGGTGGTTACAGGAGATGATCCGTGTGAGATGGCAAGTCTTCATAAACAATTGTCACTAGAATTTGACATGAAGGATCTTGGTGATTTAAAGTACTTCTTGAAAATTGAAGTTGCAAGATCCAAGCGAGGGATTGCATTGTCCCAACAGAAGTATATTTTGGATCTCCTTGCTGAGACAGAATTGTTAGACTGCAAGCCTGCTGCTACTCCTATTGAGCATAATCACATGTTGGAACTTCTCCCAGATCAGGTTCCGACAAACAAGGGCATGTATCAGGGTTTAGTTGGGAGACTTATTTATTTGTCACATACTAGGCATGATATTGCATATGTTGTCAGTATAGTGAGTCAATTCACGCATAGTCCTAGAATAGAGCACATGAATGTTGTCTTACTTGTTTTCAGATATTTGAATGGCACACCGAGTAAATGTCTGTTGTTTGCAAAAGATACTAGTGAGATGTATGTTTCAGACTATAGTGATGCAGACTGAGCTGGTGATCATACCAATAGGGCATCTACGTAGGGTTATTTTATTTTTATTGGTGAAAATCTAGTAACTTAGCGTAGTAAGAAGTATAATGTAATTACTCGTTCCAGTGCAAAGGCTGAATACCGTGAAACTGCGAATGGTATGTGTGAATTACTGTGGATTAAGAAAGCCTGAAAGAGTTAGGTTTCAGACTTCAGAAACCTATGAATTTGCATTATGATAATACAGCTGCTATTGAAATTGCTCATAACCCTGTACAACATGATAGAACCAAACATGTGGAGGTGGATAGACATTTCTTGAGGGATAATCTTGACAAGAAAATTATTTGATTTCCCTTTGTGTTGTCTGAAGAGCAGTTAGCTGATGTTTTTACTGAAGAATTTTCACATAAACTTTTAATAAATGTTTGGACAAGTTGTGCATGATTGACATCTACGCGCCAACTTAAGGGGGAGTGTTGGCAAGTACTGATATTGTAGATATTCTAAACTCATATTGTAATTAAAATTAATTTATTCTTTATTGTAGTTATTTTTTCCTATTAGGAATATGTCTTGTAGATGTGTACATATATCCAATTCAAAAATGAATGAAAGTATTACATTCTACCCTAAACACTTTAACTTATATTTTTCTAGTATGTGATCGAAAACCTTTGTGGTGGAAGAGTTTTGAGAATTTAAGCATTGCCCGCCTTTATGCGGCTCTGGACTGGAAGTGGCATACAAACTGTATGAGGCTTCGCTACTTCCTTTTAATCTCCCATGCATGGTAGATTAATCGGTCTGCCTATTAGTTTGTGATTTACACCGTACTGGCACAAGTGCATGCAATGGTTTATACAAAGTTCGACTAGGAAGAATTAAACCAACTATATGTACTAATGCATATGCATGTATCCAATTAATGCTTAAGATTAATTATCAAATTGTTTGGCTTTATAGGATTAGTTAGATACAGAGGAGGGGCTGACCGAATAGAATGCAGTTGCGAACTGCCCATGGCTACAAAGTAGCTTCAAATGTGCTTGGAGGTGACAAGAAAAAAGCTGAAGACGTCGAGGGAATAAGCTAGTTTGGTTTTGCATGCATGTAGCACTTTGTTTTATATTGCATGTTTATTCCTTTCTTTTATCATAAGGTGACTAGCTAGATGGAAGAAAACAAGTTAACAAGATCATATAGCACTTTTGTTTTATATTGCAGTATTGCACTTTGCTTTTTTAATTTTTACTCTCTTTTTTTTCTTTTTAAGTTTTCAGTAGCGATTATACATATGTAAGCAGTAAGCTCTGAATATGGCAAGGTCACTGAATATATAATTTAAATTTCTTCCTTAATATATATCCCATGCCATCTGTTTGAGTGAAGGCTAACTAGCTTGGTTTCCTTCAAACAATTAGGTTTGCTAATGCTAGGAACCAGATCAGATTTTAGAATACTAAAGTCAAGGGTACCTATTTTTATTGAGAAATTCTAGTACGTTTTAACAGTTTTTAAAGTTGTAAAATTAATAAAATGAGTAGTTTAACATATAATTATATATTTTAAAAGTTGTAAAAATATTTTTGATCAAGTGATTATTACTATTGAACTAAAATTATAAGAAAAGTACTCATTTTACAATTATTTGAATAAGGACACTACTTTAGTGTGTTAACACAATCTACAATAAAACATATGTTTATAAAATGACCATAAAATAGTAAACTAATTTATTTTTTTAAGGTTTTAATATCAAGTTTAGTTTTCTTATAAGGAACAGTACCAAACATAAATGAGTAAATATTTATTTAAAATTTACAATTTAATCTTGACCATTCTTTTTTTTTAGTTTGATCTAACGCAATTGTAAAATAAAAAGTTATTTATTTAAGTTTGGTACTGTTCCTTATGAGAAAACTAAATTTGATATAACAACCTTAAATAAGTAAATTAGTTTATCATTTTATAATTATTTTATAAACATATTTTTTATTATAAATTGTGTTCAAGCATGAAGTAGGGTCCTTTGAATAAATTGAAAAGTTTATGCATAATATGTGTTAACTCACTGTAGCCTTCACTACCGGAAGAATCACTAAAGCCGACGACATAAAGTCATCGGTCTGTTCAATTACATCGTCGGTTATAGGTATAACCGACGAGGCGTCGTCAGGTATACCATCGTCGGAAATGAACCGTCGGTGATAGTATACCCAATGACAAGGAGCCTCATCTACCCTTAATTATTTACTACTTGAGAATCAAAATTATAATATATTCACTAAAAATATTTACAACATTTAGGATAATATTATCACAATGACCACTTATGTTTATGATTATTTATGATGTTTACAAGTAATTTAATCAAATTTATAATTTTAAAATTTTTTTTTTCAAAAATTATAACTAAATTTTAAAGTAGTAATTACTTAAAAATTAAAATACATAAAAAAAATTACAATCAGATTACCATTTGGACCACAAAATTTGTTGTCAAGTTAGTAAATGTATCATGAATACTTTAGAATTGTTTATATATATATATATATGTTCATCTTGACTTATTGGACATAGTTTTGGGTGCGTGCAAGAGAATAAAAACTAAATTGTCGAAAGAAATTAAATATATATGGTCCTAGCTAGTGTAGCACTTCCCTATTTCTTCTATAACTAAGCGAGTTCTTTCTAATTGGAGTTCAATTAAGAATAATCCACGTACCTAACATATAGGAAAGTCCTAAAGATTTTTGAAAACACCACGTGCCCGATTCATGCATGTATAATTTATACCCACCAAAGCCACACAAATCTCCATCTAATCTGTCTGTACAGTTTTGCTTAGAAAGTAGTCTCCGATGTAGAATCACATCCCTCTGTCGCATGCATTCCAAACACAGAAAGACAGAAAAAGAAAGCTCGATCAGGGAGCAAACCCTCAACATCGCATGGCTATCAATTACGTTTATGATTCCAAGTTTCCAACTCCATTTTACACATGTATCATGATATGATCATGCTGGCTTCTCAAAGTGGCGTGACAGCTGCTGAAGAGGTTCGAGAGACAGTGTTAACGTGCCACAGCCTCTTCTGTGGAAGGAACTAGTCCTCGGAGAAATTTTGTACAATCTGTTAAGTCACGTTGGGAAATGCTAGGCAATGTTACGACTTAGGAGAATGACGTTTGTGGAATAAGTCTCATCGAATTGATAGCTAGGTTTCTAATTATGCATAGACTAATGGTGTATATAGACTAATGGTGTGTGTATGTGTGTGTATATATATATATATATATTCTAATTTGGTGATCAGTTGGGTTCTCAAAATTGTGATTTACCATTTATAACAAGCTAGAACGGTTCCGGTTTTATTGATTTGTGTCCGTTTGTTGATTTGATCTAGTTAGCTATCTTAACGATCACCAAATTGGATGAAACTTTATAGGGTTGATTCCACACACACACACACACACGCGCACGCGCACACACACACACACACACACACACACACACACGCACGCACACGCGCGCGCGCACACACACACACACACACACACACACACACACACACACACACACACACACACACACACACACACACACACACACACACACACACACACACACACACACACACACACACACACACACACACACACACACACACACACACACACACAGAGAACGGTGGATATGTGATTTAGTGGTGGATATGTGATTTAGTGGCCAAATCATTGGCTAAAATAGAAAATCCGTACGGATTGGCTTGGGGCGGATGTCTGCATCCAAAACAACCCGTGTGTGTATGTGTGTGTATATATATATATGTCAACATGTATATATATTGTGCAAGTCCAATGTCTACAACATGAGTGCACAACCTAGCACTACTGGATTATTAACCATTGCCGGCGACTTTTCCATCGCCGGCAATGTTTTTGGACATTACCGGCGATTTTTGCCGGAAAAATCGTCGGTAATGTCTTCTTTTTTTTTAACATTACCGGTGACATAAATGTATGTCGCCGGCAATGTCTCGATGGTAATGTAAAAAAAAAAAAAGACATTGCCGGCGACTTCATTTATGTCGCCGGCATTGTCTTCTTTTTTTTTAAACATTACCGGCGACATAAATGTATGTCGCCGGCAATGTCTTTTTTTTTTTTTTTACATTACCATCGAGACATTGCCGGCGACATACATTTATGTAGCCGGTAATGTTAAAAAAAAAAAGACATTACCGGCGAATTTTCCGGCAAAAATCGCCGGTAATGTCCAAAAACATTGCCGGCGATGGAAAAGTCGCCGGCAATGGTTAATAATCCGGTAGTGTAGGCCGTTGAATACCCCTCGCACATTTGTGGTCCGCACATTATAGAATTACTCTCTAGAATAACACGTAAAGATATCATCATAATATATGACAGCATTGAGCAACGTATTTATATTTTGTTGTCTTGGTAATCGATGAAATGTAAAATGAAGATGCAATGGTTAAATTTGAAAACATTTTGCTTAAGAAATAAGCACATGCAAGTGGTACTCATGCTCCGATAGTCAGTAAGTTTGTGGTCAATTGTGGTCATTTATTGTTAGGTCTGCATCCAACATATGATATTAAATTGTCTTTCAACTATTTTTTAATTACTACCGTTGGATACAGATATAACGACAATTGACTACAACTGACCACAAATATCATTAACCACAAAAACATCATTCATATCATATGAAAAATAATGAAAAAAAAAACTTATAGCATATGAAAGTTATTTTTTACTAAATTATACACAAATAATTGTTTGTTAGTGGAACTCTGTAGAATAAGTTGTTATGCATTTGCTTTATCTTTATCGACTCATGTTGCTTCACCAACACGATCGAGAGAAAAAGAGGTAGCACGTTGTAAAGTTTTGTTCCCATATTTAATCACTCGTTTGCTCTTCTGACACGTCGATAGAGATAGCTAGAGGACTAAGATGATCGAGCATTTTAAACGTGCCCTAATACCTTATTAATCTGAATCTCTCGTGCATATTCGTCGCTCCCTATAAGAAAATTTTAAAGCACAAAGACCAGGTCTCTGTTATTCATTCTCTGATACCTTAATATCTGCTGCTTCGAATTCTGTTGCTTTGTCACTTTTTACTTTGCTTTTTTTCTTTTTCTTTTTGGTTTCAGTAGTGGAGTTTGTAAGGTAGATTGGATTCTCTCTCTCTCTCTCTCTCTCTCTCTCTGTGACAATGACGAAATGCAGCCCGGAGGAGGAGTACAGTTGAACCTTGGCCTTACTCCGGTGACGAACGGTTCTTTACCGCAGATGAGTTAATTTCCAGCTGAAAAGCTATGATGTGAGTTGCTGCATCCCCTTCTCTTCTTCTGTTTTAAAATTTTAATTTAACAATATGCATGTACGTACTCGATCACTAAGATAATAATCGATTCCGGCCAAGAAGTCATGCATACCCCTATCTTCTTCCTTTGTTTTTCTTAGGGATGAGCCGACGACCACGGTGCGGCAAGAACAGATCACCGTTTTTTATGATGGAAGAGTTTATGTTTTCGACATTGTTGAACTTCAGGTAATATAAAAAGTATATATGCTTCTTTATTTGCAAATTATGATGATAAATACCGACAAGTTTATCGGATAGCTAGTCTAGCATATATTGACCGGTAATCTAATTTCATGTAGGTTAGGGCAAAGATATTGTTTGCTATTCGAGAAATGGAAGAAGGTGTCGCATCAGAGAGGTCCTCCAGGGAAGCAATGTCACTGGCATTGCAATCACGAGTACTGTTTGGAAGTCCAGGTGGATCCGTGAAGAAATCTCTTCAGGCATTTCTACAAAACAGGAGGACTTAGATAGCCAATGGAGCGAGACAGCAGATAGATCAAGAGCTAGCAAATAAACTTATTTAAGAGGTGGATATATGTGTATATATATAGTGAGTTATCTAGGAACTCCTCGCTAGATTTGTTAGATGAACCATAAATTAAGTGCTCGATCTCTTTTTCATGACAAATGCTTTTTTTTTTCTGGGGAAGTAAGCATTGCATGCATGATGATATGCATCTTCCCGTTGTACTTTTTGTTTCTCATTTATAAATTATGTAATGCTTAGGCTAAATTATGTAAATCATAAGTGCGTACAATATATACATATAACGTGTGGTACTGTGGTTTTAAAAGATCTTAGTTAGGAGAGATCTTGGGACCCTAAACCCCTTCACATCAGAAGAAGCAAGGGATACAATTAAGCACACTTTACAGCGTAGTGTCACTCTCATTTGCATGACCAAATTTGGCACACTTCATTTATGGCGTAGTCTCCATATATCTTGGCATCTTCTTCGAGTTGCCTCTCTAGCCTCCCATGTTTCCACCCACCTAGCTCACAAGTGATCAGAAGTCGACGGGTCAGCCGGAAATTGGTCCAAGTTCATCGGAGTGTGAGGAGTCCATATATAAGTGTCATTACTCATTATTGTTAAAATATACACGAACACAAAAAAACTTATGCGAAATGGCCTCTCTCTTTTTGAGGTGATCCGAAATGGCCTTTTGATTTGTACACTGGTGGATCCAGATAGAGGCGAGGTTGAGCAGTTGCCCAACCTGAGTTTTTGGGTTAAAGGTGAATATATGTGTTGGGTATGGCTGGATTTGGCAAGAAATGACAGAAAATACGACAAAAATGATGGTGTTTTGGTAAACGGAGAGAAGATGAGCAGGAAGATTCCACTTTGAATAAGAAGGGCTTGGCGACGTCGTTTTACTGGAAAGGAAATTTAGAGCCTTGACAACGTCTTTTGGATTTTCTGTATCTTTTTCTTATTTATTTCACCTCTTCACTTCTGAAAATGTCAAGCGTGCCTAGATTTCTTCACTCTTGCATTACAATTGTGGACTAGGCTAGCTAGGTCTCATCTATACTATATTTAAATATAGAAACAGTTGTTGTCGATCGTAACTACTTTTTTTTGTAAGAGCAAACACAAAAATTGTTATTTTATTGAAAAAGTACATCTATTTGGCTCCAACAGCTCTTGTAAACTGTCTTGTATCCTATAGAAAATGGATAAAGAGGAGAGAGAATCCCTAAATCTATAGAAAACTCAAAATTTGTATAACCATCTAAAAATCTCTAAAATTTATTGCTCACCTACATAATTCAACCTTCTCTCCTCAAAATATGAACAAAAACACATAATTTTTTTTCTCTCTCCTACAATTTATTGACTTGATTTAAGAAATATCCTTATACTCATTAAATTATAGAGATTAACATTTATTTTTTAAGAATAGAATAGAAGAGCTGTTGGAGTTGACCCCAAACAATTATACAAATTTTGTGTTTTAGTCTTGTATAATAGAGATTTTATACAAGAGTTGTTGGAGATGCTCTAATGTTTTAACTAATTAATTAAACATGAATAATTTAGTAAATAAAAAAATATAAACAGAAATAAAATTAATTTTCTTTTCCCTGTTTTAATAGTTAACCTATAAAAAATTGTTCAAAACAGTTATTCGTACAAGAAAAAATTCACGTTAGTTTTGCGCACCCATAGGGTATGTGTTGCTCCCTAATATCTATTATTTCTGGTATCTATTAATTTCAATATTTTTAGCTTCTTTTTTTAAGTCATTTTTTTTATTAATTTCAAGGTTTTAGCTTATCTCTCTCTCTACTCTCTTTGTAAAATCTTGCTCTATTTTTATAACTGTTGATTTAACTATTCTCTTTTTGCTTTTTCAGAATACTAATAATTTAAGAGAAAATTGCTGGTTTGATCACTCATATTTGACAGATGAGACAAAATGATCACTCATATTTGACAAATATTGCTTTGGTCATCTATGTTTTACTTTTTCATTCAGATTTGTCACTTTATCCATCTTAGATGTTAAAAATCACATATGTGACATACACATGCTTTGCTTAAATGAATATTTTTGTAATTATAAAGTTAATAACTTACTTATATGCACATTACAAACAAATAAATATATTTTTTTAATGTCCAAAATAGACAAAGTGACCAATCTGCATGATAATGTAAAACATGAGTGATCAATCTGATATTTGTCAAATATTAATGACCAAACTAGAAATTTTTCCTAATTTAAGATTATTTCGTTTCAAAATCTTGCAAATAACACTCTGATTACATGAATTGTATGGACTCGATTTTTATATTTATGCATTATCATTGTATTGATATGTGTATTATATACATTTTCATCGCGTACATTTACGTTTTTTATTTATTTTTATTTTTATTTTTATAAAATTTACTTTATTCAATCTTGTCCTACTTGAAATTTTTTTTGGATCCGTGGCTGGATTTGTATATATTTTTTATTAGTAAAAATGATTGATTGCTAATTACATTATCATGATAATTAACTCATATAAGTGAAATATATATACTTAGTTTTATGGCAAAGTAACAAGGTAGAAAGTTCTCAAGTCAATCATGTCTCACCATAAACCAAGACTACATTTCAGAATGCAACCACGATCATCAACCGTTAATGTAATATGCACGGTACACTACAAGAAAAACGCATCTAGACTGCGGAGCGTTTCCTTCATCTAGGTGCGTTTTTCGGTCGTCTAAGTACTTAGACGACGGAACCTCTCTGCTCCAAGTTCCGTACTCCAAGTGCTGTCGTCCAAGCACTTGGACGACGGAGACGGTGAATTCCGCGACCCAAGTGCTTACTTGGACCGCGGACAATCTCTGCGGTCCAAATAAGAACCTGGACGACGGAGAACCATTCTCTGTCGTCCAAGTTCTTACTTGGACCGCGGAGTTTTTGATCTTTCTCCGCGGTCTAAGTGATTATTTAATTTTTTAAAATTTACTTTTAATTTGTAGTAAAATATTAGTAATTTAATTAAAATACTCCAATCTCATTTAAATAATTAAATATGTTAAAATTAATTAAATAAAATAAATTGTTAATTACAAAAATAATAAAAATTAATTTGTGCATACATGAAATTAAATATCGTTTGGAATCGGAAAAAAATGATATAATAAACTACACAAATAAACTATTAAAATACTGGAGGAGTAGATGCGCCGTCGAGTCCCCCGCCTCCAGCCGGATCGTCGTCGTCGGGGTATGGGTATGGGTTCGGAGGAGGTTGACATTGTCGTCGAGCCTGATTTTCCATGAGGGCGACGAGTTGGGCTATCTACGCTTCTTGCTGATCAAGCCTTTGACGCATAGATTGATTTTCCTCCCGTGCAAGTCGAGCCTCTTTAAAGGCTGCTTGGACGGCCGCAGCCTGAGTACTTTTCCTCGCCGAACCTCCCATAGATGATGAGTCGGAGGTCGACAAATCTCGAATCACCTTAGGTCTCATCCCCCTAACCTCCATTCCAGCTCTACGACCGTATACCTCATCGGCGATTGCAATTTGGCTCTCCGTTGATAGATGAGGCAGGTCTTCGGGCGGCAAATCCGGGTGTGCAAGTTAAGTGTTGGCACATTCCTCCTGCGCCCGTTCTACCAACCTTGCCTAAATAATAATAATAATAATAATTAAATAATTATAATTAAATAATAACTACGCTAATTAAAGCACATATATATATATATCACTTACGCCGTATTGACTCGCTTCATTCTCGAGCCCAGGCGTCACGTACGCGCTTATGCTAGCATTGAGATAAGGGTGTTTGGAGCCCTTATCCCTGTGTTCCTTGGCTATTTGAATCAGTTGCTTGGCACCGGAGGTATGGTGTTTGTCCTTCTTCCCCCGGTTGGTCTTGTTGATTTCGAAGAATTTCTGTTGGACAACATAAATCATTAAAAAATTAATGAGTAACTAAAATAAAAATAATTCAATTCTCTTAATTTAAATAAAAAAGTAAACACCTTATATTCTTCATCTTGGAAATGGTTACACAACCACTTCCACTCATCTTCCCTATCCTCACGCAGCTCTACGGGGGTAGGCACGGGGCCGATATTGTCGAAATACACATGAAGCCTGTACTTCCAATCACGGTAGATGGAGTTGGCGATTTGGTTGATATGCCTAAGTATCGCCGGTGTGGGATCCACCTCATATTGTTCCTATCAGAAATAAATAGAAAATTATAATCGTATATATTATGAAATTACAATTTTTATTGGTTATTAGAAAATAAATTTAAAATTGTACGTATTACGTCCCGAAAGTTCTTTAAACAATTTCACCTTCTCTTCATCCGGCAACTCCTTCCGAGTAGGGGCAGTTATACGAACCCGGCTACGAATGATTGACCTTATGCTATGCGCTGAGAGACTAGCTAGCTGAGCTGTGGGAGGGCCACCGGTAAATTTGTCGTACGGCAACTCGATCTTTTTCCCGGTCGCCTTGAAATTTTTCTCGGATTTTCCGCCTTTGACGAGACCGCGAGTCCTTTTGGGTTCCGGGTCAGTTGGGGCCCTCCTCACCTTGCACCGGGCGCTATAAATGATAGATTCAAAGGAGGTCGAGGTCGACGACGCCTGAGTACATTCTGTCGAACTGGGCGTCCGACCGGATTGGGCGTCGTCATCACCGGTCGAGATAACTGGGGCAGCAGGAATTTCCCCAATAGGCGATGTCGATGGACCAGCTGAAGGGTTCAGAGAGAGCGCGTTGTTGCCCCCCTCTAAATCCCAACCGACTTGCTCCGCCAAGCGTTGGAGCATAGCATCTTCGGCCTCCTGTTGGGCCTTTTTCTTTCCCGACGGAGCCATTTAAACCTAGGAGTTGTTAAAATACCTGATTACCATAATAATTATATAAAAAAATTTACGATAATTACACCTTAGTATTGAGTGCGCCTAAGATTTAAATAGTGTACACTAACTTGGTGTTTGGGTCGTTCAATGGACGTGCGACACACGCGATAAAGTGTAAACTTTCAATTAATCAGTCTTGGTTCAATCGAAAAACATGGCCAGTTAGGGATAGAGATAACGCGAGAGGCAGGACTAATTTCGACAAAACACCCAGAGGCTGACCAAATCAATGGTATTTACTCTATTAGTGTCGTCTTTCTTAGATCCAAAACCTATCACCAGTCATAACCCGTTTCTAGACACCATGTCCGACATTCAGCCAATCTTTCGAAATTTTACACTCCCTCAAGTCCTTTGCAAACTCCGTCCTCAACCTCGTATCCATAACTTCACTTAGGTTATGGTGTGCGGTGATGAAATCCACACATCACAAGGGGTTAAGGTGATAAGCTAGAAAATGAGGCGTCGTCTATTCCAAAGAGTGCGACTTAATAAACCAAATTTAATTATGTACTGAATTTAAATCAAAGACTACAAATTTACTACAAAATTCTCATAATTATCAATTAATTATTTTTAATAATTCACTAATTTACCATATTTACTACAAATTGACAATATTAGAACAATATTTACAAATTATAATTACATGCAATAATAATCACCAATTATACTATTAATTAAAAAAATATTTAATTATAATAATTATTTATTATTTATCATGCATTTACAATAATAATTATTCATTTACCAATATAATTAATTATTATTACCAATAATAATATATTATTACTAATAATTATTCATTTACTAATAATTATTATTACCAATAATTAATTATTATTATTACAAATAATAATTATTACTAATAATTAATTTTTACTAATAATTATTCATTTACGAATAATTATTATTACTAATATATTACTAATTAATTAACCAATTTACAAATTAATTAATTAGTTTAATAATAATAATGTTAAAAAATATAATTATTACCTAAAAGATGAGCCGCCGGAAAGTTGCCGGAAAGTCACTGGAGTGGAGAGTCGCCGGAGAAAGGGAAACGCCAGAATTTTAGTCGTCAGAGAGTCGCCGAAGGAGGGAGGCCGGAGCTTTTGAGAGAGAGTGAGAGGAGAGGAGAGGAGAAATGAGATGGGATGAGGAAAAGAGAGAATGAGCAGTGGCTATATATAGACTTTCACTTAGACGACGGAGCCCTATTTTCTGTCGTCTAAAAGTGCACTTGGACGACGGAAAATGGCGTTTCCGTCGTCTAAGTCAACCGTTTCAAATTTTTGAAACGGCGCCCAATTAATCGGCGGGACAGTTTCAACCTCGTTAATTTTCGGCACCGTTTCAAATGTTGACTTAGACGACGTAGAATAGATTCTCCGTCGTCTAAGTCAACATTCGAAACGGTGCCGAAAATTAACGCGGTACAATCAACCGCCATAATATTTGAACCTGGACGACGGAGATTGACTATCTCCGTGGTCCAAGTTAAATTTACGTAAAAATAATTTTTAAAATTAATTCGCAAAGAAGTTGCCGATTTGTCATTCGAATGAAATAGTCGTAAAATATCGATTAATGCAATCGTATATATAAACAATTGAATTAGAGACGACGAATAATTTTACGTCTTTAAACTTGTTAAGTATCTACTAATCTTTATGACTTAAGTGTTATTAAGTATATGCTCATTTGCATATCGATATTAACGAAATTGAATTTGGACAAAACAACCGTTGGATATATTCGCCGTAAGATAATATATAATTAGAATAATTTTCAGAAAATAATAAGTTCGTGAAGGGTTTCATCGGCACAGTCAACCGCAAAACCGAGATTTTGACAAACCGGAAACGTGGATATATGACATTTTGGAACTCCTATTTTGTAACCGTCGAAGCTCACACCCCAAGAATTGTTTACTCTATAGTCTTGATGAAAAGAATATGCATTGGGAGATGGTCTAGATGGTCGTTGTCTTTGATAAAATTACGAAATCTGAACTTGGACGACGCAAATGAGCGTCTCCGTCGTCCAAGTACTCACTTGAACGACGGAGAATAGTTTTTCAGTCGTCCAAGTCCAAACTTGGACGACAGAGACGCTCATCTCCGTTGTCCAAGTAATAACCCTGAATTTAGGGGTTAGGGCCTAATTGTTTAGGGTTTAGGGTTGTGCTTGACTTGGACGACGTAAAAATAGAGTCTCCGTCGTCCAAGTGTGTCCCTTCAATTTTCTTCTGATTCAATTTGATCGAAAAAATCATTGATCGATCCGATCTGCTCCTCGATCGATCGATCCGATCCGATCCTCGATCGATCCGATCCTCGACTGATCCGATCTGATCTGATCCGGATCGATTAATTAATTAATTTTAATTTACGTATGTCGGTCGAACCGACCATGCATGCACGCGTGTAATTAATTAAGTACAAAATTAATAGTTGTACATACGTACGTACGTAGTCCTCCTCATAATATTTATATTAATTATTGATCGATGATGCATCATATATTACAATAATTACAATAATTAATTACCAATTAATATCCCTCGTCGTTATATTATACTCTTCGTCATAATCGTCATCATCTTCATCCCCGTTATCCGATTGCTCGTCCTCCTCATCATACTCAACATCCTCCGACGAATAACCTGAGTCTTCGTCCTCGTCCTCTTCCTCATCCTGCACGTCTTCTTCATCTACCTCATTAATTGCATCAATAATCTCATCTTCAGTTAGATCTGTACAACCATCAGGCATGGGTAACCGTTCACCATCTTTAACCAGGTCCATTATATCGGAGCAGATGACAGAAATATTAGGCTCTTGATAGGCAGGAATGTCTCTTTCTGGTTCAACAACATCTTCAGTCGCCGGTGTCCCTTCAATTGTCTCCGTATTCCATATTCCTCGATGAGAGATATGGTTCACTATTTTCCACCCTTCACCAGCTTTCAGATCGTCGAGATAGAAAACCTGCCTAACTAAGGTGGCGAAAGCGAACGGCTCATCCTTATACCAGCTTGAGTTTGTATCGACTAATAAAAGTCTCAGGTCTTCCTTTGTACGCTTGAACCATCTGCACTTGAATAGGAAAACGTTGACATCATTACGTAACATAGCCCCGTAATATAGATCATTGTCTTTCCCAACCACTACCCCATTGTTTTGTGTTCTTCTTCCTTCATCTCGGGCCAATGAATGGAACTTTACACCGTTCACAAAACATCCGGGATAAATATAGTGTTTAATCGGCTTCCCTGCTAGCAAGTGCTTTGGCCAGGACCCCCCCCCCCCCCCCCCCCCCCGTGGTTTTCGGATTTTGTAGATCAATCATCTGCGAAAATGGAAAATTTAAAGGTTTACTTTCTACAAACATGATCGATATGTATATAAATTACTAAATACCGAGACATACGTACGTACGTACCCATTGGAATAAATAATCAGGGAACTTCTTCTTAACCATTTTCTCAATCCACGCGAACTCTTGTCCGGATTTAACGCCTGAAGCCTCTCCCTGTATGACATTATGTACGGCTCAACTTCATCACAGTCTCGCAACACTACCTAATGTGCCTCAATAAGTTCTTCCCGTGTTAACGATTCCTTTAATACTCCTCTAAACGGTTGGACGACATTGGTGACGACAGAAAGATTGATGTGGGCACTATGATTGGAGGCAGTGGGAGGTGGTGGATCTTTGAGGTACTTGTTGCAGTAAGTAACACACTCATGCATTAGGTATGTCTCGGCTATGGAGCCATCCGGGGCCGACCTGTTTTTGACGAATCCTTTATACTGTCCAAGCTGTCTACAAAATCAAACGTACAATTAATACATTGTACAATAAGAATAAGTACATATAGCTAATAATCTCCAGTGGAACAAATTATGAATCGAAAAACCTGTATAATTAAGAAATTGTACGTACCTTTCTTGAGGATACATTCAAGTGTACTAGACCGGACCAGAAATGATCACCTGCTCGGGCAGGTGGATCATTAGGTGAATCATGATGTCAAAGAAAGAAGAGGAAAAAATCATCTCTAGTTTGCAAATGATGTGCATAATTTGTTGTTGCAGTTTCACCACATCTGACTTCTTTAATTCTCTGGCGCATAACCTCTGCCACCATCTGCACAATGCCACTATTGGTTCTACGACGTCACGAGGCAAATATGGTCGAATTACCACTGGAATCAGACGTTGCAGCATAACGTGATGGTCATGTGTCTTCAAACCAACAAACTTGTGTTGCGCCTCGTCCACTGCTCCAATTATAGTAGCTGCATACGTAGCCAGATAACGAACGCCCTTAAACCAGTGAAATACAAAACGTCTAAGTGTCGGCTTCACTGTGTAAGGTGCAGCTGGTATCTTATTGTACACTCATTTCCTATCCCTCCTCAACCACAAGGGACGACATAGATTCATTGATTCCAAATCTTTACGCGCTTTAGGAGTATCTTTAGTCTTGAACTTAATACCGAGAATTGTTCCCACCACGCTGTCGCACACATTCTTTTCTATGTGCATCGCGTCCAAGTTGTTCCTCAGCTTCAACTTCGACCAGTAAGGGAGTTCAAAGAATATACTCTTGTGATGCCAATAGCAGAGATCATGTGGAAGAATTGGATTGCATTTCTTTACATCCGCATCATTGGTCAACACACCAAAGTTGAAATAGCTCAACCTCTCTAAAATCTCTTCGCCCGACCAACTACAGGGTTTAGGATCGTTCTCTATCGTCCCGTCGAAATGAGCTTCATCCTGTCGCCACGGGTGGTCGTGAGGAAGCCATCTACAGTGACCCAAGTAACACACCTTCCCCGCGTGCCAACTAGAGTTCACGTCGTCCAAACATATACGACATCCATTATATCCTTTTGTCCTGCAGGCTGCCAACATCTCATACGCTGAAAAATCGTTGATCGTCCACATTATGGCAGCCCTCATCGTGAACATTGTGTCAGTGAATTTGTCATAAGTTGGGACTCCATTTTGCCACAACAGTTTCAGCTCGTCAATCAAAGGTCTGAGGTAGACATCTAAGCACTTCCCTGGAGATTTAGGACCTGGAATTAGTATAGTAAGGAAATTAAATTCCTTGTTCATGTACATCCACGGAGGCAAGTTGTACGGCATCAGAATAACTGGCCAAGTGTTGACGGCGGAGCTATTACTACCCCAAGGATTGAATCCGTCTGTAGATAGTCCGAGTCTAACATTTCTAACCTCTGTAACAAAGTCTCCAAATTCTCTGTCGAAATATTTGAAACCCTCCCCATCCGTGGCGTGTCGCAGGACATTGTCATCTATTCGCTTTTCTGCGTACCATCGCATCGCCTCTGTTGTGTGTAGAGATATGTACAGGCGCTGCAATCTGGGAATCAAGGGAAAATATCAAACAACTTTCACAGGAATTCTCTTTTTCGAATTCTTCCTATTCAGCTCATATCTGCACTGGCCACATACGGAACAATAGTCCAAATCTTTATACTCTTTATAAAAAATCACACAATCATTCGGACATGCGTCAATTATCCTGTACTTTAGGCCGAGGCTGCTCAAGATATTTCTAACCTTATAATGAGATTTAGGAAGATTGTGATCATCAGGAAGCAACTTACATATTTGCTCCTGAATTTCATCAAAAGCATTGATTGACATTTTGTGCTTCACTTTTATCTTCATTTGCTCCATCACATATTGCAACACATTCTCTCGACATCCAGGGAACACCGGGGTCTGAGCTTCAAGTAGCATCCGGTTATACTTATCCATCTCACTAGTGTCAGTGGCCAAGCTAGCTGCGGAGAATGTGTCATCATGCTCATGAGTGGTACTGTACCCTCCCTCTTGGTGTTGGTGTCCACAATGACTAAATCCCGGAAACGCATCATGGACCAAATCTGCAGTTGGGTTGCAAACAGAGGGGCCGGCACCACTGCCGCTGGATGAGGCACCCTGGTAACTGTACCCTGAGCTGAAGTCTGCTGAGCTAAAGTCTACTGCTTCACCATGCTCGCTCCATGTAGTGTAAGCTCGCTCCATGTAGTGTAACTCCACATCATACCATTTTCGTACATGTGTTGCACCATAACATTAACCTCCACATACTGACAATTAAGACATTTCTGGCACGGACACTTGAAACGCTTCTTTCCCTGACCATGTTCTATCACAAAATTCACAAATTCGCTAATTCCATCCATATACCGGACATCACATCTATTCCGCAACTTCATCCAACTCTTGTCCATACTTCTACAAAATTTTATAATTAATTAATTATTACATATTAGTCAATTAACTATTAATTATACGTACTCTACATCAATTACTTTAATATGTCTAGCTAACATACATGCATGTATGTAAGTTTTAACTAAATATTAACCAAATTTTAAAAATCCATACATATATATGTACTACAGGTCTATAATTAACTAATATATATCATCAATTTCCTAACTTAATATATTAATTATATATAATTATATATTAGACGTACTAATTAATTATTAACAATGCAATCAATCAAACGTACATGCAATTAATTATATATATATAAACCTACGTTAATGGTGTTGGAAAATTAACTACGTATGTACGTACCTGGCCTTCTCCGATATATGGCGAATTAATCGATGGTCGGAGCCGAAGATCGATATATATAGTGCTATCTAGCTACCTAGGTAGCTAGCTACCTAGGTAGCTAGCTACCTAGGACGTCGTCGTTTGAATTGCATACACGCATGAGGTGCTGATCAAGACAGGAAGAGATTATGATCTGTTGAGAGACAAGTGAGCGGAGAGGAAGAGAGTTCGGCATCGGCCTTATATAATGCTTCACTTAGACGACGGAGGTATCGATACGTCGTCTAAGTGGCCACTAGGACCACGGCGCGTCGGTCCGTTGTCCAGGTGAGCACCTGGACGACGAAGATTATAGTCTCTGTCGTCCAAGTCCAAACTCCGCGGTCCAAGTTTGGACTTGGATGACGGAGACTATAATCTCCGTCGTCCAGGTGCTCACCTGGACAACGGAGAATTCTCCGCGGTCCAAGTGGAACTTGGACGACGGAGATTATTATCTCCGTCGTCCAAGTTCCACTTGGACCGCTGAGGATTCTCCGGCGTCCAAGTTACACTTGGATCACGGAACTTTTCCGTTTCCGTGATCTAAGTGTAATTTTCTTGTAGTATTAAATTTAAGAAACTAAGTTCACACTAACCGTACCCAAAGTAACCCAAAAACTAATAGAATTATATCTTTAGTTTTTAAAACCTTAACTTAATCCGATAAGAAGCTATTCGCATTTTTTAAATTATTTCTCATTTAAATTTGAATGTTAATTCTGTGGAGCTTTAGAGCCAAAAATAACACTATTAAATCAACCCATGTCCTTTCATCTGCTGATTTGGTTTTTGTATGTACACTTTGTAAAATCATATGGCAGTCAAGATGTGACTCGGTTTTCAAAGGAAAAATTAGAGTTCAACTTCAATTCTAGCTTGTGCTAACTCACAAGTCTCTGCGCTAGCTTCTGTTATTTCTTCCAGAGAATTACATAGTCATGCTCCTACCCCTTCACATTGGACGAGACCAATTTCTGGTGTTTTAATTAAAACTGAATGTGGAGGGTTCACTTGATTCCACCAATGACTTTCAAGGACTAGGTGATGTTCTTCGTGATCATACTGGTAATGCTTTACTAGTTGTTTCAAAAAGATTACAAGGCAGTTAATTTTGACGTTGAAGCTACTGAACTCTATGTTGCTGCTCTTGGCTTGAGGTCCCTATGTCACTCAGAGCATCTGCACTGGAGAGCAGCCGGGCAGATCGTGATCGAACAGGTGGTGGGGCACCGGCGGTTTGCTCAAGCAAACCGGTTTTCCTCCTCGCACCGGTAAGCTGGTGCTCGCCCAGTCAACGGCGAGCTGGTGCTCGTCCAAACGCTCGAGCGTTTCTTGCTCCGGCGTCTGCTCGACCGCCTGGCGGACCCCACGCCACGTGGGTGACGTCAGGCGCGTTGAGTTTTTTTTTAAGGCTGGCGCGTGTAACACACGCACCAGTTAAAAGTTTAAAAAAAATAACCAACCAATCAGCTCAAGCCACGTGGCTTACCGAGCTGTAGAATCAGAAACCAACGGTAACTGAATCCAGACCATCCATTTTGAAAGTGATGCCTCATCCAATGGTCTGAATTTGAACCCAACGGCTACTGTATGGTACTGTAGCAGCAGACTGTCACCAACGGGAAAGACCATCCAAAAAATACCTAAAAAATTTCCAAAAAATCTCAAACTCTCCCAAATATTTGCCTATAAATACTACTTCAAGTTTTGCTTAACCCACACCAATTTGTGCATTTCTTTTACACTTCTCCTTCCATCTCCTCTCTCATTTCGTTAAGCTTTTTATCCAAAACAATGGGCACACATTGGCTTCCTTCCGAAGATTTACAAATGTGTATTTCTTTTGTGCATCATAGCGTTGATGAATATGACGGCAACAAACAAAAGAGGGAGAAATTGTGGGAGACAATTCATGCGGATTATGTGAAAAATTGGGAGCCAACACCTGGTGATCCTCCGAAAGAGCCGAGGACCCGAATCGCGCTTTCGTCTCACTACAACAAATTCAAGCTACTCTTGCAAAAATGGGGCGTATGTTTGTACACGGCACGACAACGTATAGCTAGTGGCACTTCGCTAATGGATGAGGTAAGTTTATTTATTTGTAGCATAATGATGAATTATATTATAATTTAAATTATGTAGCATACATTATATAAATTTGTATGTGTAGCAAATTTAATGTATAAAAATTTAAATAATGTATACAATTTATATATACAATATTGTGCTTCAATTTAAATATATACAATATTGTGGTTCAATTTATATATACAATTTAAATAATGTATACAATTTATATATACAAAAATTTAAATAATGTATACAATTTAAATTTTGTAGCATATATTATTAATTTTGTAGCATAATTTATATGGATTACTTTAATTTTGTAGCATAATTTTGTAGCTAATATAATTATTTTATTAGGTCAAGCAAGCTCAATCATGTTACTATAAGGATAAGAAGAAAGTGTTTACACACTTTGAATGTTGGGAAGTGGTTAAGAATCATCGTTCTTTCATTTCGGTGCTACCAAGTACTCCATCTCCATATGAAAGTAGTGACCAACTTACTCCTTCCGCCGCCGAATCATCTCCAACCATTAATTTGGATGACGAAGAAGTGAATGAGACACCTCAAAGCCACGTGTCCGCTCCCGCTCCCTCTAGTTCGCCTAGACCAATGGGAACGAAGGCGGCAAAGGAAGCGAGGCGACAAAAGAAACAAGGTAAGACTCATATTGAGCAACGAGTTGAGGTTTTGCATACCATTGCTAGTGACCAAGCTTTGTGGCAATCCAAGAGGATAGCGCATAATGAGAGTGAGCTTAATTATTACGCGGAGTACATAGAAATTCAAAGGCGGAATGAAGCAATGGTGGATGAAGAGTTACGATTGAAGAAACTTGCGGAGGAAACGAGGATCATGACAATGGATTTGGAGGCAATGACCCCAATCTCAAAAAGATATTTTACAAAGAGGAAATTAGCCATCCTTAATGAAGGAGAACCTAGTCAAGATCAACATACCGATGAAACATACTCTGATTGTCATCACCCAAGTCGCGTGCTCTTTCCATAGAAGTTATAGTATTGTACTAAGAATAAATCTGGGCTTGGCTCGTCATTTTGTGTAATTTAAATTTAATGTAATTTAAATTTTATGTAATTTAAATTTTCAAGAAATAAAGATGCAATTTATTTATTAAGATGAAATTAAAATACACTTGAAATAAAAACGGAAGCTACATAATTAAACACACATACAAAAATTAAACACACATACAAAAATTAAACACAGCTTAAATATTTAGAGTATCTCGCCGGTTTCCAACCTCTAATTGTGTTTCACCAAGTCCTTCTGAAGCTCTCTATGGATGTAACCAGATTCAAGATCGGCAACACGGTCGTGAAACCTATGTATATTTGTTTCATCTCTACTAATTGGCTCAAAAGGAATTCGATTCCCTTGTTGATTCACCGGCCCATCATAAACCCGGAAAGCCCTTTGCACGTCTTCTTCTTCCTCATTCTCACCCTCATCCTCCACGTACTCTTCTTCAACAATCATGTTATGTAATATGATGCAAGCTAACATGATGGTAGTCATTACCGATTTATGGTGCAATGTACAACTATGACGAATAATTGTCCATCGAGATTGTAAGATGTCAAAGGCCCTCTCCACATCTTTCCGGTATGCCTCTTGTTTCTTTGCGAACAGTTTATCTTGCGGCGTCTGGGGATTAGAAATAGTCTTGACGAATGTAGAGTACCTTGGATATATTCCGTCAGCCAAATAATAAGCGTGGTTGTACCTCTCTCCATGGACTTCATAGACGGCAGTTGAGCCTCTTCCTGAAAGGATCTCCGAAAACACATCCGATAGGTGGAGCACATTAATGTCATTTTTGGCTCCAGGACACCCGAAGAAGCTGTGCCATATCCACGTATCATACGAGGCCACTGCCTCCAAAATAATAGTTGGGCGACCCTTTCGACCTGAGTACGCCTCTTGATAGGCGGTTGGACAGTTCTTCCACTCCTAATGCATGCAGTCGATACTTCCGATCATGCCAGAAAAGCCTCGACATTGGCCTTTAGCTAAGAGTCGCGTGAGGTCTGCCGATGTTGGACTGCATTTCATACACTTGGCTACAAAAATCCTTCATGCATGCCAGAGTAGTCGATTCCCCCATCCTTGTAATTTCTGTGCACTGATCCGCGGCCACCCCATACGCTAACATTCGCAGAGCATCGGTCAGCTTTTGTTCAGGAAGAAGCCCTAGCAATCCAGTCGCGTCTGGTCTTTGATGCCAAGATTGGTCGTGGTTGCAGAGATCCGTCATGATAATGTTGAATCAGTTTCTGCTCATCCTATACCGCCGATGAAATTCTGCCGCCTCGAAGTTGGGACGTTCGATGAAGTAATCAGCCATGAGATTGCGTCCCCTAGATAGCCTCTGTCGCTCATGATTCGGGTTTTTACAGCGACGTGAACCGCTCGGTCGTGAGGGTTCATCGTCGTCTTGTGCTTCCGCCATGACCACCTGATTGATTAATGATTGCTCCATATAGTCATCATCTTCTTGTTGACGTTGTCTCCTCCTGAAAAAATGGGGGAAGCTGAAAGGATCCATCAGAGTGATGAACAAGGAAATGTTGCTAAGTGTTGAGAGAGATGAGTTATCTACTCGGATTCTTGTACATGGTGTGAGGCAACTATGAGTGAAAGATGAGCGTTTTATAGGCAATGATAGATAATCCGATCGTCAAATATGAACACACGTGTCGCATCGTAATTGGTCGAAAATCTTACCGGAAATCTGGTTCAATTATTTTGTCGACGACGTTATCTCGCAGTGACACGTGTCGCATCGTAATTGGTCGAAAATCTTACCGGAAATTTGGTTCAATTATTTTGTCGACGACGCTATCTCGCAGTGACACGTGTCACATCGGAATTGGTCGAAAATCTTACCGGATATCTAGTCCAATTATTTTACCGACAATGACACATAGCGGTGACACATGTCAATTTTTAATTAGTCGGAAATCTTACCTGAAATCTTGTATAATTATTACCGATCAAGACACGTGTCACATTATTATAGGTGATAAATCTATCTGGTAATTCATTTTTAAACATTTCACTACATAACAAAGCTGATTTGCTTGAAGCAAATAGTGAATGAGTGTGTGCAAAACTTGATTTGCTTGAACAAATCTTGGATACATTTTGCTTGAAACAAGATTTGTTTTTACTCTGCTTTTTGCTTGAATCATGGGTGCAGATGCTCTCAGGTTTCACTCATCTTCCTTTAATTTTTGAGATGGATGTACTTGGAGTAATCAATTTTTTATACTTAGAGGATAGAGACAATTCTATTGTGGGAGCTTTAGTCGAAGAAGTGAAGTTTTACACTTGTGTTTTTTGTATTTTAAAATTGGGTAATAGTTAAGCCACAATGACTAACCACGTACTTGATAACTGCGTAATACAATTTTTTATTTCTCAAAAAAAATTAAAAAAAATCAACCCATGTCCCGGTTAAGAAAAGCCCAATAAGTTGGGTGAGGTGGGTTATATTAATAAATGATACTTTTGACTCCGACGGAGGAGGAGTGTCAGAGGCGGTGAGAGTTATCAGTCTTCCAGCTGTTAACCATGGTAAACCTAGCTATGGATTTAGAGAAGAGTAACAGAGGTTGAAGAAGATTCTGAGAACAAAATGAAGCAGAGCTATCTCTATTGATGTATTGTTCTTTAGTCTCACGAGATGATTACAGCCACAGAGTCTATATATATGACAAGAGCAAATCTAAGACTAGTCTATGGTCAGCATTAAGAGATAAAAATATCTACGCCAGCTGTCATTTTCATCTAGGCACATAAACTTCAGTCACATATAAACGAAGCTACAGCTATACAAATATTGATTCTGTTAACAGCCCCCCTCAATCTCAGGTAGGGAAGCTAAACTGAGATTGACACTGTGCTGGAGAAATATAGGAGAATGCAGGCCTTTGGTTAAGATATCAGCAGTTTGCTCTGTAGTGGGAACATAATGCAGCAACAGATCTTGCTTCTGTACTCTTTCACGCACAAAATGAAAATCGTTATCCAAATGTTTAATTCTAGAGTGAAAGACAGGATTTGAAGCCAAAGCAATTGCAGACAGATTATCACACTTCAAGAGAGGAGGTCTAGGAATGCGCACATGCAGATCACACAACAAATGCCTTATCCAGGAAATATCTGCTGCTGTGTTAGCAAGAGATCTATACTCTGCCTCAGTTGAACTTCGAGAGACAGATCCTTGTTTCTTTGACTGCCATGAAACAGGACAACCACCTATATAGATCACAAATCCTGTAGTGGATCGTCTTTGATTTACTTCACCTGCCCAATCAGCATCACAATAGGCACTAATACACACTCCATTGTGCACATTCTTCCCAGTATGACTGAAAAACAACCCTTTTTCCAAGGTACCTTGCAAATAACGCAATATACGCTTAACTGCAGCAAAGTGGACATCAGTGGGATTAGTCATGAATTGACATACGGTGTTTACAGCAAAGGCAATGTCAGGGCGGGTAAAAGTTAGATATTGGAGAGCGCCAACAATACTTCGATATGTTGTTGGATCAGACAAGAGAACACCATCACCCTTTAACATCTGTACATGAGGCAAGCAAGGAGTAACACTTGGTTTAGTATTGTGCATTCCTGCCCTAACCAGAAGATCCTTGGCATATTTTTGTTGACTCAGGAATATTCCGGTTTTAGTCTGTTTAACTTCAAGTCCCAAAAAATATGATAAGGGACCAAGATCCTTCATGTCAAAGACTGAGCTCAACTCATGTATGACATCATGAATACCTTTTGAATCAGATCCTGTTATGACAATGTCATCAACATATAATAAGAGAGCTACCAGTCCAGCAGCACTGTGTTTAACAAAGAGACTAGGATCAGAATGGGAGAACTGAAAACCGAGACCAGGAAGAAAGCTGGTAAACTTCTCATTCCATGCTCTTGGGGCCTGCTTCAAGCCATAAAGTGATTTCTTCAAAAGACACACATGATTAGGAAAATCAGAATCTACAAATCCTTGTGGTTGTCTCATGTACACTTCTTCCTTTAAGTCACCGTGAAGGAAGGCATTTTTAACATCTAACTGCCTTAACTCCCATTTATACAGAGCTGCTAATGCCAAAATAACTCTCACAGTACTATGTCTCACCACTGGACTAAAAGTCTCATCATAATCCAAACCTTTTTCTTGACTAAAACCTTGAGCAACTAGACGTGCTTTATACCGAGATACAGTTCCATCAGGTTTTTTCTTCACTTTGTATATCCATTTACATCCAACAATATTCTTGTGTTGAGGACATGGGACAAGAATCCACGTACCTTGTTTCTGTAATGCTTGTACTTCTTCAACCATGGCCTGCTCCCATTCAATTTTGCCAGCAGCATGCTTGTAAGTTTTAGGCTCGTAGACATCTGAAATTTCAGTGACAGCTGTAAAACCACTAAAATAGGCTAGATCATTGTACTGCTTCTGATGAACTATAGCAGAATAGGCACAGTAGTCTTCAAAAGTTTTAGGCTTCACAATTCCATTTTTAGCTCTAGTGAGCATAGGGTGCTCGTTGTAGTTCTGAGCTTGAATGAATTGCAATCCCTCAGGTAAATTATTCAAGTCTAAGGCTTCTGCATGAATTCCAAACTGATCTCCAACTCCTACTACATTATGCACTTGTGGCCCAGGAGTCTCATCATGACTTTCAACAGCAACCATATTATCAATCTGTGGATCAGGAGCCATAATATGATGATCAGAATTCACATCATCAATATTAGTGGTATTATCACCAAGATCAGTATTAGCAGATTCTCCATTAATAGTATCACGTTCATCAACTCCTCCAGACTGTGAGGAAACAAAGACTGCACTAGAATTTGGAGATACAGAACTATCTTCAACAGTATCCGTAGATGTAGCACTGGTATTCGTAGATGTAGAGCTGGCTTCAATCTCACCCTCAAGGGGAACAACTCCTCCAGGAGCTCTAACACCGGCCACGGGTGATGATGCAGAAGGGACAGGCATCCAAGGAGTAGTGGAAGATCTGGGAGAAGGGACAGACGACACAGAGGACATTTTGGAGTAGGGAAAACTAGACTCACTGAAAACAACATGTCTACAAATCCACAATTTATTTTTGGAAGGACAGTAACAAAAGAAACCCTTATATCCTAAGGCATAACCAAGGAAGACACATTCAGTGGATCTTGGTTCAAGTTTGTCCTGATTATAGGGGCGTAGTAGAGGAAAGCAAGCTGAACCAAAAACCTTAAGAGAACTGACATCAGGAACTGAACCAAAAAGAGACTGAAAAGGTGAAGACATGTGCAAAGATTTACATGGCATTCTATTTATGAGGAAGGTTGCATGAGCTATGGCATGAAACCAGAAAGGTTTAGGTAAAGAGGCTGTAGATAATAATGCAATAGCAGTTTCGACTATATGTCTGTTCTTCCTCTCAGCAACTCCATTTTGCTGAGGGGTATATGGACAAGTGATAAAATGTTGAATGCCATGATTTTCAAGATACTCTTTAAACACCTTACTGTTATATTCCCCTCCCCCATCAGTTTGTAATGTTTGAATAGATGCATGAAACTGATTTTGGACAAAAGCTGAGAATTTAACAAATCTAGCAAAAACATCAGATTTATTGATTAATGGGAAAATCCAAGTAAACTTGGTACAATCATCGATGAAGGTTACATAATATTTGAATCCTTCAAGAGACAATGATGGTGCTGGTCCCCAAACATCTGAATGCACCTTTTGAAAAGGGAGAGCAGAATGACTACTAGACTCAGGGAAGGACAATCTATGCATTTTTCCTTCAATACAAGGGACACAAGGACTACTAGAGCTATCTTTTTGAACCGACAAATTTGATGAATTCAACATTTTGACAATGATGGCTTCAGTTGGATGGCCAAGCCGTTTATGCCACAGAGAGTGAGACACAACAGCACCAACAAAGCCAGAATGAGAGAGAGACTGAATTTGAGGAAGCTTGGGAGTTTTGAAAAGAAACAGACCTTCTCCACTACTCTTTCCTTGGTATAATGGGACCTTGGATGCCTTGTCCTGCACAGAGATATCATTTTCATCAAGCACAATAAAACAATGATTATCTCTACATAACTTGGTGAATGACAACAAGTTAACTGCTAATGTAGGAACATGAAGAACATTCTGCAATTTAAAAATGTGGTTTGATGGCTTGATGTAACCAGAGCCAATATTAGCTATATCCAAACCAACACCATTGCCAATAGTAATCTTACTGTCATTGGAATAAGGCTGTGCAAGAGTGAGATTGCGAAGATCTGCTGTCATGTGATGTGTAGCCCCAGTATCACCAATCCAAATCTCAGAAGAGGAAGAAGGACCTGAGTGACCAACACTGTTGGAAGTACCAGAACTGGATCCATGTTCATACACACTGTGAGCATGAAGAGCAGTGAGAGAGGATGATGGTTCTGCTCCTTGATAGGCATAATTTGACCTATGAGTACAATCCAATGCCTTATGGCCCTTGAGACCACATATCTGACATGTAGGGATAGACAGAGAAGGGTGGCCATTTGGTACATCAGTCCTGTAGAAACAATTAGCTGCAGTATGACCTTTCTTGCTGCAAATTTGACATTCCGGTGCAGGCCCTGTGTTGGTCCTAAAGTTCTCAGCACTAGAGTTAGAAGAACCAGAATACTTGACATTATTTGGATTTTGATAGCAATTGTTAGCCAAATGTCCTTTCTTCCCACATATTGGACATTTGTTAGCTTGGTAGCATGTAGCTAAGGTATGCCCTTTCTTGCCACAGAATGTGCATTCTGGTTTGCCATTACCACCTTCGTAAGTATGAGACTTACCCTTGCTTTTATCAATGTCAGACCAGGACTTCTTAGTGTTATCTCCTTCATCAGAGTATCTTGTGCCAGACTGGTATATATGGCCACCATTTCCTCTTGCAACCATAGCAGACATGGTAGAGGTTGCCTGAAATAGACTGTCAATACGCCTCTCCTTGGAAAGCAATTGAGACCTCAAGTCTCTAATAGAGATGGGATTTTCACGGCCTTCAACAACTGAGCGAATAGTGTCATATTCCTCTGGAAGGCCATTGAGAATCACAATGACAATATCTTCATCAGCAATTGTAACTCCAACAGCAGACAACTGATCCCTTGCACTTTTAATCCTCTGAAGATACTTATCAATGGACTCACTTCCCTTTTTGATAGTCTGAAGCTCAGTTTTAAGTTGCATTATGTTAGCTCTTGAAACTGTTGAGTAATGTTCTTCAAGGATGAGCCAAGCTTGTCTGGCAGATGTAACTCCAATCACCATGTCCTGAACATCATCTTCTAGTGTAGACATGAGGAAGCTCAGCAACGCCTTATCGGCTTGTTTCCACATTAGATAGGCTTCAGAAACATCACTGGTAACAGAACCATCCTCAGTGAGATTGTATTTTGGAGGAGACACTTCAGATCCATCAAAGTACCCAAACAATCCGCTGCCTTCCAAGATAGACTGAAATAGAAAGCGCCACTTGATGAAATTTCTTTCGCCAAGTCTAGTAGTGATACCACTCCTCAAGGCATTGATCTCAGATTGTGTAGGTCCAGTTGAGACAACAGGACGAGAACCAGACGATGATGATCCACTAGTCATCGTGTTCAATATCTTCTGTAAACAAATAATGCAGCACAATCTAACCACAATTGTATACTTCTCACAAGTTCGCAAATCAACCAGAGAAACACAACAAGAAGATTTGTGCTAGACAAGTCTATCAATAAACTTTCTACAGCAATACTCACAACTTTTACCAAATGTTTCCCACAACTACTTCAATGTCTACAGCAACCTCCACAAATTTTTACGAAATTTACTACAGCAACTTCCACAAGTTTGACGAGATTTTCAGCAGCAAGTCAGATTTTACGAGATTTCTACAGCAACTCCAAGGTTTTACGAAATGTGCTACAATACTCCAAGATTTTACGAGATTTCTACAGCAACTCCAAGGTTTTACGAAATTTGCTACAATACTCCAAGATTTTACGAAGTTTTCTAATCAAGAACTCACAAATCCTCAGTATACAGTCATGATCACAATATAGAGTCAAGTAGTGACATCACCAACATCATTACAAAGCTTCAGAGAAAAGAAATGGACCTGAAACTGATTTCTGAAGGTCAGGTGTTTGATCCAAACCGTGCTTGCAGATTTGAGACGAGCACTGAAACCCTTACACTCGACACTGAGAAAATCGAAGGTTGAAGACGATCTGCGAAAACCCTCGGATGAAACTCGACCGATTGCAATCTAGAACTTCAACGAAACCAGAGAGATGCGGAAGCGTAGCTAACAGGCTCAGAGCTAGGTGAGCTCTGATACCATGTTAACCATGGTAAACCTAGCTATGGATTTAGAGAAGAGTAACAGAGGTTGAAGAAGATTCTGAGAACAAAATGAAGCAGAGCTATCTCTATTGATGTATTGTTCTTTAGTCTCACGAGATGATTACAGCCACAGAGTCTATATATATGACAAGAGCAAATCTAAGACTAGTCTATGGTCAGCATTAAGAGATAAAAATATCTACGCCAGCTGTCATTTTCATCTAGGCACATAAACTTCAGTCACATATAAACGAAGCTACAGCTATACAAATATTGATTCTGTTAACACCAGCAACCGCCGAAGTTGCCATGACTGTCCCTATGAACGACACCGTAATTCTCCGAGAACGGCTCCACGAAGACGAAGAACGACGTCGTCAAAGGAAGCACGAAGAGGCCCTCGAAATCCAATCTCTCAAGCGCATCATCAGCGCCTACCTCAAGTATCAATCTTTCTCTCAGTTCTCAACAGCTTTGCTTCAATTTCCACATTTCTTTTTTATTTGTCGTCTGAATTTTGGACGTTTGATTGAGAATTGTCTTGTTAATAAGACCCAGAAGCTTCAAATGCTTCACATTTGCTTGTTGATTGTAAACGCCACCAGGTTGATTCGCTCGTTAATTATAATCATTGCAGCAATTCTAATGATTATTAGATGTTCGAGCTCCAATATCGAATATTTGTGTGTATAATATCATAAGCATGATGATTTCTTTCATTTTTGTAATGCTGGCAGTTCAAACTTTTGAGCTTTTTCATTGACTGTGTATAACCCTATTTCCTCAGTTTAGATTTGAGTTGTTTTTTTATATGATGTTATATGCAATTCTGTAATGCCGGCCTTTTCTAGCTTTTTATAGATAATGTATGTAGTTTTCTCATATGTTTCCTGTTTGCCATGGAATTGGTTTACAGCTATCCTGAGGCTGCGGAAGAGGACGTGAGAAGATATGAAAGATCTTTCAAAAGGCTTCCACCAGCACATAAGGTAGTATTTTTCTTCCTTCATTGATTGCATTTCCCGTGTTTTACGTGCGAGTCGGCATTCATTTGTCAGAAAGGTATAATCTTTACTATTATCTGTAGTGTTGTGTTGCATTGAGTACCCTGGCATGTATGTGATTGTTTTCCATTCTAAGTGCTACTATCTGCTTCTTTTTTTCTTGGAGTTGATAGCAGTGATTATGAAAAATTAGGGTATTAATTATCTTGAGTTTACTTGGGTGTGCTTATTATGACTGGATAGAATTGACATGGTGGATTCACATCTTTGTCTACCTCAACATGCAAAACTATCTACTATTGCCTGATAAATGTATGCAGTCTTTTCTTTTATTTTGAAAATAGATGGATTGGCATTCCTAGAAAAGTACAAAATTATGCATCAATCTATGTTTCTTCACTTTTCACTCCCCTATATTCTACATTCACTTTCTACCTCTCCATTGATTGCAGGCTATACTATCGCACTACCCTTCTAAGTTTGAAAGACTAAGACGGTAAACTTTCCCAAATTCATCATACTATATAAAAGTTTATTTACTTCATCTAAAATCGTGAAGTGCATCAAAGAAGTTAAATGAGAGCAGATGACACTAACTGAATTATAGCATACTTCTTTTTCAAGTATCCTCTTGCTGTGGTAACTGATGTGACGGTCTATTCTGCAGGTGTATCTCTGCCAATTCATATTTCATATTCGACATGCTTCAGGTCAGTTCCAACTTCACCCCTATCTCTTATTTCTTTTTGAAAGCACTTGTTTTGACTATATTCTGATGTCCTTTTTATATTGCAACATTTTATCACGTGTGAAAGAACTGAGATTTGTTAGCCATACAACAATCTGGTATAATTATCATTGACTTATCTTGACTTCTATTGTTCTGGCGCACTGAACTACCTTGCAGGAGTTTGAACCCCCACTTGATTTGAGTCAAGACACAGATGTTGATGGCCTAAATCTTGAAAATTCCCCATGTAATCATGATGTTGCTGTTGCAACAAATGTTTCCACTTCTCTGTCAACCGGCGCAAGTCAATATATCCATGTCTCCCAAATTGATCAGTCAAATACGGTGGAAGCATGCGGTGCAGTCTGCAATTCTCCAGTAAAGGTGATTTCCATTAAGGTATCTGGATCACTATGTGACAATGTTAGCTTGTCATAAGATAATGAAGTAATAGCACAATGTTCCAATGTATGGACTGTTTCTTCTAGGTCACAGTTTATTTATTTTTGTGTGGAATTTTGACCTCTAAAGATAATTGCAGGAGAAGCAATGTCGTGGTGAGTCCATCAGTGGGAGTGACCCTTCAAACTTTGAATATAACAGAGAGATACAAAATTGTCATGGGGATAAAGCCACCCAATCCAATGGAAATGTGAGGATTTCACTTTATTATGATTTGATTATGTTCTCAACTCCTCTATTATGATTTCACTTGTTCTCAACTCCCCCACCCAAAGGAGTTCACTGATTATGTTTCTCTAAATATAGGTAGCTGTTTGGACTACTAAAAAACTTAATACAAATATTTCTTTGTATTGTGAATTCAGGTATCAGCAACCCGCCCGTGGTTGGATCCAGCGACACAATTACATGTTCCATTAGTTGATGTTGATAAGGTCTGTTGATTCTGGTCAGTGGAAATCTGGTCCACATGACTTCTGGAACAATTGATATACCAAACAAAATTAATCACAATATTGTCCTTTTTTGAGACATATGCGCAAAGTTAATTTGAATCCACATGCTTGGAACTCACTTTTCTCTAATACAGTTATATTTTCCAACTACAGGTTCGATGTATAATACGGAACATAGTTAGAGACTGGGCGGCAGAGGTACTTCATATGTGATATTTATTTCTGGGTTCAATGATATCTCATCTGTGGGTCCAAGATTTAGTTAATAATACTGTAATCATATCTAATACAGGGACAGAAAGAACGTGATCAGTGCTACAAGCCTATACTTGAAGAACTTGATGTACTGTTTGTTGATCGCACTAAGGAAAGGTACTGGTGTTTTCTATTGTTAATGTTGTTTGTTGACCATGGTGGTTTTATTTGTTGACCATTTTAATGGACAATGTAATGCTGTATATTGTCCAAGTATATTTGTCTTTCCATCCTACTTAAATGGGAAAATAATCATATCATATGTTGAACAGCCCTCCTGCCTGTTTAGTTCCTGGTGCTGGACTTGGGCGGCTTGCTTTGGAGATCTCGTGTCGAGGTGTGCATATATTTTGGTTGTCAAAAATTCCGTCTTATATATTCCTACCAGTGCTTACATTTTTATATTCTATGTGTAGGTTTCATAAGCCAGGGAAATGAGTTTTCTTACTACATGATGATATGCTCAAGTTTTATTCTCAACGAGTAAGAATGTCACGACACTTGGTCTTAAATCACATCCTGTAATATATATGCATATATATATGTATAGATATATATATATATATTCTCTGAAGGTATTTCAGTTTCTAGCAAGGGTATTTCTTTGCGATATAATTAGTCTCAAGGTGTTTATCAGTTGCCGAAGTGCTGAGGAGTGGACAATATATCCATGGATCCACAGCAATTGTAATTCCCTTTCAGATGATGACCAACTTCGTCCCATTTCAATACCAGATATTCATCCAGCTAGGTACTCATGCTACTACTTTTGTCTTAGTAATGCAACAAAAGTCTACTTTTTTCTGGTTGAAAAAGGTTATCCATCAGTCATGCTGCTAAAAATGATACGAGATTACGAGTATTACTTTTCTTAAGCATTTTCTTATAAGCTTTAAACAAATCATATGTCTGTAACCTAGAATCATGCATTTACTGAAATTCAGTTGGTAGAGTTGATGGATAGTCTTCAATATCTAATCACTGAGACCTAAAAAGATGACAAAATTGTGTTCAGTTGATTTCTTGATCTAGTACATGCATCATCATTATTTTAAGTTTTCCTCTAGTGCATCTCGCTCACGATTTATTCAATATTGCAAAGTTCATGTCAATCGCATAGTTTTGTCATTTTCATTTTACCTTCTTTTTTTATTATTAATTTTGGAGTTTCATGCAAAGCAGTGCAGGAATTACTGAAGGCTTTTCTATGTGTGGTGGTGATTTTGTTGAGGTTTATAACGATCCAAGCCAAGTAGGTAAGCAATTCAGTATCAGTGTATCTTACTATGGCACTATTTTATTTTCATATATGGAAGATGAAGATGCTTATGGTAGTTTAATTTCAATGGCTTTAGTAAATGGTGTCTTCATTTTCTTGGCTGCTGATGGATTCACTTGTAAATGTTGATACTTGCGTGCAAATCCTGCAGGATCCTTTTTAAATTAACTTCTCTCATCTCTTACGGTGTATATTTGTGGCACTTGCAGGTGCTTGGGATGCAGTCGTGACCTGTTTCTTTATTGATACGGCACACAATATAGTTGAATACATTGAAATCATATCAAGAATCTTGAAAGAAGGAGGAGTAAGTAGTTCTAGTGATTCAGGATGAGTTCTTATTTTGCTCCCCTGTTTTATAGCATTATTGATGCCTTGACTTGTTCATAACAGGTTTGGATAAATATGGGTCCCCTACTCTATCACTTTGCAGATGTATATGGACAAGGAGATGTAAGTTGCAGTGAAGCACATCTCATGTTTGGAGAACTAATGGAGAACTAATCGTATAACTTGTTTTTGTTGGTTTTCAGGATATGTCTATTGAATTAAGTTTGGAGGACGTGAAGAGGGTTGCATTACATTATGGGTTTCATATAGAGGTAACACCTTCAACTTTATTTTATGTTACGTTGGCATATGAAGATGACCATACATGTATAGATTGACTCTTGTTATTCATCAATTCCAGAAGGAAAGGACCATTGAGACTACATACACTACAAATTCCAGATCAATGATGCAAGTAAGTATCCCCAATTCCCCATGTACAGTGGCTTTTCTTTGTTATCTTTGGATTCTTCCTTCGTAGTAGTAGTAGTCATATAGGTCATTTATCTTTCAGTGCTGGCAATCTTAAAGTAACACACAAGGCAATTGAATTGCTGTACATGTCATCAGTATGTCTGAATTATATCAGTTCAAGTTCTCTAATGGCACTCTGAATCTTACAGCTCACGTCTTGTTCCTTTGAGAGCTTTATATTTATGTCATTCCATCCTTGCATGCAGAATCGCTATTACGCTGCTCTCTGGACAATGAGAAAGAGATCAGCAAGACCAGAGCACACCTCTAATTAGCTGTTGCCTCTAAGTAGATTATTTGTGGATGAAGAACTTCGACGATCATTGTGTAATAGCATTCCATTATAATTCATAAAAAAAAATTTATTAATGATCCCTGGATTCCCAGCATGTGTCAACAGAGTTCAATGGTCCTCAGACTTGGCTTTTCATCAGAAATTCCTTGTATCGAGTAAACTCTGTCTGAAGACGAGTTGTTTTTTAAGTAATAACAGGCATACTGATTATGTTCTGCAACTGAGTACAGATACATAATCGACCAAGTACAATTTAGAAAGATGGAGGAGGAACTCTAGTATAATATGGCCACGGAGTGAACAAATAAGTGAAAGAGACTAGCGTCTCCACCTTAGTAACAGATACAGAACTGAAATTGAACATGAGAAAACAACCTGGAACAAAAGGAGTTTGGAAGGTTCTGCAAGACTACCCTGTACATTTCTATCCCTATGCTTCCAGTTCAACACAGAGCACCAAAATAAAGCTCCCAGAAGAACCAACTTCCAGACTCAAACTCCCTTCTAGTGTTCCCATCATATTACACATTTTAGGCATGACTACGAGTTTATCAAAATGACAATCCGTTTTCGCTTTTAGAACAGTAGAGTTGAAGAACAAATAAAAGCGAAGCTTTATAAAATTACTTCGACGAGGATGCCACTCCCCCAAGACACACCACCTTTCACTCGAGCAGATTCACATTCCACCAGTATGCAAGGAACCACAATCAACCATGCATTTATGTTTTCCCAAGATCCTGTAGTATTCCACTATCCCCTTACTGATTCAGAGTTCAATTGACCTCCACCGCCACCATGGGCACTAAGACCAGAAATGGGCATAGAACGATGAGCAAAATCTGACAAAAGCTTCCTTTGATGTTCATTAGTGTGAGGAAGACTAGCACGTAGAAGTTCCACAGGCATTTCACGGTGTATTGCCTTGGTGGCCTCTGAACCAATAACTTCTGAACTTTGCTGGGTCTGTGCATATATTGATTGCAGTATAGTTTCATATTTACTCAGACAGTACTTGGTAAGAAGACCAAAGAATTCATCGAAGGAAGCCTGCCAAAGGGCGCGATTAGACACACTACAGTTCCCAACAGCATGAGGGTCACTCAAGAGTTCGGTGGCCCTTTCAAGGACAGATTTCAATATAATAGCAGCCCCATCTCCAGCAGGGCTTCCAAGTGGGCGAAGCGGTGGCTGCTCTGTCGAACACACGACTGCAACAAGGCAAGCACTTAAAGCACGAAGATCCATACCATTAACACATACACAAACCGTCTTCGCAAGACTGTTAGTTGTATCAGCAGCTGCAGGATCAGATGGGAGACCTCCAAACAGAAATCTCAAATGACGGAATACAGTCATACAGACAATGCGGGCAAGGTCACTGCCAGGGAAAAGAAGCTGAATAAACCTACAAAGGAGCTTTCTGCCTTTGGGAAGTGATACCAAACGTAGGAACACGAGGTCATCCTTAGGAGACGGCCCAACTGCATGACTGCCTTTCCCAAGTGGATCTACAAGCTGAAGTGATGCCGCCAACCCTTCCAGCAGCATTTGCCTCCTTCGCCTGAGTTGAACTCCACCATCTTGGGGCTGACCGGATTGTATGAGTCGATCAATATCATCAACATCAAGAAGGAGACACAGGCCATCTTCAATAGTTATTCTAGCAGCAAGCATAGGTTCCTGTTCCAAAGGCTTCTCAGAGGCATGTTCAGAATTTGCCTCACCAGGGGGAGGATCAACGTCAAGGAGAGGACGAGGCCTGCGGATGGAAGAGAGGGGAAGTCTTCCAAGAGCATCGGCAGAAGAATGAGAATGCTGATCATTACTGTTACGACCTCTGGAAGAGAACTCCCTCAGATGAGATGGGCAGAAAGGGTGTTTCGACCGCAATCCTGCAGCTTTCTTGGAAAGACTTGCCTGGTGGTAGTAGTCATCTATATAGGGGTCGTTGCTATGTGTTGCAGCATGCTGCATTTTAAGAATACTCTCTATCTCTTCGGATGTCATGTGCTTAGATCTGAACTGGATCCACCCACTATCACTCTTCTGACTACCCGTATCAGAGCCTTGAGAAAAACGATTGTGTTTGCCTCTATGTTTAGGTCTATGTTCTCTTATGTCAGGCAATCCATGCATTGCCTTGTGTGAGGGAGAGGGATGAGTATTATATATTTGGGACTGCATTGCAGCAAAATGGGCTAAAGATGGCTGAAGCGGACGGTGCAACCTCTGCTGTTGCAACTGCTGCTGTGCTGACAGTAACTGTGTTGACAAGAGTCCATTTTGATGAGGTAGCTGTTGCTGCAATATATTGTTTAATAGGTTGGAATGATCCCCATGCAGTATTCCAGCATGATTGACCCAATGATTTTGTGACCTGCTGTTGAAAGAGATGGCAGGATTGGTGAACTGAGGCATGTTCGCTCCATAATGCAACCCATGAGGTAGACCACCAGCCATATGCAGATTAGCATTTGTCAAAGAAGAAATATTTGGTGAAGAAAAAGGCGACTGGGAACCACCAGATAGATTTGACAGATGATGCTGTGGTGAGCCCTGCAGCGACTTATTTCCAGGGGGAGGGAATGATGTGAATGCTGATTTGGGTACAATAATTGGTTCACTGGAGTAGTGCTGTAGGACAGGTGGTTTCTCAGGATATGAGGATGTTCTGTGCAAAGGTTTTAATTCTGGAAATCGAGCAGAAGATTGTGGCTGTGATGACCATCTCTTCCCATCCTGAGAACTCTCTGAATCAATCATCTGCTGGTGGTCCAACCAGTTACCAAAATCTGCATCTTGAGCCCAATCGGTAGCAGATGAACCTGAAAGAGAACTCTCCGTAAATAAAACATTGAAAAATACTCTTGAGTATACATAAAAGGTTTAAAATTGAAGGGTCTAATAAGGTGGAGTCACAAATTTAGTATGGGGCTATACCGGAGACGGTACAGTAAGAGAATAAGTAAATAAACATTCCATTGGTCAATCCATAGTCTATTCATGATTAGAGTCTGATTGCTCATTACTGTGATAATTCACGCAATTTACATATCTGCTTCAGATATTTAAATTTTACAGTGAAAATGACAGGCAACATATCTAGTCAATCTTGTATATTCAATATCTAGAAGACAAGTCTAAACAAACACAATCTTATGACAGGTCACATAAATATGATAGCAGCTTTCCAATTAATACATACATAGGATTATAACCAATAAAAAGAGTAGCTTTGAATACCAAAGAAAGTGATTTTTCTTGTTGAAGAGCAAAAAACAAAACATACAGTCTAAGAAAATCACAAGACAAAGTACACAATTTTGCAGTTCTAGCAGGATTTAGAAGATATTCTTTCCTTCCTAATGAAATGATTGATACACATAAGCCATGATGATTCAATTCCACCCAATACAAGTTAACAATGATTACAAGATTACTTGATGTTACATCCTTATTATGTAATGCATTTATAAGGCATGACCAGCTTTATGAATGCGATGAACTTAAAAACCAAAGTAACAGGAAGACATGACAGTTGAAGTACTTACTTTCCCTTGAGAAAGATCCAGAACCTCTATCCCCAATAACACCCGGGTGTCTCGGTCCTGTAACAACTTTGTTCAACTGTACAACAGAAAAACAAATGAAAGGAAACAGACATATCAATATATGAAGCAATACATTGCTAACTGTAATCAAATATCTGTGTATATCTAATCAATTAAAATAACTTTATTCAATAATTCACTACTAAACATCACAACTAGAGCCAAACACTACTACATCAGCCAATCTTTAATGAGAATTTATATTCAACATATGGCCAAATAAAAGGAGAATCACTTAAGACGGATAGTATATATAAATATTAAGGGAATGCTCTATGATAACATTATTATTTACAAACTGGAATTGCATAATAAGATTAGTTGAATTGAAGATAAATGTTAAGAGTGAAAGGATCATGAAGAAAGAAAAAGGTGGAGGAAATGGAAGTTTCTATGCTATGGTTGGCTGGGGAAGAAGAATATCAAACAAGCCCACAAATAAAACTAAGTGAAGGAACGGAAGCTGTTCTATTACAAGGCATGATAATCAACAGGGCTGTCCCATACCCCACCAAATGCATATAAAACCAGTGAATATTTGTAGATAAAACTCCAAAGTTCCATGGAAATGTCACACGTTCATTTTTTTTATCTTTTCAAGAGAAGAAGCTTAGAAAAGTATAAATATATATATATATATTATTCTTTATATTTGCCTTTTGCAACTCATATAGTCTAAAATAAACCATACATAAAATTATAGACAAGAATCTCAAATAAAGGCATGAATAGCCACATTTAGAATGTTCGATTTGGCTCACTCATCAATGTTAAGGAAACTAACCTTTGCAAAAGTAGTTGCCAGATCATCCACATCAGACAGAGATCCCAAACCTAGACCCTACATACAAGAAAACATAGGAGTTAATGAATATGCTTCATATCCCAGAATGTAAGAGTCACAAGTAACCTATAAGCTGCACACAACGTACAACGCACACCAATGTGAACAGCAAACAAACTTTTAGACAGAGTAGTCATCAGAAACAAATTTAACGTGATCAAATCTTGCACAGCGGCTTTAGTGCATTGTAATATTCAAAGTGGGAGATCATCTAACCTCATCCTTCTCGAATAAATGGTACTCATTATCAACAGAGCCAAATAAAGATTTTCTGTCATTCTCATCATCTAAACCCCCCAATTCGACTTCTTCCGCCAAATGTTGGCCGAAAAACTCATACTGTGATGCATCGAAGAGTGCATTACTATCTGCAGACAATTGACACAAAGTTAGCCATCCAAACTCGCAGGAGAAGGTGCTGCTAATAATAGTGCAGTGCAATGCTAAAGGTGTACAATTTTCTCATCATTATCAATTGCAACTACACATTTCACCACAGCTACAAACAGTCCCCAACCTTTATTATACCTTACAATTATATCAAGACAAGAACTTTCTTAACGCTAAACATAATCGACAATTGCAAGCGAAGTCTCAACACACCGAACAATAACAAAACTCCAAATTCCCCTCGATTTCATTAAAATCAAATACAACCAAGCTTCCCAAACAGCTTCATAGATATAAAATCAAAAGCATCATACTTAAAAAAGAATCCAAAGCATCTGAAAGAACCCTAATTTCTTCAAATTCAAGCTGCAAAAAGCTAAGCAGAAAAGGAAAGAAAACAAAAACTTGTCATGCAGATGATTCGCCGAATCTTCATCACCTTCGTGTCCAAAATCACAACCGAAACAACAAAAAACAATACCAGATCTCGAAGGCTGAGAACGAGAGCATACCTGAGGAGCTCCGAAGCAAGTCTCTGAAATCCGCGCCGCCGCTACCAGATCTCTCCATATCTCCAGAGAAAGAAAACAAAAGAAGAAACGACGTCGTTAGGGTCCGGGATCACCGCCGCAAGAAGTGGAGGGAGCTGGAGGTTTCCATTCGGGGAGCGTAATTTGCAGAGAGTGGGAGGACCTGGAGAGAAAAATTAAAGTAGAAAAAAGAAGGTTAACCCCTCTCAGAAGAGAGAGGGATATAAACCTGTTGTATGCGGTGCGGGTTCGGTTAGGTCATTTTTTTGGCCAAGGCCACAGAGAGAATGAAGAAGACGACTTTAACATTTCGCGCCGGTGACGTGGCGGGGTGTGATTGGAGGGAGGTGGGGATTGTCGGGCATCAAAGGGAAGCAATATGGGTCGTACGATCTGGTCGTATTCGTATTCACGGCAAATGGGCACTTCAACTTTTTTCATTTTTTGTTTTGTTTTGTGAGGAATAGTGGCACTTGACCTTGACATAGAGATAGTGATGAGAGTGGGAGAAAGCTGTGTGGGGTCAAAGACACACGGTATAATTGTAGGGGGGTTTCTTTTTTGGGGTTTTGTAATGTGTTCATATCCCACTTTGGAAAGATTGAGAAATTTGTATGGAATCAAAAAAAAATAATAATGAAATCAATTAAGACACTACACCAACCATCTGCAAAAAGGGTACCCATCGATTTAGGTCCATGCCCTGCTGTATAAAGATGGTGGTTATTGATGTCAAAGCCTTGGCCTCTCAGTTTTACACAAATCTCTCTCACGCATATATGGCGAGAAACGAACTTTACAACAAATGCTTTGGTCATTTAGGTGCTGCGCAGGCGTGGTCCTTTTCATTTCCTCCTGAAGCCAATACGACCTTATATTTTGACTCACTCTCTGTAGGTGTTAGTATTGCATCATTAGTTGTACGATTAATATACTTATCCACTTAAGCAGGTTAGCAACACCTACCCGACCACACACAAGACCACCAAGGAGGCTCTAACTTCACTCACCATACCGGCCCCATCCGAGCGCGCACGCGCCCGCCAGGCGCACGCTCGAACTCACGGATCACACGCCAGCCAGTACACCAGTCCCACATCGAAGAACACCATCGAATTCCAAACTCAACCACCTATATATGTAAGGTATTTATTACAAGTAAGATCACTCATTCACAACCCACCAATTCATATCCCGGCATCCTAACTTACTCGTTCGCTTGACTGTTATATCTAATACATCATCTGACTTAGGCATCGGAGCGTTGAAGGCGGGCCACCCCGTCTTGACCCCTGACCGCCTGTTTCATTGTTGTATTCTTCTAACAGCCGCACGCGAACACGCACACCCGATCACCCGAAGGAAGAGAGGAAGCATCCGAGAGAAGAGGCAACCGACGGAAGAGAGTCCGCACACACGAAGGAAGAGAGGAAGCACCCGTCCATCCGAACAGCCCCAACGTTCGGACGCACCAGGAGGAGGAATGAGTATTCGTGTTGCTTCTGCCCCATTATGCCCCCGAGCGTAATTCGGTAGAAACAGCTGGCGCCGTCTGTGTGAAGCTTACAAATTGCAAACCTCGTATAAACACCACAAAAATCAAAGGTCCACATGCTCAACCCGGTGACTAAAGACAGCAACGCACCCGATGGGGAGACGCCGCCAGACTCGCAGGGGCGGAATGTACTAGCGACCGACAGGGACGATGGCGATGGACGCATCAGCAGCCTGGTCCAGGAGTTACGGGAGGCGGCGCTCGAGAGAGCAGAGGAGCGCCAAATCCGTCAGAGGTTGGAGGAGCGGCTGGACGCACTCGTCAGCCAGCAGCTGGAACAGCACGAGGAGACCCAGGAGACCACCAGCGAGGAGCAACACCCGTTCGGCAGGACCAGCACCCGGGCGGCCCGAGCGCCCTCACCCATGGAGGAATCGGCGCCCCCGACGAACAACGCACTGGTCCTTCGGAGGATGGAAGAACTAGCGGAGGAAGTCTCACGCCTGCGCAAGGACAAGCTGGCCGGTCAGGGCGGGACGTTCGCCCCCCGGGTCAGTCCGTTCTCGGCGCATATATTGGAGAAGGGAAGGGACCCCCATGCCAAGATAACCAAGATCGCTCGGTTCGACGGGAGCGGAGATCCACGAGCGCACGTGGACGAGTTTCGATCCACCACGGACGGAACCCGGTATTCGGACCCAACCTTGTGTTTTCTGTTTCAGGAAACGCTGGCGGAGGAAGCACGGAGCTGGTTTTAAGAGATCCCGCCAGGATCCATCCATTCATTCATCCACGGACGGACTCAGCCTCGTCGACCCTCGGACGACGGAATGGCGCCAACCGGAGGATACAAGAGGTACCGGGACGCACCAGGGCAGAATAATCAGAGGCCGTTCATCCGCAGCCACCAGGGCAGCCACTACCACCGGGCGAGGGGACCGGCGCAGCAGGGCGCCCGTCTACCACCAGCTTCACACCATCGGCCGACGGGACAGGAGGTCTTTACGATCGACGGGCAGTCGCCCGAGCAGCTTCTCCACCTACATCGATGCCGGCTCCCACCACCAAGCGACGTGACGGTAGCAATGGCCCCGGTCGGCCGAATCCCGAGCATTTGGTGTAAATACCACAACGCCGCCACCCACCACACCAACGACTGCCCCATGTTAAAAAAGGCCCTCAAGGACATGGAGAAGAACGATCGCCCTGCTCCTCCCAGGGCGAGAGGACAACAACGCCAGGCGAACGCCAGGACCCGCGGGACTATCAACACGATATCCGGGGGTAAACGCAAGGAGGGGACGTCGACGCCCGATCGCTCGAGCAGGGAGGTGCTGACGATCGGGGCGGGGAGAGCGCCCAAGGCAGGAAAGAAGGAGGCGCCCATTATTAGCTTCACAGCAAGAGACGAGGAGGAAAGCCCGAAGGACAGCACCCTGCCGTTCGTGATCGACGCGATCATCGACCAATTCCTTGTGAAGAGGGTGCTGGTGGACAATGGGGCGTCCGTCAACGTGATCTATTTCGACGCATACAAGGCGCTCGGAAGGCCCGCTCGCAAGATGACGCAGGACCACGAGTGCGTGGCCAGCTTCACGGGCGAGACATCGTATCCGATCGGGAGCGACAGCCTCCGGGTCAAGGTTGGCGCACCCGACTCCCCGCACAGCGAGATCCGGACGGACTTCATCATCATGGACACCCCTCCCCCTACAACGCCATACTCGGGAGGCCAGGGATCTGCAGGTTGAGGATGATCATCGCGGGATACATGCTCTTGGGACGCTTCCCCACCGAGCACGGAGTCGGATATATCCGGGGATACAACAACGAGGATGCAACGAAACCCCGGGACAAGCATGAGGTCCTCGCCCTGGAACCCGTGCCAGGATCAGAAGTACCCGACGATCCGCGCGACGGGCTGATAGCCGTATCACCCGTCCCCGAACGCGAAGAGCTGAGGACGATTCAGCTATCCCCCGAACACCCGGAGAGAACGGTCCAGATCGGAGCATCGTTGGCTCCCGCGATAGCCGAACGACTGGTCGCGCTGCTGAAAGAGAAGCAGGAGGTGTTCGCCTGGTCGTATAAAGACATGCCCGGGATCAGCACAAATATCATATCCCATCGGCTGAGCATCGGCGCCAGCGCCCGGGTAGTGAAGCAGAAGAGGCGGGCGTACAAAGCAGAGCATTACGCAGCGATGCATGAGGAAGTGGACCGATTACTGGGCATCGGGTTCATCCGGAAGGTGGATTATCCCAGGTGGATTTCCAACGCTGTGATGGTGCAGAAGAGCAACAAGAAATGGAGGATGTGCATCGATTACAGTGATCTCAACAAGGCGTGCCCGAAGGACAGCTTCCCGCTACCAAGGATCGATCAACTGGTGGACGCGACGGCAGGGCACGAACTCCTATCGATGATGGACGCTTACTCGGGCTACAACCAGATCTTCATAGACCCCGCGGACCAGGAGGCGACAACGTTTGTCATGGACAAGGGCCTTTATTGCTACGTTGTCATGCCTTTCGGGCTGAAGAACGCCGGCTCCACGTACCAGAGGCTCATGAACGCGATGTTTCATGGCCTGATCGGCAACATCGTAGACGTGTACGTAGATGACATACTGGTGAAGAGCGTCCAGGCGGTCGACCACGTCCAGAACTTGGGGACTGTACTCGACGTCCTCATCAAGAATGGCATGAGGTTGAACCCCGCCAAGTGCACCTTCGGAGTCACCAACAGCAAGTTTCTGGGGTACATTGTCAGCCAGCGGGGGATCGAAATCGCGCCAGCGAAAGTCAAAGCGATCATTGACATGAAGCCGCCCGTCAAAAGGGTGGACCTGCTGAGCCTCACTGGCAAACTCGCATCCCTGAACCGATTCATCTCGCGCTACTCGGACAGGTGTGCCCCGTTCTTCAAAGCCCTAAGAACCACGAACAAGCACGAGGTTGTGTGGACGCCCGAATGTGAGGAGTCTTTCCTTCAAATCAAGGAGTACCTTGCGTCCATTCCGCTCCTCTCCAGACCCGTCCAAGGGGAAGTTCTGTACCTCTACTTGGCTGCTTCCCTCACAGCCGTCAGTTCTGCCCTCGTCCGCAGGGAGGACTGCACGGAGTTGCCCGTTTTCTTCTCAGGGAAGGGCATGACAGGCGCTGAGACGCGATACCCGACAATCGAGAAGACGGCGCTCGCACTCGTAACCGCTGCCCGACGGTTGAGGCCATACTTCCAGGCGCACAACATCCACGTCCTCACCAACGTACCCTTACGCCAGATACTCCAATCGCCCGATCACAGCGGCCGCCTGGCGAAGTGGGCCATCGAACTTAGCGAGTTCGACCTCGAGTACAAACCCCGCACGGCAATCAAGGGGCAGGCCGTGGCGGACTTCATCACCGAGTATACGGAGGCAGAAGCGGCGCCGGCCCAAGCGCCCGATGGTCCGACGGTAGAAGCGTCCTACAACCCGGAGGTCAAGGAGCGACCGCTGTCGGAGTGGAACCTCTACGTCGACGGGTCCTGCACAAAGAGGGTGAGCGGCGCCGGTATAATCCTAACCGGGCCAGGAGGGGTAAACGCGGAGTACGCCCTCAAGTTCGAATTCAAGGCGACAAACAACGAGGCCGAGTACAAGGCGCTCATCGCGGGCCTGCAACTGGCCAAGAATTCAGAGGCGCCCGATCTCAACATATTCAGCGACTCACAGTTGGTGGTGAGCCAGGTCGGAGGAGAATTCCAGGCAAAGGAGGAGTCCATGATCGCCTATCTGAAGCATGTGCAGGCGCTGATCAAGGGATTCAATTACGTCAACATCAGCCATATACGCCGGGGATTCAACGCGAAGGCAGAAAAATTGGCTCGATTGGCCACGGCGCCCGTGCACACGGGGCCAGGACAGCGTATCGTCAAGGTGCTGCGACGTCCGAGCATCTCAGGAGTGGAGCAGGTTCTGGCAATCGAACCACACGAGCATAGTTACATGGACGTGCTCATCGCTTACAAGACAAGGGGAGAGCTGCCAGGGGATAAGCGAGAGGCCAGAACCATCGTCGCACGGGCGGCCAACTTCAGCGTGCAGGATGGGGCACTTTATCAACAAGGGAAGACTTGGGCAAGCCTCAAATGTGTCACTCCAACAAAGGGCAGCTAGATCTTAAAGGAAATCCATTCGGGCACGTGCAGCCATCATGCGGGCGCCAGATCAATCGCGCACAAGGCCCTTCGGCATGGCTTCTGGTGGCCCACCATCCATGCGGACGCCACGGCACTAACGAGCAAGTGTCACCAATGCCAGCTGCACGCACATCACCACCATGCGCCCGCCGTCCCACTGTCCATCCTCCTGTCGCCCGTTCCATTCGCACAGTGGGGACTGGACCTGATCGGAGAGCTTCCGAAGTCGAAGGGGCAGTATAGATATATGATCGTCATCATCGACTACCACACGAAGTTCATCGAAGCCCAGCCCATGGCAAAGATCACCACGGAGAGGGTGGAACGCTTCCTCTGGCGTTTCCTTTTCTGTCGTTATGGGACGCCGATCAGCATCATCACAGACAACGGGCCACAATTCAACAACCCCAGGCTGGTAGCCTTCTGCAAACGCCAGGGAACGGACCTCATCTTCGCGTCGCCAGCGCACCCCCAGACGAACGGACAGGTGGAAGCAGCGAACAAAATCATCAAGTCTGGCATCAAGAGAAAAATTGAAGATATCGAACCTGGGGACGCAGGTTACGGGCGCTGGCCTGAGGTCATTCCAGAAATTCTATGGTCCATCCGAACGACGGCCAATACAGCTACAGGTGAAACCCCGTTCAGCCTGACGTTCAGAACGGAAGCCGTGCTACCCCTGGAAATTACCCATCAGATCCCACGGATCGAGGGGTACGATCCGCGCACGAACAATGAAGGGCTGAGGCTCAACAATGATCTGCTAGAGGAACGAAGAGACATGGCGCACCTACACAACGCCACGAACAAGCAAAGGATCGCCCGACTACACAATCAACGCATACGGGTCGCCCAATCCAACTGGGGGACTGGGTGATGAAGGCGATCCAATAGAAGGTGAAGGCGCTTCGCCCGTTGTGGGAAGGCCCGTACGTCGTTGACGAGGTGATAAGCGACAGCACTTTCTACCTCAGGGACATGCAGGGTCAACGACTACGCCACCCATGGAACATCCAGCACCTAAGGAAGTACTTTCACTAGATCTTGCTATGTTATACTTTCATCTTTTAAGTGTGAATGTTGTTGCGTTTGTTTGTCCTTACCCCGCCCACCCACATACTCGGGGGACTGGGGATAGGCAGCTCACGTGAATGTAACACTTGGTCGAAATTCCATCCAAAGCAAGAGGGAAGCGCACGTTCGTATGAGTTACCCAAAAGATGCAAAAAAACAGGGAGAACAAGGCACACAAACGGACAGAAAAGAAACTTTATTTGTTCGCCAGATTACAAAAAACAACTAGCGAGAATCAAAAGGCACGAAGGCCCGATTACAAAAAATCTACTACTACAAAGGAAAAGAAAAGGAAAAGCTACTCTACTCCGCCCCTGCATCATCCGCGCCCGCACCACCAGCTCAGCCCGCCAGACCCGCCTGCTCCTCCAGAAAGGCATTGTACTTCTCCATATCCAGGAAGGGTGCTACCACCTCCTGGAACTGGGCGACCTGGACATCGGCCTCAGCAGCCACCAACTCCTTGAACTCCGAAGAATTCTTGAAGCAGACGACCGCCTCCGCTCGCGCCTCCGCTCGCGCCTGCGCCTTCTGAACTTGGGCCTGCGCTTCAGCCATCAAGCGGGACTCCACCTCCGCCACCCGGTTGGCCGCTTCCGCCTTTCCCTCTTCCAGGGCAGCGAGGGCAGTATCACGTTCAGCCTTGTACAGCGCCTCCCGCTCACCCGCCTCCTGGCTTTTTCCCGTCGCCGCCCGGACCTCCTGACGCAGGCGTTCCGCCAGCTGCTCATACTTGCCCAGCTCATACTCATACTTCTTACAAGCATCGGTGAGCTGGCGTATCTCCCCCTGTGCCTCCTCTGCATAGCGCCTGTTGGCGAAGCGCTCGCGCGCCAGGTACATCTTGTGTTGCAGCACCATGCAGAGATTGAAGGCCTTATCCATCTCATCCCTACCATCCTGCAGCACCTCCGGTGCCATCTCATTGACAGCCTTCACGCTCATATCGATGGTCCGCGACAGCGGCGTATAGAAGGCGAACGGATTGGCGGGCAAATTGACGGACGGATTGGCGGCCGGATTATCCGTCCTGGGACGCTTCGAGGGAGGCTCACTGGCTCCTCCCTGCTCCGATACCTGTGGGGGGCTGGGCGGACGAGTGGACGCTTGAGGCATAGGAGAAGAACGAGCAACTATGTGGGGCGTGCGAGATGTCTCCCGCCTGTCCCGTTGATCCTCCCGATCCTGCCGACGTTGGTCGCGGCTGCCCTGCCGTTTCTTAGCACGCTGCTCCGCACGATCGGCCTTGGCATGTGCCTTCGAACCACCAGCATTGCTTAGCAGCGGGCGAGGGGCATCCGCCCGGATGGCTGGAGCAAAGTCAGCCACATCGGGAATGGGGATCCTGGGCTGTGTGGCCTCCCCCAACACCAGACCGCCTCTCCCATCATCCGCCACCTTTCAGACCTTGGCGGCAGTATCTCGAAGGGCGGCCAAGCGGCGCTTGAGCGCATCATCCATATCGATATTCTTGCCAGACATCTTCTTCTTAACTACAAAGACAACAAACGGAAGGTTAGCGACAGAAGAACAGTTGGTCAAAAATCTACTCCTACTCCTAGACAACAAACTACAAGACCCACGTACGCGGCGTCTTGGCAAGATGCGTCTGCTCGATAAGGTCCCAATGGCAGGCGGCGAAGAACGATCTTGCCTCGGGCGCCGGGTCAAATACAAACTTCAGACGGTTGACCCGGGCCTCTTCAATGGGCGTCATCGGATACTCGTTCGTATCAAGGGGATGGAAGGCTTGGGGGACTCGATCAATCAGGTGGGCGTTGGCGGCATACTCGGACGAGAAGGAGCCCAACTCCCAATCACCACCTACCAGGCAATTAATCGTGCGCCAGCAGGTTGAAGAACTCGGCTGGTCCGTCAACCACCACTTCACGCGAGGCTCCACGGTAAAGGTCCCCGAATCCCTCTGGCGCGTGGAATAGCGAAGACGGAAGAAATGAAGGAACTCCGCCCGCGTGGGCTGGTCCATGCCGCTCACCCGAAAGATGTTGAACATGGCCACCAGTGTGCGGGTGAGCGTGGGCCCTCATTGACCAAGCGAGATCTTCAGCAGCGCCAGCATGTACTGGAAGAACGGATGCAGCGACAGCTTGATCCCCGCCTTGAGATGAAATTCACTCAGGCAGACATGACCGGGCGGCGGGCGAGTGAACGTGTCGCCCCCGCCAGGTATTCGCAGCTTCACGGAGTTCGGGATGTGATACTCTCTCGCCCACCTGGCCATCTCTGAGATGGACAGCGCACGCTCTGGCTCCTGGACGGGCGTCCCATCAGGCAACAACCAGTTGGTGGGTCCACCTTCCGCAAATTGAGGAAGTGAATCTCCTCCCTCCACCCTCTCCTCACCCCACGGATTCGCCCCACCCGAGTGCCCGCCCGACGATCCCGATGAGCTCTCCAATCCCACATTGATGCACGCTTGCCTAGCATCCATTGACTGCACGGGAGAGGTATCAGGCATAATACATTGCAGAGGCGTGACACTCAAAACAGACTCATACGACGACGTACTCGACGTACTCGACCCACCCGACCCACAACTAATCCACCCCACCCCTGGAATGTAGATCCGCTCACGTGACTAATCGCTCGGTATCTCTATTGGCTCCATCCTAAAGACGCACGCACGCGCAAACCAACACTTAGCAAAAAAAATCCCTCCCCAAACAGAAACACCAAAACCCACAAAAAATCACCCACAAACAGATCAAACACACCCCACTCAAGAACACACCCTATCCTTGAGTTCAAAACCCAGAAAAACGCAAACCACATAAACAAAAACAAAAACAAAAACAGAGCCAGGGACGAGAGCCTCACCAGATTGAGTTTGTGGGGCTGAGTTTGCACGTCGAGCACGTATTCCGGCAACAAAGGACACGAACACAGAACAGCTCAAGGAGGCAGATCGAAAAGTGATTCCGGCAGAATTTTGGTAAGTTATGAAAGTGATGAAGAAGACGAAAGCCAGGGGAGCCCTATTTATATCACTCGGACGGGATACGCGAACGAACGCCTACCGTCCGTTTTTCGGGTGTCCACCATTGGATCGTGACGCATGGCCCGGGCGGTTTACTTGCCCTCCTAAGTAACCGCGCCAACTCCTCGACTTCCCGCCTCGATTTCAAACCCTAGCACGGTCTCCAATAGCTCAACACGTGGCGCCCATGCCCCACTCCCACGCTCCCACGCGCGTGACGTATGCCCTTTAGGCAATCATGACAATAGCAGCATTTAATGCAAGGGCACGCTAGCATTAAATGAGACGGCTAGCATTTATTACACACCGGTTCCCAGAAAGGTCAAAAGGAATGTCACCTCAAAACGTCTCATCGGAGCACCACCAAACCCAAGGCAAGGACAACACGCCACGATACCAACCATTCATACTAGCGCGTACACCACCCACGCGACCGGGCGCTCGCGAAACACCATCAGGTTAGTACATGTACCACTCGGGCGCCCCGAAAGAGGGCTAACGCCTGAATTCCCTTTTGGCCGTCCCCCGAGTGAAGAGCTGCGTCGTACGAGATGGGGTTCTTCCTCTACGTACGCGCAAGCATTAGCAAGCCGGATCAGGCGGCAGAGGCATGGGGTCCGCCCCCTCTCTGAGCGCGCGCTGAGCCCGATGGGCGGCACGGGTATGGGGTCCGTCCCCTCCGTGAACGCACCGTTACATGATCGAAGAGCAAGCCGGCTGTCATGACAGAGGCATGGGGCCAACTCCTCTCTGGGCGTGCTAAGTCGATGGGCGGCACGGGCGTGGGGTGTTGCCCCTCCGTGTGAGCGCAACGTTAACATTCGACCCCGACTCGGAGCGCCAAGGGCGTGCGGTCCGACCCCTCCTTGCGCGTTCCGGGATTGATGAGCGCGGGCAAAAGTACGCCCTCCCCGGACGCGAAATACAAGTCGGCTGTCATAACGCAGGCATGGGGTATGTCCCCTCTCTGAGGGTTCTAAGCCGAAGAACGGCACGGGTAGGCGGTTCGTCCCCTCCGTAGCGCGTTAATTGTAGGTCGCGGTCTTGATCCCTCCGTTGACGCTACACCGTACGGAACGCCATCCCAACGCCGGTGTTACGAAAAATATTTGCATTCATTCACACATCATACCATACATTCATGCATCATACCATACATTCATACTTGCATACCTATATACCTGTATATCTGTGGTACTTATGTATGTTTACAAGACCGACCCCATCTGGGCGCGCGGCTCCAAAAAATAGCAAGTCTGGTTTGGAGGCCGGGCCCATAGGTACACCAACGCACGAACAGGCAACACCCCACAGGCGCGCGGCTCCAAACTATCAACATCCGTTTGGACGCCGGGCCCAGAAAACACGTACAGGTACATGATTGCACGAACAGGTACACGCTCGGACGCCCAGGTCCCACTCCGTCATGCGAGCCCTTCCTTGACCGGAGAGTTGGGGGACTTGGGGGTTACAGGATCGCACACTACTGCCCAATCAGATAAGTATTCTTGTTAATCGCACGAACCCTTTTTCAACTCCCCAGTCAAGAAAGTTCTCTTTGGCTTGGGGACTTGGGGGACTTGTTAGTATTGCATCATTAGTTGTACGATTAATATACTTATCCACTTAAGCAGGTTAGCAACACCTACCCGACCACACGCAAGACCACCAAGGAGGCTCCAACTTCACTCACCATACCGGCCACATCCGAGCGCGCACGCGCCCACCAGGCGCACGCTCGAACGCACGGATCACACGCCAGCCAGTACACCAGTCCCACATCGAAGAACACCATCGAATTCCAAACTCAACCACCTATATATGTAAGGTATTTATTACAGGTAAGATCACTCATTCACAACCCACCAATTCATATCCCGGCATCCCAACTTACTCGTTCGCTTGACTGTTATATCCAATACATCATCTGACTTAGGCATCGGAGCGTTGAAGGCGGGCCACCCCGTCTTGACCCCTGACCGCCTGTTTCATTGTTGTATTCTTCTAACAGCCGCACGCGAACACGCACACCCGATCACCCGAAGGAAGAGAGGAAGCATCCGAGAGAAGAGGCAACCGACGGAAGAGAGTCCGCACGCACGAAGGAAGAGAGGAAGCGCCTGTCCATCCGAACAGCCCCAACGTTCGGACGCACCAGGAGGAGGAAGGAGTATTCGTGTTGCTTCTGCCCCATTACGCCCCCGCGCGTAATTCGGTAGAAACAGTAGGTTATAGTAGGAGTTTTAAGTTGTACTTGTACTTTGTTTTCCTATCAAAACAAAACGATATGCAAAAAGGACTCAAAAGAAATTCCAAAGGATGAAAGTACTTTGAAATTGTTGACATTATTTTCGATTCGTATGTTATTCTATTTTTTTTAGAAACTCAGCAAATGCTCTGATGATACTTGGGTTTCTTAGAATGAATTGAAGGGAGAAGATTTTTAGAGAAAGCTAGACTGTCGGAGAAAATATTTCGGACGACAACACTGAAAGAGAGACAAAAGAGAAAATTTGCTTCAATTATATTTGATTTTTGAAAAGAACGATTGTTAGGTTTTCTAGAACCAGGTGATCACTTCGATGCTATTTTAATTTTGGAAACAACGGAATTTTATGGGCTTTCATTGTTGTATGACTAGATATAATAAAGTATTCCATTTCAAAAATAATTATGGGAGGGAAGAAAAAAAATTAAAAGCAGAAAAAGATACAGTAACTTAACCATTCTATATATTTCCATACAAACAGCTTTGTTGTGATGTTAACGTAGTTTTGTCCTATTTTGTTGAAAGTAGCCTTGAGAATCTGCGAGATTTCTTTTCTAAAAATCAAATTAATCGATCCAAATTTTATTCTCGTTGACTTCTTTTACAACTTTTACTCTCTATCTCTCTAATCACCGTCAATCACCACCTCTTCCTCTTTAACACTGGAAGGGAAGTCGACGATGGTGAAAGACGACGGTTAGAGAGAGATCGAGGATAAGAATTGCTAGGGAAGTCGACGAGAGTAGAATTTAGTTCGATTAATTTGTATTATGAAAAAGCTACCTCACATATTCTCAAGACTAGTTTCAACAAAATATAAAATATAATAGAGTTGCGTTAACATCACAAAAAAAAAAATATTTGCTCGAAATATATAGATTGGTCGAGCCGTCGAGTTACTTGATCTTTTTCTTCTTTTATTTATTTTTCTTCTCTTTCCATATTTTTTTTCTTCTGAAATGGAATACTTCATTAAATCCTGTCAAACACCAACAAAGCCCATAAAACTTTGTTGTTTTCAAAATCCAAATACCATCAAAGCGATCACTTGGTTTTGAAAAACCCAACGGCCGTTCTTTTCAAAAATCAAATATAATTGATGCAAATACTCTATTTTGCCTCTCTTTCATTGTCGTCAACTCGAAAACATTCTCTCTACGCCTAACTTTCTCTTAAAAAAATCTCCCTTCAATTCGTTTTAGGAAACCCAAATATTATCAAAGCAATGCTTCTCTCATTTGCTCGAATTTTTTTGTCTCTCTCCCGCAGACCTTTTGGGTAAGTTTTCGATTTTCATCTAGTTCGAACAAGAGCATGTACTTTTTAAGGTAACTTTCTATTCATCTTCCTCTTTGCCTCTTAGTCCCAAGTAACCGCCACCTCAGAGCGCCAAACACCCTCACCATCACCATCGAATACAAATCCGAGTCTAAAGTATTGAGATGTGTACTATTCTGTCGGGGAATTGCAAAAGAAAGAAAGAAGGAAAAATGAAGAAAAAAAAAGATCGAAGAAAGAGAAATAGAACAATGGAGGGTTTTTTTATGGCAAAAATTTAACTGTGACTGTGGTACTAGAGTTCCACCGGATTCTCGGCTCGTCAAATTGAAACCCCTAAGTGTACTACACACAAGCTAAATCCCAATAACTCAATCATGACAAACCAAAACCATCGAGACTAATTATTATTTTTAAGGCTGCTCCTTAGCTAACTGGGCACCATCTCTAGGCAAGCACAACGAATTGTCTCCCACCGAGACTAACATTGTCGCCCGGATTCCAAATGAAGAACCACAAGGATGCACGATGTGGTAGCAGGTCCAGTGAATTAGGCCCACTAGACCAAATAGAATTGTTAGAAAAACTGGCCCAACAAAGTAAGGCCCAGTTCTCTTCCAACCCTAGTGACTCAAACTTTGGAGCAGTACCCCGGCTACCAAATGACACTCCGCTGCCTCTACCATTGACCACCAGTCCTCGACCGAGTCGCCCCACCGTCCAACTCGAGATCTCCTCGTCACGATCGTACCCACCGGGATCAACCATTTCCGGCCGGCCCGACCAAATCAGTCGTGACCCAAGCACACCAAAAAAATAACCCTGGCTGGTCCCGGATGCAAGCCACGCCAGCCCTAACACTGCCGCAACACTCGGGGCGGCAAACCTAAGTTTGAGTCACCCTTAGTGAGGCCAACAACGTCCATTCCAAAGACCACCAACCAAATCCACTGCAACACCAAATCCCAAGAAACCGAGATAAATAGTGAAAGAACCCAACCCCGATTTAGTTGCCTAAACCGAAATTAGGCCCTAACGACATCACAACTTACAAAAAAAATTCCAGAGTTTACTTTATAAAACGTATAAACCAAAAACCTGCAAGAAGATTACACTTCACAGATAAATTCTCAGACACACCGTGGACCTCCAATGTCCATCCGGATTTCTCAAAATCCATATATAAAACTAAACTCAAGGTTTACAAGAAATCCAGAAAATATTCAGGAGTATAACTCAAACTGAACAACACTATACAAGTATTCAGAGTGATTTCTAATTACAAAATATACAAGACTAGCAGGTTACCTCAGGAACCTACTAGAAGGAAAGTATGATTTAAACTTTAGGCCTCTTGCGATGACGTGCAACCACGGGAAAGAAACTGCAATCTGGGTGACGAAAACCGAAAAGCTCAGAGGAAAGCATATGAATAATAAAACTGTTAGAGTGAGTGGACGTAAATCATAATATGCCGCATAAATAAATCAAACATGTTTTTCACAATAAATGCACATAAAATCATGCGAGTCAAAACAAACAAACCCAGGTTAAGTGCTCATAAAGATGTAACTCTCTTGGGTACTGTGTGTGTGGAGGCAATAATTTGAGTACATTTTCCTCAAAGTTACAACACACCGGGGTCAAGTGCTCATAAAGACATAACTCTCCCGGGTACTGTGAATCATGAGTCAGGTGCTCATATAGACGTAACCTTCCCGGAGCATCTCGGGGATCAGCCGAGAGGCCATAGCATCGATGCATCCATATATCCATACTCAGTATAAAAATAAATCACATGTGCCTCCAAACCAATGTATGCTCATAAAACGCATAATCATAAATGCATACTCGTAAATGCATAGTTGTAAAGCATACTCATAGACTCGCAAATCCTCTGTGAAAATCAAAGTATGAAAAACAAAGTGTCCACTCACATATAACAACTAGCCCTAAGGCCCGGCGGAAGATCCCTCGCCAAACACTCAATCACGATCATCTGAATAACAGGGATACGATCAATACATATTCGATTTCAACATACAGAGCAAATACTCCAAGAACCCCGCGTTCTCGAAAAGCGTATCGCTCGAAATATCGACGAGGATAACAAAATTCTCAAAATACACCCAAAAAACTCTCGTCCCAAATTAACACACTCACGACTACGATTGGGGCACGATTACGAGCAAAATGACATAAAAATCTCCGAAAACCACAAAAGTTAACCCCCCTCGCCGGAGCTCCGCCGGTAGTGGCAAGGCGCCAACGGTGACATTCCTCAGCGAGCCATACATCAAACTCTTCCTCTCCTCAAGCCCAACCAAACCCCCAAAATCACAAGTCCAAACAACCACCACTGTTGCCGGAATTTCAATCGGGCCAAAACCTCCCCTCCGGCGACCACCACGAGCCACCACCATACACCTCCTTGTCCCAAATTAACAGCCCAAAAAGTATCAAGGGGTTGAGGGAAACCTAACCCCCAACCAACCCGACGCCAAAACTCGCTGGAAACCGCTTCCCCGTCACCGGCGAAATCAAAGAACTTCACCGAGTTCAAACTCCCTCAAAACACAACCAATTCTCACAAATGAATACATGAATCAATAGGAAATCACAAGAGCTTTCTAACCATACCAAGAACACGGCCAGAGGTGGCCGAAAAATCCGGGTCAGATGACGAACTCGAACCGGGTCAATGGAGCTCAAATGGGTTAACTCGGTCAACTCAGTCAACTTGGCCCAAATGTGTAATTTTCTGATTTTTACGACTATTCGATATTTATACGTCGTGAACCGACCAAACCAACAGCTCAGATAACTCCAACACAATCGGATAAGTACGACTAACTCGACGAAAATTTTAAATATTCATTTTATATTCTTCGATTATCCGAAAAATCCTCCGAAACCTCATACGAGCTCAAAATCAAATCCTCTACAATTTCCGCGAAGGAACTTAAATCAAATTTTTGCCCGATAATTTAGTCGTTAACAAACCACATATGCACAACCAACTCGCGATAATCACATGTTGTGCTGATAATAATATACTCAAAGTTCGGGTCGTTACAAATGGATCCGGATACTAAACAATTGAATCCTCCTTCGGCACAAGAAAACAAAATCGCCAACATCAAAACACAAAAAATACGACCAAAACCCATAGGATCAATCGCCGTTGTCTCCATGAAGGAGCTAAGGTACGTCGTCTCATCCCAGCAATGGTGGTGGCTCGGCGTTACTAGGAGAGCTAGGTTTAGAACAATGGGGGGTTAAAAAGTAGAATAATGAGAAATCTATTCTATGAAAGTCAATTTATCTTTATTTCGAATTGGGAGGAGAGAGTCCCAATATCGATTAGTTTCTATTTTATGTATGTAACGATATGTTTTTATGACATCTCTGTAAAAGTTTCATCACTTTAATTTCAAGATCCAAACTCTATTTTGGACCAGCCGGATCGATGTATGTTAGTGGCTCAAAGCACATAAAATTTTGATTAGCTTCAAAGGTTGTATGAGATGATGATGTTTCTAGTTTTCTACCATATTTACTATATAACATTGGTGAACTTACTGTTCACCGATGAATAGTACAATACGTGCGGGGTGTGTCGGTTCTCTCACCTTATCAACAATCACACCATCCCATCTCTCTCCTTCACCACTCATCGCACCATTTCATTACTCTCATCGCACACCACAACCCTGTTGCCGATTATCGCACCATCCCATCTCTCTCCTTCACCGCTCATCACACCATTTAATTACTCTTATCGCACACCACAACCCCGTCACCGATTCTTGATCCTATTATTCCAGGCTCGCGCTTCGATCTGAGGTTTGGTGCGGCTCTGAAATCGTTTGGGTTCTAAGGTCTCCTCTCGATCGTGTGTTCCATCTTCCTAGCAGCTTCCATCTCTCCCTTCGTCTAGGTATTGTATTCTCTCCCACCGATACAGATCTCTCACTCCTTTTACAATGTGTATGTCTGAAGATTTTGTTTTATGTAGTCAAGTTTTGATATGGGTTGTCAAGCTTCATTGCATTCAGAGTTTCAGACTTTGCTTTGCTCACAACTACATTTTTTTTGGGCTTTATCTTATCTGCTCTCTCCCTCTGCAGTCGGCTACTTTTTCTCCGGTTTACCTCCTGTACATCTCCTCTCTCCAGATCTATCATCTGTTTCACCCTCCCGATCGCTCTCCTCTCCACAAACCCTCTTCTCTATTGTTCTCTCTCGCAGATCGGAGCATCCAAGGAAGAATCGGGTAAATCTCTCTATCGATTCCTGATATATTTATCGCTTCTTAATCTCATCTCAGCCTCACTCTTACTCTCATCGCAGCTATTACTATAATGGGTTTTGTTATATAAAAAATTTGGGATAGATTTTGTGTTGGGAAAACATCAGCTCAAGCTTGCTATATATAATTACTTGGTGCAATTGCTTGAATTCACTGTGGAGTTTTGTTTTAATCTATCAACATTTGAATAAAGGGAATGGAGAATCATTTTGTTTGGTGCTTGGGATATGTGTGTGTGTGTGTGTGTGTGTGTGTGTGTGTGTGTGTGTGTGTGTGTGTGTGTGTGTGTGTGTGTGTGTGTGTGTGTGTGTGTGTGTGTGTGTGTGTGTGTGTTGCAGTTTGAATAAAGGGAATGAAGAATCATTTTGTTTGATGCTTTAGAGTGACACACACACACAGACCCAGATCAAATTGCACCCAAAAGTTATGACCCAAAATTGAGAAATGGTAAAAATGTAGTTGTGAGCAAAGCAAAGTCTGAAACTCTGAATGCAATGAAGCTTGAAAACAAGAGTCAAAAAAGGGATATTGGTATTACTTGTCGGTTGTTTAATATATATGTGTGTGTGTGTGTGTGTGTGCTGCAGTTTGAATAGAGGGAATGGAGAATCATTTTGTTTGATGCTTTAGACATATATATATATATATATCTGTGTGTGTGCTGCATTTGAAATCATATTGGAATGTATATAAAGGTGAGTGGGATTATATTTGCTAGGAATGTTGTGTTTCCTTTTGATGAGTGGGCAACTTCTATCATCAATAGGAAAACACTTCCCTTTGGCTGTTAAAAGTGCACACTACATTGGCAAATTAGTTTCCCTTTGGCGATCAATACTGATAGTTTGGTCGTGAAGGCATTTGAAACCTGAAAATGTGAAATGAAACTGAAAGAACATTTGGCAAAAGGAATCTGGTATTCTGGTACAAGGACTGTTGTACAAAGTATCGAACTTTGTTAAAAACTCTAATCGGAGAGCTCCCACATTGTTCATTTCATACTTTCCTAAACACACATAAACACACCATAGAGCCATTGCTTTCATCAAGCAAATGCTAATGCGGATATTTTAGGGTACCATTTTCAATTTTTCATTGATGTCTGTAGGACCCAAGTGAACTATCATCATGAAAATAGTGACCCAAAATATATGTGTGTATAATCAAGATAGATAATCTCTAGGATTCTCAGTGGAAAGATTTAGAGAATGACTAAACTAAAGTTTTTTCAAACAGATATATAGATGTGGAAGGTTTCGTAAATTATATACAGTTATGTAAAGATGATTAAAACAAACTTCGAGCTGGAGATATTTCGTTAATAGAAACTATGGTGTTCATATTGTCTGGTGGTGTGATATTTGTAGGTTGAGAAGATATATATTATTACTGCTGCAATGGGACATGCCTTGGCCACAGAAGTAGTAGGAGTCGAGAGACTGAATTGCTAGCCAAATATGTATATATATATAATCTCATTTCCTTCAATTCCAAGTAATAAGTTTTTGGCTATTGTCTGTGTCAGCGATTGAGCAGTTCTGGATTACTATATAACATTGATGATTCTACTGTTCACCGACGAATAGTACATTTACGTGCGAGGCGTGCTAATTTCCAAGCAAGCCTGACTTCGCTCCTCTTTTCGTTGTTGTTGCTCAAACAGCTTCGCCCCTCTCCCCTCTCTTACATTAACTCATATTTAGCCTCCTTTATATCATATTCGGGAACTGTTTTCTTCCATTGGTTTGTTGTCTTATGTATATCATCTCAGCCCATCATAAATATTCACTTTAATCAATATATATTTTGTCATTCTATAGTTTACAAAATAGAATATATATTTGTAGGTTCGTGATATCGGCTATGGTAACATTCTGGAAGTTAAACTTATCAATAAATTGTAAAGCTATACAATACAGGCCTGAGTTCTATAACAAACTATAGAATATATATTAAACAAACCCAGGTCAATTTAATTGAGTTTGATATGTTTTATAAGTTGACAGAGTTATGTGATTTAGCATTCGATTTCATCTTCTGGGTTGGTGAGGTTTAGATATGTCCATATGAGTTTCCTTCTCTCTTTGATTTGAAGTTTTCTTTCTGTGTTTATGTTTATGGATTCAGATTTCATAGCCACTTTCGAGACCGGCTCTCCGTCGACCCTACAAACCGTCGAGCAATGTAATAACTCTTGCTTTCCTTAATTGATTTTGTGATGCTATATGAGTTTTTAATTGTGTTGAAAATGGGTATTTCTCACTTGAGATTCACTGCCTAAACCCTTCTCTGATTGTTAATTGATTTCTCTATCAATATTTGGCATGTGGGTTCTCATTAATCAGTTGGTATATGTGGGAATCTGAATTCTGGATTTTGATTGGTTTGGTGCTTTGGTTAATCAAGTGAGTGGTGTAGATAGTTAGAGTAGTGAATTCTGGGTCGTGGTATATAAACCTTTGAATTGATAGAGTTAATTTTTGGACATAGTAAAGCTGATAATGTGTACATTTTTTGGTTTCCTTTTTCTTTCTGTTTTTTGTATTCGAACAACAATTTCTGAATTGATGTTGCTGGGGTATGTTAGAGGGTATGTCAGCGTATACTTTGTTGTTATCATTTCTGATCTTTGTGGATTGGATAAAATTAGATAATGGTCATGCAACTAATATGTTTTTCATTATTTCTGTATATTAATCAATATTTGTTGATGTGGATGTTTGTCGTATTAAAATCATATAACGTGGGGACAATTCCCATATATTGATTCAATTAAATTTGTAAATTGTTATAAATTAAATTAGATGATATTCGAATTGGTAACACTTGACTATGAGTTCTGTATCTGCTAAAAGTGATATATATATTTGAATATGGAAAATATATGGTTTGTCTCCTATTTAATAACTGTTTGTTATTGAGAGATTTTTGCTCTTAATTATGGGGATTTTTTTTTATTATATAAGCTTTAGGCATGGAACGAAAAAGAATTGACAATGTTCCGGGATCAATGACTCCTTTGAGTAAGAGGCAACGTTTTTTTCAATCTGTTCTTGAAGAACCAACGACTTGCCATGAGAAAACATTACCTGTGGTAGATCCTACGTCAAGTGTTCCAACAACCATTGATGTGGCTACAAAGAGCAAACTTGGACAAATTTTTTTAAATCAGGGTGATATCCATGGTGATGATGTTGTTGAGCAATGTGTATCAGGTGCCTAGGCTTCTACTCATTTGATCTTTGTGTTTCTAAATTGTTTTGTGACAAACTTGATATGTTAAATGATAATAATTTTGTTTTGTGTAAATTGCAGCAAGCATTCCAGAAGCAATTGTTTCAGATGAAGATAACAATGATGACGATGATGACAATCAACTTATATCAAGTAAGACTTAGACTTAAACTCATGTGATTATTGGGTTTTGTTTACACTTAGACTTGGACTCATGTGATATTGGGTCATGTGTGGCGGTTCACAAATTCATGTTGTCTACATATCTATGTCATGAGATCCTCATTTGTCTTCAAAATGTTCCTTGCTTTTATGTTCTCTTGAGCCAAAATGCCAGCTTTCCAGTGCACTGTTACATCTACCGTATAACAATAATGAGCTATTTATGTGGATTTGCTATTGTAGCAATCAAGCTTTAGTTTTTGAGAGTTGATATTACAGATGTTACTTTTTTTTTTCAAGTCTTAATTTAAGCTTTAGATGGTGTAAAGGTAGAACTTTCATGATTTTGTTGTTGTTCAATTAGAGATTTTTAGTCGTGAGAACCTTCAGTTTGCATGGACTATAGTATTACAGTGGGTACTTTGAAAATTTGTAGTTTATCTCCTTTTAATGTACACTACAACATTCTTACCCATTGCCGGCGATTTTTAAATAGCCGGCAATGTTTTTTAACATTGCCGGGGATTTTTCCGGCAAAAATCGCCGGCAATGTATTTTTTATTTTTTTAACATTACCGGCGACTTAAATGTAAGTCGCCGGTAATGTCTCGATGGTAATGACATTATCGGCGACTTACATTAAGTCGCCGGTAATGTTAAAAAAAAAAAAAGACATTACCGGCGACTTAATGTAAGTCGCCGGTAATGTCATTACCATCGAGACATTATCGGCGACTTAAATGTAAGTCGCCGGTAATGTCAAAAAAAAAAATACATTGCCGGCGATTTTTCCGGCAAAAATCGCCGGTAATGTTAAAAAACATTGCCGGCGATTTAAAAATCTCCGGCAATGGGTAAGAATGTTGTAGTGGTAGGCATCAAAATTAAATCAAGTATATATAGTAGACTATGTGCAATAATGAATGCTTGCTTCTAGGCGTTTAAAAGAACTCACTAAATTGTATTTTCTAAAACTCTTTACATGAAATGGCTTCTTTTTTCATTATCATGCCAATTTGGTTCTTTCTTAAGAAGAATTGCTACTGGCTGGGTATGATGCTTGATTATCTTTGTCATTTTCTATGAATCGCAGGTGTTGGTGTGGGATATTTTGGACAAGCGTCATATCAACAAAGTCGAGCAGGTTAGGAGAAACTTCAATATCATTTATCCAATACTAAGTATTCATCATCAATTATTCACAATTAAACATTATCTAACTTATATTTTTGTGATTTTGATTGCAGGTGTCATTGTTGATTATAAAAATTTCGGTAATGACGCTTATACGTGTCACCATTGCGCTGCCTACTTTTGGTCAGATGAAGCATTACAAAAAAAGAAAAATAACCAATTGATATATACTCATTGTTGTGAAAAAGGCAAAGTTGAACTTCCAATGTCATATCCAATTCCGCATTTTCTTGATGAATTATTAAATCCAAATAATGGTAGAAGAAGCGTATTATTTCGTGATAATATAAGGGTTTATAATTCTATGTTTGCTTTCACATCTATGGGAGCTGATATTCAACATAATATAAACAGTGGAGGAGCTCCTTATGTGTTTAAAATATGTGGTCAAGTGCATCATAAAATGGGTTCTGTTTTACCGTCAGAAGGAAAATCTCCTCAATATGCTCAATTATATGTATATGACACTCAGAATGAAATTTCAAATCGCATGACTGCTATAGATCCAAATAATGTAAATTACAAGATTGATGTTGATATTGTAAAAGGATTGGTGGAATTATTGGATGAATGTAATGAACTGACGAGAGAGTATCGATCTGTGAGGGATGATTATGAGAGTCGTTCGTTGCAAAATTTTGATATGATTATACTTGATCGTGAAAAGAATGACAGCAAACAATATGAACTACCTTCTACTTCTAAAATCGGTGGATTGATTGTAGGTGATATATGTGAGTTTAATTCTAATAGAGATATAATTATTCGATCTAATGGAGGGCCACTCAAGAGAATCTCTAAAATTCATCCGAAACTAATGTCATTACAATATCCACTTCTTTTTCCATATGGAGAGGATGGATTTAAAATAAACATGAAATTAAAGTCGATGCCAGGTGATGGTGATGATAAAAAAAGAAAATTAACCATTAGCAAATTTGCATGCTATCAAATTCATGATAGGGCAGGCCAATCGAGCACTTTGTTAAAAGGTGGTAGATTATTTCAACAATATTTAGTTGATATATATGCAACCGTCGAAGAAAATCGTTTAGAATATGTGAGACATCACCAACCAGAACTGAGATCTGAAACATGGAATAATTTAACTACATTTGCTTCTAATGGAATTGTCGAAGGTTCTGATGTTGGCAAAAGAATTTATCTTCCTGGTTTTCACACAGGCAGTCCAAGAGATATGATAAATAATAACCAAGATGCAATGACAATTTGTAGAGAATATGGTAACCCAGATTTGTTTGTCACTTTCACGTGCAATGTGAAATGGCCGGAAATTTTGAGATATTTTGAAAAAAGACCTGGATACAAAGCAGAAGATCGTCCTGATATTATTTGTCGAATTTTTAAAATAAAGGTGGACGATATGATTGCTTATATTAAAGGTGGGGAACTCTTTGGAGAAGTCTCTGCTCATGTTTGTACAATTGAATTCCAAAAACGAGGGTTACCTCATGCTCATTTATTATTTTAGCTTAAAAATAAATACAAGTGTTATACAGCAGATGATGTGGATTTTATAATTTCAGCTGAATTGTCCGATAAAAATATTGATCCAAAATTGTTTGAAATTGTTAGTCAGTTTATGATTCATGGTCCTTGCGGTCAACTTAATCCATCTTCTCCGTGTATGAAAAACAAATTATGTACGAAGCATTTTCCAAAACCATTTATTTCAAGCACAATTTTTCAAGCATTAAAGTCTCCTCAATATAGACGTCGTGATGATGGTTCATGTTTTGTAGTTAAAAAAGGAGTTGAAGTCGGCAATAATTATGTTGTACCATATAATGCTAATTTGTTATTTAGGTATAATGCTCATATAAATGTTGAATCGTGTTCTCAGTCTATGTTAATAAAATATTTATTCAAGTACATAAATAAAGGACCAGATAGAGCTCGCGCAATGATTCGTGACAATGTAAATGATGAAATCCAAAATTATTTGAATTGTCGATACTTAACTCCTCATGAGTCTGTGTGGCGTTTATTCGAATTCTCCATTCATTCTAGATATCCTGCAGTTCAATACTTGAAGATTCATTTGCCCAATGAACAAACTGTTTGTTTTCATGAATCCAATTCTCTTGAAGATGTGTTAAACAATCTGGGCATAGAAACTACAATGCTAACTGCTTGGTTTATTGCAAACAGGACTTATAAAACGGCGAAGAAATTAACATATACTCAGTTTCCTACTAAATTTGTGTGGAATAATAATCAAAAGTTATGGACACGGAGGAAAAAAAATATCAAGTTCTCTGTAGAATAGCACATGTGCCACCAAATGCCGGTGAATTGTACTATCTCAGAATGCTTTTGAATGTTCAAAAAGGATGTACAAATTTTAGGACAATAAAGACAATCAATGGGAAAGCATACTCTACTTATCAGGAAGCATGTCGAGGTTTGGGATTACTAGGCGATGATAAAGAATGGCTAGAGGCTTTGTTGGAATCTACTTTTACTGCAACTGCTACTCAAATTCGTTATTTATTTGTTACGATTATTTTGTTTTGTAACGTGTCTGATCCTCGAGCTTTACTTGATGCTTATTGGGTTAACATGTCTGATGATATTTCGCACAAGATCAGATCAACTTTTAACATGCCAAATCTCAGTATACCGGATGATGAATTAAAGGATGGTGTTTTACATGAACTTGAGAAATTGTTTAACATGTCCTCCAGTAGTTTAAAAAAACATCAATTGCCAATGCCAAAGTCAAAAGGAATACATGAACTCGAGAATAGGTTTATCAGAGAAGAACTAAATTTTGATTGTGAAGCATTGAAACAAGAACATTTTGACTTGGTCACCAAATTGAATACCAATCAAAAAATTATATATGATGAGGTGATTAAAGCTGTCGAAGAAAAGAACGCAAGATCGTTCTTTGTATATGGTTGTGGAGGTACAGGAAAAACTTTTTTGTGGAATACTATCATTTCAAGATTAAGATCCAAAGGTAAAATTGTTTTGGCCGTTGCTTCATCAGGCATTGCTTCGCTATTACTTCCCATATGCAGAACAGCTCACTCGCGCTTCGGTATAAAACCCGTTATAGATAAAGATTCAAGTTGTAATATAAATAAAAAAAGCCATCTTTCTGCTTTAATTGAAAAAGCTGAATTGATAGTTTGAGATGAAGCTCCTATGTGCAATAAATGAAGCATTGAATCGGTGGATATGACACTCCGTGATATTTTATCAAAAAAAGAAGAACCGTTTGGAGGAAGGACAATTTTATTTGGCGGAGATTTTAGACAAACATTGCCGGTGATACAAGGTGGCAGTAAAGAACAAGTCATTCAACAATCGTTCAATAATTCATATTTGTGGCCTGCCATTACTGTATTTCATCTTACTGAAAATATGAGATTATCGACGATTGGTTTGAGCAGCACAGAAAAAGATGAGATTAAAGATTTTGCTGAATGGATACCACGAATAGAAGAAGGTCGATTAGAATCAAAATTTCCTACAGGTGATCCAGATGTTGGTTGGATTGATATACCGGAAGAATTACTTATTGATCCCACAATTGATCCTATAGAATCAATTTTTCAAGCAACATATCCTAATTTTTTGTACAGATATAACGATGCAAATTATTTAAGGGAGCGTGCCATAGTGACTCCAAAAAATGTAATTGTTCGTGAAATAAATAATTATGCAATTAAATTATTACCTGGCGATGAAAAATCATATTTTAGTTCTGATTCAATTTCATATAATTCAGGTAATAGCGATAATATCAATCTTTTGTATCCTATGGAATTTTTGAACAAGCTTGAATTTAGCGGATTGCCTACGCATGAACTTATATTAAAAATTGGCATGCTGATTATGTTATTAAGAAATTTAGATCAAATACGCGGTCTTTGTAATGGCACCAGGTTAATTGTTACAAAGTTGTTTGAGAGACTGATTGAGGCAAAAATACTTACGGGAAACAACACAGGAGAAAAAGTTCATATTCCAAGGATAGTATTACATGCAACTGAAACTAAATGGCCGTTTACGTTTAAGAGACGTCAATTTCTTGTCCGACCATGTTATGCGATGACCATAAATAAAAGTCAAGGGCAGTCATTAAACCAAGTAGGAATATATTTGTCGGAATCAGTTTTTACTCATGGGCAATTACTTCAAAAAAAGGTCTCAAAATTTTTATAAAAAATAGTTATGATATTCCCAATAATTGTACAAAAAATATTGTTTATAAGGATGTCTTGCAAGGTATATAATTCAGAATTGTTGTAATCACAATAATTGTTTCATGCAACATTTAGAAGACGTCAATTTGTTAGATTGGCGATAGGGATAATCTCACGAAGAGGCTCTGGACGGACTATAGGGATATTTGTTCATCGTATGGTCTCTGTCCTGTCAAAATTTTACTTCCATCATGACATTCTACTTTTCAGATTTCAAAGAAACGGACTCAGACATATGTGTCCATGTTTTGCAGGCCCTTCACTTCAGATAATCACTATTCCGACCAAAGAAACAAGAGCTTATCCTCTCTCTCTATGGAGTCATACTTCAATCGAGTCGCGATCAGAAGTACATGAAAATCAATTTTGGGTCACGATCGGAGGTGCATGATTCCCAGCCTCTTGATCAAGAAGAAGAGATCGTGGTGACAAAGGTCAGTAGTTGATTATGGAGTTGGGTTTTTAGTTCTGCAGTTGTGATCAATTTTTGGTTCTAAATTATAGGGGAATTCTGAAACACTCAAACCGAAATAGTATTAGTGACACCGCCCCAACGGGGCGGGTAGCCACCTAGTACTCTATATTCCCCAACCAACTGTGCTGACCAAAGAAAGGTCAACTTGACATTATACTAATTAATTAAGGTTAGGCTGGTTAGCTTTAATTGAAAGTGGCTCAACAAACAAAACGTACAGTTGGGTGCGCCAGAGATTCTGAATTAGATAGAGCCATAGAGGGCATAGTGACTATTAACTTCTTGCTAGATGGAATTATATATGCATTATGATTTATGAAACAAAACCTTAACTATACTTTAATCTAAGAATTCTCATAACCAGAGTGTACCAAATGGCTTAGTGTATCAAAATTATTGATATATAGATCGACACAGTACGTTGTCCAGAGAATTAGAATCTAAATACATAGTTGTCCACGAAAGCACAACCAGAGGAGTCCAAAGAACAAAATCATATCCTACTTAATTACGTACCTGAAGGCTGAAGCTAGTCGTGTAATTTATAAAAAGCACAGCTTCGAAGCTTCACATGCAGAAGCCGCTGACCTTCACCTCATGCACGTGTTCCCTCTCTCCCTTGACGCTTAATTCTTCCCCTTTCAACTTTTCTACAGATGACTCAGGACTAGGTCCAAAGTCTCTCTCTTGATATCTCTTTCTCAGCTGCTCTCATTCAGAAGCTTCATGTTTACTCATTCTTCATGTTCTTTGGTGGACTGACTTGGTTAACTTACAAAAACAGACATCGATCTTCTATATATATGTGTTCCTCAACAAACACCATTTAAGTAATTAATCCCTCGAACGTTTCGGTCTTTCATTCTTGGTTTCGGTTTCTCAGGTGAGCAGTTCATGTTAATTTCGTGGTTTGGTCATGTTTTTGTTGTCCTCTCATTTATTTATTTGCATTTTGGTTTTCCATAACGTTTGATTCTATTATATTCTGTTCAATTATCTCTTTATATAACTCATTCATTTATAATTTCTGTATGTTATTGCATCTTCATTACGTTTTTACTTTCGGTCGGCGTTTTCGTTCTAGCTAGAGGGTCTTCTTCTATCTGAATTCTCAGGTTGAACTGGTAATCTTTACTGGGTTTACTTCTTTCTGTGTGTGTTTTAATTTGATCGACTAGTCTGTTTCCCTGTTTTGCCAAGACAAGGCTAAAAATGATCAACATGCATGAGTTGAAGGTGGGACCTTTAAGTTTTTGTATTAGCTAGCTTTGTGAGATATTTTCATTCTGAAAGTGGGTTTTACTTGTGAGCCTTTGCTTTGATTCAAGTCGGCAAAAACTCCTTTTATCCTTTATTGCTAGAATACAAGCATAGGACTCATCGATATTCTTTATGCGTTGGCCTAGGAGTTTTTATATATATAACAAATTGAAGAATTGGCCATGGTTTATAGTTTTAAATCGTTCTGCTTCTATAAGTACTAACCAAGAGGCTCACATTCTTTGTAGTAGTCATGGATTTCGCAGATGCAAAAAGAAAGAGCAATTTCCCTGCCAAGTTTTTGGCAGCTGCACTCGTCATTACTGTTTGTTGTTTCGTCTACAAGCAGTCACTTAACAGTGAACCAAACCTGGTATGTTTCTGGTTTTTACATATAACTCGATCATAGTCCTAGGATCTTCTGTTGATCTTTTCTCTCTTCTTCGAACCGGTGTTGTTTTGATCTTTAATGGATGAGAGTCTGGGAGTTGATACTGAAGATATTATGTTTGTTTTGATCTAATATTATGTGCAGTTCTCTTACCACGAAGAAGGAGTAACACATGTATTGGTTACCGGAGGTGCTGGCTACATAGGTTCTCATGCTGCACTTAGGCTCTTGAGGGACTCCTACCGCGTCACCATAGTGGTAAGACAATAAGCTCTTTCTTCATAATCTTGACAAAACAATAATAAGATCGAAAATGCTCGATCCTCAAGTTTTCATTGATTTGAAATTGTTTGTTACAGGACAACCTTTCTCGAGGAAATATGGGTGCTGTTAGGGTTCTTCAAAAGTTGTTTCCACAACCTGGGAGACTGCAGTTTATCAAAGCTGACCTGGGAGATGCAAAAGCTGTATCCTAATGATGTCAACTGAAAACATAAAAAAAATAAAAACATTTGTCTTCTTTTCTTATTATAAACAATGGGTGTTGGACATTCCTTGATTCGAACAATTTAGATCGACAAAATCTTCTCAGAAAATGCATTTGATGCTGTGATGCATTTTGCAGCTGTTGCTTATGTTGGTGAAAGTACACAAGAGCCTCTGAGGTAGTTCATCTCAGCTTCTGAGCTCATTTTACAGATAACAATATGCTTCAAGCTTTAAAGTCAAACCCTTTATGTTCTGCAGATATTATCACAATATCACATCAAATACCCTGTTGGTTTTGGAGGCAATGGCAGCACATAAGGTAAAGACATTGATCTATTCCAGCACTTGTGCCACATACGGTGAACCCAAGACGATGCCGATTACAGAAGAAACAAAGCAAGTAAGAACTCACGAAACATATGTCATCTGCAATACTGTAATTCATGTGTTTGTGCATCAAACCATATTTACATGTGTGGGCACTAATCCTGAATCAAAGATGTGAAAAACATAACAACTCGTTCTCTGTTATGGTCCAACACTATATTTATACATTTATCACTTTCAGGTTCCAATCAATCCTTATGGAAAAGCCAAGAAGATGGCAGAGGATATCATACTGGATTTCTCCAAGAACTCAAACATGGCAGTCATGATCTTAAGGTAGGTGAATCCTGGGTTTCTACACCTCAGCTCAAATTTGTGTTGTTATGTTTCGCTTACTTGGAAGCAGATAAAGTCATGGATCACTTGCTCTCTCCATCATTACTAACATAGATTTGGCTACATATGCAGATATTTCAATGTTATAGGATCAGATCCTGAGGGAAGATTAGGAGAGGCTCCTCGACCTGAGTTACGTGAGCAGGGCCGAATATCAGGAGCTTGCTTTGATGCAGCTCGCGGAATTATTCCTGGACTGAAGGTAATTCATTCCCTTCCCTTCCACCTTTCGGCTAGAGCTGTGTAGAGAAAAATGCTACACTTCAATACAGTATTTGACTTCCTTAATTTGCATATTATAGGTCAGAGGAATAGACTATGCGACACCTGATGGCACTTGTGTGAGGGACTACATTGATGTCACTGACCTGGTTGATGCTCATGTAAAAGCTCTTGCCAATGCCCAGCCTGGCAAAGTTGGCATCTACAATGTGGGAACTGGAAAAGGTTGGAACTCAGCTTCTTTCTTGATTTTCATTTCCCTCATGTCCTTAACCTCTTTTCCCCCTTTCACTTCTCCTGAATTTTCAAATCACTTTGACAACAGGTAGTTCAGTAAAGGAGTTTGTGCAAGCATGTAAGAAGGCGACAGGGACAAATATAAAGGTTGAATATCTAGGCCGAAGGCCAGGGGATTACGCAAAAGTTTATAGTGATCCTTCCAAAATAAGGCAAGAGTTAAACTGGACAGCTCAGCACACGGATCTTCAACAGAGCCTACAGACTGCATGGAAATGGCAGAAAAAACATTTGCATGGTTATGGTATTTAAGTATTAGAGATTAAGAAAGCTTCAGAGATAAATAGGGGAAACCAATATGGTTAACTGGCGTCGCTATACTGATACATGCACATTTCTTACTAGCAATGGTATGTAAAGTCATGGCCAGCTAGAAAATTCTTTCTGGGTTCAGTGAGAGGTAGATCTTCCTCCTACCTCTCTAGATTCATATCTAATTAACAAGCCTGTGGATTTCTATATTCAAACTCAACACAAATAGATTGACGCAGTATCTAATTATCTATATCTTGAGATGGTCATAGATGGTTTTATTTTTTTTGGTTGAGGTTGATATAGATTGTTAAATCAGGGAAAAGTTTAATCTTTTACTGTATAAATAGTTTTGTCTGCATATTATCTGCACATATGCTCAAATCTCTTGGCAATGTATCAGATCTCTATTCTACTGGGCCGTAGTAATTTGTATATGTAATAACAGAACATATAATAAATCAATGCTGGTATATTCACTATATACAGTGTGCTATTAGTATAAGAAAATTGAGAAGCAGTACCATTTATGTAGATGTCAAGAAGGAACTTGTGGTTGTCTTCTCTGTGGCTAGAGACTTCAACACACTGGAAATCTCCCTGTTCTGGGTTGCACTGGATCATCAAATAGAAAAGCATGCACCTGATTTTGGACTTCAACCCAACTGCAGCCGGGTTGTTTCTCCATGTCACTTTCTTTCATTAACAGTCTGACTCTTTCAACCTCATCCCATCTTCCTGCCTCAGCATGCATGTTCGACAAAAGTACATAGTTTGAGGCTCTATCAGGTTCAAGTTCTAAAAGCTTTTCTGTAGCATACTTGCCCAAATTTAGATTCCGGTGTATTCTGGAAGCTTCAAGCAATGCACCCCATATTCTTGAAGTTGCCTTGATTTTCATATCACTCACCATTTCAAAGGCTTCCTCTAGCCTCCCAGCACGGCCAAGCAAATCAACCATGCAAGCATAATGTTCAGCCACAGGTTCAATATGGTGAACTTCAGTCATGCTCTTGAATAATTTTAACCCCTCATCCACCATTCCACTGCGACTGCATGCGGACAACACACCAACATAGGTCACTTGATCTGGATTCACCCCTGCTATTAGCATCTCATCGTAGAGCTCTACTGCCTCGTTACCATACCCGTTTAAAGCATACCCAGATATCAAAGAATTCCAAGAGACAATATCACCATGATTGATATCTTCAAACACTAGGATAGCATTCCTGACTTGTCCACATTTAGCATACATTGTAATGAGGGCATTGCTGACAAACAAATCATTTACATAACCACTCTTCACTGCCAAATGGTGTAATTGCTTTCCCATTTGCAAAGCTGCAAGAGTAGCACATGCACTAAGACCACATGAATAAGTTAACTGATCAGGCTTCTTCCCTTCTTGTCCCATGATTACAATACTGTTCAGTGCATCAAGATATAACCCATTCTGCACATAACCTGTGATCAAAGAATTCCAGGAAATTATGTTCCTCTCACCAATCTCCTGAAAGATTTGAAGTGCTTTGTCCATCTGACCTATGCGAGCATAACCGGTAATCATAGTATTCCAAGAAACCATATCCTTGTTAGTCATTTTTCTGAAAAGAGACAGAGCTTCAGCAATTCTGCCACACTGAGCATAGCCTGTGATCATAGTGTTCCAACAAACACCATCGCGAATCGCTATCTGATTGAAGATCTCACTTGCTTCTTCCATCTTCCCATTCTGAACATACCCAGATATCATTGCCGTTTGTGCTGCAACGTTTTTGTATGGCATCCGGTTGAGTAATTGCCTTGCATTGTCAAGCTGGTCAGCACGAATATATCCATTGATCATTGTAGTCCATGACACAGAATCCATCTCCGGCATATCACTGAATATTTTAACAGCCTTGTCAATCTGGCAATCTTGAACATAGGCTGCAATCATTGCATTCCAAGCAACCACATTTCTACTTGGCATCTGCTGAAACAGTTTCTCAGCCTCTGCTATCTTCCCATTCTGCGCAAACCCACTTAACATTGTAACCCACGAAACAACATTCGGGTCTGGAATCTTCTGAAACAACTTCCAAGCAGAATCCAAATCACCAACCCCAACAAAACCATCCAACACCAAATTCCACGACACCACATTCCTCTCAGACATTTCCTCAAAAAACTTTAACCCCAAACACATTTCCCCATTCTTGGTATACCCAGCTAGCATTGAATTCCAAGAAACCAAATTTTTAACCGGCATTTCATCAAAGAATCTCCTAGCCTCATCAAATCTATTCTTCTTTGAATACCCCGAAATCATGGCATTCCAACATGCCACGTCTCGCTTATCCGGAAGCAATCTGAACAGCTCTCCTGCTCTCTCAAGGTCACCATTGCGCGTGTAGCAAGTTATCATCAAAGTCCATGAGAAAATATCTCTTTCCGGCATGTTAACAAAAAGCCCATAAGCATCTTCCACTTTATTATTATGCAGGTACCCTGCAATCATAGTGTTCCAAGAAACCAAGTTTCTGTGAGGCATTTCGTCGAACAGTTGGCGTGCATTACCAACTCTACCGTTTTTGGCATAGGCAGAGATCATAGAATTGTATGTAACAGTGTTCCTTTGATCCATCTTTGAAAAAACTCTAACTGCTTCTTCAATTCGTCCTGATTTGCCCAACTGGGTAATATTTAGATTCTGTTTGACTATTTGGCTTCCCTTCTCACCAATGGCTCTGAGTTTCATTGGTCTTGGCGTCTTGCTACAGAAGATCACATTCTTTGAAGTTCCAAACTTTATTGTATATTGTAAAGGTCCAGAACGAGACTGTCAAAATTTCAACACCTATTATTAACATTGATCGCTGTTTAACCACTTTCAAAGCTATCCTATAATGAACTCAAAATATTTATCAATGCAGTACAATAGTATATGGGTCAATCCACAGGTAAAAATGAAACTCAATACTCTAAACTACAAACAGACGCGAAAATTAGAATCCTGACAGTCTCGACCACTGATACTAACGTAATTAACTAAAATAGCTAAACTCAACATAAAATCACGAAATTAATACTGGACACTACAGACACAGTGGCGAACTACCAAAAAAAATTTCAATACAATCAGAGTTGGTTTGGTTACCAAATAAAATTCTGCAAAACAGATTGCGAAACTGATGAAACAGTAAACAGATTAACAGTAAAGTAACAATCAATGATAAAAATGGTTAAGGGAAAATGTTATCCACCATTGTCACATCATCTAGACCACAAATGCAGAACCAACATCATGTTAATGTCATGAATGAAAGTTCCCAAGAAGATTTAAAGCTATGAACACAACTTATTACTCAATCCTCACGTTTACAACATTGAATGTTTGCTTATCAATATTGTTTATCCCTCAAAGAATCCAAAGTCAAGGACCAGAATTTACCAAGAGAAAAACATTAAGATTTAGAAAGGGTTTGAGAATCTACAGGGCTTTACAAGTACACTACGGTCGTGTTTTGCTAGACCTAGAGTTTCTTATACCAAGCATGTATGAGTTCTACGATTGAAACTTGAGAAAGGTAATGATCACCAACAACCATCAATTCTCTTAGAATTAGATTCCTAAACATGCATACTAAGCGTGCGCTTAAAGCATACACAAATAAGAATCATCAACGTATAAGCAACAAAGAAATCTCATTCGAATAACAAAAACAATCTTCAATTAACAAGCATAAGTAATCTAGAAAACATGAACGGGGCTTCAAAACAACCCCTTAACAATAGAGTTTAGCTTCTCATGGTAGCCATAAGAGTATGAGAGAAAGATAGAAAAATTACACAATGAATGGCCTCCCTGTTTTTCATGTTTTCTTCTTCTCCTTTTCTCACGGCATGCCTTGCGTCCTCCTTCCCTTCTTCATGTGATTTTGTTTTCCTCTCTTTCATTTGATTTGGTTTCTCATTTATTTAATAAAAACATATTTGGTTTGGGTTATTAATCCCAAATGAGCTGAATCCACATTCCATAAGGCTTTAGTAGTCCATCTTCAAGTTAGACTTGATCCATTTATCTCTTGACAACCCCTTGTTACTCCTCGTTGAGCTAGGAAAGCTCAATTAAATCGTCTTTTATTTATTTACATCCAATTATCTACAAAATGAATAACAATAATAAGTTGCTTAAAAACGTAACAAAAGAACTAAATATAAGATTCGGTTAAGCACATAAACGTTGCATAAAAATGCAACTATTAGACATTTAGCGGTAATTTTTGTAAGATTTTGTGACAATTTGTGTGTGAGTTTGGACTTTGGTGTTAGACTGTGATCAGATGGACTAGCTAGATGGTTAGAAATAACGTTTACTAAGTTCAGAATAATCTAAATGATGAGTAAACATGCAACAATGCTGAAGATTAACAAAATCTTTTGCAGTTGGATTCAAGACTTTTAACTACATCACATTTGGTGCAAACTATTGAGATAAAACTATAAAGGTAACGAAACAAAAATACAAGGTTGATAAGCAGAAAATCAATCGAGTTATGTCTTGGTTATAAGTTTAACGAAAAAAAATACAGTTTTAAAGATTGAAGTGTCAAAGTAGTCTATGCCCATATGGCCAATAGAGACATGCAACCAGCACCAAAAAGAAATGCAAGATGAGCCCAAACGTGAAGTTTTCCATTCTTCTGCATTTTAGGGCTCATAAAGCCAGCTGCTAGCAGATCAACTAGTGCCATATAGATCAAAAAAACCGACAGATAACGCAGTGAAAATTCCTTTGAAAAATGAGAGCAGTCGGACTGTTTTCTTTGTAAACGTTTGTTATTCCAGTACCAATCACAATTCCAATCGGAGTTGTAACTTGTAAGTGAGAAGAACAACACCATGATCATCTTTCGAGACGCCCTCGCCTGTGATATGCATCTACCAAGTCCCATGCCTTCGAGGAATTGATGAAAAGTTAGAGCAGCAACAAGAGGCCTAAAAGTTTCAGAACTTTGAGAAGCACCCAATGAAATTCCAATAATAACAGAATGCACAACGATCCCTAACTCTAAAACCTTTGAAATTACTCTATGTCAGTCTGAGGAGCTGTGACGACTCGGCAGAATATTAGTATCAACCGAACCATGAGAATGACCATGAGTCCCATGAGTATGAACATGCGCGTGACCCTCATGCTCGATCTCCTCCTTGTTTCGATCTTCTCATCATCTCCATTAATAATCTGTTAGAATGAAATATTTTGGCGGTGGCGCGGCGGTTTCCGACCACCTCCGGCCATGAAATTGGTCGGGCTTGGATGGCCTCGACCTCTCTTTCGTTTGATGACTTCAATTACAACGATTGATGGCCGAGTCAGGAGATTTCAATGAGCAAAATTCTTGGGTTTCGGGTTAAGGTCGCCGTCGCCGGCGAGGTTTCCGGTGATGTCTCAAGTATGATTGTGTTGCTCTTGATGTGTTGATTGTATTAGTATATTGGATTGGTTTATTGCAGGTTTAATTGAGAGGAATCGACGTGATTTCCGAACGGAAATCACAGCCAAATCGTCGCCATTGGGGGCGGCGGTTGACGACGTTGATTGGGGGCGTGAGGTTAGGGATTTTGTAGCCTCTATCCTAGTGAGTGTTTTTCAACCGGCATCGAGCTCCAGCGTGGCTCGATGGTGCCGAAATCGGGATTCAAAGTTTTTCGACGAATTTCGATCCGCTGCCTTTCAAGGCGTTTTCCGGCCAAACGAGGATGAATTAGGTATTGACGCTTTGGAATAAGTTGTTGGGCTAAGTAAGAGGAAGAGATTGGTGGGTCAACCGCCACCATCGATCGTCTTTCTCCGAGGAAGAGACGAAACAAGTATTATGTTACATTATAAAAAATAAGGCTTGAAAACACCCGTCATAGTATATACTATTCTTTTTTGATTTCATTCGAAATGGCTTTTAGTTCCACGGCCCGGCCTGGTCAATACTTAAGCGGGCCCGCCCTTTTGTTCCAACGAATTATTATTATTAATTTAATTAAATAAAAAATATTTATTAAATTTGAAAGTAAAAAAAACTTGCTTGTTAGTGCTATTTTAAAAATGATTAAAGGACTTTTCAAATTTCTATGATTTTGATATAAAATCAAATTATAGCGACTCAAAGTATCATTTCTTTCTTAGTTAGTCCTTTTATTCCAGTTTAAATGTTAGTTCTTTATTCCGGTTTAAATTTTGGTGGTCGTTGGTGGCTCTTGGGAGGCACGTACAGCCGTCTGTGGCGACGCGTCCGACCGGAAAGGTTTCCAAACTGTGTCAAGTTTTATATCATTAGGTTCGTATCGACGATGTGATCGTATTTGTGAGGTTAATAATGCGTTTAGGTTTCGTCGTTCCAGTGGGTGGCGGTGGTGACTAGTGTTGATGCCAGTGGCGGTGCGGGCGACAGAGAACTAGATGTAATTATATCGTTATGATTATATTATCGTATTGGGTTTACTGATAAGAGTTTTATCCATTGCGATTGAGTTTAATTCTAGTCGAATATTTACTAGAACTATTCGAACAAATTATCATTTTGACGATATTCGACAAAGGTCGGGCCGTCACAATTGTTGACCTAAACATAAAGCATGACTTTACTTCTTTAAGTTTTGATTGGTATTAGAAGAGTACGTCTCTTCCCTATTTTATGGAAAAACAACCAGGATGGCTGTCTCTCTTGACAACCTAATGAATCCTAGCCCTTAATTTTTTTTTTAAGATCTAAGAATGAATGACCAAGCATGGGTCTACTTTATTGGTAAGTACCCAATAACATAGGTCTTCTTTGACATCTTTTTTAAGGCATGGGGAAGGGGGCGGATTTTCATAGGGGTTGAGATTTTGATATTTTCAACTGAGATATAGGTTTTTTGCAGAAAACTAGAGTAAAACCGAAGAAATTTGGGGAAGACGATGAATAGTACTTTTTTCCTTTGGCAATCGAGTACGATACCATTTAAATAACAATAAGTCAAGAATCAATAATTATTATTAAATTTGAAATGATGTTGTCATATCTCTATAGAATGATTCGAATCACTAATATATCATTTATATGTGGCCCACATCAAACCAAAAAGCTATAGGCCTATATGGCTATATTTTTCCGGAAAAAAAAAACCTACAATCTCTCTCTGGTCTAACTACATGGCAGACTTTTGTTGGAAAATGAGTCAAACTTTACTTACTTTAGTGAGCACGATAACAACAACTACCTTGCAACTTGCAAGCAAGGTATGCACTTGACTTAATTCAATTATGATGAATCGATCCCTTCATGTAGATTATTTTATTTTTAATTTCGATTTTATATTAGGTTAATTTAATTTATTTGGTTTATGTTCATTAGTTTTATACTCGTTTGAGTATGACGTGTTTAATTTGTTGTTCTTTTCTTTTTTGGAATGCTCTAGTCTGTAGACAATTTTCAAGGATTTGCTGATTACAATAAGTGAATTATTGATTTTTACATTTATATCATTCTTTTGTTGTTTTTATTGTTATATTATATGTTGTCTCTTTAGTTGTAGTCTTGCCCAACCTAGATTTTTTTTTCTGGATCCGCCACTGGGCATGACTATTGCCATATTTCAAAGAAGATATTTTTTAAAAAGATATGTGCTTTCTTAATGGGTAAGAAAGCAGCAATGGATGGCTGAGATGACTCAGCTTTTTTAGGACGGCTGAGATGCTTTGTCTCCTCTTAGCTGGCCACTTTGTTTAGCCTATATAAAGAGCAAGACTCATTCATCACAACTTGGACTTGGTTGTCAAGATGTAGAAACTTTCATAGCATAGTTTCTTACTAATGTAGAGTTTCATCTTTAGGTGTTCATTCTCTAAGTCTTCATCTTGTTGAAGTGTAAATCTTAAAGTTGCATCAAAACCTCTTTTCATACTCGTTTCATATTGCATACCATGAGTCGTATTGGTGATGCAAGAAACCCCAAAAGTGTTTTTAAAGAATCAATCGTGTTATGGCTGGGCTCTTGAGAGAAACTTATGTTAGCTTCATATGTATTAACACCGAGAGACAAAACAAGAGTATAGTTTTCAGGCTAGTGTGTGATAGACAGAGTAAATGAGCGAGTATCTATCCTCTGAGTTGTAGTTTTGTGAGGGTGCTTTTGCATGTATTCTTAGGAATCAACTATGAGAGTTAGATTCCGGATAGAAGTTTTTTTAGGTACCTTTGTGTGTAAACACTTGCATGAGATGGAGTATAGTTCTTAGGCTAGTGTGTGAGACTAGATAGGATATCACCGTTCTTGCTATATATATTATCAAAATTATAATATTTTAAGAAGTGATTTTAGATAGTAGAAAAGTTTTGTCTCTCAAGAGTTAGGGACACATAATTTTTTTCATGTTATAGAGTTTCCGCGTTACAAAAAAATATCTTGGTACTATTTGTCTCTTTACTTTTTTGCATATATTTTTTTTACATCGTTTGTCCCCAGACCTTCGTAATCTGCTCATTCTGAGCTTCTTTGAAGTGAGACTTTTTGAAGTAAGATGTTGCAATCGAGTCCACGCCACCACTAAGATCCATATGGCGGCCAACATGGCTACAAATCCGGTGAACGGAAACTTCCCCCACGCGTTTCTCTTTCAAACATGGCGAAGTCAAGTCAAGTTGTCGCAAGCGTCCGGAAGTACGTGGATGAACCCCGTAGGCCGTAGGCAGCAAATGCCTTGATGATGAAGAAAACTTTCTTGTTGGGATGTAACTGAGAGGAGGCTAGTTTTCTGAAACTTAATCATCTTAATTAGAAACCTAGAAGTCGAAAAGGTACATAGGTAGTGTTTGAAAGTGAGGGAGAGAGATGATAGTGCGTGTATGTATAGTACTGGAGTGTGAAATAGTTATCCAGGTAGGATTATGATCGATATACAGTGCTGGAGTGCGGAGTCCAGGAATAAGGATTAGGATATAGGAACGAATGCTGAAAGGAATATGATTAACAAAAATAAATCGTGACCTCGTGATAATTGAGTTATGAATAAGACTGTAGCGTACATATAGTTGGCTAAGCCTTGTAAATCAAATATACCAGAAGGTTAGGGAGATCGAGGTTAACGTACTTGTACAATGATCGAGCGAGGTCTATGTGATGGAGGAGTAGCAAGGTTTTTGGACAAACCATGCATGTATATGTAGTTTCGGGAATATTCCACTCATTCCAGTCCATGCCAAGACTAAAAGAAAAGACCTCTATATTAATTAAGGGGTGTTGACTAAAGTAAACGATTGTGATGCGAGGTTATGGTCGATAAACGACGTACTAGGTACGTGCCCTTAATTGACTAATTAAGTAATTGACGAAGTGAAGCTATGATTGAACATATATGTATATCCTCGAGGGATTGGAAAATTCTATGATATATATTATTCTGTGTCCACTTATGTGCGGTACGTATTATCATGAGAAAAACAAAATCTAACATGCACATTAGTGGATTTAGTTGTTTTATCTGCAAACCAGGCTTATTGCTCAAGTAATTTCTCACCATCTCAGAATCAGTATTAAAGAAAGCCATATAAAATGTCACATGGAATTGGTAAACTACACCAAACTGCCAACTAGCACATACATGATATATAGATCGATGTATATTCAGAAACCATTATTGATATTATAATTTATTAACTGTGAAGTCGATCATCATGATCAGTACACTGGAAGGACGTCGGAGACCATGCTATTAGTAACACTAGAACTCCTAGAAGAGATAGATTTTACGTCCATGCATGGAGATATAATGAATTTGTTATGTAATTGCATAGGTCCAGTAGTTTTCTACTGCTGGTACTGGAAGTTAATTAGTAGCTAGGTAATTGGCCATGTCCCGTTGGTTGAAATACAAGTACCTTGGCTTTGTAGTCATAGCTAGATCTAGAGGAGTAAAACCGGTATAGTTCTCATCTGTTTTTGCCATGCAAATATCAGCTATGTAATCGAAGTGTTGGTTCTGTTTGACAAAGGGTTGAGCTGCATAGTCCTCAATTGGCATCCACTGCAGAAAATTGCCAGATCGAAAATGATACACATATTAGAATAATTCAGTACCATATTTTTCATTGAATTAACATATTAACACTTACTCAAGACCAATAAGTCATCTTTGAAGCTATCAACTGGATCAAGGCTAACTATACTTGTTATATATAGTTCTATATTTTGTTTTTCAGTACTCAGATCGAATTACCTGGGCTGCCGCAATCTCTTCATTCTGCATCTCAATGTCAAATGTAAGTGGTTTTAACATGCAAACGAAAAACAGATGGGATTTTTGAAAGAATGCCTTGTGGCTTTGCCTGTAAAGAGACACAGGGAGAAAATTAAGATATTTCATTGAAATTGAAAATGAAAAGGAGCCAGCATGCATGATTAATAATGTGGTATTTAAAATGCAAAGATGTTACTTACCTGAATGCTAATACCTCCATAAACTCTGTCTCGATCTGTACCAAAATCAAGAAATAATAATTAAAAAAACCTTCTTAATTTCTATTTTCACTCAGTTATTGATATACTATAATAGTTTGACAGTTATCGATCACTTACTCCTGTCTCTTCTTTGACCTCTCTAAGTGCGGCTGCACAAATATCCTCTCCCTGTAGATAGATGGAAAAACTGATGAATCATGAGGATCAAAGAAGATAATCATATATATATATATGATTTATCTATTAAACTTCTCTTGCAATTTTGTACTCACTTCATGAACAGTCCCGGTTGGCATCTTCCAGACACCTGTATCTTTGAACATGCCAAGGGCCTCCTGAACCACAAGCACCTACAATCGAATATTGAATAATATTTGTAACGACAAGATTTTCAGATTTTGTATACCGAAGCAATAGGAGGGAAGTTTTTGGGTACCGATAAGTATGAGATACAATAGTTTTTTTTTTGAATATTCTGAGTTGTTGATTTAATAATCAATCTGAGATCTAACAAGCAGTGTGTTGGGCAAACCTTTTAACAAGATGTTTTTGGCAGTCCGAGGTCTTTCATTTCGATTTGGACTAAGTTTGGAGCGGCTAGGCCTGGTTTGACTTGGGACTCTGGGCTATTCTCTAAGCCTACTGTAGATGGTAACTTGGTAACATTGATATCATTGGTTTTTATGCTTATAGTATATTTGGATCTCGTGGATTGTGAGTTTCAGTAAGAGTAACATATTTACTACAATTGCGTGTTTAGAGATATAGATATCTCTAATTATATATGATTCTCGTGATCTCGTTGTAGTGCAAATAAATTTACATTTGTTGAGATTTATGGATTTCACGTATCATGTTGGTAACTGTAATAGTATAGCACAGAGTTTTGTCTTTGATCGTGTCATTCATTATGAATGTGCCATCTCCGCTCCAGAGTCTGTTCTGGATACCCCGGCCATATTACGACATCAGTTGTATTATTTATTAAAATTGCCTTCCGGTTCTGGAAGGTCGTTTTCGTCAAAAAAAAAATCTATTTGTAATAAATTTAACGGTTGAGAATATTTAATCTCTTGAGACAATATTTTTTTTCTTACTTTTTTTAGATCTATAACGTTTTTTTTATAGTTATTTACCTTTTACTATTTCATTAATACAATCGATTTGTTTGTGTACAAGGAAATATACAAAATCAACACATAAATTTTCCTTTACCTATAAGGAATTACATTAAATTTTCTAACCTATCAAAAGAAGTCAAATCAGCACATTAATGTCGCTATTAAATTATCATTAATATTTATATTACTATTTGTATTCAAAATAGCTAATTATAAATATTTTATGTGAACCATGTTACAACCAGTACCTCGAATAGGTCATCATACTGGTAAATTTTTATATTTTGACTAAAAGTATATACATTCAAAATGATGTATATGAGATCCTCTAACGGATAGTTAGGGTGGTTACTTGTGTAATTTTTATCATCAGTTGATAATTACTTCTTTATATATATGCATTTTACTACATAATTAACTACAAAAATTAAGATAATAAGTGATAAGTTTTTGTTCATTTTGTAGTAGTTACATATTTATGTATACATATTACTATCTTATAAACTAAATTATAATTATTATCGCGGACTGTGTTGTCGACTTGTAAGTTTTTTATTTTGACTATAATTATATATGTTCTAAATGAGGGAAGATTGTCCTCTCATGAGTAATTAGAGTAGTAAATAGATTAATTTCTATCATGAATTAATAATAACTTATTTATAGACAATTCTAGAACCAAATTCAATAATCAATGTATAAGTGATAACCATAGTTCATTTTGTAGTAATTACTCCACTTATGACATATATACTATATGATAACCAACTTTACTTATATAACCAAAAAAGTGTTATAAACATGACAAAATTTATATTTTTATTGCAAATGAGATTATTATTTCTCTCACTACAATTTTACCACATATTACAAAAATTTATGTCTTATTGATAACATGTATTCTATATTTGGTAATTACTTCTCTTAATACATCCATTACCACAATATGAATCATTTGACAAATATGACTACCTATGAATCGTTAGAACAGTAAAGTTTGTAATTAGACTTAAAGATATGTTAGTCTTGTAATCAAGTTCTTCATTAGTAATCAAGGCTACTTATTTGATAAAAAAGATCTAATTTTGAAATTTATATATTTAATGATATAATTACCACAATGACCATAATTTTGATCCCTAGTTATTATTTTAGTTATACAAAAGAATGTGTTGCTTAGTGTGATAATTTTTTTATTTTAAAAGAGACACATGTCAACAAGTAATTGGTAAACTTATATTAAAGTAATGAAAAAAATAGTATACAATATCCATGGGTAACATAGAATGTCCCAGCAATAGCATTCCATTAAGTTAATTAGTAGATCACAATCAAATAAGAGGAAACCAAAATCTAGGATGCCAAGAATGACAGTACGTGTGCAAGTGTTTGAAAGAATAAACTTTCATTCTACATGTCATGAGATGAAAATTAACACACTGGAAGTTGGATTTGCACCTCTCTATTACTGTTCATGATAAAAGCACCAATGCCTACTCGATGAGAAGCATTTGCAGGAAGAGTATCAACAGTTTCGGGAAGCCAACGTTTAAGCATTATGTAATCTGATTCAGCATGGTGATAAGTAAATCCTTGCTGCACAATTAAAAATAAATAAAAAAATTTAAAAAAAGGAAGCTTGACTGCTGGTGAGTGGTGACTATACTCAAATTAATTTTTAATATCGAACTTAATTTCTATTTTGTAAGCTTGTGTCGTTTTACTTGAATAGAATATAAAAGATTCTTCTTTAGTTTTGTAATGCATAAAAGTAATGAACTGAAGTCAATTTATGCATGGGTCTTGTACGTAGGAGTCTTTCAATCAAAATTGTATACCTTAACTGCAGCATGAACAAGTTTTGACAGTTCAATTGGCAAGTTGATCCAAACGCCCTTCTTTCCCTGTATATATAATTGAAGTAATTTAACAACATATATTATCTATCTGAGGTGGCAGCAGCCTTAATTTGGATCAAATGAACACCAGCAAGGGTAGGTGTGGGATTAAAACTGCTAGATGAAGTTAAGATAATTAATACCTTTTGCTTCCAATATGAGAGTGAAGCTTTGAGTAAAGAAGAGAACACCTCGGAATCCATAGGCTGGTCTTTCATGTTTACAATAACTCCCTCATATTGATCCTCTTCCGCATTGAGCATTCCTCTACTTCTAGACATGATCACTCGTTCTGCAGCAGATGATCGATGAACTTGCTGAAACCAATATAACTAGCTTGGTTGCAGAAAGGATTTTTATATCATGCATGGATCTGAAGAAACTAGAAATTAATTATTGTGTTGTAAGCATGGATTGTAAATAATGAATCATTATCAAGACATTTAAGGATAATTCATGGGGTACGTGACGAATCCACATTATACACCAGATCAAAAACCATAAATATAAACTTTCCCAATTAATGACTTCACACCAGATCGATCACAAACCATAAATATAATATAAACTTTCCCAGTATGACTACGTAGATAGATCGAATTCTGCATCAATACATTAATTGGATGAACCAAAGATTTTTTTTTAAGGAAATACGATAGATATTATTTCCGAGATTAGGAAAGTATAGATGTGGGAATATATTCATTAATAATGTCTGGAATCATACCAAGCCAAGAAAGTAAAATATTACAATCTAGAGAGATTTTACCTAACCAATGCGCAAGGGTATTTGCTTCCCTATACACATGTTTCACGTTGGCACTAGGACATAGTACCAACAATTCCTCAATATCGTCTAGAATCCTTCCTGCTACCGCATCCTGGCCATCATGGCTTGACAGAAGCTGCACCAATTGCAAACAATCCGATTCTATAGAGATCGGTTGAAGGTCATGATCATAGATGACCTCGCAAGCTCTTCTTAATGCTATAGCCTCGGCAACCAAACCGCTAGTGGCATACTATATAGGGATATAGCAGCCCCCTATAACCAATCCATATGAATCTCTCCAAACCAGACTCAGCCCGCACTTCCCATTGATTCATGTTGCATCAACGTTCATCTTCAGATATCCCTGCGGTGGACATTCTCATTTCACCTGTGGCATGCGTGATGGTTTGGTACGTAAGAGACAAAGTGCAAGGTACTCACTGTATGAATGACTAGCTTGCATGAAGACTCGGCCTCCCTCCATTGCTTTGCCATTCCAAATTCGTCGATTCCGCTATTTTCAAATGGACCAGAGCACGTAACCTAGCAATGTCGCTTCATTCATTGAGAGTCGCTCAAAACACTCCGCCAACCATGCACTACTATCCCTGGATACAGTGTGTAACGTACAGTCTAATAGAGTTGGGGTAGCTGAGAGGACGTGCCTAGTGTATCGGCACTCCTATAACAGCATTATAGATTCTTCCACCTCATTACAAAGGTAGCAAATTAGATGAACATGCACCTTTTTTGTACGAAGTAATCCATAGATGAATCTTTACTTTCGGTTGGACATGTAATTTTCAGATCTTTGGCCACACCTTCGTTTCCTCTTGAGAGCTTGATGCCATCGCTACGCGACTCACCCTATCTTGGATTGCTAACTTGTATCCAGACGCCGTGTTATATCTTCCTTTCTGATCATGGAACCATACAAGCTTATCTTCACCACCGTTGTTACTCAAGGGAATAGCCAAAATCAGCCCGGCCTCTCCAGGATTGAAGATTTCTCGGACAAGATCTTCATTCCAAAACATGTTGTCTGCAATTAGCTCGTTCACATAATTAACCCGGTCAACATTAGGGCTAATGCGACGAAAGTTACCTAGACAAGGGATCCAGGTATCGATTCAGATCCTAGTGTTAGTGCCATCACCAATACGCCAAATTGCTCTATGTACTAGTACTTTCCTAGCTTCCATTATACATTTTCAACATGAAGAAGGAGAGGAGCTTGGTGTTACTTCCCAGAAGGAACAATGTGGGTAATACCTAGCTTTGAGTAACCTGGCAACCAAAGAATTAGGGTTGCGAGCAATGCACCATCCCTACTTGGCCAAAAGTGCAAGATTGTGTGCATGTAGGTTCTTAAATCCCATACCTCCATCCTCTTTGCTAATACACAATTTATCCCAAGCAAGCCGGTGATTTTTTGTTTTGTTTTTTGGACTACTTCCCCACCAAAACTTAACACAAGCTTGGTGTAGATCATCACATAATTCTTTCAGAAGGAGAAAATAGCTTATCGCATAAGTAGGTAACGATTATGCCACAACTCTAATTAGGATATCATTTCCTGCAGTTCCCAGAAGCTTCCCTTGCCAGCCCTCTAGTTTTTTGTTAAGTTTCTCTTTAATGAAAGAAAATGTTTCCACCTTTTTACGCCCTACATAAGTGGGCAGATCGAGATACTTTTCATGTTTGGACCCAATCTCCACTTCGAGAATACCAGCTAGTTCCTCACTGAGGTTCTCTTTCACACATTTGCTGAAAACAATACTACTTTTATTAAAATTCACCATCTGACCTGAAGCTACTTCATAATCTTCCAGGACTTGTTTTGCCTGTCTAATTTCTTCCATTATGTCTTTACCAAAGAGAACACTATTATCTGCGAACAACAAGTGATTTATCATAGAAGCTCCCTCACATATCTTCACTGTTTTCAAGGTCCCCTTCGTGAGCCCTCCTCTCCAAGAGAGCCGTGAAGGCTTCAGTACCAAGTAAGAAAATGAATGGAGATAGGGGATTTACTTGCCTTAAACCCCTTGTAGGAGCCACATACCTTCTCGGTTGCCCATTAATGAGAAAGGAATACTTCACTATCTTAACACATTGCATCACCAAACTAATCTACCGATTATCAAAACCTAATCGCATAAGAACAGCTTCCAAAAAGTTTCATTCCATATGGTCGTAAGCTTTACTCATGTCAAGCTTCAATGAGAAAACACCATCAGTACAAGAATTGTTCGTATGAATGAAATGGGATACCTCATTGATGACAAGGGTGTTATCTGAGATCAAGCGTCCTGGGATGAAGACACTTTGGAAAGGAGAGACAATCGCATCCAAAATATTCTTCTACCGGTTAACAATTACCTTCGATGCTATTTTATAGATGACATTACATAGCGAGATCAGTCGGAGGTCAGACATACTCTCCGGCTTCTGTATCTTTGGTATCAGACAAACATGTGTGAAATTGACTTGCCCTAGGAGTATACCGGATACCAAAAAATTCCTAGTTGCTTTTACGACTTCTTTACCAATGATCTCCCAGTATTTTTGGAAAAACAATGGTGGTATTACGTCAGGGCTAGGGCTCTTTGTCGGATGCATTTGGAACAATAAAAATTTGATTTCATCATCCGTATAATCTTCCATTAGTGAAGTGTTTATTGCCGCTATAACTTTTGGTTCGATCAAGTTAATGACTTCATGCATTTTGTCATGATTAACACTGCTTGCTGTGAACATCGAGCTAAAGTAATCGATCACAACCTTCTCAATACCTTCCGGGTTTTCCTATGCAACTCCAGCATCATCCACGAGTCTCACAATTCTATTCTTCACTTTGCGATTCGAACATTTGCATTGAAAGTATTTAGTATTCCCCTCACCTTCAGTAGTCCAAAGTACTTTAGCTCTCTGGCCCCAGTACTTGTGTTCATCCAACAATAGCTTATCGATTCTTGCAAATAGTGTTTCGAACTCCCTCATGTTCTCCTCCGATAATGGAAGTGAATTGAGTATTTGGATACAATTCTGGATTGCTTCAATCTCACGCCCTCTATTGCCAAAAGTAACACATTGCCAATTCGTTAACGTAAATATAGTATTTTGGATACATTAAGTAACTTTGTGCATGGGAGACGCCACACGACTTCTATGCCATCCCCCTCTTATCACGTCCTCACAACCCTCATGACTAGTCTAGAAGGTTTTAAATTGAAAGCGTCGTTTAGGTCTATTGCACACTAACATTGATTCAACATGAGCTGCTATCAGTATTGGTAAGTGGTCTCCATGAATGTGCCGCAAATTTGTAACTTTCGCATTCGGAAACAAATCCATCCAAGAGCGTGTAGCAACAGCTCTATTCAACCTTAGTCGAACCCCATCTCTCGACCAAGTGTAGTCTCCCCTAATGTAACCTAGGCCATGAAGTTCACAATACGATAAGCAATTCTGAAACAGTTGCATTTGACCATCTCTTCTCAAGGGACCTTTATCTTTCTCCCCATTGTGGAGGATTTCATTAAAATTCCCAACCACAGCCCAAGGAATGGATGAGACATCACACAAGGATTGTAGCAGATCCCATGTTCGGTGTCCCTCCGCAGTAGTTGGGTATCTGTAGAACCCTATTAGCCTCCATCTTCCCGATCAGTTGGCAAGGTGAATCATGACATCAATATGATGTAATGATTTTGAGATGAACTCGATGTTGACCTCATCTTTCCAAAGCAGAGCAACTCCTCCAGACTGGCCCGGGCCTCCATCCTGCCCAACGCTGTACACGGCCACGCAATTTAGGAACCCTAGAGTCCTTCGAAGCTTGTCCATCACTATACACTACCGCTGGAAACACTATAGCCGACGATTTTTTTAAAACTATAGCCGACGAGATAAAAATCTCATCGGCTATAGTGAAAAAATGATTTTTTTTATTTTTTTAAATTTTTTTTTAAAACTATAGCCGATGAGATAAAAAATCTCGTCGCCTATAGTTTTAATTTTTTTTTTAATTTTTTTTTTAAAAAACTCGTCGGCTATAGTACTATAGCCGACGATAATGGGTAAAAACCTCGTCGGCTATACTATTACCGACAGGTTTTAGTCAGCGACTTTAGCCGACGACCCTTAAAAATCGTCGGCTATAGTCTCGTCGGCTATACTATAGCCAACGATGTTTTTGCCCATTTTTCGTCGGCTATAGTATAGCCGACGATTTTTTGTTGATTTGTCGTCGGCTATAGTGGAAATTGTCTACTATAGCCGACGACAAAAAATCTCGTCGGTTTTTTTTTTTCGTCGGCTATAGTGAAAATGCTGGTAGTAATAGGTCTGAAATCTTTGTTTCACTTAAGAAAATAATCAACGATTTGTTCTCACGAATCAAAACTTTCAATGCTTCCACGGCAATATCGTTACCTAACCCGCGACAATTCCACATCAAGACCTCCATCCTTGCCGGCGAAGATCGATGTTGTGCTAAGTACATAGCCCTGGATCGTGAAACCCTAGCAGACGATGGCTCCCAAAATCACTTTATTATTTCTTCAACCAACGGGTGAATCCATTTTTTTATTTCTTCTCTAACCAACAAATACAGAGTCCACAAGATCGACTAGCAGGGTGGCCGAGAACCATTTCCATGTAGTTTTCTGGAGCTATGCAGCCTTTAAGAAGCATGCATGCTTGTTTAGAACTGACTGATCAAAAGCAAAGTGGAGAGGTCGAACGTAACTCTGTGTTTCTCTCTCATTTTGTGGAGAGGTGAGACTTGATCGAGACCTCACCTCATATATAAATGAAACATGCAGTACGTATATATACGGATATACCAGTACGTTCTGTGATCTATGGACTAGCTAGATATATAGCTAGGGATAACGTTTAGCATTGAGTTTAGAATAATCTAAAATGATGAGTAAACATGCGACATTGTTGAAAGGGCTAGCTTAAGAAAATCTTTTGGACACACTTTGTAGTTTCGGGATTCCAGTGCAGGCTCTATATCATGTGAGGCTGTGAGAGAGATCGATGGAGATGAAGCTTCCGAACTATATAACTCGTTCTCTATAATATATCTTAGCACATTTGTGCATGCTTCATTCGAAGAAACAGGAAAAGGCTAGCTAGCTAATTAGTCACTCAGTGGAAATGATCAATAAAGTTCTGGATCAAGAGCTTGAGCTTTGTCACAATTTTCTTCCTTTGATAAGTGTGTGAAAATGTGTATGAAGTGTATACTTTGAATATATAATTATCTTTATTTTCGAAGAATCTTTCCTTCGGTCCAGAATCCTTGAAATCCTTGTTCTTTTATGTTCTGCTGTGCCCTTTTTCCTTGCCCTCTTCTCATGGAAGCAGGTGGAGGAGTTAAAGGGCAGCTTTCCTCTTGTTCTTAGACTTCGGTCTGTTTATGAAATGATCCATTATCCAAAAAACAAAAAACAAAAACAAAAGAAAACTTGATCGAGAGAGAGAAAAGGTACTATATCATATTAGCCAGTACATATTTCCTCTAATCTCTCGACTGCAAAATCCCTATCAGATCGTCTGCTGAACATATAACGATGATCAAAACTTTTAACGAGGCAAATTGATAGAACCGTAAGTGCCTCTTGTAATGTTCGTATACGATGATAGCAGTATAAATAACTAGGAGAGATGTCCTTGAGCACCCAACTGAAGAGGGAATGCTCTATTCTACTGTCCAAAATATGCAGGCACATTCTCTCTCTCCTAGAGATGCCAATCCAAGATGTTGGCCGGAGAGGCAGATGATAAATAGTGCTAGTAAACATAGCAGTGAAGTTAGATCATAGCTCATCGTGGCTCTCGGGTTCCTTTGCAGAGTCATCATCTTGTGAGGAGCTTTCGGAAGTTGTGTTGGAGCCTTCAGATTTGTTCTCAGTGTTCTCCGTTTCATTGCTTGCTGGTTTCTCAATCTTAGGCTTTGGCTTGGGAATTCTGTTGATGCTGGCAACCTAAATAACAGTATAACAATAGTTTAAATATCAGTTTTGAGTATACATATAGATAAGAATTAAATAAAAAAAACCTGCAGGTAACATTTACTCTTCTTAATCCATAAACAGAATTGCAATTGTACCTCTTCTTCAAGATCAAACACTTTCGAGTACACATCTTCAGACGTGAATGCCGGTGTTTTAAATGTAGGAGTCCTTCAACAAACAGCAAAACTGGGTCAAGACATTTATGAAACAGCCTCAATTTCATTAGTGCAAGATTCAACTAATCTAGCACTATGACATAGTTCCGTGATTGAGAAACACATCCTGAAAATACAGCTTGGGTAGAGCAAAGTCATAAAGAAAATGAAAATCATCAACTATCAAAGCAAGGAAAAGGGGAAACTAAGTGCAAGGGACACTTTTTTTTAATTTCCTTTTTGGTATCGATTCACTTGTTTTCCTTCACTACATAGCTCCACAAAATATAATATATTGAACTTGAACCAAATGCACACCTCATATATCTACATTGTTATAGGGACATGCACAGTTAACATGAACACATGAAAACTAAGAGAAATAAATACAACATTAGCCAAACTTACTTTTTTTGTTCAGCCTCCTTCTCATTCAACCAAGACTTTAACTTGTCAGCGGTACTCAAAACCTAGAGAAAACACATCCAGCACTTAGGCATCAGAGGCTATCAATTTCACAACTACTGTTTACTAGCATTAAGAGTTCGAGTTAGGATCTATGTCTATCGAGTACCTCTGTAATTCGATCTTTTGGAAGCCAAGACTTGTTCGACTCCCAGCTTTTCACAATCTGCAAAGAATCAAATGTGAAATTGCGAATATCAACTGGTTGCATCTCATAGTTCAACAAGGTCATACAGAAACAGTAGTACTATAAGCTCCAAAAATTACAGTACGAGAGTTATTTCGATATTTAATGGTGGTGATTATTGACTAATGCCATACCAGCATCTTTCACACAAAATACAAGAAAAAAGGTAGGGTTCTTGCAAATGACAGATTCAAGAAACTAAACAACCTATGTGGTCCTGTATATCTATTTCTGATGTAATCACGTGATGTGACACATTATCTGATGCTTATATTTATGTATTTCTCACTAGCCATTGCTTGGCCCCGATAACATCATATGAAGTACCTGCTGCAGCTCAACACGGTATTTTTGGGCATGTTTCACAGCTTCGGGCCTTGCAGAGAGCTCCTTAAATCTGTCGCCGAGAGTGTCATATCAGATACATTGCATAATAATTGGCAACTAATTTTTCAGTCAACATAAATTAAATTAAAATTACCTCAAGAATATTGGGTCACCAATAGCTTCTAGTGAATCTAGACGTTCCTGAAACTCCGTAGCAGTGGCATCTTCACCATCAGTGTATAGCCAATCTTGCACCTGAGAAAAACACATAAATTGGAATTACGTACTTAATGAGGTTTATGATCCAATCAACTTTCGGGTGCCTCGAAGAAATTCTAACCTCATCAAGCTTTCCAATGAAGGATTGGCGTTCCTCGCTAGTTGAAATCTTTTCAAATTCCTCAGATGTTTCAAGCTGGACAGTTTGTTTGCGTATTGTTATGATCATTTGTATAGAGAAGTAGAATAGAACATCAACATTTTCATCTATCAAACCCAGATTAAAAAGTTGGGTTCAATAAATACAAATAAAATAATGATATGCAGAAGAGAACAAAAGGTTGAATCACAAAACTGTTGCACCTTTTCCTTAGTGGCATATATGTAACTTTCCAGGTTGTTTTTAAGTTCTGCAGTTCTCCTTCGATCTGCATCCTTCTTGTTCAAGTCTTCTAATATACGCTTGGCTTGAGCAAGAGATTCTTTTGAAGGAGCTGATGCAGGTCCAACCGTCTTCTCAACAATCTGAAATATATACAATAAAACAAGTTCAAATAACAAAAAAATCAATGATACCTCTCAGAAACAAAATCCATAAAGTAATTAACTTGTTTATACCTTCAGTTGAACTCTGAAGGTCCGTTTCTTCAGCTTTTTTTCAATACCGAGATCTGTGCTACCTTGAGCTTCTTGATTAAAGTTACTGCTTCCTCCATCAGTATTCAACTTGTCATTACTTTCTGTTGACGAGTTCTGAGCACCAGTTTCACTCGAAATGTTGGGGGAAACATTTGTAGAATTGTCTATTGTAAGATTCTTCTTAGGAACTTCTACCCATTCTGTTATTTCAATAACAGCATCTGCGCGATCAAATGACAAAATGCCACTCCTACTCAAAGAGAAGTGCAGACTAGCTTTGATTGGGGAAGACAGATTCCGTGATGCATACCTAAGTGAAAAGACAGGAATATAATCAGGTCAGTTTATCTGAAAGTTGTAGTGGATACTAGGTGTCACTGCTCATAGACATTGCAACAAAATTAAGACTCCTTAAACTGTGGAAAAAAAAATATAAAAAAATGAAGTCCATACTTATCACTTGCATCTGTCAATCCAGACACATCATACTCGGCAAATATAGGGGAGGTAGCACCGGGAGGTAGAAGACCTTCACTCTCATACGCTAGTGAAACCTCAAAGTCTTTGTTATGGATAAAGGATCTGAACATCTACCAAATAAAGAGAAGCAGTTGATCAAGAAATACTAACTGAAAATTAACCTTCAATGACTTTGTCATCTCATTTATTGCAACTCACCTTGCTCGGGAGTTTCTTCATTCGTGGTATGAGCAACTGTCTAGTGCTTTCATCTTTCAGAAGATCAGGGCCATCTAACTCAAGGACAAATCCATAGGATGAACCATCAACCATTCCTAACTTTCGGTTCAGTTTGATTCCATCACTTAAATTAGCTGCATGCAGCGCTGCACCAAGAACTATAGCTTCATCTGCATCTAGATGTCTGTCCAACTCTTTCCTTCCAAGAAATTCCTGAAGCTTAGCCTGTCGTCAAATAAATAGCAAGCTTTTTCTCATGAGTATGCTTACTAACATATGACGTAGTTTGATTCAGCACAAGAACATATATCAAAAGTGACGCAGGATGCAAATAAGACATTTTTTTGTTTACTGTGAGCAAGAGAGAACAAGGTAACTAACATCTGAAAGGAAAAAATCACAGTTCACGGGCACAAAAACTGTAACTAGAGAATAAATGGTACCAAGGAACAAGGAGCTATAAATTTAAGTTTGCTATGAGGGTTCTTCACCATTTGGGAAGAAACCCCACTTGGGAGTGAAGTTAAAAAAAAAACAGCAGGATCCTACAGATAAGATACAAAGGAAGATAGTTCGAACCTGCAGCTTTGGTACTCTCGTAGCACCTCCTATTAGCTCCACTGCATATAACTCATCCACCTTCAAACCTGAATTCTTAAGCACTTCTTTAACAGGTATAAGCGCTTTCTCCCATAGATCTTCGCAGAGCTCCTCAAACTTCTCACGAGTTATGGTGCTCCTATCAGGGAAACAAATGTCATGCAAAAATACTTCAGAAATATATCACCTTCAACAACTACATGGCCAAAATACAAGAGCCAGTGAGGACAGATATGTAACTTTAAATATTTGAGAGTACCCTATTTCTCAGTAATCGAGCGAGCTGAAATGATACTATAACACTAGACACAAATCCAAAGCATGAATAATCTCTCTTCAGCCTTGAGCCCACTTGTTCTACTAATTTAACTAACAAGAGTATATAATGACGACAGGACTTTCCATAAAGGATTCAATATAAATGCCACCAACCTGAAGTCCCGATCATCATACAGGGATTCAACGGATATTGGCGCCATTGTGTTTGCACTTAGAATTTCTTTAGTGCGCTTAACCTGTTTCTTCAATTTAGCCATTGCTTTTGGAGACTTCCTCACATCAACACCATTGCCCACTTGTTTATTGAACTCATCTGCAAAATGCTCAACCAACCTTAGTTCCAGATTCTGACCCCCTAGTTCCGGGTTCCATCTCACATCCTTGACCTGAACAAAACAAAATATGAGTGGGTAGCTTAGATTGCCGAGAAACTTGTATACACTGACTTTGAGAGGAACTGAATGTGAAGAAAGGGGACATAGCTGATTGGAGCGTTTCACAAAATTCTCTTTCTTATATTATAGAAACAATAATTAAATGGCTCAGATATGACGTGAGGGTCTATACTTCCTAAGGTAACAGAACATATGCAAGTACTTGGGGCTTCTCATCATATTATGTTTAGTATTTTCCTTCCTCCAAGTTCAACACCAGGTGGAATTATAAGACCAAGTCTACCTTGTTTGAATGGGAAGCATCACATTATCCAGACCCAATGCATCAAGTCAAAATATTGCATTTTGAAACATAATTCAATAAGGACAGAAAGTTACCAGAAACTGATTGACCGACACAGTCTTCCCAAACTCCTTGGTATTATAAGCCGAGAAATATACGAGTGCTGCATAAGTACTGCTGGTGCCCATATCGTAGAAAATGACATGCCTTGACTCGTTTGAGAAATCCTTATCAATCCCATACTGCAATGCAGCACCAGAATGCTCATTTATCAAAGAAAGAACATTAATCCCAGCCAACTGTGCTGCCCGAACTAACCCCTTTCGCTCAGCTTGTCCAAAGTATGGAGGGACTGTAATCACAGCATCCTTCACTACTACTTTCGAATGAAACTCTGCTAGATCAGCTGCATAACCCAAGATCATAGCCACTAGCTCCTCCGCGGAGCAAGTAGTAACCTTGTCATCAATCTTGAAGCTCACAGTGTCCCTAGAATCTTCCGTAACCTCAAACGGCAAGTACAAAGAATCCAAAAAGCTCTTTCCATGACCATAAGGCTTCCCGATCAACTCCCTTGCCTGAGAATACACTTTCTCCGGGTACCTAGCTACCAATCCAGCAGCTTCTTCCCCCATAAGGCGATCACCGGAGTGAAACGCAACCAAGACCGGGGATTTCCGCTTCGACATTTCATTTATCGCCACCGAAATCGGAGTCTGGCCGCGTTTTAGGTTCACTACGGCGACTTTGAGCCACTCGGAGCCTAGATCTATGCTCATAACCGCGGATTGCGCCGGCGAAATCACAACACATAGCACCGATAAACACAAACCTAGCTTGAATAAGATCGACGCCATCCTAGAGTGCATCACAAAACCCCTAGAACTTCAGCTTCGTCTGAACAAACACACAAATTAAAAAAATAAAATTACTTAAATTCGGACATTCTCTTCCGAGCTCAAGTAACAGCTACCTCTGCAGGTTTCAATTCAAAATAAGCAAAAATGAAAATGACAATTAATCTTCAGCGGTGTTTTGTTTCTACAGTGGCGTTTCACATTTTCTCGGAGAGACTAATACAAAATACACAATCGAACAGAGTGATCGAGAATTGAAATAGCCAGATGAAAGATGAGAAAGAAAGAGAGAGATAGATAGAGAGATTGACCAGTAGTAATGTGCAGATCGCATTCTCCAGAAGATTTTGGTTTTAAAAAAGCTTCGAGATTTGACGACGATTGATGAACGACGAAGCAAAAAAAGGGAACAACGTTCTCAGTGAGCGCTGGAAATTTCGAGATTTATATACGAAGAAGAATCGCGATGAATGCTTGCGTGGCAAGTGAGGAGCAGTACTGGCCTATTATGGACGGACATGTGGCGAATTGTACACGTGGTGGTCAGGAAGACGCTGGTTAGTGTTGTGCCAACGGTTGTCATAGGTCCTCGTACGTATTTTGGGTGTTGTTGGTTCAGTTTTTAATTTAACCGTGGATATTTTTTTGACAGGGATTTAACCGCGGGTATTTTACTTGAGAGAAAGTGAAGTCTTAGGTAAGTATGGCAATTTTCAGGTCTCATTGAGATTTTGTTAGTCCCTGATCCTCTCATTTGGGAGTATAGTCTAGAACGTAGTAGAATGCAACACCGATAATGTCAAATTGTCGATAATTTGATACATTTGATTGATAGTGTGAAGAGATTTTATGGTCGAATGGGAGTCTTTATTTATATGTTCATCGGTCCGTCTTTTTAAATCTTGTATTATGAATATGTCTCCTTCCTGAAATGTATTTTTCTAATTTTCTTCTTTTGTGTAGTGTAATTTTTTTTAACGCTAAGCGAGAGGGACTATATTGATAAAATGTAAACAAAGTTACACAGTAAACACCCATAAGGCTCGAGATAATTGACTACTATTAAGCTAATATAGAAAGCCTAAACTAGCTCACGAACAATGTTCTAGAAATAAAACACAAAGTAACTAGAACATGTCTCTCGATCCAAAGACGAATACTAACACGGATATACCAAGGTAATGTTCGCCTAAAGTTAAATTGCTTAGAGAAGACATGACTCTTCTATGCAGTCACAAAAAAAAGCCCCGGGATCTCAAATCATGATCCAAAAGCAGCTCAAAACAAGCAAAACGACCCAAACCAAACTAAGATCCCAGGATCCAGACCCAGGCCTAGCAACCCAAGTCTTAGTAGAGAGCACATGATCCGCTCTCCACTGCCGCCACGACGTCCTTCACGAAGCAAGCCAATGCTAGCCTGGGACACGAACCACCACACCATAGGACCACCCCTACGGCAAAGACGACTGCAAGGGAGCCACCGTGGTTGAGATAACAGAACACGTCGAAACCTGGCTGCCTTAACACCACGAGAAGCGCTACCGATAGCGACACTAACCTTGAAGTCGTTGCCCACAACACCAACAAACGACATCGTCGAGGTCAAGGAACACCACTTAAGACGAGCTCGTCGCAGTCTTAAACCATTGATATAGACCGATGCTAGCAGATCTCTAACTCCCGCCGTTGACTAGAGAAAACTGACTACACAACGAGGTCGTGGGGCGTTCAGAGCACATGGAATAGTGCGTGCAAGAAGGCACTGGGTGCTCAGCCGCTCAAGAGCCGTCGTTGTTGGCCACCGAAGGCGGTGAAAGGTGCCAAGATGGTGAGGGCCCAAATACCCGAGCAGAGCCATCTCTCAGTTTGTACCGCAAACAAAACTTGTTTGTGCAATGTAACCTTCATTCCATAACTAAAGAAGCAATAGTTACATAAATTATGTATTTTGTGTAAAACAACTGAAGAATTTCAATTTCAATACAAAATGAATGAAAAGTTAGAAAGTATTGGCCGAATAGGGAGAGTAGCAAGCATTTCTCAAATAGAAAAAATCAATTCATTAACAAGACTTACATGCCTTTCAATCAAAAAGAAGAAGACTTAATTACATGCTTTGGAGCCAATACAAGTGTGTTCACAGTCTATACCATTAAGAATTTAGTGAGGATGCAAATTTACATCGAGTCGTGAAAAAGGGTAACTGTCTAACAGTATAGAGCTAGTAAGTTTCAGATGAAATGGAAATCCTGTTTTTACAATGTTGACTTAGTCAAATCAAGCGCCTTATAAAGAATGAATGTGTGATAACGAAACCATAGAAAAATCTATAGGATCCTTTAAGAGGCAACATTTATATAGTTGAATAGCGACAAACGTGGCCTGTATGGTCCGTCATGTACCGATATTGTCCCAACTTAACCACATTTAAGGTGTTGAGTTTTATCCACAAAAAGTCATCATGTACCGATATTATCCTAACTTAACCACCTTTAAGCTGACTCGCGCTCACCCCTTTACTTGTCTCGCCTTTAGGGTTTAGTATGGCTCACAACCGTTGAAGAGATCGCACACAGATCCAAGATGGAGAAATAAACCCTAGACGATTGAAGTGGAGTCGCTCCTCTTTAAAGGTCCGAGCGCTCCCTCATTTTTGCATCCTTTCTTCATATCTTGCTCTTTATCTCCAAGTCAACTAGAGAGAACTCTCAGATTTTTGCAAGCTCAAGTCCAGATATCTTTCTCTTTTCTCTCGTAGCTTTCTCGTTAATCAGTTCGTTGTCTTCTATATTTTGTATTATGTGATTTTTACTAAGTTTAACTCGTTGATTTGATTGAAGTATATTGATGATAATCCCTACTCACCCAAACTTCAATGAGTACTGCTCTTCTTGACTTTCCAATTGATCATATTGTTATCATTATGGTGCTCCATATTTGGAATTTTCTAAGTATCTTGGTGGGACTTCACTTTGAGAAGTTTCGCTACATGGAATTGGAATTAGTCTAATGGGTGCTGTGATAATTGATGATCAACGGTTTCACTGTTGGGAGGCAGTGACTATGGGTGGGATTCGGGAGGTTTGGTTCAGTTTTTGCTAAAAACCATAACCAAACCGAAATATTTTTTTCGGTTCGGTTTGGTTCGATTTTTCAATTTTTAAAAGAAAAATCGTGATTATTCGGTTCGGTTTGGTTCGGTTTTTTTTTCCGGATTTTTTCGGTTTCTTTCAGTTTTTTACATAATGCATAAAAAATAACTTTTGAATAAATAACTAAAAAATTGTCTATAAATTTTTTTTTTGAGTTGTCGAACTTTTTAATTAGATTCTATGAGAGAAATTGAGAAGAATTGTGCATAAAGAAATTAGGATTTTAAGAGTTTAAGGTTTTTGTTTTGCATATATTTATATAATATATTACAAAATTTCCAAAACGATATCTTTTTATACATACTTCGGTTTTTCGGTTCAGTTTTTATAAATTAAAAACCATAACCGAATCAAATATTTCAGTTTTTTTCGATTTGGTTTTTATCTGGTGCGATTTTTTTCAGTCGCGGCTCGGTTTGGATTAGGTTTTTTTTCGGTTCCAATGCCCCACCCCTAGCAGTGACTCATCCGAAAGCATATCGGATTCGAATGGAGGTTCAAAAATAATCTGTATTAAGGAGTTAAAATTCTCTAATAAAATTCTAATTAGAGAGTTATATTTTCTCATTGAAGAGACGTCATAAAAATTTGAAAGCAGCGCCCGGAGCTTTGGCTATTGAAAAATATGCTGGAGCTTTGATTGTTGGAAAATATGATAGGCTCGCTCAAGAATACTGGATTTTAGTGCAAGTACCATGAATCTGAAACACACAATACTGAGGACTGTGGAATTTTAAAGAAGATAATCCAAGATCTATTTGACAAAGGTGAGCTAGATCAATACAAAGCAGAAGGGCCGAGACACGCAGTGCTCATTAAAGCTCGAGGCATCATCAACACTATTTACGGAGGGAAGTGCAAGGCAAATGCACCTCCTCCTGAGGTCCTTTCCGTCGCCAATAGGTCAGGCGTCAAGACACCACGACGTTCCTAGGACCCGATCACTTTCTGCGAAGCTGATGAACACAGTGCTCCCACCACGGACGCTATGTGATTACAAAGGATATGCAGTGACTTACTGAGCACGAATCATTATTCAAAAACGGTCTACTTTTGGCTATTTTACGTTTGTTTGTGGAAATTTGGTTACTGCTTACAAAAATAGAAACATTTCTTTTTCTTTTTTGTTAAATGATTTGAGTTAAATTATTTTGGGATTTTTGGCCCATTAACAAATAAAATATTTTTATTTGAAGTCTTTAAAGTTAATCAAGGTTTAATTGAAAGAAAAAAAAATTAACAAGGGGATTTTAGAAATTTGTAATGCAATTGGCCCTCTTGAAGGGAGGTGACGAACATGTGACGGTCACATCAGTGTCACGTAGATCACTTAACACCTCAAGTTAACTTTCCATCTAAAATGATGAGAAAATGAAAGTATAGGTAGTAAATTGATGAAGTAAAAAAACAGCACCTATATGATTCATGTTGTCAATAGAAGTTGTTAATAATGCAATTAGGAAAAAGATGTGTATGTATTCAAGGTTCATGATTGAGGTCGAAATACTCAGAATTTGAAGGCTGCGATTCAACAATCCCTTTATCTGAATTTTCAAGCTTCTCTCCTTTGTATTTTTTATAAGGGAAGAATATGTCTAAGTCAGTGGATCACTTCAAGTACCCGATGGCCTTTTTACTTGAATTTTCAATTAGAATTGGGCTTCAAAATGGGCTTCACGCGAGGTTGAAACTGAAAAGTTAATTATTGTGTGAGATCTCATAAATATCGGAAAATCTTGATTTTCTCATAGATTTATATCACCATCATGATATCATGATAAAATTACCAAAATTTCAGCGATAATATCAAAATTACATACCCTGGTCAAATCCTCTGCAGACAAAACGAGAAAATTACAAACAAGTCTTGATGGAAGGAATCGCTCATATATTCTTTGTTCATAATTGATGAGTTTCATAATTGGTTATTCGTTGTAGGGTTTTTTTATATATCTATCTGATCATGAAATATAAAATCAGTTATGTCAACTCATGTGAAACTACTTAATTATAGACATGTTGTCAAGTTATTACGATAATAGTTCTGAAAGAAAGAGCCCTAGTTTTGCTCGGCACGACTCAAATGGTGTCGAGTCCCGAGCGCGGTATACCACATAAACTAGAATTATAGAAATCAGTTTATATTTTATTTGTTTAAGGATATTATACTTCTGGTATTTAGATGTGTGTCTTATCTTAATTAGTATAAATCGGTTTGACCACAGCGGACATACTTTGGGCCATTGATCCTCGAATTAGTAACTTTAATGATTACTTCAGCCTTAACAAGTAGTGTTACAGGTTAATGTGTTTCTTCTTCTTTCAACAAAAGTGTGGTCCCATTGGCGCGGACGATACGAATAGAGTATCAAGGACATGCTATGATCGTGAAATGTAAGATGAAGTTATGGTAGTGGTTTAGTTTATTCTCTGATACCTTGCAAAGTTTGTGATTTATCGAAAATATGTTCTTTTGAGAATAGGGTATCTTTGAGAGGTGATTTTCCACATCATCACAAATCGCCCCCGTTTGGCCAGAAATCGGCCTGAAAATCCATGGCCCGAAAATTGTCGAAAATTATTTCCTGTCAATTTTGACACCGTCATCGCTCCTCAGTCCTCCAACCCATAGGGGTTTGACTCCTGGGATGAAACCCCATGGAATTTGTTTTAACACTCAACCTTTAAAAATATAAGGGTTAAGGTTGAGTTATTATGAATAATACCTGATTCTACTCATGAAGGTAATACTCGAGTTAAAACTCAAAAACTTCAGAGACTTAATTTTGAATTTGAAAGTGTTATGGGTAAGAATGAATCAATTGATGACTTTTATGGATGTGTTCTTAGCATTACAAATCAATGTCATAGTATAGGAGAACCTATTGAAACTAAGAAAATTGTTAGAAGGTTTCTTTGTGCTTTACCTCATTCATTAGATTCAAAAATGAATATTATCGAGAAAGCTCATGATCTAGATACTTATTCTGTAGAAGAGTTAGTTGACAATATGAAAACTTATGAGTCTATCAAGAGAAAACCTAGGCAGGAAAATTCAATTGCTTTGAGTTCTAGATTTTGTAGAAGTAATGAGTTTTCAAATAATGGGAATCGCAAGTCAAAATCTTTTCACAATGATGATATGTGTCTTGAGTGCATTTCCACAAATTTTCATCCAAATTGAAAATCACTAAGGTATCGAACAAGATCAAATCAATGGACGAACTAACACTGTCAAACATACACCGTTCATGTTCATAAGTGATAAATATTGAATATGAATGACTTAACAATTTTTAATTTTGGTGAAATTTTGTATGAGTGATCTACTCATCATTATCTATCTAACAAACGGTGGATTTTCTAAAATATAAAGACAAAGTGGATCTAATGAGAATGTACTCACCAAGTCCTCGTCATAAGGGTCCTCAAAATAGAGAAATTCCCACTATTTGTTATCTTGGTAAATAGTTAAAGAACATGATCATCTTCTACCTTGGTTCGTAGAATCATTTTAGGCATGTACTTTTGCCTAGCAAATTGAAATTGACATCTTTCCTCGTGCTCGATCAAACAGGCATGAGAGAATATTTCTTTCTTTTTTATTCTCACATTCCAGAATAGATAGTTCATAAGCTTGGTGGCAATCTGCACCTACTCTGTGACACTTTCCTCAAGCTTTCTAGAACCTTCCTCCAGCTTTCCTCAAGCTTTCGAGCAATCACTCCCAATTTTCATGGAAAGCTTGGGGCTTTATGGAAAATTATAAATTTTCTGGGAAATAACTTCTTCTTATGAAAGTATTCAGCTTACGAAGCATTCCATCTATTTTCCTCGAGCTTTCGGGCAATAGATTTTTCTCCCTCGAGCTTTCCAAGGTATTTATGAACAGTACAGCTCAAACTTTCATCAAACGCATCTTTCTTGATCAATCAACAAATCTTTCTCAAGCAAATCGTTCAACCAGGGTCGCCTTTGAGTAGCTATGGTCGCAGCATGCCTCCTATGGATCGTACAAATGCTCACGGATGAGACTTATGGAGAGCCTCCGTAATTTATTGAGGTCTTCGGAGAATGCTCGTGATTTTGAGACGGTCATTTCGATAGTCTTTCTTTTCTGCTATCCAGATATATGGTGATCTACGCATTTTAGGCGTATTAATTAATATATTTTCTCTACATTTTTACTTTGTTAATTGCTTAGTTTTATTAGTTTTGATTCATTTTGTTGTTTTTAGGTTTTTGTCAAAAGGGACGGAGTAAAGAGGTCTACAAGCATTTGAGGCATGGTAAAATGGAGCAAAAAGAGGAGTAAAGAAATGTTGCCGAAATTCTATGGATCTTGAAGAAGAACAAATGAAAATGATGCAAATAAAGAAGAAGACATTTCTCCTGTGCGATCCAGGAAAACACAACCTTGCCGAATTAATAAAGGACCATTGGGCCAAATTTTTGGAAAATATTCCAAGATGATATGGATATGATTTGAGACCCAAAATATGTGCAATTAAATGGTATTTTCGGACAAGAAGAATTGGAGAGCAAGAAATCCAAGATTTGATGAGATTGAGATTCCTAATACTTAAAAAGGAAGGAAATTTGAAGTTACAGGACAGCAAACTTCTACAGGCTGTAGAAATTGAGGATCAACTCCGATTGAGGTGATTAAGTAAGGTATTTTATAGCCCTCGGAAATATATTTCCAATGCCGCAAGAATCATGCAATTCGGATACGTATAACTCAAGAAAATCGCATTTTACTACAGGAGGTCAGATTTCACCAAAATTAATGTGGACTTCTTATTATGGTAGGAAACAACCTATCCTTCTCCTATATAAAGGGGAGCTCGGCCTCAAAGCAGATCATCACCCATCTTAGAAGCCAAAGCTCTGTAAAAATACCTCTCCTCCACAAAGAAGCCGTCCAACCTCTCCAAAGCCGAAGTGTTCAGCCCCAACGAGCCTCAGATCACTCACAATACGCTAAGTCCCTTGTGAGTGAGAACCATCCTCCCTAGAAGTCATCAAGCACCTAGAGTTGCAGTGTGATTCACGGATTCAAAGTGTAACCATGAACTTCTATTTTCATTCTTGGTTTTTGTATTGGATTTGTTTCGGTTATTTGATGAAGAATCAGTTTGGTTTTCAGTTGTATGTTATGATTTCTTTTGTAGCTTCTATATGTTTATAATTCTAAGTCTTTTACATATGTTTGTTTTGAGTATAATGCTTCGATGCCATGTTCTAGATGATACGCTAAGTCCCTCTCTTTTGTAGGTTTCGATGAACTTATTTAAGATGAAATTGTTTAGGGTGTTTAGACGCTAGTTGTAGTATAATGGTAAGTATTCCTGCTGGCCACGCGGGCGGCCCGGGTTCGATTCCCGGCAACAACGTCAAGACGCTGAGTCACACTTCTATACAATAAACAAGTATGTGTAGTTAGATTTAGAGTTATGAATTTTGTTGTCTACTAAAGTCTTCTAGCATGAAACCGGCTAGGTTAATTAGACGGGATGATCACTTGTAAATATGTTAGTCTTAGATTTTATTTTCCGTTTAGAAAGCATGTTTAAGATTCTATGTTCTTGTTTGTTTAGCTTGTCTATGAGTTGAAGCATGATAGAACTTAGGGTTTCTCTATGTGTTTTCTGCCATGTTTTGTCTTTATATTTTGTAGATTAATAACCAAACTTTCAAACCCTCTATACCTTTTATTTTATGTTTACAAACGTTGTCATGCATTAGTACCTTCAATCCCCGGTTACGAACGATTCATACTTATCAATGCTACATCTACAAAGAAGGATTTTAAATTGCATACGTGTGAACTATGTGTTAAATGTCTACTTTGTGTTAATATTTGATGCATGTTTTACGCGTTATCATGGGGATGATAAGACTTTTTGCCATCCTTGAAAGTTCTTTGACAGATGTTTCCAAAAAAGATTGAAATGAGAAGATTAAGTCATTTTGATGAACATTATTTGTCTGACTCATGTTCAACTTCTTACACAAATGTCTAATGTGACCAACAACTCTGCAATAATGGCAGGTTAAGTTGTTGGGATAAAATGGCAGTGATGCTATGAAAAGTATACAAGTTAATTTCAACTCCTCACATTATTATGAATGAACCAAAGTTAAAGACTGTTCATTGCAATCGATCAGTTGATAAAGAATAAAGATTAAGAACACATGCATCCAAAATAAAGACCAAAATTCTTACCCGAATGACAAGGCTTTCTTCTCACTTGTTATACGATATGTGAATACTAGTTTGCTGTATAGTAAATTTTCATTATGTTGTACATGTAAAGCATGGCCTGCATAGTCCGTCATGTACTGATATTGTCCCAACTTAACCACATTTAAGGTGTTGAGTTTTATCCACAAAAAGCCGTCATGTACCGATATTGTCTCAACTTAACCACCTTAAGGTGTTGAGTTTTATTTATAAAAGGTCTCAGTACAATTAAGAATAGTCCACATTCATTTAAGTTATATTTCATCTTGCCCTATTTCGATGCAGGATCTCTACTCCAACATATATGAATAATCCACATTTATTTAAGTTATGTTTCATCTTGCCCTATTTCGATATAGGGTCTCCACTCCAACATATAGGAATAGTCCGCATTCATTTAAATTATATTTCATCTTACCTTATTTCGATGTGAGATCTCCACTCCATATATAAATATACAGATATCTGAATTATTGGAAAGGAACCTGCTCTAATACCAAATTGAATAGTGACAAACGTGACACGTATGATCCGACATGTACTGATATTATCTCAACTTAACCACCTTTAAGGTGTTGAATATTATCCACAAAATGCCTCAATACAATTAGGAATAATCCACATTCATTTAAGTTATATTTCATCTTGCCCTATTTTAATGTAAGATCTCCACTCCAACATATATAAATATACAGATATCTGAATTCTAACTCTCAGCTTACTCGGATTAACTATAAAAGAAATGAATTGAATTTCTATTAATATTTACATCGAGGTTCTTCTACTCGCTAGTTTCGTTTAGAAAAGCCAATGCTTCTTTCTGGGAGTTTTTGTGGGAATATCTGCAGATATACCACTAGAGTGTCAAAGAGAAACAATATTGCATATAAGAAATTCATGAAATAACAGTTCAGAATTCAGGTCATCACCTGCAGTAGCATATAATGAGTTATAATGCACCTCACTCCAAAAGCTCAGCCAAAGCTCTGTTGAAGAAAAAAAATACAAATGGGAGGTCAAATTTGAAGCATGTACAATAGCACACTCACTATTTTTTGCATAATATACATATACAGATATACCTCGGGTAGGAGTGCTATTTTTAGGAAGGATCTCAATGTAGCACGTATCCCGAAAAGAGGTGATCACACAAATTTTGGCTCCAAACTACAGATGAAACCGTAAGACGTTAGAAGACAATCATTGTGGAAATATCAAAACAATGGGGAAGAACAAAACCATTAATGAATAAACAGATATACACAAATACAAACAGAAACGAAGGCATTTTTTGAATCTGTAACAACGATTGACTTCGAACATGATTTCTGCAGAATGATACTTTTTAACTTCATGGAAAGTAGAGAATCATTGAATTTTTTTGCAGACCTATGTATGAAATGGAAATTATTAAGGGACAAGAATACAACAGATTATAAGCGTGGTTTTAATGTAGAGACCAAGTTATAATGATTATTGATGTTTAATTCATTGGTTTTGATCCAGCCTATACTTGCTTTTTTATGATTAAAATAAATTCACTTCTCATCAAGATGTAAGGGAACAATTACATGGTTCATCCAAGCTATGACATCACAAAATAATGGTTCAAAGTGACGAAGAAAGTAAGAATCTTCACAATTTGACATCAGAACCTATGAAAAAATGAAGGTTCAGATTAGAAACTTACTCGGTCTGCAGCTGCCTGTAGGGTAAGATGATCTCCCCACTCCCCTTTCCTAGTGCCATATTCAAATTTTGAAAATAAAAGAAATTGAGTTAGGTCTTACTCATGTAACAATTAGAGACAGATGCAACAACGTCTCACATTTGGGAATTAAACTAAATGGACATGAAAGTAGGTCTCTAACTTTTTCATCTTCCTCAGGTAAGTTTTGTACTTCATAGGGACATAAGCTTCGTAGAGTTTCCTGTTATACTTCAACTGAAACACAAGAGACAACTGCATCAATAAATGCTCACAATGAAGATAACCCGCATACGAAAGCAAGCCTCATTTGATATTGAACAACCACAGGACATACATAAGCAAATAAAGGATTTCACCATTACATCAAAATATTTCAACCAATCTAATCTCTTATCAGGTAGAAGAGCTTATATGAGGAAGGAAAGTTGATGCTTAGGATCAACCATACCTGCTTTATAACCTGCTTTCTTACATGCTTATGGTAATCTGCATTGCGAAACAGTTGATCCGCTATTGCTCGAAACTGCAGCATGTTAACCAAATATTTTATAATCTAGGTGCAATACCCTTTCTATTTTCATTGTTCATCTCTTTACTTGAATTAAGTAGGCAATAAGTATATGTCTGGAATCAAACCTGGCAATTTCCATCACCCTCAATTTGCAGCTCAGATAGATCATATGCAGCCAACCTGCATCAATTAAAGAACATTATTCCCAATTATATACCAAATATTACAGTGATTTTTCTTCTATCCTAACATCCAGTACACACCCAAGTATATGGCCAGAAGCTTGGTAGGAGCTAGATCTTGCATACGTTCATCCAAGTATACATTGAAGTACAGTAACAAAAAAGCAATAAATAAATTAGAGTTTCAGTGAACAACAACCTTTCTGAAAGCCGCTTATGGTCTTGGGTAGCATCATTCACGTCAGGTATCTCACCATTCACCCGGGGAGTGTGCTGCAAACAATGTGAACCAATGAGAACACAGACATTAATACCAAGAAAGCTTTCCAATATTTTGTAACACAATCAATTAAGATATCTTATTTCTTTTCCTTTTATATTATCTAAAAATGAAGATATCTATTATCTCTTAAATACATCATTTACTTGTGTGATCACAGATTTGAGTTGTCAGACCTCTAATTTTTACTCTCCATAACACCAAACTACCGAAAACAATCTCTTGAACAATCCTATCCTTTGCACATCAAAAGCACTTGAAACTATCCCTCTCATACATACATGAGCCCCGTGTATCCATTATACATACACACAATGTGCATTAAGATAACAGACTTGTATAATCTTTTCATCACAAAAGACGAAGCTTTAAAGACATAGTGAACAACATACTGGAATGGAATCCAAGTGGCTGAGCCGCTTCCCCAGCCTATTACCCAGTTTCAGCTTCTCCTCCTCAGCCAAGATCGTTGCAATGGTTTGATCATCCTCGGTATCATGCGAGCTGCTATCTAAACTCGAGCTTGAGCTCGCACTAGCATTGCTGTAGCTTCCATTCATATTATCCCAACAAAGAACACACCTCAAACACCCCTGCAAAACATGTCGGTATCAGAGTGATCCGATAACTCACCCAACTAAAACTCAAGTAAAAACACCATTAAGCCCAAAATGAAACAAACGAAAAAGTACCCTCAAAGCTAGGAGCTCCAAATCTTCCCCAACAGTATTGATCAATCGTAACTTCAATTATTCTCTGTTTCGATAAGAAATGAAATGAAAAGTTTGATTCTTTCACCAACTCCTTATATGGGTAATTCTTATCTGAGTTGAATTAGTCTACAAAACAAGAAAAATCTCTGTACCTACACAATTACAATATGAAAGGCGTAGACCAATTCATACAAATACACTAGGAATTAGACTACAGATTAATCACCTGAATCAAAATAACAACACCAAAAGTAATTGAAAAAGTATTAATTTTTACTTCGGAGATACAAAACTATTCAGAGACGCGTAATTGAGAAGGAAGCGAATAAGAAACCTGAAATTCAGTTGAGGTAATCAGTCAAGTATAGTAAAGATGAAATCTTTAATGCAATTGCTTGTGTTCCATTGCTGAGCTCTTAAGGGATCGTGTTGCTTTTCTTGAGCTGAAAGATTTTCCAAACACCAAAACTGGGAAGATCCAAAATCAAAGGTTTTGCGTTGTCGGCTTTTCTCAGCACACCAACACAGCAGCAGCAACCAAACAGAGAAGATTGAATGAATTACAAGATATGCAAACTGATTATCAAAAAGGTAAGAGTGATTTGGAAAAAGAAAAAAAGGGTCACTGTGATGTTTGTGTGACAGAATGACTTGATATCTAGGAAAATTTGGAAAATAATAAGATAGTATGGGAAAATAGGGAGCTCTATGAAATGCTGCAAATAGTGTAAGCTACTTGACGATGGATATCCTTTTTGAGAACTACCACCTTGTTTTTGTTTGTTAGAATGACATCACCTTACCTTACCTTACCTTAGATTCGGGGTTAATTATCATCGTTTTACTTTTTCATTTAACTTTTAAATCTTTGATAAAAGATCAATCGACCATTCAAATCGAAATTAGTTAGTTGTATCACTTGTATGAGACAAGTAGACCATTTTCATATCTGTAATAGGAATTTCTATGGTGAATGAGCAGTAGTACAATATTGTGTTTGGTCAGCAACCAACTCATTCCTAATGTGAACTTAAGAATTTTCATAAACAGAAAAGTAGTTTGTTAGGGCGTTCACACTCGGCCTCATAGTTCTTAAAGCGATTTTGATTACACCAAAAGCCAAAAGGTCGGATTGAAAACATGTTCTGTGATTCCTCCATATAGAGGAGGTTTATCAGAGTCAAGGAAACTATAGCACCCTAGCTAGTTACCTCATTTTGGACTTTGGAGTAACTGGATCGGAGTTGGATTTATATAAAAGTTTCTCTCTTCTGTTGATACATTTAGTCATTTTACTGCCAAGTTCACATCAGTGTTAGGACAAGTAAGCAAAACATATGGGTGAAGCATTTTTACATACATGAAGTTAAGCAGCAATACTGTACATGAAGTTACAAATCATATTCATATATACCACCAGATGAATACCCAAGTGTTAATAATCTTAAGATCTTCAGCTGATCAATGAAGGCAGTGAGATTAGACACAGCTCTAGAATGAGCCTCCTGTCCCATAGTCCTATCATGTAACTTCCTCAACCTATTTCCCATCTCATCCTCCTCAAACACCCTTTTCAATCCTTCCTCAACATCCTTCTCTCCAAACCCAACCAATCTCACCCAAATTCTCCACACATTTACAATGTAGCCACAGTTCACAAACTGGTCACCGGCCACAGGATAACACAAGAGTCTCTTTTGGCACTGAATGGCCTCCATTGTTGAATTCCAACCACAATGTGTTAGATAGCATCCAACAACTTTGTGCTTCAAGACCTCCATCTGTGGAGCCCAAGACACAATCTTGCCTATATTTGACACTTTTTCCAAGTACCCAACTGGTAGAACTTCACGCCATGAAGACCCTAGAACCCAAATGAATGGCTTCTGAAGGCATACACTTGTGTTGGCTTTTTCTTGAGCTATGACAAAATACAGCAATGGAAGATCTTTAATGTTTAAGTGGCATTACACATTTTATCTCTTTGGACAAACAGGTATAACATTCATTGCATACATGTTTTCCATCTAGGATAGAACACTGAGCATGTATCCCAGACATTCTGGAACGCTTTTCTGGTGTGTTTCTTCATGGCTTTAATCACCTCTAAAATTCTAGCTAGTTCACCTGTGATTAATCTAGTTGTTCTTTGACCTTGAAGAAACTGACTTAGTTAATGAAGTTCCCTAGAAAAATTGACAAAGGTTCACATGTGTTTCCTAGGAAACTGTTTTGTCTTTTCTGCTTGTCAAAATGCTTTTTGACTCTGTTTTTCTGGGCTTCCTCTTTGCTGTGTTGAAACGTGCTCTTACCTTGAAAACTGATATGGCTATTCTTGTACAAGTACAAAGGACCCATTTACCTTGTTTAGAGAACCTTAGCTCATTAAGGTAAGACCTCTAGCAGCCTCGGTTTCCCTCCCTGTTTAGCTTGCTGTGACCATTTGGTAGCTGCTGTTTTAGGTCTGCATTGGTCCATGTTTAGGTCTGCATTAGGACAGTGTTTAGGTCTGCATTTAGGCTTCTTGGCTGCTGTGTTTCACGTGGTTCTTAGCTGTCTTTGACCCTTGAATAACCTGCCCTATATAAGGAGTCCCAAGCTGTCTTGGATCGTTGGTTGGTTGAGTGAAAACTTAAGGGGTTCTTGGTTATTCTGTTTTGGTATTCTTTGAGAGCACTTTCGAGTGTAGTTTCTCTTCTCTCTTCTCTTCCCCTTCCATGTCTTTTGGTTGCCGAGTATGTGCATAATAGACATGGATTTCTAAAGCATAAAACTGTTTTTCAAAACTCATATGCATTTGTGCATTGTGCATTCCATAGAGATAAAGTGTGGAGATGCCCAACCCAAGAAGTTGATCAAGAAGATTTAACTTACGTGTAGTTAAGATCTGAGTTGATACTTCTGTAAATTTCCAAAGTGTAAGCACATAGATTAAGGTAGTGTAGCTCTGTTTGTACTGGTGGGTAGACTAATCAGGATAGCATACGGGTTATGTATCTCAGAGTGCCAGAAACTTGTAATTGTGTGTGTTACAAAGTAGTGGAAAGGTTTGTCCCTCAAGAGTTAGGGGCACGCAGTTTTTGATCCTGGTTGTAGGATTTCTGCGTTATCAAAAACATCTTGTGTCACTTTACTTACTGTTTTACATTTCAGTAATCGTATCTGTGCTTCGGGATAGATCTCTCTCTTGCTATCCCGAGAACAGTTTGAACGAAAAAGTGGTAAAGGCCTATTCACCCCCCCTCTAGGACCTTTAAGTGGTATCAGAGCGGCCACTAGCCTTTGCTAGTGAGATCCTCTGAGGGGTTCGTTATGGATCGGGAAAAAGGTTCTTCCATAAATGTTCCACCTTTTTTCGATGGACATGATTTTTCTCAATGGAAAATCATGATGAGCGCCTTCCTCTCCTACCAAGATGATGGTATGCTGTGGCAAAGTGTAGAGGAAGGCTGGACACATCCCACAAAACCAGAAGGCGCTGAATCAACCGAAAGGATTTCAAAGCCTAGGTCCGAATGGGTAAAAGATGATAAGGATTCGGCTAGAGCAAACATCAAGGCCCTTAGCTGTCTATTCAACGCTGTCTCCGAAGCAGAGCGCCAAAGGATCATCCATTGCGCCACTGCCAAGGAGGCATGGGAAGTGCTCATCAACACTCATGAAGGTAACTCTCGTGTTAAACAACAAAAACTTCAACGACTTATTTTTGAGTTTGAAGGTCTAAGCATGAGTGACAAAGAGTCTATCGATGATTTCTATGGTCGTGTACTTAATATCACGAATCAATGTCGTAGCTTAGGTGAGGCTATTGAATCAAAGAAAATTGTTAGGAAGTTCTTAACTGCTTTACCACCTTTCTTTGACTCTAAAATGAATGCCATTGAGGAAGCTCATGATCTTGATACTTACCCTCTAGAAGAACTTGTTGGAAATCTGAAAACTTATGAAACCCTTAAGAAAAGGCCCTTGCATGAGAAGTCCATTGCTTTAAGTTCCGTTAAAATTGAAGTTGAAAAGTTGCATGAAAATGAAGATGATGATAATGAAGAATTTGCTTTCCTAACCAAACAGTTTGAGAAATTTTTAAGGAAAAGGAAAACGTTCAACTCTAACCGGAACTTGTCTAAAGGATCTAGCTCTAAACCCTTTAGAAATAAGGTTGCTCAGAAAAGTCGGGATATCAGACCCTCTTCTATCCCGAAAATGGACCTGAAATGTTTTGAATGCAATGGGGTAGGACATAAGGCTGTGGACTGTGCTAACAGGAGAAATAAATCCCACAAAGTTTTAAAAGCAACTTGGAGTGACAGTGAGTCAAATGAAAATTCTGAAACTGACTTAGAAGAAGATGAGAAGGTTGCCTTTGTCTCTCATGTCATATTGGATGAGTCTCTTGAGGACAAGGATTCCGATGATGAAGGGCATGATATGTATATGCGTTTGTGTAAAGCCTCAAAGTCTATGCTTGCTAAGAATGAAGCTCTATCTAATGAGCTTTCATTAAGTAAGGAGACACATTCCAGGATACAAGGAGAGTTTCTATCCCAGGAGGCAGAATGGATGTCTACCAAAACCCAACTTGAAGAGCAGGTGACTTTTCTCAAAGAAGAGCTGGACCGCCAGTCCTCTACTATAAGCTTGCTGACTACTGAGAAGCTGAAGCTCGAAGAAGCCCTGTTAGATGCCCGAAACCAGTTTGCCAAGTTCTCCATTGGCTCGGAGAAGCTATCCCAAATCTGTGGGATGGGAAGGCTGGGTGGCAGCAAGAAGGGGTTGGGGTTTGAGGAAGGTGACAGACCCAAGGGCTCGGAGAAGACCACGTTCGTGAAAGGAATCAGCTCGGTGTTAGGAAAGCCTCCGCCTCAGCCGAAGATCAATGCTCCGGAAACCTCCAAGGTGTTGAAGCCCAAGAAAGGCTCTCAAATTAGGTGCTTTCACTGTGGGAACAGTGGACACATTCGTCGGTACTGCTACAAGCTGAGAGGAAACTCTATACCTGCCAAGACCTCACAAAACAACAATCTGCTTGCTCACTTTCAGAAATCCCTTAATGAACTAACGAGGATTGCACACTCTCTGTCTATCCCGAAGCAGAAGAATAAGCCTGTTCCTGCAAACTGGATCAGAAAATCTGGTCATAGAACCCGGGATACCAGAAGGGTCATGTCTCCCAAAGCCCCTGGTGTCAAGAAGAAACCGGAAGAAGTTATCTGCTTTCTCTCAAGAGTTAAGACCTCACCTGTTACTGTAAGGAATGTTGTAGCTGTGTGCAACGTTGCCTTGACTGCTCTTTCCACCAGGAAATCTGATTCTTGGTATATGGACAGCGGCTGTTCTAAGCACATGACAGGAGAACGAAAATGGTTTTCGTCCATGGATGACACTCATCCAGTTGGTGATGTCATGTTTGGTGATGGTGCCAAGGCAGAAATCATTGGAAGCGGGACAGTTGATACTCCAGGTCTCCCAGCCCTGAAGAACGTGTTGCTGGTAGCAGGTTTAGAAGTGTGTCTGCTGAGCGTGAGCCAGATAGTTGATGAATATGAGACAGTAACCTTTGACTCATCTAAGTGCACTGTCATTGATGGAAAAGGGAGATGTGTAATGAAAGGGGAGAGGTCCTGAGACCACTGCTACTGTGTTCGTGCGAACAAGAGATTAGAACCTGATCTATGTTTCCTATCCTCAACTCAAGAAAGCCTGCTAGATCTGTGGCATAGAAGGATGTGCCATCTCAACCATCAAGATGTGGTGAAGTTATCTTCAAAGGATGGAGCTCGTGGTCTGCCCAAGCTATCCGGGAGAGCTGCAGGTATGTGTGGAGACTGCAAAATGGGTAAGCTATCCCGAACCTCCCATCCTATTCTAAATGCTAGGCCAACCTCTAATATTCTTGAGTTACTACACTTAGATCTTGTAGGCCCTGTAGAAACTGAAAGTCTTGCAAAAAAGAAGTATGTACTTGTTGTGGTAGATGACTTTTCTAGATTTACTTGGGTCATTTTTCTAGGTGATAAAACTCAAACTTTTGGGAAGTTCTTTGAGCTAACAAAACGAATTTCAAATGAAAAGCTTTCTGAAAACAAATGCATTTTGAGGATTAGATCGGACCATGGAACCGAGTTTGAAAACTCTTTGTTTGCTGAATATTGTGAGGAAAATGGTGTGCACCATGAGTTTTCAGCTCCCATCACACCCCAACAGAATGAGATTGTTGAGAGGAAGAATAGGGTATTGGTTGAGATGGGAAGGGTTATGTTAAGTTCGGCAGATTTGCCTCACATGTTTTGGGCCGAAGCAATCTTTAATGCATGTTACACCCTCAATCGTGTAATCTTTAGACCAGGCACTAGTAAGACTCCCTACGGACTTTGGAAAGGCAAGAAACCAAATATCTCACATCTAAAAGCTTTTGGAAGCCCTTGTTTTATTTATAGAGACCGTGAGTATTTGACAAAGTTTGATACTAAATGTGATATGTGTGTTTTTCTAGGCTATGCATTGAATAGCCGTGCTTACCGGGTCTACAACAAGAGAACATGCAAAGTTGTAGAAACAGTGAATGTGGCTATCAATGATGCTCTTGTATGCTCTCACAACCATTCTTCTAGAAATGCGCAGGTTGAGGATGTGAACACTGGGACATCTCCCGAAACTGCTGAGATCCCTATTGATGAGCAGAACCCTGTACCTGATGATGTATCCCAGGATACAGAATCTGATGCTGAAGGAGCCGGGATAGATCAGACCCTGACTATCCAGAAGTCACACCGTGTTGGAAAACGTCAAGTGCAAAAAGACCATTCTCCCTCGGATGTGATTGGCATGGTAGACGAGCCAAGACAGACTCGAAGTAAGTCCAAAGTGTATGTGAGCAATCTGGTAAATCTCAAAAGCTTTCTTACTATGCATAGGTTAGCTATAAATAGAATTGCTTGCTATGGCTTTGTGTCTAGTGTGGAGCCTAAGACTATTAGAGATGCCTTGAAGGATCCAGAGTGGATTGTTGCTATGCAGGATGAGCTAAATCAGTTTGAGAAAAGTAGTGTTTGACATTTAGTTCCTAGACCTAGGGATAAAAATGTCATAGGAACAAAATGGGTGTTCAAGAACAAAACTGATGAAAAGGGAATAATCACTAGAAACAAGGCTAGGTTAGTGGTGCAAGGATATTCCCAAATTGAAGGTTTAGACTTTGATGAGACTTTTGCTCCCGTAGCAAGACTTGAGTCTGTTAGGTTGCTCCTAGCTATTGCCTGCTTTCTGAAATTTGACCTTTTTCAAATGGATGTGAAAAGTGCCTTTTTAAATGGAATTTTGAAAGAAGAGGTGTATGTAGAACAGCCCTCGGGATTTCAGAGCTCTACCCATCCCGATTATGTTTACAGGTTAGACAAAGCCCTTTATGGTTTGAAGCAAGCTCCTAGAGCTTGGTATGAGAAGTTGTCTACTCACCTGATTGACCATGGGTATGTGAGAGGTTCCATAGATAAGACCATGTTTGTCAAGAATGTTTCACATGATATGATTATTGCTCAAATCTATGTAGATGATGTGGTGTTTGGCTCTACCTCTCAAAAACTTGTTGAGGAGTTTGTCACTCTTATGAAACAAGAATTTGAAATGAGCTTGTGTGGTAAACTAAACTTCTTCCTTGGACTACAAGTTCAGCAAAGGAAAGATGGTTTGTTCATCTCGCAGGAAAAATATGCGAGGGAACTTGTGAAGAAGTTTGGGATGGAAGGAGCCTCTCCCATCCGTAATCCAATGGGGACTTCATGCAGAATCAGTGCAGATCTGGAGGGTACCAATGTTGATCATACCCTCTACAGAAGCATGATTGGAAGCTTGCTCTACCTCACTGCTAGCAGACCTGACATCTCCTTCAGTGTGGGTGTTTGTGCTCGGTATCAAGCCAACCCCAAGGAATCCCACGTAAAGGCAGTCAAGCGTATCATCCGATACGTCTCAGGTACGTGTGCTTTTGGTATCTTGTACACAACGGATACTAACACTGAGATTGCAGGGTATTCGGACTCGGATTGGGCTGGAGACGCCACGGATAGGAAGAGCACCTCGGGAGGTTGCTTCTTTGTTGGGAACAATCTGGTGTCATGGCATAGCAAGAAGCAGAATTGCGTATCCTTGTCTACTGCACAAGCTGAGTATATAGCTGCTGGAAGTTGCTGCACCCAACTCCTTTGGATGAAACACATGCTGAGCGACTACGGATTTGAGCAAGGTATTCTATCCCTGTTCTGTGATAATACTTCGGCTATCAATATTTCAAAGAATCCTATGTTGCACTCTAGGACCAAGCATATAGAAATCAGATATCATTTTATTAGAAACTTGGTTGAAGAGAATCAGCTTGAAATGACTTTCATTCCAACTGAACAGCAATTGGCCGATTTGTTCACTAAGCCCTTAGACAACATGAGATTTGAAAGTCTTAGGAAGGCTATTGGTGTATGCACCATCACTTGAGATATCTCCCTCACAGATCTCAATTTACTTTTCAGCATTTTACTTTTCTGAAAATAAGTGTTGGCATACTCTGGGATACGAGTCTGTGCATGCATCCCTGGAAATATTTCTGAACTTGAACTAGAATGTTGTGTTCTTATTTCATGTTTCTTGATAGACAATTGCTGCATCTTTCTCTTGCGTATATGCATCTATGTCTTTAAGAATGTTAGTGCATGTGGTCTAAATCATTCTTGGAACTAGAAAGAATTCTTGAGCACAAAGGTTATTCTTGTGGGGTGTACAAAGTTTGAGCTAGAAAATTGAGTGAGTTGAACCAGTTACTGAAGAACAAATGTGTTATTCTGGTACTTTTTATTAAATGATTAAAGAAAAAGAATGGGCTAGTCTTTTGCTGGGTACACCTTAACCAGAACCAGTGGGGATCCCTGAGATGTTATCTATCCTTCGATTGGTTTGGACTAGTTACCCACTGAGTGTCCTTGATACACACATTATTCTTTCGAGCATTGCGCTCAGGACATAATGGTAACTACTCTGTTACATGAACCTATGAGGACGTATTTCTCAGATGAGCTCTTGGACAAATGTTAAAGAAAATGGAGAATTTGAGTTGAACTTAAATGAGAATGGCCAAAGGCCTAGATGGGGACAAAGTCCATGTTATGCTGAATTTCCAAGAACTCTAAAAAGGTAGTGACAAAGTCACTTGGTTACTCTTGAGGTCCTCATATCATTTGATGCTCCAAATCTTGTACTCCCTTAGGTGAACTTTGCACACACACACTCTTAATGTTCCAAGATCTGATTTGAAAGAACATTGCATTGATGTTACTTTGTAGTCATATACCCATGTGAAAAATAAAAATTTGAGCCTACAAGATATATGGAAATTAGTTGTCACATTCTTGTGATTCATGCTTAAATATTTTTTCTGTGGTCTGGGATTCTACAGACTGTTTCCATCCCAGGTGTTATGCTGAACAGTTTGAAAATCTCTCTAAATTTCAAAATTTTGTGGTGTTGTATGTATCACGTGAGGGGGAGCTTTTAAGTTTGATGGTGAGTACATTGGTACTTCCTATTACTCAGGGTTGTTCCATGCATCCAGTGGATATTGCATGTTCTTTTGTCTCATTGGGTTTATAGCTGTGTTTGAGGTATCCTGACTAGACCACATACGTGGTATCCTAGGGTTAGGGCACTGTAGCACTTTCTGCTGGGAAGTGACTACACGGGACTGCAATAGCTGCTGGGCTGTTCAGTTACCTTTATGTGTTTGAATGGTTTTGGTGCATGATTCCAAGGCATTAATTTGAATTCATGATGATTATGCTTAGAAATAGGAGAAGCCCCCTTGGTCTTCGAACGATTTCGTTTCCCCTGATTTCTTTTCCTAGCCGGTTTCACTTCGACTTCCCTTCTTGTTCCCTTAAATTTCTCTCTCTCTCTCTCTCCCTCATGACAAGAGCCAGAAACAGAAGAACTTTCCTTCCTCCACAACGAGTTTACTTCTTCCATCCTCTCATGGCACTCCCTGATCCGTTTATTCCCGAAGAGGTCATTTTACTTCCAGCTCCTCCACAGAAATCACCCTCTCATCCTTCACAAGATCCAAATCCTACTGTCTCTCCTACTCCTGCTGAGAGAACTGATTCTCCAGCTGTTCGTTCGACCTACCTACGCAAGAAGCCTGTCTCAAAGCCCTCTGGAGCCAAGAAGGTGGCTTCCAAGAAGAAGAAACAGAGTACCTCTGCTTCTGTTGTTTCTCCTACCAATTCTCCTACTCAGGGTATTGCTGCCTCTGAAATTCCTGCCCCTCCTCAGCCAGAAATTCCATCTGCTCAGCCTCCTTCTCCTCCACTATCTCCAATGGCTGTCGATGATCCTCCCGTATCTCCTCCTGCTGTCGATCCCCCTTCCGTTTCCCTCCAGGTTCCTTTGGGAAAAAGGAAGAGAACAACAACTGTATGTTCCTCTGGCTCTGCCTCAACTCCTTCCTTTGAGGTTTCTCCTGCATCCACTGCACCTAGGGTCACTCGATCCAAAGCAAAAAAGTCTGTTGTCTCTCCTCGAGCCAAGAAAGCAATCAACCCTACTGCATCTCCTCCAGTAAAGTCTACTCTGAAAGCTTCTGCCTCTACTATCTCCAAGCGTTCTGCTGAAACTTCATCATTCCCTCCTCGTTCCCATTTCGTCTCTACAGATTCCTTCAGTTTGTTTGGGTACATCACCATGCATTGACCTATAGTCTCTGAGCGTCCATTTGATTTTGCTTCCCTGCACCCTGCTCTGTTTACTCTCGTATCTTCTTTTGGATGGATCACTGCGTTGGCATCCCTGCCTCGCTACAATCGCACCATTGTCCAGGAGTTCTATGCGAACTTCCCCTCTGATCTTTCCTCTGAAGTCCGTCTTCGCTCAAAGCAACAAATCTGTGTCACCGTTCGAGGAGTTTCTGTGAACTTCTCTCCCTCTCGGATCCGTCAAGCTCTGTCTCTCCCAGTCACCACTGATGGTGTTTTGAAAGCTTACTCTGAATACTCTACCTCCCTTACCATTCAAGACCTTGCTTTGCGACTCTACTCATCTCCTCCTCCTGAACCTATTGTTGGTACCTTTCTCTCCAGCAAATTTATGACAGAGTGGTTCAAAGCCTTGGGCTTTCTTGTGCGTTCCTTGTTCCATCCTGCTACTCAGACCAGCAAAATCCCACATAAACAGGCTGTCCTCATGGCGTACCTTAGTCATGATCCCATCCGTCCTATAATTCCTGCTGAGTACTTCATGTTTCAGGCCATCCGCACTGCTGGTGTATCCCACCGGAATGCTCTTGGTAAGGCTCTGGTGTTCCCCTGCCTCATCACCAAACTATGTGGTGATGCTGGTGTGCCATTGACACCAGGAGATGCTCTTGGTCCCGAACTCATTCCAATTGATGCCATCACTATCACTAGATCTGTGCATCAGTCCAATGAGTATGTCGAACCCATGGACCAAAAGTTCTTGAAGGCTGCTGTCAAGTCTATGCTCTCCGATGCTGTCCAGGAGATCAAGACTCATCTCAAGGAGCAGTTCACTGCATTCAAGGCTGAGCTCTCATTGTTGCTGTCTAGTCAAGCTGGGTCTGCCCCTGCTCAGGAGCCAACGGTGTCATCTCCTCCCTCGGACAAGCGAGAAGGCGCTTCTCCATCAGACTCTGGCGACACCATCCACCTCGGGGCGATGGGAGCAGATGACGAGGACGTAGTGTTTGATGGATCGGGCTATGCTGTGTGACGACTCTCTGCTGTGCTCTCTGATCGTGTGTCTTGCTAGTTTCTCTCATTTGCTTTCGGTTTATTTCTTTTTAGTTTTCTGTTGAACAATCGTATGGGTTTCTGGTTTTGTGGCAAACAATTATTATGGTGATTAATTTTTGTTTGAACCCTTTGTCATTTATTGACAAAAAGGGGGAGAACCGGCAGTTAATTATTGTGTGTTGTTATGCATATATGATTGTGATAGGTTGGGGAGATTGTAGGCAAACCTGGTTGGTTGTGTTACTAACTATGCTGCAGGTACTTGTTTTGGGAGAACCGGTTATTATTTTTGAAGGATATTATGGGGCTTATGTATCCTTACCCCTGCCCTGCATACACTTAGGGGGAGTACTGTTAACTGTTTGAACTGGTTACCTCTGTTTGGGCAGGATACTAGGTGATATTGTTATCCCTGTTGCTGCATATGTTTGTATGTGTTACAACTGTATTGCAGGTACTCTTTAAAGGACTGTGTTTTGTCAAGAAATGCCAAAGGGGGAGATTGAAGGCATACACTTGTGTTGGCTTTTTCTTGAGCTATGACAAAACACAGCAATGGAAGATCTTTAATGTTTAAGTGGCATTACACATTTTATCTCTTTGGACAAACAGGTATAACATTCATTGCATACATGTTTTCCATCTAGGATAGAACACTGAGCATGTATCCCAGACATTCTGGAACGCTTTTTTGGTGTGTTTCTTCATGGCTTTAATCACCTCTAAAATTCTAGCTAGTTCACCTGTGATTAATCTAGTTGTTCTTTGACCTTGAAGAAACTGACTTAGTTAATGAAGTTCCCTAGAAAAATTGACAAAGGTTCACATGTGTTTCCTAGGAAACTGTTTTGTCTTTTCTGCTTGTCAAAATGCTTTTTGACTCTGTTTTTCTGGGCTTCCTCTTTGCTGTGTTGAAACGTGCTCTTACCTTGAAAACTGATATGGCTATTCTTGTACAAGTACAAAGGACCCATTTACCTTGTTTAGAGAACCTTAGCTCATTAAGGTAAGACCTCTAGCAGCCTCGGTTTCCCTCCCTGTTTAGCTTGCTGTGACCATTTGGTAGCTGCTGTTTTAGGTCTGCATTGGTCCATGTTTAGGTCTGCATTAGGACAGTGTTTAGGTCTGCATTTAGGCTTCTTGGCTGCTGTGTTTCACGTGGTTCTTAGCTGTCTTTGACCCTTGAATAACCTGCCCTATATAAGGAGTCACAAGCTGTCTTGGATCGTTGGTTGGTTGAGTGAAAACTTAAGGGGTTCTTGGTTATTCTGTTTTGGTATTCTTTGAGAGCACTTTCGAGTGTAGTTTCTCTTCTCTCTTCTCTTCCCCTTCCATGTCTTTTGGTTGCCGAGTATGTGCATAATAGACATGGATTTCTAAAGCATAAAACTGTTTTTCAAAACTCATATGCATTTGTGGATTGTGCATTCCATAGAGATAAAGTGTGGAGATGCCCAACCCAAGAAGTTGATCAAGAAGATTTAACTTACGTGTAGTTAAGATCTGAGTTGATACTTCTGTAAATTTCCAAAGTGTAAGCACATAGATTAAGGTAGTGTAGCTCTGTTTGTACTGGTGGGTAGACTAGTCAGGATAGGATACGGGTTATGTATCCCAGAGTGCCAGAAACTTGTAATTGTGTGTGTTACAAAGTAGTGGAAAGGTTTGTCCCTCAAGAGTTAGGGGCACGCAGTTTTTGATCCTGGTTGTAGGATTTCTGCGTTATCAAAAACATCTTGTGTCACTTTACTTACTGTTTTACATTTCAGTAATCGTATCTGTGCTTCGGGATAGATCTCTCTCTTGCTATCCCGAGAACAGTTTGAACGAAAAAGTGGTAAAGGCCTATTCACCCCCCCTCTAGGACCTTTAGCTTCCCCAAAGCTTCAACTGTCAATGCCAAGCTTTTGACCTTTGCTTTTCCAATGGGACTGACCCAACTTCCAAAGGAGATGTAAATTACAATGTTAGGGTCTTGCTTGTCCAGCCAGCTTAAGCAGCTTTCGTCTTCTTCCAAAAAGCTAGGGTTTTTGGTGGTTGTGAGTTTGCTTAGAGGATCAACTGGGAAAACCTGTGGTTGGACTAGGTGGTGGTTTTGACCAGTTGATGGAGATCATGTTTCTGATGTTGTGGTTGCTTATCATCCAAGAAATATTCAGTTGGGATTGAATTGACAAGGATCCATTGAATAGATTTTGATCTTTCGAGGGTTCTAGTCCAAAACTTGAATCTTGCTTTTCTTGCAGCTGGAGTGCCAATCAACCATGGTAGCTCTTCACTATATAACACGGGTTGATCAGGTAAGAAGTATGCGCCACCTAATTGCTCAGAAAACCCTGTCAGTACACATTGTGATCGACAATTGCATCAGTCTAACTCAATCAAATGGATTGTAAATGTGGATGTGTGTCAAATTAAGTAAACGCCATTACGATTTGTCAAAACAATAATCCTCAGGTGATAGAACTATAGAGGTCATAGAACTTCTATTTATTTATTTTTCGTAATTATATATATATTTTAATGACCAGAATAATTTGTTTGCTGGTTGCTGCCGATCGATTTAGGCACATGCCATGTTAAAAAAAATCTATATCAAGGTTATCAAGTATCGAAATCCCAAATCCATTTAACACAACTTCCACTGCTCAATATATAATATCCAACTGATTGAAATGTAGAACTCAAGGGTTATTTGTTTATAGAAAAGAATGACTTGGTGGAAATTTAACAACGAACTAATCTATAGTGTCATTTACAACACGTTAGGAATACATATATCAAGCTGGTCATGTAACCAAAAAAAAAGGGGCCAGATATACACCTACAATACTTAACATGTGAAGAGTCAAACCGTTAATCGTTTGATTATTATCTAATTTAAAACAGCTGGCTCATTATCTAATTAAACATTTGAATATGCATGGCATGTGTCTAATTGAAGGAGATTGCTGGTTAATCAAACCTAATTTTAATGTTCAGACTATATAGAACCGTAACACTCCTCCTAGAGATATGGACCATGCACTTATACATAAACAGGGTAGCAAACTAGCAATTAGGGCAAGTGGAAAATTTAAAAGGAAAATGATAAAGACGTGCATATATTCTTAAATCTTATACTTAGTTAAAGATAACTGCTAATTACCTGCATCGGATATGAGACCTGTCCTGATCATCTCCGGAATAGCTCCGATCAGCCGGTACGTGGCAAGCATGGCCGGCCAGAACCCTGCAGCGGGGATGCCTCACCGGTTGGCTACTTGTATAGCCCACGACGCCAACAAATCAACGACCACACAGGCGACGGCTCCGTCTTGGTCTAGTTGATGAACAAGTCTCTCTAAGTGGGCAGGCATGTTGTTCTCCATGGCCTTCTCTATGGCAAAGAAGTCCCTCGGGGCGTCATTGTTCAATCCGTCCGGGATCGGCATGCGCCGAATACTCATGGATTCGAGGTTCGGTGCAATCTGGCGGTGAATGTAGTCCGGTGTGACCAGCACCGGATCAAAGCCGTGGTTGAGGAGGAAGGCGGAGGCTAGCTTGACCATGGGAGTGACGTGACCTTGTGCTGGATATGGAACCAAGATGATGGTATTGGATCTCTTTATGCACTTCATGTTTCCCATCTCGATCTCATTCACTGGTCAATATGATGTGTATGTAGCTAGCTATATTACGTCTATGATCGATCGATCAAGTACATGGAACGATGATAATTTATATATATAGAGACTAGAGAGAGAGGGCGGAGTGAAGCTAGGCCTAGCTTGGGGGTGGGCAGTCAACTAATCATGGGCATCAAGATGCATGTGTTGCAAATATAAAGCCTCCAATTCACTCAAGTTTGGAGACAAAAATTATAATTGATTATAGACTCGTGCTGCATGTTGTCTAATTTAAAAATTATTAGATGGTTAGATGGTGGGAGCCAACATAAATGACTCGACTATTATTGTAAATAACTTATAAGACGATAAAATGGAGTGGTCATAATTTACCAAAGAACTTTATACTAGTTACAAAAAAAACACACAGCACAAAATTAAATTAGTATGTAGTAGAAGTTTCAGAAAACCAAAAATATCGCCTGTGGCGCTATAAGAGCATGTGCACCCATGTTTTGGGTGAGGAATTCCTCACTTATTTGAGGAATTCCTCAAAATAGGAATTCTTATTCCTGTTTTTCGTGCAGCGGTTTCCAAAATAGGACTTCCTATTACTATTCATTAATATTTAAAATATTTTACATTTACCTTCAAATAATACTTTCACCCAATAAGATGCCGACACGTGTCAATCTGGATCGTATAATTGGTAGCGGATTTCCGATAAGATTTTCGACCCGTAATTTTGAGACACGTGTCATGTCTACGTGGCGGTGTCGGCAAAATTATTAATGGAGATATCCGGTAAGATTTTCGGTAAGATTACAAACCAATGAGAATGAAACACGTGTCATGTCTACGTGGCGGTGTCTGCAAAATTATTGATGGAGATATCCGGTAAGATTTTCAACCAATCGACAGTCGACACGTGTCGTTATCTGAAAAATCTGATTTCTCAAGATGGCTATAAAAGAAAGAGCTATGTGTGTTCGGTAGACTCACACCAACATGTATTTCATGAACATAAGTTGAAACAATATGGTAAAAAAGGAAATAAATATTGGAGATCAAAAACATTACCTCATCGTGAATGTTGGAGCCGGAAGATGCATTCCTTCGTGCGAAAGAAAGAGAACTTCCCCAAAGTTTCAAATTTGGCTTCAACTTTGCGAAACGAGAGGATAATGCGTTTTGGGTCCTAGCTTCCGGCATCGATTCACCATAACCTAGCTCACAATTCGCCTTAAAATCGCCATAAACCTTTTCCCACAATTTTTCCACCTTTTGTCGATTTCCGGTGATGGAATCAACGCTAAAACGACAATAAGAGATGCTCAATTGTACATCTTCCGAAAGAAGCCAATTTGTAGCCATTATTTCCGACAAAAAAAATGAATTTTGAGGAGAGATAGAGAGAGGGAGAGAATGAATTTGTTGTGAATGAAATGGTGTGAGAAATGAATGAAATTAAGGTAGTATTTATAGAAAAAATGTAGGGGCTCATTTGCAAATTTTTGGGGATTTAATTGCAATTTATTTTGGTTTTTTTTTGCAATTTATTCAAAATATTCTGATCTGGCCGTTGCATTTAAATGCAGGCCGTTGGATCAGTTTAGATCCGTTCAAAATGGACGGATGAGATCAAGCTAGCCGTTGCTAGCAGATCAGCTCTGGACGCGCCACGTGGCGCAATCCCATTGGTTTGTAATTTTTTTTTTTACCTTTTACCCGGCGCGTGTAATACACGCGCCAGGTTAAAAAAAAAAAAAAGAGACGTCAGCCTGGCGTCACCCACGTGCGTGGGGCCCACCAGGCGGAACGTCCTCTCCTTCTTCCTCAAACGAGGACGCCGGCGAGGTCGTCCTCGTGGTCAACTGTCGGTCGCCTCCCCCATTCCCTCCCGCTGCACCGATCTTCCTCCCCGGACGTCCTCTCCAGGCGGGCCACCCCCCCAGACGTCCTCGCCGTCCCGTGCCGCTGCAGATGCCCTAACATGTTGAATTCACATAATCCTTGTCACTCTAACGTATGTATAGGACAAGATGTCCATTCAATTTGGGTCCAACTTCTTTGTATTGTAAATTAGTTAATAGCATTTTGGCGGAGCTAGCTGGTTTTGGTTGGTTGGGGACTTGGGATGGGGTGATGGGATTGAAGTCCTCCAAAGCATGCAGTCTTTGCCATATGGAGCTGGAGTTAGGCATATCGACACCCAGATTGTTTATAATTGAAGCCATATACGTGCACTGTTATTCTTTATACACGTGATGAATTGCTATTCCTACGTATCTACATATACCTACATAGTTGATTAGTGTACGGTGGTACAAAAAATTCATCAGATGACATACATATGGTATCATCTAAATCATTTATTTACAAGATTGTCGTTTAAAGTGAACTCAAATAATAGAAGATTTTTAACATTAAAAAGACACTCAGATTATAATAAAAAATGATTTGTCGTCTAAGTCGATTATCTAATAACCCTCGTTTTTAAATATAAGAATTAGTTACACAACAGAAGTAAGAATTCTTAGTCATCTAAAGTGTAATTCAGATGACAGAAGTCAAAAAAATTAGTCATCTGAAATGTTACTTAAATGACAAAAAATAAACTATGTCATCTAACTTAATCGAAAATCAACCATCTTCTTTAACTTGAGGTTCATTTAAACGACAAAAGTCAAAAAATTTAATCATCCAAATAGACTTAAAATTCATTTAGATGACACATTATAAAAAGTTAGTCATCTAATTACATTTCATAATAGACATGTAAGACAACTAAAAAATAAATCTATATTATATATCAGATACTTTATACTTTATATACACGTCATAATAGACAAGTAAGACAATATAAATGTACAAGATCTTTAATGCAGCCGCAACTACAACCACAATGGACCTCGAATGCTGCTAAACAATGTTTTGAAGCCGCAATGATCCAAGCCATCATGTCAACATCGTGAAGACGGGAAGCCTTTTGCATCGACAAATTATGCTATTGTAAAAATTATTTTAAGTTGAAAATTGTGTATACTTGAACTAATTCTGAAGTAATAGTACTTCAGGTCATTATTAATTGATTTGATTCTGTCTATTTTAGGGCTTAACTTTTCAGATTATTTTTCTTCTTTGTAATCCCCCCCCCCCTCTCCCCTGTTTTAGGAGGAACAAGACAAGGGGTGCGGATGGACAAGGCGCTGACAGAGTTTTTGCTCCTCTCTGCTCTGTTTTGGGTCGGGGTGGCTGATGAGAACAGGGACACTGGTGCATAATCGAAACATTGCTAGTGATGCCGATAGAATTGCTCGGTATGCTGCTCGAAGAGAACCGGGATCGATATCGCGACAACCGAAGTCCATAGTATTTAGATCTCTTCGCCAGAGTATCTAGATCTCACGATAATCGAGTTGGTGACCACAATGGGTCGGGTCGGGGAAAGCTCTCTCTCACTCCATCTTGAAGATGAAAAATGTTGATTGTGAAGTGTGAAGAGAGACGAGAGTGATGCGATTTGGACTTTGCGTGAATTGAGAGAGCGGCGCACGTTTAAGGAAAAAAAATGATAAGGGTTTGGGACTTTGGGTTGACTTTACCAATATATAATTTATTTATAATTTAACTGTTTTTATAGGGTTTAGGGTTAGTTTAGGATTTAGAAAATAGGGTTGGGATTGTGAGAATTTTTTTATATGATAAGAAAGATAATAATCTAATGAGAATGCGTGTGAGGTACTTGATCTTAAATTATTTTTGACGGAGCGAGAAATCTCGTTTTACTCCTAAGGACAATATGGTCATGGCGGTCAGACGCACAGATCAAGGTCAAATTGAAATCGAAAAGTTCTAAATTTTTTACAACATGCTTAAACTAGTCCGACCATGTCATCTAATGGTCAAATTTTCAAGATGATTACTTGTTACTGATTTAGATTCATAAAGGTTTATTTTTCCATATAACCAACAAACAATATAAATAACACTAGTAATTATGTGTGGAATTTAAGAAATATAAAAATGATCTAATGATAAATGTGTCCATACAATTTCGTTAACTTCATGATAAAAGGGATCTTGTGAAAAAATTAGCCTCGTCGGAATTCGTTTAGTGCCCGGTCAATGAGATCAAGTATGACCAAAAGACTAAAGTAACATTTTTGAAGAATTTTGCTCAATCTTCTATGGGGGGAGTAGTTAAATCAACTTTTTTTGTCATTTTTTTTACATGATGAGATAGATATGAACCCGACGAGAATTCGTGTGTGGAATTTGATCATCAAAATAATTATTTACGAAGTCGCAAATCGAGTTTTATTCTTAAATGTCTTAGGGAATCAATAGAGAGACATACAGATCGAGGTCAAATTTAAGTCGAAAATTTCTAATTTTTAGCATGCTTACATTCTTATCATTCCATTCAACGGTCAAGTTTGAGAAAATGATTACTCATTGGCGATTAACTACATGAAAATTTATTTTTCAATATAACTTAATAATCACATGACATAACAAAAAGCAGTAATCTGATGATTTTTTCTCAATTCAATTAGATGACATAACAAATCTTGTGTCAACTGAATATTTTCATCCCAATTCATTAAATGACATAACAAACTTTCTGTTGTCTGATGATTTTCTTCCCAATTCAATTAAATGACATAAAAACTATTTTGTTATCGATCTAATGGTTTTCTTCCGAATTCTATCACATGACATAACAATCCTTTTGTCATCTGATGATTTTATACCTAATTCAATTAGTAACATAAAAACTCTTCTGTCATCTGATGGTTTTATTCTGAATTCAATCACATGACATAACAAATCTTCAGTCATCTGAATACTTATTTTCAATTCAATTAGATGACATATATATATCTTCAGTTGTGTGACCATTTCTTCTCAAATATTCAGATGACATACAAAAAACTTCTGTGTGTGATAATTTCTTCCTAAAGAATCAGATGACATAATATTTGTAATATGTTGTCTGATGATTTTTTCTGAAACTACAGGCAACATAGAAAACTATATTATGTCTTTTGATCATTTAGACATTTTCCAAGCTGCCACAATCAAATTTTAAAATATCTTCAGACAACAAATTAATTTCGTTCTGTTATCTAATGACTTTGGTTGACAAATAATTAATTTTCTGTCATCTCATCTGTGTACTCTGATGAGTTTTTCTACTATTGGTACGTTCTCATTAGCTATCTCTCGTAGGACGCAGTCATAATATTCTTTCTTCTCGTAGCTAACTGCTTTTTACATATGAATCTTGCCGACATGGATTGTGGAAGCTATAATGCATGAGCGCGCAGTAATTAACTTTCTGCATGAAACTAACTCGAGCAAAATGCCAACTTATAAGTGCATGCGGTACGTATAAAGACTCGATCATCATGTAGATTCCTTTGGTATTATAAAGTTATAAACAGATCAATATACTATATTGCTGTGAATGCTGGAGGACGTGTACGTTTAATTTGGAGAAAGAAAAAAAATACAAGACGGGTGAAGAAGCATATATGATCGAAGTGCATGCAAGATTAGGAAATGAACGTCATCCATGAAATAATGAAAAGCTTAGTCGGCTGAAAGAGACGCAATCATATTTATAGAGCAAAATACACATGCTTTAGTGAAAAGGGTTAGGCCAGAATGCATGCTTATATAAAAGGATTTTTTTTTTCTGTGTTATTTTGACTCTATCGTGTTTATACTTGAATTTTGTAAAATATCAATTGCATACATGGACTTTTAAAACTTTATCAACGTGATACCTTCATTTGCATTGTTGTCGTGGCAGACAAAATTTTTATTCGAGGTATCACGTTGATAAAGTTTTGAAAGTTCAGATATACAATTAATATTTTACAAAGTTCACAAATATGAAAGTGATAAGGTAAAATATTTTTTTTTCCTATATAGAATGTACTAGATCTATAGAATGAAACTTGGGCTAAATGCGAATAGCCAATAAAACTTACCATGGTGATTCAGGCGAGCTTTGATATCACGTTTGAGTTATGCTGTCTTTTGGTCTCGATCTACCATAAATTTATAATGCAGAAGAAGAAATTAGAGAAGGGGTCAAAAACGTGTTTGCGTAAATGTTAGAGGGTCTGAATGACTTAATTCGTTTAACAGTACTCTGGAGTCTTGAGTACTCATGAGTGCTTACCTCGTTCGACTCTCTTATATATTGTGTGCAGTTTATCCATTATCCAACACACTGGCTCATCATGACCACCACACATGAACAAGGCACAAACGACCATTTCACACCGACACATAGAACTGGATAAGGGTCATCATTAGCAAGCAAATTCACGAAAGACGAAGGATAACTGTATCGAATATAATACGAATATAATACGTCATTTAAGCAAAGATCTAGTTGATGACTATATACGGCCGGGCACGAAACAAAAAGTTACAACATATACGTACGATATGGCTTATATATGTAAGGTAGATCCAGAATTTTAAAATTTGTGGGTTGTACTGTACAACACATTTTTTTTTTATTTGAGGTTTGTAATTCGAAAGAGGTTCATCTTCACATCTTTCTAAAGAGACATCATCCGTCTCATGCATTGATAGATGTTAACAAATATGTCAAACCACTAACTTCTATTTCGGGAGTTTTCCAAGTATTGTGTAGATAATTGCTTAAGCTAACTACATCAACTTCAATTTATTCTTATCATTATATATGGCCATTTTAAACTTCAAACGTGATCTTATAATTGGAGGAGTTACTGCAAAGTTACGACATAAATGTTCTACTACTCTTTTACATATATATGAGATCAACTAGCATATAGCCCCCCATATAAACCTATCAAAGTCTCACAGAACGATCCAGCATACTGATACAGTACCAATAGAGTTTGTAGAAACTCATATACAAAATTTTGGAATGCATGTGGGTTCGTAGAAAGGTAAAACTTGCAGTATAATTAGGAATTTCAATAATTAAAAAACTACTCTTAGGAACACTTTAGAGATGTCAAATATACTTAAGGATAAAATATTTTATTTTAAACAATAAAAGACAAAATCTTACTAATAAGCACAGTTTAATCTAGGGTTAACACGTGTCTCAGACATCATTACTAATTTACCCTTCAGGCAATACTATATAAACTTTGTTTCTAAAAAAAATAATATTCAAACACAGTACCAAAGCTTGAAGCTTACTGAAGCTCTCTCGATCACTCCTTGTGATCGATCTTCCACAATTCACGATCCCGAACTTGATATCTGAATTTTGTTTTCTCCTTGTTGGATTCTTTCCTTGAATTTGGAATCACATTCTAAGGAGCTTGATATTCACAAACTTGAGCTTGGACTTATTGTAGCAGTTGCGTGCTTTCAAACCTTTGATCTTCGAAGCTCGGATCATCAATTCCCGGTAAGTTTCTTGATGTGTTCGTTGTGTGCAATAGCCATATTTTGTTGTTTTGATATTGCTATATTGGCTTCAGTAGCAGTTTATATTTTTTTGTTATTATGTTGTGATGTATTATGTTTAATTCATGATTATGTGTTTGATTGACTTTTAGGTTTTTGATTGTTCTTCCAATCATGTGATCGTGGTTACATTTTAAGTGGTGTACGGAATTTTTAGCTGTTGTTGTGGTTATTTTAGCAATAGCAATGTGTTTTTTAGTACAATTGCTTAGTTTCAGTAAGAGGTAATCACTTTTTATTGTGTTGTTGCTGTGATGTAGTAATGCATGATGTTAACTCGAGTTTGTTTTCAGTAGCAGTTAATGTAGTTGTTTTTTAGTAGCAGTTGCTTTGCTTGAGTTTTCAGTAGCAATTGGTTTTTTCTTTCTTTCTTTCCAGTAGAAGATGCTTGAGTTTTACTATCATGTACTTATTGTTTTGATTAATTTAGTAACTGATTTGACATGTTCACCACTCTATCTATTCTCTCTTTTATTGTTATTTTTTAGTAACCAATGCTTAAAAAGACAATATAGAGGTGTGTCTTGCGATACTTTATTTTTGGAATATGTTTTTCAATAGCATCATGTTTTCATTAGCAGCTGTTGCATTATTTTTGTGTTGCAGTTTTTATGCAGTATCAAAGACTAATTATTTTGTTATTGTTGGAACTGGTTTGATATGTTCATCATGTTGTCGATTCTCCTTTTTACGTTTTTGTTTAGTAGCAATTGTTTAAAAAGACGATATAGAGGTGTGGCTCGTGGTGCAGCGGCACACTACTTTTTACTTTATTTCATTTTATTTATGCTTTTGTGTTTTAGTTTTAGTTTAGTATCATCTACTCATTGTGTGTTTCTTTTGGGAGCTGATTTTATGTATACATCATGCTGTTGATTTGTCTTTAGTTATTGTGTTTTAGTTTCAATTGCTAAGATTACCTTATTTGTAATTTGTATCAACATGCAGCAACACACTGCTTTGTTTTGTATTTTAGTAGCAGCTTAATTTTCTGAAATTGACTAATTTTTTTCCCTTTTTCTATGTAGCGATGTCGTCAATTACAAAGCTTGCGAAGGTTACGTATGGAAATGAGAGCATTATGATCTGAGTGATGAAATCAATACAGTTAGTTTCTCTTTGCTTTCAACTTTGTTCTAGGTTTCGAAATCTGAAACTGGGTCAGTTCACTTTGAGGTACTCTTTTAATGATTCTCCTAATACTATCTTGGACACATATGAAGACATTGTTTTGATATTTCAAGTATACGAATATCTACCCGCTGCCAAATGGATATAGATTCATGTGTTAGATGTTGGCGCAGGTAGTTATGGTGTTGTTAAAGAATCATGTATTCCTGATACAGTTGCGACTGATGTTTTATGTGTTGAGTATCAAATGAATAAGATGTCAGTAGCGATTATTCAAATTATGAGGAGGATAACAACTTGATTCTGGAAAACTTTGTTAGTAAGAGTAACAAGAGGAAGTTTTACTATGCTACGTAGGGTGATTACATCAGTAACGTTGGATAATTTTTCAGTGGCGGAGCAGTTGAGTTTAAGGAGAAATTGTGTAAGTACTCTGTTGAGAAAGGCTTTGAATTCAAATATATCAAGAGTGATCGTTTTTGTGTTACAACAACATGTACCCAAAAAGGATCACTACCACATATTGACTCATTGCCGGCGACTTTTAAGTCGCCGGCAATGTTTTTGGACATTACCGGCGATTTTCGGCAAAAATCGCCGGTAATGTCTTTTTTTTTTTTTAACATTACCGGCGACATACATTGTCGCCGGCAATGTCTCGATGGTAATGTAAAAAAAAAAAAAAGACATTGCCGGCGACTTCATTTATGTCGCCGGCAATGTCTTTTTTTTTTTTTTACATTACCATCGAGACATTGCCGGCGACATACATTTATATCGCCGGTAATGTTAAAAAAAAAAAAAACATTACCGGCGATTTTTCCGGCAAAAATCGCCGGTAATGTCCAAAAACATTGCCGGCGACTTAAAAGTCGCCGACAATGAGTCAATATGTGGTAGTGGATGTGAGTGGTCTGTCCATGGTTCTTTATGTGAAACTAACGACTACTTCTACTTGAAAAAGCTTAATAATGAACACTCATGTGTCACAATTGCATCTCGCAAAAATCCTACAAGGTTAAGGAGTAAAGTTGCTGCCACAATCGTAGCTGACAAAGTACGATATGACCATTTACTGAAGTCAAAACAGATTATGAATGACTTGAAGGAAAATTTTGGTGTAGACATTCAGTACCACATAACATATATGGCTAGGTAAGTTGCCAACCATTTTTCGAATGGCAATGAAAGCACTGGATATTATTAGCTGCTATGGTATACCAATCTTTGAAACGAACCAACCCTGGTTCACATGTAGTTCTTGAAGAAAAGGATGGGAGGTTCTAGCGTTTGTGTGTTGGATATCAAGCATCCATTGTAGGATTTAGATTCTACCAAAGGGATACTCTTGGGTGCTTGTGCAAAAAACGGGAACAAAGATACTGCTTTTCTATTTTCAGTATCGATTTTGAGATTCATACTTTTCAGTAGCAGACAGTAAAAACTTTGCTGCTTTTTTGTTATGTATTTTTAGCATCAGCACTGTGAAAGTTTTCTTCATCGATTTGTCATCATAAGTAGCAGCAGTTAGTGCTTCACTGAAATCTTTGTTGCTTTTTTTTATGTCTTTTGTTCTGCGTGATTTTGCAGTAGCAACATTAGCGATAATGTGACCTGTGTTTTACTTTTTTTGTGTGATTTTACAGAAAATTTTCCATTTCCATTTGCTATTGTTGATTCCGAAAGCAAAGACAATTGGACTAGGTTTCTTGAGGAGCTGTCAATTATGTTGAAGGATGATGCTCACAATGTCATTTTCATAACTGATAGGGTTGCAGGACTTATCGATACTGTTACAAAGGTTTTTCCATCTTCTCTTCATTCTTACTGCTACAAGCATTTGGAAGATAATCTTAATGTGAGGTATCCGAGTACCTTTAATGCTGAGTTCAATAAGCAAATTCTAAGGTAATTCAGTAACTGTGTTTATGTGAGAATAAATATGATATTCGACGAGAGGATAGAGAAATTGAAAATCTCCAGTTGAGGTCCGATCAAGGATTTTTTGAAGGACTTGCATCTTGAAAATTATGCTATTGCTTAATTTCCTGGAAAGAGATATGGTGAGATTAGCAATGCTCTTGCTGAGAGCTACAATAGTATGATAAGTGTTGAGAGGTGCATGCCACTTCCACTGATAGTTGAAAGCATCCGTGTGAATTTGATGAAGAAGTTCTCTTAAAGAAAGGATAAATCTGCTCAGTGGCAGAGTGTTTTATGACCGAAAATGGAGAAAAAGCTATGAAAAAGGATTGATACTGGAAGGTATTAGAAGGTGAGGATCATGTAGCAGTTTCAGTTTTTAGTAGCACTTCTTACATCTGTCCATTATCAATTTTTCTTTTCAGTATCTGTTGGGTTCAACATTTTTGCTTTCAACACCAGTGTCATTGATATGTGTTTTCATTCATTATTTGCAGGTCACCAAATCCAACGAAGATCTATTTGAGGATTTTACTGAAGAGAATGCTTTTATGGTGCATCTCGGTCATAAAACTTGCTCTTGTAGTTGGTGGCGGTTTCGTTGCTTTCCTTGCGAACATGTTGTTCAAGCAATTCAGAAAGCACGAAAACTTATGTATATGTATATTGAATACTACTAAAAGACAAGATTTTACAGGAAAGCATATAAACTTCCAATCTGGCCAGTTTCAGATTTGGATAAACCGTCCCCTGATAGTTTTGGAGATGGTGCTCTAAAACTTTCCATTACGAGGAAACCCTCCGGAAGGCTAAGGATTAGAAGAAAGAAACCATTTGGTGAATTTTCAAGGCCCGTTACTTGTGGTTGGTGTCATCAAGTCGGTCATCATAATGCTCGAACATGTAATGTCCCTATCAGTTAAACAAACTATTGATTTTGTTTTGATGCCTCATAAATGTTCTCTGATTATATTGAATTTTTATGCTAGATTCAGTGGAAAACTTCATTTTGTTTTGCTCGATTTAGAAGTAGTAGTGGTAACAGGCTATAGATGATAGGTTATGCAATGGATAATGTTCACTTTTTGTGAGATGATGGTACCTTTTTGTAATGAATCAGTAGCAGTATTTGTACGAGTTTGGGTCGCGGTACAGCGGCACACTACTAAATATATGTTCTTGACAACAGTTTTGTTGATCGTCAGACTTTGTTTAGTATCAGAATTTTTGTTACATCTTTAGTTTTGCTGTAGCAATGTATGAGGAAAACTTTAGCAGTGCTTTATTGTTCCTATAAGTAGCAATGTTGATCCTTGTTCATGTGTTAATACGAAGTATAGTTGGGGGTCGCAGTGCAGCGACATGCTGCTTAATCGAAAAAGAAGAGTATCATATTTGCCTATCTCATTAATAATGTGTTTTTCAAATGTCACATCAATTCTTTTTTCAGTAGCAGCCCCTTAATCTGAAAGCAACGTTTGTCTTTTAAATAGCAATACAGGAGTAGTAGTGCTACTCATGTCAATTAAAAAAAATAATAATAATGTACATTCATTTTTGTCAAGAATTTTACTCAGTAGCAATGCATCTTTCTTCTGATTAAACTGAAATGTCATTCGTAAACGAATAACACATGATAGAAGAAAACATATCTCAAGCAAACAAATATTAGTACTAGTAGCAGTTGTTTTCAGTAGTATCAGAGTACATAACATATATAGCCCATAAATGTCATCAACATTACATTATTCACCAACTTCTAAACCCTAAACCCCATTCTCTTTGACACATAACTTTCTGCATCGTCTATGAACTCCTTGATGATTTTTGTTCAATACTTAAGCACATTTATTTTTGCAATTTTTTCAAGAACTTGCTTATTCTTTGATAGTCTCTCTATGAAGTTCAGCATGAAAATTCCACAATCAAACCTACAGTACCGAAAAAGAAAAAAAACACCATAAATTCAGTAGCAGCAATGTTGAATTATTAAAAGAAACAAGGATGCAGTAGCACCAGCAAAGTTGAGGCTTTCAGTAACGCAAGTATGTTTTTTTACTTATGAAAGGCTTTGTGTGTCATACTTCTTATCGTTTGTGATTTGAAAAATGAATGTGCATATCATCTAGATAGTCTAAGTTAGCCAAGTTTTCTGACTCATATTGTTGGCCCAGATGCTTTCAATTACGTCTTTATGTAATGTTAACATTTCATTAAATATTTGTTTTATATTATTGTAAATAAAGTTAAATCTGCTACAAAAATATATGATACATACCACGGTTGTTGCTCTTTCGTAATCCAAGTCGTTCATACCTTTATCAAGAGGCCTTAGAGAGTTGTAATGCGTCTATATTTTAGTCCTCGTATCAAACACTATCAGGGTGTAGTGAAATGTTTTAGACTCGTGATATACTGGGAGAAATAAAACCTGCTTCCCTTGTAAATTAGTCCTCATGTCCTCCTAAAGCATAGTTTTACAAGTTGCTTCATACCTCTCCGAGTCATCGCAATGTTGGAGCATCTGTCGAAAGAGAAATCAGTATCAGTTATGCAACTCATTCATTAACACCCAATACATAAAAGAACAAGTTTCTATAGCAGTTCCTAAAACATCGTACAATCTTTGGAAAACACAAAAGCAATTTTTGAAAACACAGTTGCATGTTTTTGGGAAATGCAGTTTTGACCACCAAGTTTCAGCAAAAGTGCTTTAAAAATAGAAAAAAAAACTTACTATGAAATCACATTTGATGTAGAGACACTGAATTGTCTCTCTTCTGCGGATAAATTCTATGTATGTGTCTACGATGAAGTTTGAAATCGCCCGATCCTTTAGTAATTCCTCCATATCAGAACGAATGCACCCCGGAATAAAAGGTAAGCTGTGAAATTGAAAGACAAATATTAACATCATTGACATATATATAGTACTGATAAGATTTTTAATCCAATTCTACTTCACTTACCTTAATTCCTTCTTTTTTTCCAATATTTTTTTAAGATTGACTGGTGCTCCTCATCCAAATATTTTCAGTAATACTAAGATACGTACAGGATTCTATTGCTCATATATAGAGTTAAACGTTTAATATATAGTAGTAGTTATATATGGTAGGTCACTTGAGAAAAAAATAAATCAAAGCTTAAAATAGTAGCACACGTGCAGAGCTTTATTAATTTTTTATAGTTACAAGTTTAATATATAGTAGTAATATGCTAAATGATTCATAATTTATTTTTTCTCAATTTTTTCTCTTGCGTAGGAGAGAAACCTTAGAGGCGGTGCGGCCATTTTTTCATGATCTCATTTGGTGGCGGTCTGGATCAGGGCTGGCCTTAAGGTCTTGTCTCTACTCCGGGATCTGTTGTCGGACGGGATGTGGAGCCAGAATGGCTATCTAAAGTGCACGTCAAGGGTTTGAACCTCCAAGCTTTGGTGGCGAGATCAGCGACGCAAAGAATCTGGTGTGGCTCTTTTTTCGTTCGGTAGTCATCGCATTTGGCTTCTGCAGTCTTCATTTGATTTTCTGGAATTAGTGTTGGTGCAGGTTTCTGGTACGACGTTTTCTCCAAATTGTGCTCGCAATCTGCTTGCGAGCATTGTGAATGTGTGGCTCTAGACGATAGTTGGGTGGTAAGGCATCTAGAGTACGCTGGAGTGGTAGCGTACGGCGGAAGACGACTGCTGGCAGACGTGGTCGACGTTGTTTTGGTCATGCTTGGTATTGTTGTTGGCTGGTTTGGTCGTGAGTTTGGTTGTTTGATTTGGGATTACATTTTCTTAAGCCATTTTAGGTGTTTATTGGGCTAGGGTGTTTGCCCTAAGCTATTTTCTAGCTATGTAGCATAGCTATTTACGAATAATATTTTATGTCTTTTTAGAATCCCAGTAAAGTATTTTTGTACTGTAAACTTATTTGCATCTTACCTACACTTTCACGCGATATATAAAGGTACCGAGCTCTCATTGTCTCCTTTGTTCAAACTCTTCTCAATCCTTTAAGGTTTTTATATAATTTTCACTTTCCTCTATATACTTTTTCTTTATGCAGTGTGTGTTCTTTGTGATTTTGTTTATAATTCTTTTGTAAGTTTGGATATTATGTACGAATCAAACTTGAAGAACTATCTTAGATTGATCAGTGAAAAATCACAGTACGAGTTTAGTTCGAGTTTGTTGCAGGAACATACTTGCTTGATTACTTGTAAACGATGTTCTTCATGAAAGTGTTGATACGGAATGTCTCATTGAGATAATGAAACTGTGATTGGACTTTATGTTAAATGTAGGGAATATATGGATGCTTTTTTATTTGCTTCAGTATTGCATTCTTTTATGTAAACGAATACTTTTTAATGTATAACATAATTATGTAGCTCTTTTTATTTAAGAACATAATTTGTTTATCTCACTTGATAGATTGCAAATGACATCTCAAGAAGAACATAAGAGTTGACGAAAGAAAACAAAGAAGAAAACAAGAACCATGCCTACTACATCTAATGTAGAACCAAGACCATCTTCGGAATTGCATGTGAGACCATTTATGAGAACTTCTTCTCCACATCTAAGAACTAATGAGGTCTTAAGTCAAGGACCAACATCGACGTCTAATACCTCGGGTAAGTTCTTAACACTAGCATCAGTTATTGATGAGTTTTCTTAACTCTATGTATTATTTTCCAACCTAAATAGGAACTAAAAGGAAGAGAGTCAAAACAACTGGAAAGAATTTGACCGAGTTAATTGCAAGTAATGGAAACTGATAGGCAGAAAATCACCTACCAAAGATAACCCTACTTTGTACCTAATTATGTCAATATTTTATAATGGAAGTAGGGGTCATTACCCGTAAGGGACTGGTAAAACTAAAGTCTTAAACACTAATTATACGTGAAAGGTAGAAATCTGGCAGACTCGACCACAGAACAAAGATGCAATTACGAACCTAATCTAGACTACTCTAAATGACACTACATTTATACACAATAAGCTAGACTTAGTGATGGCCTACCATGTAAAATATTAGAGAGTTTCAAGTTGATTTGGTTGGCGATATAAATTGTCGACTACAACTAATTGCAGAAAAGTAAATACTGAAAAATGAAGATTTGAACCAAATATGGAAAACAAGTTAAAGAAGAATTCTATCCACCACCGCCATTCATCCTAATTGAAACATACTTAACATAATATGCAATCTAATAAAATAAATTTCCAACAATTGAGCCAAACAAGCTGGACATACTAATCATATCTACACATCTCTTACCGAGAATACTAAGTGGAATGGTCATCCGCCTTAGTGTAATCTCTAGTTGATAAACTTGGTACTATGGTGAGTCCTCATTTATTCAACCAAAATCATTACTTTCTAGGAGTGTTTGAGAATCTACAAGGGTTCACAAGCTAGCCACGGACATAAGTTGCTAGACCTAGTGTTTCTTACATCCAACGATTTCTCACTTCCATTGGTTCCTATCAAGGGGAGATCAATGAGGGTATGATGTGCCTCTGTCTCAAATCTCCTTGAGTAAACTCCTAAACATGCATACTAAGATTGTTCACTTATTAGCAACATGTAAAGAAATCATCAAAGGGTTCACAAGCTAGCCACAAACATAAGTTGCTAGACCTAGTGTTTCTTACATCCAACGATTTCTCGCTTCCATTGATTCTTATCAAGGAGAGATCTAGGAGGGTATGATTTGCCTCTATCTCAAATCTCCTTGAGTAAACTCCTAAACATGCGTACTAAGATTGTTCACTCATTAGCAACATGTAAAGAAATCATCAATGATATAACAATATAAGAAACACTACCAGAACAAACACTATAGCCAACGAATTTATAAAAATAGGCCGACGACATTTTTTTGTCTGTCGGCTATACTATACCTTAGCCGATGAAGAAAAATATCGTCGGCTAAATTATTTAAGCCGACGAGGAAAAAAAATCGTCGGCTTTAGCTAAAAAAATTGTTGACTAAAATTATGTGTTTAGCCGAAGACTTTATATATCGTTGGCGGCTAAAGTCATCGGATTTATATCGTCAGACCATCGCTCCTCTCTCAAAAACCTTAATTCTCCCCCCCCCCCCTCTCTCTCTCAGACCTTCGCCGCCTCGGCCTCTCCATCGCTGCCTCGCGCTCTCCGCCGCCTCACTATCTCGGTAAACCCTATTATTTGGGTTTTTTTTATATTTTAAATTTAGGGTTTAAGGTTTAATTTGTGTGTATTTGTATCTCTCTCCATCCAACCCGCCGCCGCCGCCGCCCCAGCCCGCCACTTCTCAGTAACCGTCTACCAACGCCTGATGATGGCTCAAGAAGTCCATGCCTATGATTAAGTCAAAATCTACTAGTTCCAGAAGTACTAGATCAGTAGATAAACTAAAACCTTCAAACATTACACTTTATCTCAGTAAATTAATTTAACTAACATCACCTCACCAGAGGGATAAATTTACTCATCACAATTCGGGAGAAGATGTGGTAGGTACGTTAACTATAAACGCTAGCCTTACCGCTAAAAATGAATGCATCACCCACCAGATCAAACAAGATATAGCAATATAGTCGAAAACTTTCAACGTTCAAATAATGACCTCCAAAGATGTTCGAGGCCCCCACAGAATCATTCGGTGAAGGCGAGCCTAACCTGACAATCCTGCCAGTCGTCCTCCGGACCTCGGTCCTGATATGCTGGTGGTTGGGGTGATAACATAGGTCTGACTTCTAAAATAATTTCTCTGATTACCATTAGAATTTAAAGCTAGAAATGCACAAGAGGTGTCCCTTAATGGACATTCCCTCACAGAGAGGTCCACCTGACCACAGAGATAACATGCTGATATCCCCAACGGGCACTACCCATACGATATTTATAGAAAATGTCACATAAAAAGGAAATCTGTGGATGCTGGGAAAATAAATCTAAATCCGCCAGTACTCATTCTAAACTCTCGTTTCTGGCTTCGACTCCTCCATCACGAAAAACAACTCGTACGATGGGCACTAGGAGCTGAGGTATGAAATCTCTTACCAGAAGATGATATGCAACCAATTATGCTTTAACCTCTACTCGTTGAATATCTCTAGCAAGGTCCACCTTACTCGAATCATTAAATAACACCCCACAAAATTAAGGTTAAATCTCATATTAAGCGTAAACACATACACATTCATCAAAGTTCGTGTATGGCGCGCTCGCCATAAATGAAGAAATTACAGGTTACAAGCCTTGCTCAGACCTCCAGCATTTCACCCTCACTGTTCCGACAGAACAGAATGTAAATCGGAATGGGTAATTAAAGCAGTCTTGATATACCATAGCTGACAAATTTCCTCGCCGCAGATTCACAAACTCTGAATGCATCCTCTTCATCCGCCTTACTAGAAAGCGACACCTCTAAAACTCGTTGATATTGGCTCACTAGATTGTAATTTCCTATCTCTCGGTGCACATCCACTAACGATAGGCATGATCCTGCAGTAGGTCGACATCTAACTTTGTCATCTGCTCATGTGTTAGCTGAGGACGCATACGGTCGCAAACTCGACCAATCACGATAAGTCAGTTCTTACACACTACCAGGTCGTGAGAACCAAGGAAAGGCATAACACCTGCTTTATTGACATGATTAACTAGATCGTCATGGTCCTCTCGTGGTGTTGATATCATGCATGCGAATAGCTCACACAACAGCTAGGCCAATTACTGCTCCTCATCCTGAAGAGCTGGTTGTCAAGGCATAATGATTGCGCCTCATCCTAAAAATTGGCTCAACTTGAAGACTCTGAATACTTAACAATGCACAACACTAGGAGGTGATAGGAATCCGCCGGCTGGTCGGGTCACCCCTCCCGGGAGTGTGGTACACTATCAAATGTCTAAACTGATCTGACCAAGGAAGTCTACAGAATCTATAACCTAATGCTTTGATACCAACGGAAAGAACTCAACCGTAGATTAAGTAGTAATCTAGGATCACTCCCTAACAACAAGACCTAAACTACAAATTTCTGTAAATTTTTTGACATAATTTCCTCTACAAAGTGGACTACCAGAAACCTGCAAGAAAATTCACACTTCGGATTTCCCAAAAACAATACCGTGGACCACCGTTGTCCATCCGGATTTCTCAATAATGTGTAGAAAATAAATAAATCAAAATACTGGAATAGTAATACGGAACTAAAAACTCATAATTCAGCAATACAAACAATTCACTACCAATGCTGAAAAATATTTACAACACTAGTGTTCAGAGTGACTTCTAGGAGCAAAATAAAACATATGAAAATACATTGCTAGTGGCCAAAACCTACAAGAAGGTATAATAACCCGGTGGACTCAAGGCCTCTGGAGATCCAAAATTCAGCTCAGAAAAAACACTGCAATCTGGGCACGAAAAACTGACAGGCCCATGGAAAGACAGATAAAAACATAAAAAAATATCAGCATGAGTGGACAAATAGTCATAATCAGTGTAAAACAATAAAATAGTCTATCTGTGCCTTTCCTCTAATTTCTGAGAAATACAACGAGTTCAAAAAAATTTGTAAACTGAAAACAATTGAGGCGCTCTCCCAGGCCATCTAACCTGAGTCGGATAGCTGTAAGAAAATAAATAAAATAAATGTGACGGGATCATTCCCAGGCCACCGAACCTCCCCTGACTAAACTATCCAGTAATCAGCCAAATACCTCAAGCATCGATGCAATAAAATAAACCATCATAATAATCCTCCAAATTTAAAAGCTCTAAAAATAAAATTGTATAGCATGCTGTATAAAATAAGAATTCGCTACAACTGTGAAAATAAAGGTCCACTCACCGTACTATGCCGGGATATTCATAAAGCCGTAACCTGCTAATCGACGCAGTAGTTATCCGACACGGCCCGCTAACTCGTAATCCTGAAACTACGATTATAACTAATATTTACTTGTCGATATTGAATAGTTAAGCTCGTAATCTTACGAGCAATAATGTCAAGAATCTCGTATTCTTGAAATACATATTTTCTGACTAAAAATGCACTTAATCGAATTCTGAATTCAATTCCTTGCATTCCTTCACTATAACTAAATTTTGGAGTCGCAACCTAAATCTCAAATATCGAGCAACTCGAATTTACATCGATAGTTGGATCGTCCGTTAATAATATCGTGAAATTAATTAATTATTACCCGATTAAATACACATCTAAATTAAACAAGTTCAAATCCATTCAAGAACCTCATCATTGTGTTCGTCACGAAATTCCAAGCGAAATGACATAAAATTTTGTCAAAAATTTTACCTTGCCGAACCTCCGCCACGCACCACCGCTGGCGGCGGTTGGAATTCCCACCGACACCAAATTAGGCAACCTGCATACAAGAATGTCCAGCTTAACAAGACCAACAACATTTATGAAGGACACAATATCAAAATCAGGCCAGAATTAACGAAATCACCGGAAAACAAAAAAAAACATCCAGAAATTCATAATCTCTGATCACCGGAATCCGTCCACGGCAAGGGCCGAGACGTATCGCGTTTGAATCGTCTCTCCCGGGGCTTCAAAATCCCCATGGGTTCAACGACCAACGCCGTAATGTGCGCCGCCACCATCACCGAGAATTTTAACCCGAAATTGGCCGATTTCATCTCCTCAATTCTCCCTCTTTCGGCCACCAACACCGGAGATTCACCCACCAAACGAAAGAGGAGAGGAAACTTAACATTTTCCCCCAAAAATCACGGCCAGAGGTGGCCGAAAATAGTCGCGCCGTCGCCTTCGGCAGCGATTCCTGTCGGGGAACTCGATCAACGCCGAATCAACCCGGTTTTGAAATATGGAAACTTCTGACTTTCCTAAAATGGAGCCTGTATTTATACCTGCGATTTTGCAACAAAACGTTTTTTGATATTTCCGTAAAATTTCCGCTGACCATAACTTCTTCGTCGTAACTCTGATTTCAACACTTGACGTGGTATCGAACTTGTATCGACAAACTCTACAACTTATCTAAAGAAATTTATCGAAAAAAATATATCCGATAAAATCTAGACAAAATGCCAGCGAAAGTTATCGACGGTAAAAACTAATTACCATCGATAAATAACGTAATTATTTAGCGACTAACCACATAAGTTCCAATTATTATTTAATATTATTTCGGGTCATAACATGAATGCTGATGAATTCAAGGTTCAGTATAATCTGGTGATGAATGAAGTTTGGTGTGACTAGCACTAGATCAAAGCCGTGGTTGTGGAGGAAGGTGGAGGCTAGCTTGAGCATGGGAGTGACGTGACCTTGTGCTGGATATGGAACCAAGATGATGGGGTGGACCTCTTTATGCACATTTTTATGTTTCCCTTCTCCATCTCATTCATTGGTCGATATGATGTGTATCTATATGTCACGAGCTTATTTTTCAGCTATGCACTCGTGCGACCTTATCACTTCCCTTATGCTAAATCAACCTAATTCTCGCGAATGCTTGGCTATAACAATCAAAAGAACAAAGGGAGAAGAACTTTGAAAGAAGAAAATTGTATTGCTGATAGAAAGCTTTACAAGGTTTACAAGTGAGCTACAATGCTTACTTAATTGCTCAATCCTTTAAGCTACCCCTAAGTGGAAGGGTGGTTGCATATTTATAGCCTCCACCTCCATGTCTAAGTGTTATGGACAATTCTATGACATTTACAAGTATAGACTATTCTAGAGATATCTATACAACTCTAAGAGATACCTTGATGGTTCTAGAGAAGTGCTCCAGAGTGGTCTTGACCCAAGCGCCTCTCTAGGATTCTAGAGAGTTCAAGACTTGTCTTGATGCTTCTCAAACCTTCCAAAGACTTCCACGACCTTCTATGACTTTCCATTGTCTTCCACAGCTTTCTAGATACTTCCATAATGTTCCGGAGGACTCCATAATGTTCCGGACCCTTTCAGAACCCTTCGTGATGTTCCGAGCCTTTCCGGAATGCTCCACGATATATCAGACTACTAGAACTCTTTATAATCTTCCTTGAGTCATGCTTACCTCGAAATTGCCCCAGGAAACCTTAAAGGCTGACGGGGCGTGACATATACCTAGCTATGTTACGTCTATATATGATCAGTCCATCAAGTACAGAGAACTATGATTTTATTTATAAATTAACAGAGGCTGAGGTGAAGCCAAGGAATGCAAAATTGAAATTCTCGGCGATATTTCGCCGATATTTCGATTTTTTGAACTTACCTGAAAAATCCGTGAATATATCTCCAAACTTTCCGAAATTTTCCGAAATTTTCCGAAATTTCCGATATATCCCCGATATTTCCGATATTTTCCGAAATTTTCGAAATTTCCGTAAACTTTTCACATTTAACATTTAGTTTGGTAAATGTCCAATCTTCACATGCTCAATGTCCAATCCACCATTCACGTGACATGTCCAATACATGCAGAATTACATGGGAGAACAATCATTTAATGATTATTCTTCACAATACACACATGATTATGCACATGAAGATGGAGAAAAAATAGTGAATTTCGAACCTCATAGGTCCCCTACGTGGTTTTGAAGTATTTATATATTTGATTTTGTGATGTTTGATGTGTAACATATTGTACAAAATGCGTGATAGCCTAGCCTCCTATAAGTTTTAGCCATCAAAAAATAAAAATAGAACTAATAAATTATATTTTAATAATTATCAGCACTTAACACATACTAATTCATATAGTAATTTAGCAAATTCATATGTCTTGATGTCAGATCAATATTTTCTTTTCACATAAGATAGAAAATTGATCATGTTACAATCTCCAAAAGTTTCATTACAAATTTCCATGTAATTTTATTAGTTTCCGTCAGAATTTTCACTGGATCGATATTTCATCGATATTTCCGCCGAAATATCCAAATTTTGGAACGTCGATATATCTTCGATATCCGATATTTTACCCCTTGGGTGAAGCTAGGTTTGGGGCCGGGGTGGGCAGTCAACTAAGCATGTGCATCATAATGGTGCATGTGTTGCAATTATAAAGCCTCTTTTTTTCCTCTTTTTCTTTTTTTGGGCGAACAAAAATTATAAAGCCTTCGATTCACTCAAGTCTGGAGATCACCTTAATAAATTAGCTAGGTTTTACTGTTGTCAAATGTAAAAATGATTATACTGCATCGTTAGAGAAGTCATTTATTTATCAATCACATTTTTTTCTTTTATTTAACACCTTAGAGCAACTCCAGCAGATTCCATATAAGTTATTTCTAGCTAAAATATAAAGATTTTCTTTTAAAATTTACTCCAGCAGCTCCCCTATTTTATTAGCCAATTTAGAGATTCCATATATTTCATGTTTTCATCCCCTATTCTTATACCGAAAACATGAATTATAGGTAACGAAATATTCAATATTGTAATTAATTCTTTCCTTCTAGATTATAAATGTAATTAATAATTATATTAATAAATAAATATGTTATTATCAACCAATCAAAATTAAGCATGTGTTTAGGTCTAACTACATTTTAAGTAATATTGTTGGAGTAAATTTATACAAGTGATTAGCTAAAATAGGTTTCGGCTTTATTTTTAAATAAAATAAACAAACTTTTTATGATATTATTGAAGTTGCTCCTAGTATTGTAAATAAAATTTGAGTCTCCTGAAAATCAAAAGTCATGTGCGGCCGCACGACCGGCACGGATCTTCAGAATACTCGCTAGCTAATACAAATTTTCTTGTATAGCTCTTTCTAAACGTTTAAGAGCAGTTGCAACTTACAAGGACAAGCTATGAAAGAAAATATCTTATCAACAGAAGAAAACAAAATAAACATGAGAACTTATTTAATTTGTGCTTAAGGTATGAGAGTCTCATATTCCCGCAAGAATTTGATACTTCAGAATACAAACGTTAACAAATGAGTGAGCGAGAGGTTTAAAAGTGTTCAATATCAATCTTAATTAAATTGCATTTTTTTCGCATTTTTTTAAGATGAAGCAAAATAAGTTAATGACTGATAAGTTATAAGAATAAATTTAATTATCGGCTCATTAGAAAAAATTAGCTCCCTAAAGTAACATACATTATAACATGTTCAACAAATACTATCATTACATAATTAGACGTAAGGAAATGATTAAAAAAAGTCGGGTCTCACATCCCATCTAATTATGTATCTCAAACTACAGCAACAACAAACGTCGCTCTTTAGCCTGCTTCTTCGCTAGAGCAGCTGAATCTAGTGTCATCTTCTTCTATGGGGACTCGTATTTCTCCATCCCTAATACTAGGTTTTTGGCTTCAATCCTAGTCATTTATTATTTAAATATCAAAATAATTAATTTATTTGTATTATTGATATTATATTGTCTTCATATGTTTTTCTTTATATAATAAACATTCAAATTCACCAACCAACGAATTGATTAAGAGAAAAATGAAAAAAAAATCAATAGACAAATTAAATTAAGGCGATTCAACCAAAAAATAAAAAAATTTATTTATTTTATTCTAAGGGCCCTTATTCTAATTATTCCTCATTCCTCAAAGTGGCATGCATGCAAATTAGACACGCGTAATATGTTCCATTGCAAAATTAAGACGACCCAAATTGTTTCTCCACGACCACAAGTTAACATCCGAATTGTTCCTGAAGATATAGTCCGGTAGAAATGTGTTTTGTACTATACAATAACCGGTTTGCGGATGGTACTTGAGGAACACACAGTACAATATGCTTGACACCACCTTTCCAGGTAATAATTCGAGCAAACCTACTACTAATGGCTGTCGCTGTATTACTACTTTTTCTGCTTCATTGAGTACTTCTTTTTCTTCAAGTCCCTCAATTTTCAGAAAGTCAGAGCCTACATTCAGTATCCCATGGTATTCTATAGAACTGGCATCCCTAAACCTCATGGCTTCCTCTAGCGGAACTGGTCTTACAAGAACCATTATATATCTTTTGGAAGGAGTTGGAAGCACGTATAAGCTTGATCGATTCGCCTAATCTGGCCAATAAACATATATATCTAGTACTGAATCAATGTAAATACATGAAAACAAAATATTCTTTAAACAAACTTTGATGAATTTAGGATAAATAATATAATTAATTATAGACTTTCAAACTTACTTTGTTCAACAATTTTTGTGAAACACGATCGAATATTGGAACTTAGAAGATGATCTAGTATTTATATGAGTTCCCCTATTCCTCTAATTAACTTTGCTAAATATATAGTTATGAGAAGCATGCCTGATGGCATGTCTACTATAAATTACAAAGCTTATGAAGAAAATATTAATCACTATTTATTGACAAGAGTGTGACAGGAAAATAATTTTGATTCCTGCCCTCACTACCACATTAAGTACCATTGCCGGCGATTTTTTAAAAAACAAGGCCGGCGACCGGGCATCATTGCCGGCGACTTGCTCCGTCGCCGGAAAAAGTCCGAAAAGTCGCCGGAAATGCTTCAAACTATATGACCACCTTATCATTGCATATTCTCTAGAGACAAACATGAATTTGTGTGAAACAAGCCTTAGTGATGAAAGGGTGACCACCTTATCAACCCTTGAAGCTCTATTATTCTTCAAACATTCTTAGAACGTAATGACTTCAGTTCTCTGGGCTTACATCACCATATGTATAAGTCGGTTAAGTGAGGATCAAGATCGAGCGGATTGTCCCTCTCTCTTTCATGCCAAGTAAGAGAGTGTAATACATAAGATGACTTAACCAAAGCTCTTGTGTGGAGAGTATTCATCCATGGTTAGTTCAATTATATTGGGGAGGTCGTAAGTATGTCTAGGATGGAGAGAAGTTCTTAACATTCATATCTCATTGGTTAACTACAACAATTTACTTTCAACAATTTATTTTCTGCAATTTACTGATTTCTGCATTAGCTGTAGCTTAGCCGATTTATTTCGGTGAACAAATCAACTCCGAATACCCTCAAATTTTGTGTGGTAGTCCGCCACTGTGTCTAGTTTATTGTGTCAAAATTTCGTAGCATTTGAGTCTGTCTAGCTTAGGCTCGCGTTATCATTAGTGTACTGTAGTCGAGTCTGTCAGCATAGTAGTGTGTTAGGATTTAGTTTCACCAATTCCTCGTGTTCGATAACCCATATTTATCTTACTACATTGATATATCCAGGTTGTGAATATGGTATCTTTGAGAGGTGTTTATTCGCCTTGTCAGCCGCTTGGTTGTAGTTTGCATATGCAATCTCATCATTCACGAGACCGAGACCACAACAACGATAATGACTGTAACGGGATTGGGGGGGTCCAAACATCGGTGTAGATATCAATTAACTATTTTGTAGATAATGTAGATGTCGACTATTATGTAGATATTTTAATCAATAATATATTTATTAAATATATTATAAAATTTGTAATTTTTATTAATTTAATATCTAAGAAGAAGAAATTAAAATAATTCGTCGTCTAAATAAATCTATTAGACGACGAAAACTATAATAGTTTCAACGTTTTAAACAATAATTTAGACGACGAAAATTAATTTTTCGTCGTCTTTGTGTGTTATACTTGAATGAAAAAAAATTATATTCATCGTCTAAGTTAGTTATTTGCTTGAAAATTTTTGTAGTCTGGAGATTTAGACGATGAAATTGTATTCGTCGTGTAAGAAACTTTTTAGTCAACGAATACTATTTTTTCGTCGTTTAAGATCTATCGCGACGAGACTTAGGCGACGAATGCTTCGTCGTTTAAGTTTTTGGACGACGAAATTGTTATCTTAGACAACGAATCTATTTCGTCGTCCAAGAAAGGTATTCTGGTAGTGGTATAAGCGAGGAAATTCTAAGTCATCACAATTAATGTCATCGACAACGACGGGCATTCCCTCACTGAATGATAAATATGTGACAGCTTGTAAAAAATATGAAGAAATAAGTTAATGAAAAAAAAATTATGAACATTCCAAAATGTCATTATAAATCACATTCGCTACTTTAGAAAAGAAAGAAAGGGAACATCAAACCATGTCGTCTCCAATAGATGTCCCCGATATCTATCGAGAAAGAAAAAGTAAAAATATGCCCCGATTAACTCACCAAAATGTATATCTTTGTATTTGGATAAGCAACAAAACTATATCTTGATCGATCGTTGATAGTTTCCATGATGGCATTTAACCAGCTAATCTCTTTGCACTTCCTATTCTCGAGGCTAGCCACAGTTGACGACCTTTTTTATTTTATTTTTTAGAAGGTCGATCAAAATATCCATTAAGAAAATGTGATAGGAATAGAAAACTCCATCAGATTACTTAGTACAACAAAGAGAAGCTCTAACATATCCTGATACTAACAATCAATGTGACAAACATATAACCATATACTAACAAACCAAAATAGCACTAGTAACTATAAAAAAATCGGGTGCACCACTCCTTAGTTAGTTATGCACCTTCTAAAAAAAATTGCATTATGGGCAACTTCCTCATGCAAACCTGGCGGCCCACCACTGATGCCTCATCTTGTACAGACACATCCACAAACCACATATTGGTACTCTCGGAAATACTCGGCCTCAACTGATGGGAAACAACTGTACCCTTACATTGCAGCGGTGAGGAAATTGAACCAGTCCCGGTTGAAGGAGGCTCGCAAGGTCGAGGTCGAGCGCATAGGATTTTTCGAGCACAACATCGATGTGTTGAGCTCCGCGACATTGTGGTGTACTTAAGGAGGCACGAGAGCCTCACAGGAGCCACCAACGAGGTCTGAGGAGGTCGACGAACGATTAGGCGTGGCGCAAACGGTGAGGTTGAGCGAAGGATTTGCGCGGAGGCATGCAGAGATCGGAGGACGATGGCACAAGGCTTAGAAGCGACGCCGCTTGGTGACGAGGTCTGAGCAGACCCTGCTACTACTGAATTTATGCATTTTTTTTTTGTTTTTCTCTTGCCGAGAGAGAAAAGTAATATCGTACTTTGATTATGTTAGTGGATTTACTTTACTAATTAATATTATGTTTGGACTTCAAACTCAGTTATTATTGTTTATATATTAAGGTAATTGATTGATTTGTATTATTAATATTTATCATGTCCTTACATGTTTTTCTTTATATAATGTACGTGAGAATTCAAAAATCCGCAAATTGGCGAAGAGACAAATGAAAAAATATATGCAATAGTCAAAAGATGAACTAAATTAAGACGATTCAACCACAAAATGAAAATATTTATTTATTTTATTATGAGGGGCCCTTATTTTAATTAATCCTTAAAATGGGCATGCAAATTAGACATTCGCACTGTTTAAAACGAAAATCTAAAAGACCGCTTAGGTTTCTGCCTAAGCGCTAGAAGATGAGCAACCCTTAAGACTTTAGTGATGTCTAAAGCCCCTTAAATCCCCTGTAGAGCCTAGATGTTGGAAGTACCGTCATCGTTTAAGACCGCATAACACTTTTTTAAACCCCTGACAAGCGTAATATATTCCATTGCAAAATAAAGTTCACCCGAACTAGCTCTCCACGACCACAAGTTAACATCTGTATTGTCCTTGAAGATATAATCTCGCGCAATCGTGTGTTTTACCATACAATAACCGGTTTGCGGATGGTACTTAAGGAACATCAAGTGGTATGAGCTTGACACCCCTGCATGTAATAATTCGAGCAAACCTACTATCAATGGCTCCCGTTGTATTACTACTTTTTCTGCTTCATTGAGTACATTTTGTTCATCAAGTCCCTCAATTTTCAGAAAGTCGGGGCCTACATTCAGTAAACCAAGGAATTTTATAGAACTGGCTCCCCTATCCCTCATGGCTTTCACTAGCGGAACTGGTATTATATGAACCATTATATATCTTTTGAAAGGAGTTGGGAGTGGGTATAAGCTTGATCGATTCGCCTAGCTTAGCCAGTAAACATATATATCAAGCACTAAATCAATGTAAATGTAAATATATGAAAACAAAATATTCTTTAAACAAACTTTGATGAATTTAGGATAAATAATATACTTAAATATAGACTTTCAAACTTACTTTGTTCAACAACTTTTGTAAAACACGATCGGATATGATATATTATTTATATGAGTTCCCCTATTCCTTTAATTAACTTTTCTACTATTGAAATAAATCATAGTTACGAAGAAGCATGCGTGATTGGCATGTCTATACATTACAAAGCTTATTAAGAAAAATTAATCACTATTTATTGACAAGAGTGTGATAAGATAATAAATTAAATTTCTGCAGGAGTCAATATATACAATTTAATGAGTTTAATTCTAAATAAAACACAACTATATCTTCATTAAGAAGAAAAACTCAAAATTGACATAATCACATATTATATTTAACAAGGAAAAAATTCACCCATAGTAGCTTCTAATATATCAAAATGATGCATAAACTTTAAAAACTATCAAAGTGATGCCTATTATTTCAAAACACTATTAAAGCGATTCCTGGAGCATATTTCTTTCCAGTCTTTGATAAAGTTGTTGATATGGCACTGAGGGTTTTTGAAAAGTAGGGGTAGTCTAGTCATTTTGACATTTGGGAGACCCTTAACCCAAAAAACGTACCCCCCCCTTTGTTTTCATTTTCACCCCCTGGATCAAAACTCACTATTTCTCCTCCTTTCCTACCCTCACTCCTCTCCTGAACCCGAAAAGAGGGCCACTTTATTTGATGATGCAAACCTAGCTGCATCTCAAATGTATGCTGAAGAGGAAGGCAGAACAGTTAGTACTGACACTTCCTGGGTGGGGGGCTACAAGCCCTTTCGGATGGACCTGCAAATTTACAAATTGAAATTGAAAGGCTAGATCGGTTGGTCAAGGCGAGGCTAGGGTTCAGCCTTGGAGAATGCCGGACCGGAATCACCTCATGGGTCTTGCCCTTTCACTTCGCGCTTTTCGATTGTTTGTGGCTCATCATTTTTTATCGATTGAGAAAGTAATAGTGATAGGGAGACAGTGAAAATGGAGTGTAAAAACTTAGCAGTATATATAGGACTTGTAATCCCGTTTCGTAAACCGGTGCTAATCTTGATTAACAAGCGTAATCATCATTAAGGGCGCAGTAAAATGAACAATCACGCACGCACCACATGGTAAACGACACCATTAATGCCGAACGACGATATTTATCCAACGGTTACCTGCCCCTTAATTGCATGTCATTTTCGATAATTCGTTCGGAAAGTGAAATGGGCTTGAAAATGGGCCTAAAATTTTGTTCATATTACAATGGGAAGCCCAATATACACATTATCAAAGTGATGCCTGGAACACAAAAGTGTTTTAACTGGAAATCCCATTCTTCAGTGGCTTCATTTACCTCATTTACGACATAAACACACTACAAAACAGTACATAATCCAACTTCTTACAACATAATGGCACTGGAACCATTACCATTACCAATCCATTGACATAAAGCTTAAAAATCTACAACATATTCTGTTAGTATTGCATCATTAGTTGTACGATTAACATACTTATCCACTTAAGCAGATTAGCGACACCTACCACACCACACGCAAGACCACCAAGGAGGCTCCAACTTCACTCACCAGACCGGCCCCATCCGAGCGCGCACGCGCCCGGTGGGCACACGCCCGAACAAGCGGATCACACACCAGCAGAGTGCAGGTTGTCCCACATCGAAGAACACCACCAGGCTCCAAACTCAAACACCTATACATATCAGGTATTTATTACAGGTAAGATATCTCTCGACATCCAAAACACACTACTTACTCGTTCGCTTGACTGTTATATCCAATACATCTTCTGACTTAGGCATCGGAGCGTTGAAGGCGGGCCACCCCGTCTCGACCCCTGACCGTCTATTCATTGTTGTCTTCTAACAGCCGCACGCGAACACACCCGCCCGATCACCCGAAGGAAGAGGAAGCGCACGACAGAAGAGAGTCACCCGCACGAAGGAAGGAGAAACCCGCACGCATGAAGAGAAGGAGAAGCGCCCGCCCATCCAAACAGTCCCAACGTTCGGACGTACGGGAAGGAATGAAGCATATCACTGTTGCTTCTGCCCCATTGCGCCCTCGCGCGTAATTCGGTAGAAACATATTCATATGAAGAAAACTTAAATTCAAGCAACTAAACCCTTAACCCAAACTGAAATTAAACCCAACAAATAGAAATTAAAACTCCCAATAGAACACAGATTGCAAACATCAACTTCTTCTCCCTTGTTTTCTTCATAATCAACTTTCTCTGAACTTCAAGAATCATCTCACTAGCCACATCACTGTTGTACTGTGAATAATCCCCTAAACAGATCACATCATCAACCTCTTCTTCCATCCTCATATGCCGAACAATTAGCACAAGTACAAGTGCTATCATTTTGAGGTTCATTTCCTTCCTCTTCAACTCAAACTCTTCTCTAATTCTTCGACAGCTCTGCACATGCTCTATTTTCTCCCACAACAAATCCCTAATCACTTTTCGGACTTCTTTATTACATGGAGGGTCAACCCAGAATTGAAATCCACACCGCCCCTATACACAAACAATAACCAAACGCAGCTTCTATCACAGCTAGCACACACCCACCCACCCACCCAATCAAACATATTTAACCCAAATAAAGTCCCAAAGCATACCTCTAATTTTGTTGGACCACATCCTCAATATTGTCTCTCATAGTTGTCGTCGTGCACAGCCCATATGAATATCTCAACTCTCTTCCCACATCTGCAAAAATTTCCTCTGTTCAAGCTCGGTCTCAACATATCTCTCGCTCTGAAAAATCCCTAAATCCCAAATGGGTTTCAATCCCTAATAACCAGATGATATAGAGAGGGGGATTGTTGACATTTCCCAGATTTGGTGCAAAAAAAAATTGTAAGAAAGGGGAGTTCTGGCGGGTCTTTTCTTATCGAGGGAAAACATGTCATTTTAACAAAATATCGGTGCCACGTCAACAACTTTACTGGAGACTGGAAGGAAATATGCTCCGAGCATCACTTTAATAGTGTTTTGAAATAATAGGCATCACTTTGATAATTTTTAAAATTTAGTCATTACTTTGATGTTTTCTAGAAACTATAGACACCATAAGTGAATTTTTTTTCTATTTAACAATTACCAAAGCTCAATGAAAACCTCTTACTGCATCTAAAATACAGTACCACTTTTTTAAAAGTGATGCTACTGCACTTGCTGCACCTTTTCGAATATGTATTCGAGTAACATCTTTGAAAAACATATTAGCATTACTAACTGCAAAAATCACATTCATACCATGCAACTCATAAAACGATGAAATGGAGTGGAAATAATTTATTAAATACTTTATACTAGTTATTAAAATGCATGCAAGAGTTTGAAATGAAGTTAAGAATTAGCTTGAAGATTGAACACAAAATTAGTATCTACGTACTAGAATCGAAGTTTCAAAAAACAAAACTGTTGTTTAAATTTAAGAGTTAACGACATCAGGTACAAGTGATATATAAAAGAGTAAATTATTCTTAAGGACAGTTTAGAGGAGTTAAATACATTTAAAGACAAAATTCCTTATTTTAGACAATGAAAGACAAAATTTTACAAATAAAGACAGAAACTTTATAGGCTGCCATAGTATCAGACTACTCGGTGCTCCACCTCCACCCCAGCGCTTTCGCCTGTCTGCCGGAGCCCAGCTGCCATCCACTCGCTTGCGCTGTTCTTCGCGCCTCTTCGCCGCCAAGCTGATCCAAGCCTTCTCCTCTGCGCGCGCCTTTGATCTTTCGTCATCGCCCTGCCGCACATGCTCGTTATATCTCGAGTTGACGCTCAGCCCGGAGCTCTACCTCGCTCAGTCCATACACCGCCGCAACACCACTCCTCTCTCTGTCCAATGACGCCGCGCGACTCCTTTGTCTACCTCGGTCTCCGACGCGAGTCGCAGCTCTCTGATCCCGTCCGTTGCGTGAAGCACCTCGCCTCCTTGACATCCTTCTCTCCGCATCTTCATCTCGACCGGAGCCTCAAGATTGATTTTGTGTTATTGCTACTGTATTGTAGTTAAAGTCTTCAAGAGTTTTTTTATTTTTGTTAGTATCATGAGTTCAATAGCTAGCATGCTGATGTGTCTTGATTTTCAGAGTTAAGGGCATATGCACCGGAAGCAGCTCGTGCAGGCTGCTCGTGCTCTTCGACGAGCAATTCTGGCTCGTTCAAGAGCTTTTTAGCTCGGTCAACAAGCAGTCACCGGCGGGGGCCACTACTTCTCGTTGGCTGCTCGTGCTATTCGCACATCCGCTGCATATGCTCTAAGCTAGACAAATTACAAGCTCGAAAATAAAGATGAGGTTTTTATGTTGCTAGCAAAGCAAATCGTCTCTCTCTCCTCGTGGGAAAATACAGTAGCAAAGCAACGTCGTCAAGTTCGGGGAGTTGCTGCCTCACGTCGTCACTGTCGGGCCTTTCGCTCTCATCGTCGACGCCGCACCTCCTCTAGCTCGCATCACGTTGACAACGTCACAACACATTGGGTGGTCTGCAATAACGTGCAGGATGTGGGTAATTTTCCTCGGCCTCGCGCTTCTCGAAGTCTGAAGTCCATCCCTGAGCAGTAGACGTGATTCAGTAGCACACTGGTACTACGCCTTGACCTGTAATTCAATAGCACCACACCATCTTACATGGTGAGTTCTCTGCATTTTGTTTCAATTGAGTCTATTATTTGTATTTTTATAGATCTTGTAGTTGAAAGTTGCAGGATATCTCTATCATTTAGACTTCGATAATGGAGTCAATTCAATATTGATGTTTGTGGAAGATTGAGCGGCTGGTGATGGCTCTCGAGGTTGAGGACCAGACCATGTCAAGTTAAAAACAAAATAGAGAGATTGTCATGGAGTACTCTGCTACTAAAGAAATTGTGTGGTTATTTTGTTTTCTAACTTGTCAAATTACTACTGTTGTTGAGTTTTGACTTTTGAGGTAGGTTATAAGGTTTTAGAATACGTTTGCTTGATGCTATTGTGTTATTGTTTTTCCCTTAATTGTGGTTAGTTACTCACTACTACTGAACACCTCGGACTCACATATATTTTGTTAATTTTTTTTATGACATTTGTCTTGTTAATATGTGCTAGAACATGATTTGTTTGGGTTTGTCTATGGCTCGAGTCTGTGTTGCAGTTTTACTAAGCTTTTGTTTGTTGTTTTCATTGCTACTGATCCTTTTAAGTTAAAAATAGTTATAGAACTTTTTTTTCTTTCTAAAAACAAAAACAGAGGTCAAATACTATTTCTTTGTAAAGTTGCTACTTAAATCAAGTGTGCTGTTGCATCTGTTTTTTTAAGGCGATGATCGTTTGTGTTTTTCATGGTGCTACTATGAAAAAACTAGTTTTACTAAATTTTATCGAAGGTGTTTGTGTTCTGCAGTTATTGTTTTTCTTTTTCATTAGTGCTACTATTTTTTTAAAAGTGATAAACTCTGATTTTTAAGTTTGTATTGTACTATATCTCATTGATAAACTCTCACTAGTTGCTACTATATATGTGCTGCTACTTATATGCTTATTGAGCTATGCCAGATTTTCTGCACGTCTCATACTCAGTAAGAGTGCTTGAGGGAATTCAGTATAGACAAAAAAGTGGAGGAGATAGTGGTCATTGACGTGCAAGTTGCTACTTCTTTTGTTAGAGCTGATGTAATTTTTCTTCTTCTTCTAAGAATGCTATTGTCACTGCTACCAGATTCCAAGGGTGTAGAAAGGTTTTATGTTAACATCTTGCTGCTAGTGATCTGATATAAAATGGCAAGTTGGTAATGTAATTATAAATTATTTTTTGTTAAATACAGTTGCAAATTTGAAATTTGCAGTATCATCTATCACTCTTGATGATAAAAAATAAAAATAAAAAGTCGTGATTTTGCATGGGGGGAGCTACTGAAATTTAGTTAAAATGCTACTGATTAATTTCAAGGTGTTATTGAAGTTTAATCAATGTGTTACTGAATTATTTTTTAGTGCTACTAAAGTTAAGTCGATTTGCAATTGAATGGTGCTCGCTCAAGTTGCTATTGAATCCCTTTGAAGTGCTAATGAAGTTTAGTTGAGATGTTACTTAATCATTGTTTTAGTGCTACTAAAGTTTAGTCGAGTTACTACTGAATCTTTAATTTAGCGCACTATTGAAGCTTAGTTGAGATGCTAATAAATTATTTTTTTAGTGCTATTAAAATTTAGTCGAGTTGCAAATAAATCGTGCTCTTTCAAACTGTTATTGAATCTTTTTTAAAATGCTACTGAAGTTTAGTTCAGATGCTACTTAATCATTTTTTTAGTACTATAAAAGTTTAGTTCAGGTGCTACTGAATCTTTTAAAGTAATATTGAAGTTTAGCTAAGATGTTACTCAAGCTCACAAAGTATACTGTACAATACGTACGATGTCTAATCGATCATAAGACATTTCCATCACCTTTAACAGTTCTGTATCAAAAGAAAGCTCCAAAAGTTCAAATAGACTTTGCGAGTACAAAAACAATAATTGATAACCAAAAAATAGTGCTGAAAATTCAATAATATAAGAATTAAAACATTTGAATCCAAACATATCGATCAATTCAAACATTTAAATCTAAACTCGTTCTATTCGAATCTACTATAGTAGCACTACTCAATTATCAATTATATGAAATGCATAAACAAAATTGAGTGCAAGGAAGAGATGAGGCTCATAGAGCATTTCCATCACAGTAACACTGTTTCACAAAAAAAAAAAATATCATAGAAAGCCAAATATGCCAAATCATTACCCTAAAATCCACAGTATTCACACAAAAAATAGTAGCAGCGCACATTTGCTTAAAATGCATAGTATCAGTTTGAAAACTGCAAGTACACTAGCGTAAATACAGTAGCAGCAGTAGTAGTCAAAACCGTATTAACACTTACAGAAACTCAGTATCAATAGACAAAAACATATTAACACTCGAAAAATACAGTAGCAATTTCAGTTTTGAAATAGAATAACACTAGCAAAATACACAATGAAAATAATAACCCAAAACACAGTAACAACCCCAAACACATATAGTAGCATCTTTGAAAAAAGTTTAGGAGCAGTGATGATAAAAAAAAAATAGATGTTGTAACGTACACATTTGCTAGTGTACATTAAAAACTCAATTACTGTAGTAGCAAAATTGCTTATACATTTATGTCGTTGTATTGTAGCCCACTACACTGCGAAACATAAAGAAACACTAAATCAAATATGGAGTTTAGGTATTGCTACTGCGGCATACACTGGTGCATATACAAGATTAACTCCAACAAATGCATAGTGCATAAACACAAACAAATCTATAAACACAAACATAGAAGCAATTTCAAAAATTATGTACAATCACAGCTTCCAATGGAAATTAATATCACCATCCTGTTACTTTGAAGAGAAAAAAAAATCAACAATAGCATATAGCACATAAGCACCACAAGGAGCACTCATCCAATTTGAACAATAAAGTAAAATGAAAACTCAATCGTTAGTAGTATTGTAGAGCCATGGTTTACAGTAGCAACGATGGGCTTCCCTCGTACAATCTCCAAGGGTCAGAAGCAAACTAACTCCAATGAACATATTTCTCACCTTTTCTTCAATTAGTTTACTCCGGTCCTAAAAGAAAGCAGTAGCAATCCCCAAAATGCAACACCAAAGTAAAAATGTAGTAGCAATTCCATAAATCCAGTCCATAAATCCAGTACCAGTCCCCAAAAATGAAATACACATTGTACCAACTCATTACTCAACATGTGTAAAACAAACAGTAGCATTACTCATTTTGAAAAAAGAATGCAATAGCAGCTTCGTAAAACACACAGTATCAATCTTCTAACTCCTAAAGTCATTCTAATTAATGAAAGAGCCATTTTCACATGTAGTACCAATCAACACACGATTACACCTTACCAATTGACATACAGTATAAAATTAGCTAGCAATATGCACAACAACCAATCATGGGTCTTCAATTCGAATCGTCCATATCCCCTGAAGCATGTGGTGTGCGACCGCTAGGTTGAGATGCGAGATCCGAGGAGATCAGTGCGATGACTAAGATGTCCAGACCAGAGGCTACAGATGCAAAGCGGTGAGTGAGTTTCGACGACCAACGACGGTGGAAATTAAGCTCTGTTACTGTTAGAGGCAGACCGAGGAAGCTTGCGGTGGCGAGTGGCGCACTGTTGTATAAGGGAGGTATGCGATGAGGCGGATGTAGGTGGCAGCGCGGCTGAATTTGCGGCGTCAAGCATTGTCGACAGAGGAGGAGCCCAGGTTTGACGGCGGCAACGAGTGATGTCGGCTGCTACACCAGGTCGATGCTTTGTGTTTGTATAGCATGAGTTGTCCGATTAATATACTTATCCACTTAAGCAGGTAAGCAAAACCTACCAGACCACCCGAAAGACCACCAGGGAGGCTTCAACTTCACTCACCACACCGACCCCATCCGAGCGCGCACGCGCCCGACAGGCGCATACCCGAATGTGCAAATCACACACCAGCAAGTACGCCAGTCCCACATCGAAGAATACCAGTGAGCCCCAAACTCAACCACCTATATGTACAAGGTAGTTATTGCAGGTAAGGACATTAACTTCAATCCCGCTAAACACTATTCACACGCATGTTCGCTTGACTGTTATATCCAATACATCATCTGACTTAGGCATCGGAGCGTTGAAGGCGGGCCACCCCGTCTTGACCCCTGACCGCCTGTTCATTGTTGTATTATTCTAACAGCCGCACGCGAACACGCATACCCGATCACCCGAGAGAAGAAGAAGCGTCTGAAAGAAGGGCCAACCGTCGGAAGAGAGAGCCCGCACACCCGAAGGAAGATGAAGTGCCCGACCATCCGAACAGCCCCAACGTTCAAACGCACAAGGAGAAGGAAGTCTACTCGTACTTGCTTCTACCCCATTACGCCCCCACGCGTAATTCGGTAGAAACAGTTGGCGCCGTCTGTGGGAAACTTACAAATTGCAAACCTCGTATAAACACCACAAAAACCAAAAGTCCACATGCTCAACCCGGTGACTAACGGCAGCGACACGCCCAACGGGGAGACGCCGCCAGACTCACAAGGGCGGTATGTATTGGCAATCGACAGGAACGACGACGAGGAATGCATCAGCAGCCTGGTCCAGGAGTTACGGGAGGCAGCGCTCGAGAGGGCAGAGGAGCGCCAGATCCGCCAGAGGCTGGAGGAGCGGCTGGATGCGCTCGTCAGCCAGCAGCTGGGGCAGCACGAGGGGACCCAGGAGACCGTCAGCGAGGAGCGATACCTGTTCGGCGGGACCAGCGCACGGGCGACCCGAGCGTCCTCACCCGTGGAAGAGTCGGCGCCCCCGACGAACAACATTCTGATCCTCCGGAGGATGGAGGAGCTGGCGGAGGAGGTCTCGCACCTGCGCAAGGACAAGCTGGCCGGTCAGGGCGGGACGTTCGCCCCCAGGGTCAGCCCGTTCTCAGCGCATATACTGGAGAGGGGAATGGATCCCCACGCGAAGACGACGAAGATCGCTCGGTTCGACGGGAGCGGAGATCCACGCGCGCACATGGACGAGTTTCGATCCACCACGGACGGAACCCGGTATTCGGACCCGACCCTATGTTTCCTGTTCCAGGAAACGCTGGCGGATGAAGCGCGGAGCTGGTTTTACGAGATCCCGCCAGGGTCCATCCATTCATTCCTCGAGCTGGCGGAAAGCTTTCAGAAGCGCTATCGGCTCCAAGGTAAGTACAACACCACGTGCATCCTCCTCAAGGTCCGCCAGGGGATGGACGAGAGCCTGTCGAGCTACATCAACCGATGGAGGACGCTCGCAAGCACATGCAGGGACCTTGATAAGCGAGTGGCCAAGGTAGCCCTGATGGATAACCTACTCGCCACCCCATTCGTAGAGAAACTAGTGAGGAAGGAGCATCTCGACTACGACGAGATCATGGACCTGGTCGTACAGAAGGCGTTGGGGGAAACACGAGTGTACGGGTCCGCCTCCGAGTCTAGCACCAACAGACCGGAGGAGAACGCTCAGCCTCGACGGCCCTCGGACGACAGAGGGACACCAACCGGAGGGCACAAGAGGTACCGGGACGCGCCGAGACAGAATAATCAAAAGCCGTTCTTCCGCAGCCATCGGGGCAACCACTACAACTGGCCGAGGGAACCGGCGCAGCAGGGCGCCCGCTTACCGCCAACACCACGCTATCGATCGGCGGGACAGGAGGTCTTCGCGGTCGACCATCAGTCACCCGAGCAGCTTCTCCGCCTGCATCGACACCGGCTCCCACCACCAAGCAATGTGACGGTAGCGATGGCCCCGGTCGGCCGAATCCCGAGCATTTGGTGCGAATACCACAACGCCGCCAACCACCGCACCAATAGCTGCCCCATGTTAAAGAATGCCCTCAAGGATATGAGGAAGGACGATCATCCCGCTCCTCCCAGGGCGGAAGGACAACAGCGCCAGGCGAACGCCGGGACCCGTGGGACTATCAGCACGATATCCGGGGGTAAGCGCAAGGAGGGGACGTCGACGCCCGATCAATCAAGCAGGGAAGTGCTGACGATCGGGGCAGGGAGAGCGCCCAAGGCAGGAAGGAAGGAGACGCCCACTATTAGCTTCACAGCGAAAGACGAGGAGGGAAGCCCGAAGGACAGCACCCTGCCATTCGTGTTCGACGCGATCATCGACCGGTTCCTTGTAAAGAGGGTGCTGGTAGACAATGGGGCGTCCGTGAACGTGATCTACTTTGACGCATACAAGGCGCTCGGAAGGCCCGCATGCAAGATGACGTAGGATCATGAGTGTGTCGCCAGCTTCACAGGCGAGACATCATATCCAATCGGGAGTGATAGCCTCCGGGTCGAGATTGGAGTGCCCGACTCCACACACAGCGAGGCCCGGACGAACTTCATCATCATGGACACCCCCTCCCCCTACAACGCCATACTCGGGAGGCCAGGGATCTGCAAGTTGAAGATGATCATCGCGGGGTACATGCTCTTGGGGCGCTTCCCCACCGAGCACGGAGTCAGATATGTCTGGGGATACAACAACGAGGAGGCAGCAAAACCCCGAGACAGGCATGAGGTCCTCGCCCTGGAACCCGCGCCAGGATCAGAAATACCGGATGACCCACGCGACGGGCTGATGGCCGTATCACCCGTCCCCGAGCGCGAAGAGCTGAGGATGATCCAGCTATCCTCCGAACACCCGGAGAGAACGGTCCAGATTGGAGCATCGCTGGCTCCCGCGATAGCCGAGCGGCTGATCGCAATGCTAAAGGAGAAGCAGGAGGTGTTCGCCTGGTCGTATAAAGACATGCCCGGGATCAGCACGAACATCATATCCCATCGGCTGAGCGTCAGCACCAGCGCCCGGGCAGTGAAGCAAAAGAGGCGGGCGTACAAGGCAGAGCATTACGCGGCAATGCATGAGGAGATGTACCGATTACTGGGCATCGGGTTCATCCGGAATGTGGATTATCCCAAGTGGATTTCCAACGCTGTAATGGTGCAGAAGAGCAACAAGAAGTGGAGAATGTGCATCGATTACAGTGATCTCAACAAGGCATGCCCGAAGGATAGCTTCCCGCTACCGAGGATCGATCAGCTGGTGGACGCGACGGCGGGGCACGAACTCCTGTCGATGATGGACGCTTACTCGGGCTACAACCAGATCTTCATGGACCCTAAAGACCAGGAGGCGACAACGTTTGTCACGGACAAGGGCCTTTATTGCTACATTGTCATGCCTTTCGGGCTGAAGAACGCCGGCTCCACATACATGAGGCTCATGAACGCGATGTTTCATGGCCTGATCGGCAACATCGTGGACGTGTACGTGGATGACATACTAGTGAAGAGTGTCCAGGCGACCGACCACCTCCAGAACTTGGGGACTGTGCTCGATGTCCTCATCAAGAACGGCATGAGGCTGAACCCCGCCAAGTGCACGTTCGGAGTCACCAACAGCAAATTCCTGGGGTATATTGTTAGCCAGCGGGGGATCGAAGCCGCGCCCGCCAAGGTCAAAGCGATCATCGACATGAAGCCGCCCGTCAAGAGGGTGGACCTGCAGAGCCTCACTGGCAAGCTCGCTTCCCTGAACCGTTTCATCTCGCGCTACTCAGACAGATGTGCCCCGTTCTTCAAAGCCCTGCGAACGACGAACAAGCGCGAGGTTGTGTGGACGCCCGAATGCGAGGAATCCTTCCTCCAAATCAAGGAATACTTGGCGTCCATTTTGCTCCTCTCCAGACCCGTCCGAGGGGAAGTTTTGTACCTCTACCTGGCCGCTTCCCTCACGCCCGTCAGTTCTGCCCTCGTCCGCAGGGAGGACTGCACGGAGTTGCCCGTTTTCTTCTCAGGGAAGGGCATGACGGGCGCTGTGACACGATATCCGACGATCGAGAAGATGGCGCTCGTGCTCGTAACAGCTGCCCGACGGTTGAGGCCATACTTCCAGGCGCACAACATCCACGTCCTCACCAACATACCCTTGCACCAGATACTCCAATCGCCCGATCATAGCGGTCGCCTGGCGAAGTGGGTCATCGAACTTAGCGAGTTCGACCTCGAGTACAAACCCCGCACGGCAATCAAAGGACAGGCTGTGGCGGACTTTATCACCGAGTATACGGAGGCAGAAGGGGCGCCGGCCCAAGCGCCCGATGGTCCGACAGTAGAGGCGTCCGACAACCCGGAGGTCAAGGAGCGACCGTTGTCGGAGTGGAATCTCTACGTCGATGGGTCCTGCACAAAGAAGGTGAGCGGCGCCGGTATAATCTTAACCGGGCCAGGAGGGGTAAACGTGGAGTACGCCCCCAAGTTCGAATTCAAGGCGACAAACAACAAGGCCGAGTACGAGGCGCTCATCGCGGGCCTGCAACTGGCCAAGAATTCAGAGGTGCCCGACCTCAACATATTTAGCGACTCACAGTTGGTGGTAAGCCAGGTCGGAGGAGAATTCCAGGCGAAGGGGGAGTCCATGATCGCCTATCTGAAGCATGTGCAGACGCTGATCAAGGGATTCAAATACGTCAACATCAACCATATACGCCAGGGATTCAACGCGAAGGCAGACAAGTTAGCCCGATTGGCCACGGCGCTCGTGCACACGGGGCCGGGGCAGCGTATCGTCGAGGTGCTGTGACGACCGAGCATCTCAGGAGCGGAGCAGGTTCTGGCAATCGAACCACACGAGCATAGCTACATGGACGTGCTCATTGCTTACAAGACGAGGGGAGAGCTACCAGGGGATAAGCGAGAGGCCAGAACCATCGTCGCACGGGCGGCCAACTTCAGCGTACGGGATGGGGCACTTTATCGACAAGGGAGGACTTGGGCCAGCCTCAAGTGCGTCACTCCAACAAAGAGCGGCTCGATCTTGAAGGAAATCCACTCGGGCACGTGCAGCCATCATGCGGGCGCCAGATCAATCGCGCACAAGGCCCTTCGGCATGGTTTCTAGTGGCCCACCATCCATGCGGACGCCACGGCACTGACGAGCAAGTTCCACCAATGTCAGCTGCACGCACATCATCACCATGCGCCCGCCGTCCCACTGTCCATCCTCCTGTCGCCCGTTCCATTCGCACAGTGGGGACTGGACCTGATCGGAGAGCTTCCGAAGTCGAAAGGGCAGTATAGATATCTGATCGTCATCATCGACTACCATACGAAGTTTATCGAAGCCCAGCCCATGGCGAAGATCACCACGGAGAAGGTGGAGCGCTTCCTCTGGCGCTTCGTTTTCTGTCGCTATGGGACGCCGATCAGCATCATCACGGACAACGGGCCACAGTTCAACAACCCCAGGCTGATAGCCTTCTGCAAGCACCAGGGAACATACCTCATTTTCGCATCGCCAGCACACCCCCAGACGAACGGACAGGTGGAAGCAGCAAACAAAATCATCAAGTCTGGGATCAAGAGAAAGATTGAGGACATCGAACCCGGGGATGCGGGATATGGGCGCTGGCCCGAGGTCATTCCAGAAATTCTGTGGTCCATCCGAACGACTGCCAACGCAGCTACAGGCGAGACCCCGTTCAGCTTGACGTTCGGGACGGAAGCTGTGCTACCCCTGGAGATCACCCACCAGAGCCCACGGATTGAGGGGTACGATCCACGCACAAACAGTGAGGGGCTACGGCTCAACAATGATCTGTTGGAGGAATGAAGAGACATGGCGCACCTCCACAACGCCGCAAACAAGCAGAGGATCGCCCGATTATACAATCAACGTATACGGGCTCGCCCAATCCAACTGGGGGACTGGGTGATGAAGGCGATCCAACTGAAGGTGAAGGCGCTTCGCCTGTTGTGGGAAGACCCGTACGTCGTCGACGAGGCAATAAGCGACAACACTTTCTACCTCAGAGACATGTAGGGTCAACGACTACGCCACCCGTGGAACATCCAGCACTTAAGGAAGTACTTTCATTAGATCTTGCTATGTTGTACTTTCGTCTTTTTAAGTATAATTATTGTTGCGTTTGTTTTTCCTTACCCCGCCCGCCCACATACTCGGGGGACTGAGGATAGGCTACTCGCAAAGATGTAACACAGTCAAATCCCAGCTAAAAAGCAAGCGCGCGTTCACGTGAGTTACTCAAAAGATGCCAAACAAAATTCATAAAAAAGACAAGGCACACGAACGGAAAGAAAAGAAACTTCATTCATTCGCCCGATTACAAAAGACAACTGGCGAGAATCAAAGGCACGAAGGCCCGATTGCAAAAGTCTACTCTATTACAAAAAAAAAGGAAAAGAAAAGCTACTCTACTCCGCCCTTGTACCATCCGCCCCCGCTTCATCGGCTCCGCCCGCAACCTCAGCAGTTTGCTCCACCTCAACTTGCTCCACCACTGGCGGCTCTTGATCCGGCTGTGCGGAGGCCATACCCGCCTGCTCCTCCAGGAAGGCATTGTACTTCTCCATATCCAGGAAGGGCACCACCACCTCCTGGAACTGAGCCACCTGGACATCGGCCTCAGCAGCCACCACCTTCTTGAACTCCGAGGAATTCTTGAAGACGGCAACCGCCTCCGCCTGGGCCTTCTGGACTTGGGCCTGCGCTTCAGTCATCAGGCGGGACTCCACCTCCGCCACCCGATTGGCCACTTCCGCCTTTGCCTCTTCCAGGGCAGCAAGGGCAGTATCACGCTCGGCCTTGAGCAGCGCCTCTCGCTCCTTTGCCTCCCGGGCGCGCCCATTCGCCGCCTGGACATCACGACGGAGACGTTCCGCCAGCTCGTCATACTTGGCCAGATCATACTCCTGCTTCTTGCTGACCTCGGTGAGCTTGCGCATCTCCCCCTGCATCTCCTCCGCATGGCGTTTGTTGGCAAAGCGCTCGCGCGCCTGATACAACCTGTGCTGCATCACCATACAGAGATTGTACGCCCTGTCCATCTCATCTTGTTCACTGGCCGCCACCTGCGGTACCAGCCCGTTGACTGCTTTCACGCCCACCTCGATGGCCCGCGTCAGCGGTACGCAGAAGGCGAGCGGATCGGCGGACGGATTGTCCGTCCTCTGGCGCTTAGACGCAGGCTCACTAGCTCCTCCCTGCCTGGATACCCGTGGGGGACTTGGCGGACAAACAAACGCTTGAGGCGTAGTAGGGGTACGAGCGGCTGTCTGGGGCGTACGGGGAGTCTCCCACCTGTCCCTATCCTGTGCGTCATCTCGGTCGTGCCGGCGCTGATCGCGACCCTCCTGACGCTTATCCCTTTGGTGCTCGGCACGCTGCTCAGCACGATCAGCCTTCACTTGTGCCTTCGAACCACCAGCATTGCCTGGGGGCGGGCGAGGGGCATCCGCCTGGATGGCTGGGGCAAAATCGGCCACATCGGGAATGGGGAGCTTGGGCTGTGTGGTCTCCCCCAACACCAGACCGCCTTTCTCGTCATCCGCCACCTTACGTACCTGGGCGGCAGTTTCTTGGAGGGCGTCCAAACGGCGCCTGAGCGCATCATCCATTTCAATGGCCTTGCCCTTTGACATCTTAACTGCAAAGACACAACAAACGGAAGGTTAGCGACAGAAGAACAGTTAGTCAAAAATCTACTCCTACTCCTAAGCAACGAACTACAAGACCCACGTACGCGGCGCCTTGGCAAGGTGCGTCTGCTCGATAAGGTCCCAATGGCAGGCGGCCCAGAAATGTCTTGCCTCGGGCGCCGGGTCGAATACGAACTTCAAACGGGCGACCCGAGCCTCTTCAACGGGCGTCAGCGGATACTCGCTCATATCGAGCTGATGGAAGGCTTGGGGGACTCGATGGATCTTGTCGGCGTTGGCGGCATACTCGGACGGGAAGGCGCCCAACTCCCAATCACCACCCACCAGACAGTTGATCGTGCGCCAGGAGGTTGAAGAGCTCGGCGGGTCCATCAACCACCACTTCACGCGAGGCTCTACCGTGAAGGTCCCCGAGTCCCTCTGGCGCGTGGAGTAGCGAAGACGGAAGAAGTGAAGGAACTCCGCTCGCGTAGGCTGGTCCATGCCGCTCACCCGGAATATGTTGAACATTGCTACGAGCGTACAGGTGAGCGTGGGCCCACATTGACCGAGAGAGATCTTCAGTAGTGCCAGCATATACTGAAAGAATGGATGCAGTGGCAGCTTGATCCCAGCCTTGAGATGAAATTCACTCAGGCAGACGTGGCCAGACGGTGGGCGGGTGAACGTGTCGCCCTTGCCAGGTATTCGCAGATGCACAGAGCCCGGGATGTGGTAGTTTCTCGCTCATCTGGCCATCTCCGAGACGGATGGCGCACGCTCCGGCTCCTGGACAGGCGTCCCATCAGGAAACACCCAGTTGACGGGTTCGCCCTCCGCAAACTGAGGAATTGAATCTCCTCCCTCCGCCCTCTCCTCACCCCATGGATTAGCCCCACCCGAGTGCCCACCCGACGATTCCGACGAGCTCTCCAATCCGCGTTGGCGCGCGCTTACCTAGAGTCCATTGACTGCACGGGAGAGGTATCAGGAATAATACATTGCAGAGGCGTGACACTCAAAACGGACTCGTACGACGACGTACTCGACCCACTCGACCCACAACTAATCCATCCCACCCCCTCTATATACACGCGTTCGCGCGATTGCCCGCTTGACACCTCTATCGGCTCCATCCCTAGACGAACGCACGCACAAACCCACACTTAGCAAAAACCTCCCCAGACAGAAACACCAAAACCCACAAAAAATCACCCAAAAATAGATCAAACACACCCCACTCAAGAACACGCCCTGTTCTTAAGTTCAAAACCCAAAACTACAGAAACAAAAACAAAAACAGAACCAGGGACGAGAGCCTCACCAGATTGAGTTTGTAGGGCAGAGTTTGCACGTCGAGCACGTATTCCGGCAACGGAGGACACGAACGAAGAAGAGCTTAACGGATGCAGGTCGCAAAGTGATTCCGGCAGAGTTTTGGTAAGTTATGAAAGTGATGAAGAAGACGAAAGCCAGGGGAGCCCTATTTATATTACTCGGACGGGATACGCGAACGAACGCCAACCGTCCGTTTTTCGCGTGTCCACCGTTGGATCGTGACGCGTGGCCCAGGGCGGTTTACCTGCCCTCCTAAGTAACCGCGCCAACTCTTTGATTTCCCGCCTCGATTTCAAACCCTAGCACGGTCTCCGACGGCTCGACGCGTGGCACCCATGCACCACTCCCACGCTCCCACGCGCATGACGTCTGCCCTTCAAGCAATCATGACAACATCAGCATTTAATGCCCAGACCACGCCAGCATTAAATGCGATGGCTAGCATTTATTACGCACCAGTTCCCAAAGAGAAGTCAAAAGGAATGTCACCTCAAACGTCTCATCGGAGCACCACCAAACCCAAGGCAAGGACAACACGCCACGATACCAACCATTCCTACTGGCGTGTACACCACCCATATGACCGGGCGCTCAAGAAACACCATCAGGTTAGTACATGTACCACTCGGGCGCCCCGAAAGAGGGCTAAAACGCCTGAATTCCCTTTTGGCCGCGCCCCGAGGGAAGAGCTTGCGCCGTACGGGATGGGGTTCTTCCTCTACGTACACGCAAACGTTAGCAAGTCGGATCAGGCGGCAGAGGCATGGGGTCCGCCCCCTTTTTGCGCGCGCTGAGCCTGATGGGCGGCACGGGTATGGGGTCCGCCCTCTCCGTGGGCGCACCGTTACACGATCGAAGAGCAAGCCGGCTGTCATGATAGAGGCATGGGGCCAACTTCTCTCTGGGTGTGCTAAGTCGATGGGGGGCACAGGCGTGGGGTGTTGCCCCTCCGTGTGAGCGCAACCTTAACGATCGACCCCGACTCGGAACGGCAGGGGCGTGCGGTCTGACCCCTCCTTGCGGGTTCCGGGATTGATGAGCGTCGCGGGCAAAGGTCCGCCCTCCCCGGACGCGAAAGCAAGCCGGCTGTCATAACGGAGGCATGGGTCCGTCCCCTCTCTGAGGGTGCTAAGCCGAAGAACGACACGGGCATGTGGTCCGTCCCCTCCGTGCGCGTTAATTGTACATCGCGATCTTGATCCCTCCGTTGACGCTACACCGTACGCGACGGCATCCCCGTTGACGTACGCTGTGCACCGCGGCATCCCAACGCCGGTGTTACGGAAAACATTTGCATTCATTCACACATCATACCATACATTCATGCATCATACCATACATTCATAATTGCATACCTATATACCTGTATATCTGTAGTACTTATGTATGTTTACAAGACCGACCCCATCCGGGCGCGCGGCTCCAAAAATAGCAAGTCTGGTTTGGTGGCCGGGCCTAGAATACAGGAACAGGTACACGATCGGACACGCAGATCCCACTCCGTCATGCGAGCCCTTCCTTGACCGGAGAGTTGGGGGACTTGAGGGTTACAGGATCACGCACCACTGCTCAATCGGATAAGTATTCTTGTTAATCGCACGAACCCTTTTTCAACTCCCCAGTCAAGAAAGTTCTCTTTGACTTGGGGACTTGGGGGACTTGTTTGTATAGCATGAGTTGTCCGATTAATATACTTATCCACTTAAGCAGGTAAGCAACACCTACCGGACCACCCGAAAGACCACCAGGGAGGCTTCAACTTCACTCACCAGACCGACCCCATCCGAGCGCGCACGCGCCCGACAGGCGCATACCCGAATGTGCGGATCACACACCAGCAAGTACACCAGTCCCACATCAAAGAACACCAGTGAACCCCAAACTCAACCACCTATATGTACAAGGTAGTTATTGCAGGTAAGGACATTAACTTCAATCTCGCTAAACACTATTCACACGCATGTTCGCTTGACTGTTATATCCAATACATCATCTGACTTAGGCATCGGAGTGTTGAAGGCGGGCCACCCCGTCTCGACCCCTGACCGCCTGTTCATTGTTGTATTCTTCTAACAGCCGCACGCGAACACGCATACCCGATCACCCGAGAGAAGAAGAAGCGTCCGAAAGAAGGGCCAACCGTCGGAAGAGAGAGCCCGCACACCCGAAGGAAGAGGAAGCGCCCGACCATCCGAATAGCCCCAACGTTCGGACGCACAAGGAGAAGGAAGTCTACTCGTACTTGCTTTTGCCCCATTACGCCCCCACGCATAATTCGGTAGAAACACTTTGGCTCTGCTACTGTATTCTCGCGACATTGCTACTGTATTGAGAGAGAGAGAGAGAGAGAGAGAGAGAGAGAGAGAGAGAGAGAGAGAGAGAGAGAGAGATACTTAAATTATAATGTGTAGTAGGTTTTTAATATAAATAGGAGGGTAAAAATATAATTTTTCTCAGTTTAATGGATCAGGCCAGTGCTACCACATTTTTGGACTTAAGCTCGTATCTTTTATTGTGTAAATCTTAGGGTGATCGGGCTGTCATTTTCGTATATAAAAGGTTGGGCATTGTCTATGTCCTATAACCAGATTGTGTACGATTAGAGCCATAAACGTGCACTGTTTTTTTATCTACACGTGATGAATTGTAATTTATAGAACAAATTTTAGTTGAGTACCCTATGGTTAGGGTACATAAGTGCTAATTTTTTTTTAATTTATTATTTGAGATTTGATTTTTGCTTCTTACTATTTAAGATTTTTTTTCCCTCAATTTCTTAGCTGAGACTTTATTTTCTCATAATTTTTTATTTTTGCCTAAAAAATAAAAATTATGTAAGAAGAGAGTGATTTTGGTCAATTTATTTATTTATAATAAAAATAAATTTTATTTTTCTAAAATTGTTCTTCCTAACAAAATACGCAATATTAATTTTCTAAACTTATTATAGTTCTGAGTTATTGCACTTATAATATTAGAAAACTAATATAACTTATTTTGTTAAGAAAAATAATTTTAAAAAATTAAAAAATTAATCTAAATACCCTCCCTTATTACATAATTTTTTAAGGCATATTAATATAACTTATTTCTTGCTTTGGTTTTTTTTTTAAGTTAGTTGTGTGTTACAATATTATTCAGGAAGCTTGTTTACTAGAAGACGATGACTTGTTGAAGACGTTTTGGAGTGTCGATGTAAGTTTCACAATGCAGCAGGCAATTGGGTCTTCTAGTTGGGTTTTTTGGGTGTTTTTTGGTTTACATATTATTTGAGTCAAGTACCTAGGTGTTTAGAGTTTAGGTCATTAGCTTGATAAGAAGGTGGGTATCAAAAATAATTTTTTTTATTTAGAGGTCAGACAACTTAGCTCGCTCGTCCTACTTTGTTTGTTAAGTTATTTCTTCATTGTTCTAGTATAGATTAATCTAAGAAATTTATATGAATCGAATTGATAACTTGTGAACTCCTTCTAATTTATCATTCTCATTCATCAACGATCGCTTTCCTAAAAAAAGTATATATCTTCCATTACATGCATATACGAATGTACCTATATTAAGGCCCAGATTTATACTACTAATGAGTAATGAAGTGGGCAACATTCTTCCATATATGGCACTAGTGTAAATGTCCGCCCAGGTTCGGTTGTCTTTGGAGAAGATGAGTTTCGCTGAAGAGCTCATGCTCAAGATGTTCAGATCAAAAAAGGAGAGAACAGAACTCGCAAGAGAGACAGAAAAAAGTTAGTCAAGAATGCGCCACTTATCACAATAACTACCACTTGTCACTATTTCATTGGCCAATATTTTCAAGTTCACCAAGCTTACGATAAGCTTCTGGCACAGGATCATCTCCATTCCCCATAAAGGTTCGCGGTGATTCCTCCGCTGGCTAGGGCGACCGACGGCGAAAACGGCCGCCCGCCTCCTCTCTTTCCTCCGTTCTCCTCCTCCATCTCTCCATTAACTTGTCGATTCATCCCAGCTCAGCTCATTCGACTCTTTTATACATTGTGTGCAATTTATACATTATCCATCACACTCATCGACCCTCCCACATGAACAAGGCACAAACGACCATTTACACCGACACATAGAACTGGATGAGGGCCATCATTAGCAAGCAAATTAACGAAGGATGAAAGATAAGTGTTTCGAGTATTATAATAATATTTATAATACGTGGTTGATGTAACAACTTACAACATATACGATGTGTTAGTATTGCATCATTGGTTGTACGATTAACATACTTATCCACTTAAGCAGATTAGCAACACCTACCACACCACACGCAAGACAACCAAGGAGGCTCCAACTTCACTCACCAGACCGGCCCCATCCGAGCGCACACGCGCCCGACATGCGCACGCCCGAATGTGCGGATCATGCACTAGCAAGTACACCAGTCCCACATCGAAGAACATCACCAAGCACCAAGCTCAACCACCTATATAGGTAAGGGATTAACTACAGGTAAGATCATCCCATCGAGAGCCAGCTGACTCACTCGATTCATATCACTCTAATCGCACGTTCGATTGACTGTTATATCCGATACATCATCTGACTTAGGCATCGGAGCGTTGAAGGCGGGCCACCCCGTCTCGACCCCTGACCGCCTGTTTCGTTGTTGTATTCTTCTAACAGCCGCACCCGAACGCGCCCACCCGATCGCCGGAGAGAAGAGGAAGCGCCCGACAGAAGGAGCCCGCACGCACGAAGGAAGAAGAAGAGAGCGCCCGTCCATCCGAACAGTCCCACCGTTCGGACGCACCAGGAGGAGGAGAAGTGTATTCGTGTTGCTTCTGTCCCGTTACGCCCCCGCGCGTAATTTGGTAGAAACATCTGGCGCCGTTTGTGGGAAACTTAAAAATTGCAAACCTCGTATAAACACCACAAAAATCAAAGGTCCACATGCTCAACCCGGTGGCTAACGGCAGCAACACGCCCGATGGGGAGACGCCGCCAGACTCGCAGGGGCGGAATGTACTAGCGACCGACAGGGACGATGGCGAGGGGCGCATCAGCAGCCTGGTCCAAGAGCTACGGGAGGCGGCGCTCGAGAGAGCAGAGGAGCGCCAAATCCGCCAGAGGTTGGAGGAACGACTGGACACGCTCATCAGCCAGCAAATGGAGCAGCGCGAGGAGACCCGGGAGACCACCAGCGAGGAGCAGCGCCCGTTCGGCAGGACCAACGCCCAGGCGGCCTGAGCGCCCTCGCCCGTGGAAGAGTCGGCGCCCCCGACGAACAACGCTCTGATCCTTCAGAGGATGAAGGCACTGGTGGAGGAGATCTGGCGCCTGCGCAAGGACAAGCTGGCCGGTTAGGGCGGGACGTTCGCCCCCCGGGTCAGTCCGTTCTCGGCACACATACTGGAGAGGGGAAGGGACCCCCACGCGAAGATAACGAAGATTGCTCGGTTCGACGGGAGCGGAGATCCACGCGCGCACATGGACGAGTTTCGGTCCACCACAGACGGAACCCGGTACTCGGACCCAACCTTGTGTTTCCTGTTTCAGGAAACGCTGGCGGAGGAAGCACGGAGCTGGTTCTACGAGATCCCGCCAGGATCCATCCACTCATTCCTCGAACTGGCGGAGAGTTTTCAGAAGCGCTACAGGCTTCAAGGCAAGTACAACACCACGGGCATCCTCCTCAAGGTCCGCCAGGGGATGGACGAGAGCATGTCGAGCTACGTCAACCGATGGAGGACGCTCGCAAGCACGTGCAGGGACCTTGATAAGCGAGTGGCCAAGGTAGCCCTGATGGATAACCTACTCGCCACTCCATTCGTAGAGAAACTAGTGAGGAAGGAGCATCTCGACTACGACGAGATCATGGACCTGGTCGTACAGAAGGTGTTAGTGGAGACGCGAGTGTACGGGTCCGCCTCCGAACCCGGTTCCAGCGGACTAGAGACAACAAGCACCCAACCACGACAGCTGGCGGACGACGAAAGGCCAACCGGGGGCTTCAAGAGGAACCGGGACACGCACAGACAGAAGTACCAGAGGCCTTTTTTCCGCGAACATCAGAGCAACGACTACAACCAGGCGCGGGGGCAAGCGCAGCAGAGCGCCCGCTTTCCACCAGCACCGCGCTACCGACCGGCGGGACAGGAGGTCTTCACGGTCGATAGGCAACCGCTCGAGCAGCTTCTCCGCCTGCATCGACACCGAATACCGCTACCAAACAACATGACGAAAGCGGGGGTTCCGACCGGCCAACTCCCGGACATATGGTGCGAATTCCACAACGCCGCCACCCACCATACCAACAGCTGCATTATGCTGAAGAAGGCCCTTGAAGACTTGAAGGACGAGCGGACAACCCCTCCCAGGGCAGAAGGACGACAGCGCCAGACGGGCGCGAGGACCCGTGTGACCATCAATACGATATCTGGAGGCAAGCACAAGGAGAGAACATCGCCGCCCGATCGCACGAGCAGGGAAGTGCTGGCGATCGGGGCAGGGAGAGCGCCCAGGGCAGGAAGGAAGGAGGCGCCCACCATCAGCTTCACAGCAAGAGACGAGGAGGAGAACCCGAAGGACAGCGCCCTACCGTTCGTGATCGACGCGATCATCGACCAATTCCTTGTGAAGAGGGTGTTAGTGGACAATGGGGCGTCCGTGAGCATAATCTATTTCAACGCGTACACAGCGCTCGGACGGCCCGCACGCAAGATGACGCAGGACCGCGAGTGCATCACCAGCTTCACGGGCGAGACATCATATCCAATCGGGAGCGACAACCTCCGGGTCGAGATTGGCGCACCCGACTCCCCACACGACCAGATCCGAACGGACTTCATCATCATGGATACCCCCTCCCCCTACAATGCCATACTCGGGAGACCAGGGATTTGCAAACTAAAATTGATCATCGCAAGGCACCTGCTCTTGGGAAGATTCCCAACCGAGCGTGGGATCGGGCACGTTCGGGGATACAATCACGAGGAAACCACGGAGCCTCGGGGCAGAAAAGAGGTCCTCGCCTTGGAGCCCACGGATCAAAGGACACGATCCATGCGCAAACGATGAGGGACCACATCTTAACAGCAGACCACTGAAAGGACGAAGAGACAGACCGCCTGATCGTCCAGACCAGCGCATTCAGGCTCACCCGAACCCAACTGGGGGACTGGGAGGCAATCCGACAGGCGGGACACCCCGCCCACGGAACGTCCAACATCTGGGGAAGTACTCACGTTAAGATCTTATTATATTGTACTTTTATTGTGCTCTTTCCGGTAGTTTATATTTGCGCGCCCGTTCATCCTTGACCCGTCCGCCCATACACTTGGGGGACTGGGGATAGGCCACTCGCATATATGTAACACTTGGTTAAAACCCATAGCCATTCAAAACAAGGGAATTGGCGCGCGTTCGCGTGAGTCATTCAAAAAGATGCCAAAAAAAAAACAAAAATAAAAGAACAAGGCACACAAACGGAAAGAAACTTCATTCATTCGCCCGATTACAAGACCTACTCTATTACAAGGAAAAAAAAAGAGAAAATCTACTCTACTTCGCCCCCGTATCAACATCCAACTCTTCACCCTCCGACGACTCAACCCCAACAGCTTCTACCCGCTCTCCCGGATCCACCCGCCTGATCACCGGCTCCAGCTCCGCCCCAGCAGGTTCCCTAGAAGGCCCCACCACCCTCTCGTACACAGGAAACTGAGCACCCGCCAGTCTCTCAACTTCAGACACCAGGAACGCCTCCCGGGCGGCTGCTTCAGCACGAACGCGCTTCAGCACGCCGCGTACACACTCCACCTCGGCCAAGGCCTTATCCCGATCGATCTTCGCCAAAGCTTCACAGGCACCAGCTTCATCCGCCCGGACACTCGCCTCATCGGCACATGCGACGTACCGACGCGCCAGCTCATTCGCCTTGTCCGCCCTGGCCACTAACCCCTCCACCACCTTCCGGTGATCCAGCGCGTCGGCCATGAGGCGTGCAAGTTCCGCAATCTCCCGAGCGGACGCGGAAGACTTGCTGCATCATGCGGGTACACGAACCAAAAACCGCATCCAACTCATCAGGCGCGGCACCCTCCAGCGGCTGCAGTAGGGACGCAAGAGATGTAGCACCTTCCGCCAGCATGCGGCGCAGCCCATCCACAACATGGTCGCCCGACCCAGGAGCGGGGCCGAGAGAGGATCCTTTAGTTCGGGCCGGGGGCGCTTTTGCGCCCGCTCCTCGCCTTCCCCTTGCTCGGAAGACTTTGGCGGACCCAAAGACCGAAGCGGAGAAGACTGATGAGACAGGTATCGTGGAGGACTTGAAGGTCGACTTAAACACAGAGCAGCAACAGGCGCTCGACTTGAAGACGGAGGCGCGACGGGCGCACGACTTGAGGACGAAAGCGCAAGAACAACCTCCCGCCTGCCCCCGACATCATCTCGCTCGGACTGACGCCGTTCACACCCCACCTGCTACTGCTTGCGCTCCGCCCGGGCCTGGTCCTTAGATCCGGCCGCATCACCTGGTGGCGGGCGTGGAGCATCCACTTGCATCTCTTGGATGGGCGGGGCAGGGTCAGCGGCACTTGCAACAGGAATCTTGGGTGGGGTACTATTCACCGGGACGGATGGGCCACCACCGTCATCCGCCACCTTGTGGACCTTCGCGGCAACATTCTGCATCCTGAGCAGACGACGCTTGACCGCTTCATCCATATCGGTGGCCGTGGACTTCGACATTCACTGCAGACGCACGCACGAAAGGTTAGCCAAACAGATACAAACACTTCGTCAATTTGTATTATTCCTATTTCTGTTAGAAAACTATAACACAGCAAGCACGGTCTGGTGGCACGCCTGCGCCCACCGGGAGCTCGCTCGCACCAAACACGCGTGCGAAAGGACTGGGGGACTTCCGCCCGTATGGGATGCGCCAGGATACATTGGTCGAACAGGCGAAAGAGCAACACTTAGCACCAGAAGGCAAACCACCAGAAACACCAAAAAAAACCCACCAAATGCCACCCAAAACAGATCAAACCCACCCCACCTCAAGAACACACCCTGTTCTTGAAAAGCAAAAACCCAGAAAAACCCAACAATCCAGAAACACAAACCAAAAACGGGAAACAAACAGAAACAGAGTAAAGGGCCTCACCAATTCGGCCTCTTTACAGTGGAGAGGAGGATCGCCAACGAAGAAACTCCGGCAAGAAAACGAAGAGCAGCAGAAATCCAAGGAGGAACAGTGGGCAGAGCTTCGGCAAAATATGAAAGTGATAAGAGAAGACGAGGATCACACCCCTATTTATACTAATCGTCCGACGTCAGCCAGCGAACGCCAGCCGTCCACTCCCGCGTATCCACCGTTGGATCGTGACGCGTGGCCCAGTCCGGTTCACTCACCCTTCTCAGTAACCGTACCAACCCATCATCTTCCCGCCTTGAATTCAAACCCTAGCATGATCTCCACCAGTTCGACACATGGCACCCATGCACCACCCCCACGCGCCCACGCGCGTGACGCCTGCCCTTCAAGCAATCATGACGACGCCAGCATTAAGTGCGACGGCCAGCATTCATTCCGCAATGATTCCCAAAGAGAAGTCAAAAGGAATGTCACCTCAACCGTCTCATCGGCGCACCACCAAATCCAAGGCAAGACGCATTACCCACACGACCAGTGAACACAGATCACTCGCGCACGTCCAAACAAGGTAAACACCACCGCGCGCGAAGGGAACTCCCCCCCCCCCCCGTGCGCACAGCGGTAAGAACTGACAACACGGTTTAGGTGGCAACAGGCATGGCGCGCTAAACTTGACGGGCGACACGGGTGTGGGGTTCTCCCCGTATGCGCAAAACATTAGCGATCGACGCACCGACTCAGTCCTGGCAGGTTGCAGGCGCTGAAAGCAACGGGTGTGAGGTACGTCCTCTCCGTACGCACAAGTATACAGGTTGCCTATCGTGAAAAGGCAGGGGGCCCGTCCTCCCCTTACAGACCCTAAAACGGACAGGCAACGGGCGTGGGATACATCCTCCCCGTTTTCATAAAATGCAGGCCGGATTAGATGCCAGAGGCATGGGGCCCGTCCCCTCTCTGGGCGTTCCAAAATCAGTAGGCGGCAACAGGCATGGGGCCCGTCCCCTCTCTTGCGCGCGCTAAGGGTGCCACGGGCGTGGGGTTCTTCCCCTCCGTGCGGCAGCTCATTCCTACCAGAGGCATGGGGCCCGTCCCCTCTCTGGTTATCCCAAAAAATCAATGGGCGACACGGGCGTGGGGTTCTTCCCCTCCGTGCGGCAGCTTATTCCTAGCAGAGGCATGGGATACGTCCCCTCTCCTGACGAACTAAAATCGGTTTACACGGCAATATGCATGGGGTCCGTCCCCTCTTTGTGCGTGCTAAGCGCGATAGGCGACCACGGGCATGGGGTTCTTCCCCTCCGTACGCCAACTAAGTCCTACCAGGGATGTGAGGTCCGTCCCCCCCTTATAGGCAATGGGAACGACGCGAGTGTGGGGTGCGCCCTTCCTCGACGATCGGAAAAGTACAAGCCGAATTAGCGGGGCTAAGCTCGATAGGCGGCACGGGCGTGGGGTTCTTCCCCTCCGTGGACGTAACGTTAACGATCGATTCGCCGACTCGGATTCCGGTAAGGGTGTGGGGTCCGTCCTCTCCGGGCGTGAAATCTTCCTGGGTTAGGCGGCAGAGGCCTCTGTGCGCGCTAAGGCCGAAGGGCGGCACGAGTACGTGATCGTGGGCGCTGCAACACTTGTAGGTCGCGGTCCTGATCGCCCCGTTGACGCTACAGCGTACGCGACGGAATCCCCGTTGACGTGCGGCGTGCGCAGTATACCCCATCGCTGGCGTACGGACAACATTTGCATACACACACATCATACCATACATTCATACATCATACCATACATTCACACTTGCATATCTATGTCTGTATCGCTGTTGCACTTATGTATGTTTACAAGACCCACCCCATCTGGGCGCGCGGCTCCAGAATAGCAAGTCTTGTTCTAGAGGTCGGGCCCATAGGTAACCAACAGGCAACACTCCACGAGTGCGCGGGTCCAAACTAGCAAGATCAGTTTGGACGCTGAGCCCAGAATACAGGAACAGGTACACGATTGAACGAACAGGTACATACTCGGACGCCCAGGTCCCACTCCGTCATGCGAGCCCTTTCTTGACCGGAGAGTTGGGGGACTTGGGGTTACAGGATCACGCACCACTACTCAACCGGATAAGTATTCTTGTTAATCGCACGAACCCTTTTTTCAACTCCCCAGTCAAGAAAGTTCTCTTTGACTTGGGGACTTGGGGGACTTGTTAGTATTGCATCATTGGTTGTACGATTAACATACTTATCCACTTAAGCAGATTAGCAACACCTACCACACCACACGCAAGACCACCAAGGAGGCTCCAACTTCACTCACCAGACCGGCCCCATCTGAGCGCACACGCGCCCGACATGCGCACGCCCGAATGTGCGGATCATGCACCAGCAAGTACACCAGTCCCACATCAAAGAACATCACCAAGCACCAAGCTCAACCACCTATATAGGTAAGGCATTAACTACAGGTAAGATCATCCCATCGAGAGCCAGCTGACTCACTCAATTCATATCACTCTACTCGCACGTTCGATTGACTGTTATATCCGATACATCATCTGACTTAGGCATCGGAGCGTTGAAGGCGGGCCACCCCGTCTCGACCCCTGACCGCCTGTTTCGTTGTTGTATTCTTCTAATAGCTGCACCCGAACGCGCCCACCCGATCGCCGGAGAGAAGAGGAAGCGCCCGACAGAAGGAGCCCGCACGCACGAAGGAAGAAGAAAAGAGCGCCCGTCCATCCGAACAGTCCCACCGTTCGGACGCACCAGGAGGAGGAGAAGTGTATTCGTGTTGCTTCTGCCCCGTTACACCCCCGCGCGTAATTCGGTAGAAACACGATGGCTTATATCATATGACAAGTTTCTTTCCCTTCTCATTCTGGTCGTTATACGCCTATAACACTTGTGTACTATGACGACTATTTAGCGAGCTGGGAATAATAGTCGTCTGAGAATATCACAAAGTAGCTGAGATAAATTACATATTAGTGAGGACCTTCATCTTTAAATCCGTTCTGATGACCAGGAGGTTACTTAGAGCAAGTTCATCTATTAAGTCAGGAAGTTAGAGTCGTTGGGACAATAAAATAATAGGTCAATGACGTGTCATTCATTTCATGATAATTGTTTCCACTTGTTAGGTCAGAGATAAAACATTATTTTTATTTAATATTTTAATCATTTATAATAAATTTAAATGATATATGTAATTCATATTTTTATTATAAAATACTGTTATAGCGGAAGCAATTGAATGTAAGAACAAACACAGATTTACGTGGTTTACTAACGTGAGTTAGCTACATCTACGGCAGAAGGAGAACAGATTTATTATCTTGAAGATACCAGATTACAGAGTATCACACTATGTTAGCCAACCTAGGATTACAGAATACATAATATCTACCACACTAGATTAAGCCTAATCTACAGGATGGAACCATAATATCTCTACCACACTAGGTTAAGCCTAACCTACAGGATAGAACCAGATACCAGTTTGTGCACACCTCACCACAACTCTCTTAGCTAATAACCTTGTATATATATAGCCTAACAGAGTCCTGAATACTAGAGGAATCTCAAACCCAAACGTCTGAGGAAACGTAAACCAGAATGACTGATGACTCCTTATTCCTTACGAAAACCTGAGTAGAAATCCTGCTCCCCAGAGACTCTAACTCTCCTCGCCAAAGACTGCTCGCCAAAGACTTTCTCTCGCCAGAGATTCTTCCTTGCGACCCTCTCGCCAAAGACATCTGTCTTCTCGAGACCCGCGTACGCCGACACCATACCAGATTCAAGGCATATTCTAACAAATCTCCACCTTGACTTGAATCCTCTCCCAGATAACCAGATGTACCAGAAGTACCAGACTCTCTTCTGCCTCAGATGTCGTTCCTCCAAAAAACGAACCTAGATGTTGCCGTCTCCCAGAGAAGGAACCCAGATGTTGTCCCTCCCAAAGAAGGACCCAGATGTTGCCCATAACGGGCAACTAACAGCTTCTGACATTCAGCAAGTCCAAACAATGTTGGAACTTGCTATGCGAAACCGGCTTGGTAAACATGTCTGCTGGATTATCAGCAGTACCCACCTTGTTCATCCTGATTCTCTTCTCACTTCTCAGAAAATGATACCTGACATCGATGTGTTTAGTTCTCTCTTGATGAACTTGTTCCTTGGCTAAACAGATTGCAGTCAGACTATCACAATACACTATAGCCTGATCGTGATGTAAACCTAAGTCACTAACCAGTCCTTTCAATCAGATTCCCTCCTTGGCTGCTTCTGTCAATGCCATATACTCTGCTTCAGTTGTAGACAACGTCACTGAATGCTGCAGAGTAGCTTTCCAACTAACAATAGACCCACCAAAAGTGAAAACATAACCAATCATAGATCTTCTCGTGTCAACATCTCCAGCATAATATGAATCTGAGTAACCAGTTACTAAACACCATGTATCACCTCCATAAATGAGACCAACATCAGACGTACCTCTAAGGTAACGAAAGATCCTCTTCACAGCTTGCCAATGTTCCGTTCCAGGTTCACCCATAAACCTACTGACAACACTAACAGCATGTGCAAGATCCGGTCTAGTGCAGACCATAGCATACATCAAGCTTCCTACTGCACTACCATAGGGAACTCGAGACATGTACTCCTTATCCTGAGCAGATTTAGGTGCAAATGCAGTAGACAAGTGAATGTTTGCTGCACTTGGAGTATCTAAGGATTTTACTGTAGACATGCCAAACCTTGACAATATCTTCTGAATATAATCCTTCTGTGATAAGAACAGCATCTTCTGACTCCTATCCCTGTAGATCTCCATTCCCAGAATTTTCCTAGCTACACCCAAATCCTTCATCTCAAACTCAGCACTGAGAAGATCCTTCAACTTCTGAATCTCTGACTTGTCCTTTGCAGCTATCAACATATCGTCTACATACAGAACTAGATAAATGAGAGACTCATTTGAAACCTTGTTGTAGTATACACAACAATCATACGGACTCCTGCTGTAGCCAATCTCCATCATATAGCTGTCAAACCTCTTGTATCACTGCCTCGGTGACTGTTTTAGTCCATATAAAGATTTCTTCAACTTACAAACATAATCTTCCTTTCCAGGAACTTGGAAACCCTCTGGCTGAGTCATGTATATCTCTTCCTCCAACTCTCCATGTAGAAAAACTGTCTCCACATCTAGTTGCTCAAGTTCCAGATCCTGATGTGCGACTATGGCTAGTAGCACCCTGATAGATGTATGTCTAACCACTGGCGAGAAAATCTCATTGTAGTCTACACCTTCTTCCTGATGAAACCCTCTTGCAACTACCCGAGCTTTATACTTGATACCCTTAGCAGGTGACATCCCTTCCTTCTTCTTGAAAATCCATTTGCAAGTAATAACCTTTCTCTCCCGAGGTCGCTTGGCCAATTCCCAAGTCTGATTCTTGTGAAGTGATTCCATCTCGTCTCCCATTGCAGCAAGCCATTGGGTAGACTCAGTACATGTAACTGCTTCCTTGTAGCTGGATGGCTCGCGAGGATCCACCTCTTCAGCAACCTGAAGTGCATAAGCCACCATATCCTCAAAACCATACATTGTGGGCAGTTTCCCAAAGTTTGCTCTCCTCGACCGATTAAGAGACAAACTATGCTAGTTAACTACTAGTGGCTCTGATTCTGAATGTGAGTGTTAATATCCTTATTGTGGTTCACTCTCATCTTGAGTGACTTGCTGCTCCACCTGTTTCTCAACACTACCATTCTCTGATACAACACTAGCATTAGAGAGCATGCACCTAGCTCTCTCCAGAAGTGTCTGATTCATCTGTTCTGCCACACCATTCTGCTCCGATGTGTCCATGACTGTATGATGCCTAGCAATCCCTACATTCCTGCAGAACTCATTAAAGTCAGACCAGCAGAATTCCAGAATTTACATCCCTCGTTCACTCATATAACCGAATCTCATATGCCATAGCTTGGTCATATCCTCCCTGTGAACCTCCGATGATGCATCAGCAGCAGAACCCGACAGCGTAGAACCTTGTAGAATATACAAAGTACCCCGCTTGACACCTTTCAGAACCACATTAGAACCCTTGTAGACACGTAGAACATCGCCTTCTCCTTTGAAACTGAACCCCTTCTTGTCCAAATAACTCAGAGATATCAGATTCATAGTCATGCATGGAACATGACTAACCTCGTTCAATGTACAAAATTTACCATCATGTGTCCGTAATTTAATTGAGCTCATTCCAACCACCTTGCAGGCAACACTGTTGGCCATGGAGACATCTCATCCATTTACCTGCTCATAGGTTGAGAACCACTCCCTGTGCGGACATATATGATAAGACGTCCCGGAATCTAGAACCCACACATCATTGTGATGTGCATGTTCATCAGCAACAAGGGCAGTATCCTCTTCTGAATTGGTGTCATCTTCTGCTATGACAGCAGTTCCTGATGGTTTCTCATGCTACTTCCACTTTGGACATTCCCTTTTCCAATGTCCCCTCTCTTTACAGTAGTTACAGACATCTTTAGGACCCTTGAAAGTTGACTTCTTGAATTTCTTCTCATCCAAGTTTCCATGTCCTTTACCTCTACTGACTACTAACCCAGCAGCCTGATTATCTGAACCTGTACCAATCGCCTTATGGCGCAGTTCTCTAGTATGAAGAGACGATCTTACCTCCTCAGGAGTCACCATATCCCTTCCAACAATAAAGGATTGCACAAAATTCTCATATGATAACGGTAAAGATACCAACAGAATTAAAGCAGCATCCTCGTCATCGATTTTAACATCGATATTACGCAATTCTAACAGAATTGTGTTCAGTTGATCCAAGTGATCTCTCAGAGGTGCACCCTCTTGCATACGCAGACCAAACAGACGTTGCTTCAGAAGCAACTTGTTGGTTAAAGACTTCGTCATGTATAAACTCTCAAGCTTCAACCACAAACCAAATGCAGATTCTTCTTCTGCGATTTCAGTGATGATATCATCTGCAAGACACAGCATGATTGTCGAGTGTGCCTTCTCCTCCAGACTGGCCATCTCAGCGGATTCGGGACCCACTGTCTTCTTTATCAATGGCGCCCACAACCCTTATTGCTTTAACAAGGCACGCATCTTGATCTGCCATAAACTGAAACTGTTCTTCCCCGTGAATTTGTCGATCTTCACATTCTCCCCAGACATCCTGAACCTGGCTCTGATACCAGTTTGTTATAGCAGAAGCAATTGAATGTAAGAACAAACACAGATTTACATTGTTCACTAACATGAGTTAGCTACATCCACGGCAGAAGGAGAACAGATTTATTATCTTGAGGATACCAGATTACAGAGTATCACACTAGGTTAGCCAACCTAAGATTACAGAATACAGAATATCTACCACACTAGATTAAGCCTAATCTATAGGATAGAACCAGAATATCTTTACTACACTAGGTTAAGCCTAACCTACGGGATAGAACCAGATACTAGTTTGTTCACACCTCACCACAACTCTCTTAGCTAATAACATTGTGTGTATATATATATATAGCCTAACAAAGTCCTGAATACTAGAGGAATCCCAAACCCAAACATCTGAGGAAACCTAAACCAGAATGACTGATGAATCCTTATTCCTTACGGAAACCTGAGTAGAAGTCCTGCTCGCCAGAGACTCTAACTCTCCTCGCCAAAGACTGCTCGCCAGAGATTCTTCCTTGCGACCCTCTCGCCAAAGACATCTGTCTTCGCGAGACCCACGTACGCCGACACCATACCAGATTCAAGGCATATTCTAACAAATACTATTAGATCAAACTCAATTTATTAAATTCAGTCGGATCTTAACTTTTATTTTTTTTACTACATAACGAGGTCTTTTGTTCTAGCACCAAATTACCAAATAGAATTGAAAATTTCTAAAGTCTTTGCAGTATACATCAACTATTGAGCAGAAAACCAAATTAAAATGCAAAACATCAAAGAGAATCACACATTGCCTTCTCGAGTTTCTCTTGGATAGCTTTCTCATACAAAGCATCCACCTCCAATTTGGGCACACTTCATTTAACAACACTGAAAACATATGCTTGGAAAACAAAAACGTTCAACCAAGAATAGATAATCCAATAACATTACAGATGTATTCATGTTCTAACTTAACAAACACCATCCATACCACCATACCCACATTCAGGTTACCATAGTCTTTCTGAGATCACATTTACAGCTTAACTTTTCTAATGATGTTTCACTTCACATTTGGGTTACGCACATTTAAAGCTTAACTTTTCATATCAGATTTTGGTTGAATGACGAAATGGCTTCCCTTAAACCTGGAAAACAAAAATATAGAGCTTAATCAATCAGAAGTTTACAACCTGCAGGCTTTAACTACAAAATCTACTACAAAATCTAATGATACATTCACAGCAGGACTATACCAAAACCAAATCAACTCTAAGACTTGATCCCAGAGAGAGAGGCCACAGCTTACCTTTGGTTTTCGAGAAACTAAAAACTCATTCAGGATCTTCTTCAATACCACTAAAAACTCAGCTACGTCAATTTCAATCATCAGTAGTTAGTAACGAGCAAATTTTCTATATGTATTTGTGCGTAATATACAATTAGTAAGAGGAATAGAAACTAAAGAGCAAGTCTAAGATATGGGAGTTACCAAGGAACAAGTCAAAGCTTTATTGACCTCCAAATTGAGTCCTTCGTATCTCGAAGTAGTTGATACATCTGGAGGATGCGGTGCTAGCTTTGTTATCGAAATCGTATCAGAGAAATTTGAAGGAAAGAGGTTGCTAGAGGGTGATTAATTCTTCTTTAGAAGAGGAGATGAAGGCGATTCATGCTCTCTCAATAAAAAAAAAGGCCCTCACATTGAGCAGTGGAAACAACAGCAGGAGGCTGGAAAATCTACACCTGCTGCGTAAACATCATTAAGTTTATAGCAAAGTGAAACAATAGCATGGGTGGGAAGATGTTTGGAATTCATTTGATCTATGATCTGAATTTCTTCTTCTTTATGTTAGTCACGTAATTCTAAGTTATGGTGGGATATATTCTTCCAGAGCAGTTTGTTTCCTTTTTCTTTATTGAAAGGGAAGCATTTTATATTCATTGTTCTTAGACTTGGTAGTTTTCTTACCGAAGAAAGGGAGTAGAAACTAAAAAAAAAAACCCCTATAGCATAGGGTCTTCCATTGCATGTATTCACTACACCTTGTATGATACTATATTATTAAATCTATCATGTTCTTGAAGTTGCAACAGTAAACCAACTCAGAAAATTATTAAAGGAATAACAACATACCTGAGTTGCTGAGCCTTTGTAATCACCCTTTCGATCTTCTTAAATTCCAAAGTGAACATACGTCCACGGCCATTCTTATCAAAAGTGACAAATATCAAATCAATGCAGCAATAATATGCAAGAGAGTACAAGCTTACGTAATTAACTAGGAACTCGATCAGTGGTGTCAAGAAATGGATAATCAGTGTATCCAACAATGTAGAATGTTTCTCTGTTGTACTATAACCAATAACCATATGCTTTTCAACACAAATCCAATTACGCATGCCTATCATCTTAAAAATAAACAAGATTCAACATCACAACCTGATCACGGAATGATCTGATTTCCCATATCTCCAAGTATCACACTAGTCAAATCTACAAATGAAATTCACTAAAGAAATTCATTGCATGTTGTGCCAATTCCTAACTCCTCATTCTCAACAACAATTAACTACTGGTTTTTAATCAAACTCTACACATTTACTACTGATTAGGCCAAGCCTTTAACTGATCACGGCCATGACACCAAACTGAAAGAAGCCCAGGCAACAGAAAACACGGCCAAAATGAAAGAAGTTAAGAAAGCAGAAAACACAGTAGTAGCACATGTGAGGCAAAGCTATTATGAAAATGCACAAGAAAAAAACTATTGTGAGGGTCTCCGATAGTTATAATGACTTGAATTAACTTTTCAGACTTTTAGTAAAAGTTTTTGTTCATCTCAATTACAATATGATGGTTTCATTGCAGTAATGTCCACCGACCTTCATCCTCTCCTAAAGAAACTTACTCCAGAGAGGCGATGTCTATGATCTTATCCTTCACTGGCTTCCTACAGTCGATCACGAAAGAAGCTCCCTTCCTTCTTCCAACATAACTACGAGCAAGTATAGAGAATGACTACAAAAGACAAAAGAAGACTATGAAAGCCACAAGCCTAAATGAGAAAAAAGAAGTTCCAATGTAACGATGCAATGCTTTCAAACCCAAATTCTGGTGTAAGAAAAAATAAGGCCACAGATTTGGGGAGAAAAATGCATATAAAAGCCTCTGTGCCTCAAATGTTTGGTGGAGTTCCATCATAATAAGAGATACCAATTGGATCACCATGGAAGCAGTCTCACCAGTGCAACACCTTATGACTTCATTCAAACTCTCATAGTGTTTCTACCGAATTACGCGCGGGGGCGTAATGGGGCAGAAACAACACGAATACTGTTTCCTCCTCCTCCTGGTACGTCCGAACGCTGGGGCTGTTCGGATGGACGGACGCTCTCTCTTCCTTCGTGCGTGCGGACTCCTTCCCTCGGGCGGTCGGATGCTTCATCTTCTGTCGGGTGATCGGGTGCGCGCGTTCGAGTGCGGCTGTTAGAAGAATACAACAACGAAGCAGGCGGTCAGGGGTCGAGACGGGGTGGCCCGCCTTCAACGCTCCGATGCCTAAGTCAGATGATGTATTGGATATAACAGTCAAGCGAACGTGCGAGTAAGTAGTATTTTGGTCGTGTGAGTTGGTCGTGAACGTGTGAATTAGTAAAGATGGAACGAATGGGATGATCTTACCTGTAATAAATACCTTATATATATAGGTGGTTGAGTTTGGAGCCTGATGATGTTCTTCGATGTGGGACTGGTGTGGTTGCTGGTGTGTGGTCCGTGCGTTTGAGCGTGCGCCTGGCGGGCGCGTGTGCGCTCGGATGGGGTGGGTCTGGTGAGTGAAGTTGGAGCCTCCTTGGTGGTCTTGTGGGTGGTCCGATAGGTGTCGCTAACCTGCTTAAGTGGATAAGTATATTAATCGTACAACTAATGATGCAATACTAACAAGTCCCCCAAGTCCCCAAGTCAAAGAGAACTTTCTTGACTGGGGAGTTGAAAAAGGGTCCGTACGATTAAACAAAATACTTATCCGATTGAGCAGTGGTGTATGGTCCTGTTACCCCCAAGTCCCCCAACTCTCCGGTCAAGGAAGGGCTCGCATGACGGAGTGGGAACTTGGGCGTCCGAGCGTGTACCTGTTTGTTCAATCGTGTACCTGTACATGTATTCTGGGCCCGGCGTCCAAACTGATCTTGCTGGTTTGGACCCGCACGCCCGTGGGGTGTTGCCTGTGCGTGCGTTCGTGTACCTATGGGCCCGGCCTCCAAAAAATGAGACTTGCTATTTTGGAGCCGCGCGCCCAGATGGGGTCGGTCTTTCAAACATACATAAGTGCAACAGATATACAGACATAGAAATGCAAGTGGGAATGTATGGTATGATGCGTGAATGTATGGTATGAGGTGCAAGTGTATGCAAATGTTGTTCGTACGCCAGCGATGGGGTATGCTGCGCACGCCGCACGTCAACGGGGATGCCGTCGCGTACGCTGTAGCGTCAACGGGGCGATCAGGACCGCGACCTACAAGTGTTGCGGTGCCCACGATCACGTACTCGTGCTGCCCTTCGGCTTTAGCGCGCGCAGAGGCCTCTGCCGCCTAACCCAGGAAGATTTCGCGCCCGGAGAGGACGGACCCCACACCCGATCTACGCTCATCGGCCTCGGACCGTTGAAGGAGAGGACGTACCCCACACCCCTGTCGGGACCCGAGTCGGCGAATCGATCGTTAACGTTACGCCCACGGAGGGGAAGAACCCCACGCCCGTGCCGCCCATCGAGCTTAGCCCTGCTAATTCGGCTTGTACTTGTGCGATCGTCGAGGAAGGGCGCACCGCCCACTCGCGTCGTTTCCGTTGCCTATAGGGGGGGACGGACCTCACATCCCTACTAGGACTTAGTTTGCGTACGGAGGGGAAGAACCCCACGCCCGTGGTCACCTATCGAGCTTAGCGCGCGCAAAGAGAGGGCGGACCCCGTGCCTGTTGCGGGATACCGATTTTCGTCAGGAGATGGGACGTATCCCATGCCTCTGCTAGGAATGAGTTAGCGCACGGAGGGGAAGAACCCCATGCCCGGGCTACCCTTAGCACGCGCAAGAGAGGGGACGGACCCCATGCCTGTTGCCGCCTATCGAATTCTGGGACGTCCAGAGAGGGGACGGACCCCATGCCTCTGGTACCTTTTCCGGCCTGCGCTTGTGCGAACGGGGAGGACGTACCCCACACCCGTCGCCTGTCGGTTTCAGGGTCTGCAAGGGGAGGACGGGCCCCCTGCCTTTTCGTAATAGGCAACCTGTGTTTTTGCGTACGGAGAGGACGTACCCCACACCCGTCGCTCTCAGCACCTGCAGCCTGCCAGGACTGAGTTGGTGCGTCAATTGGTAATGCTTTTCGCACACGGCGAGAAACCTGCGCCCGTGTCGCCCATCGAGTTTAGCGCGCCATGCCTGTTGCCGCCTAAAAACCGTGTTGCTGGTTCTTACCGGCGCGCGCGCGTTGGGAGGTGCCCTTCGCGCGCGGTGGTTTTTACCTTGTTCGGGCGTGCGCGAGTGGTCTGTTTTCGCCGGCCGTGCGGGCGGTGTGCCTTTGCCTTGGATTTGGTGGTGCTTCGACGAGACGGTTGAGGTGACAATTCTTTTTGACCTTCTTTGGGAACCGTTGTGTAATAGATGCTAGCCGTCGTTTTTAATGCTGGCGTTGCCCCTGCATTAAATGTTGCTGTCGTCATGATTGCTTGAAGGGCAGACGTCGCGCGCGTGGGCGCGTGGGAGTGGTGCATGGGTGCCACGCGTCGAGCTGTTGGAGACCGTGCTAGGTTTGAATTCAAGGCGGGAAGCCGAAGAGGTGGCGCGGTTACTTAGGAGGGCAAGTGAACCAGTTGGTGCCACGTGGCGTGATCCGACGGTGGACACGCGAGAATGGACGGCTGGCGTTTGCTGGCTGACGTCGTGCGATTAGTATAAATAGGGGTGGTGGTCTTCGTCTTCTTGATCACTTTCATATTTTGCCGAAACTCTGCCTACTGTTCCTTTTGGATTTCTACTGTTCTTCGTTTTCTTGCCGGAGTTCTTCCTGTTTGCCGTGAAGTATCGGGTTGGTGAGGCTCTCGTCCTATTTCTGTTGTTTCTTGTTTTTGGTTCGTGTGTTTTTGGGTGTTTGGTTGTTTCTGGGTTTTTGCTTTTTCAAGAACGGGGAGTGCTCTTGAGGTGGGTGGGATTTGATCTGTTTTTGGGTGATTTTTGTGGGTTTTGGTGTTTCTGGTGGTGTGCCTTTCTTGCCTTCTTTTGCCAAGTGTTGCCCCCGCGCCCGTTCTTCTGGTATATCCTGGCGCTCCTCCAGATCTGCCTCTATGCGAACGGGCTGGGTCACCCCATACGGGCGGAAGTCCCCCAGTCCCTTCGTACGCTCGGTACGAGCGAGTGCCCGATGGGCGCAAGCGTGCCGCCAGACCGTTTGGGCTTCCGTTTGTTGTTTTCTACCAGGAATATGAATAGGATAAATTCATGAAGTACTGTATTGGTTTGCTAACCTTTCGTGCGTGTGCTTGCAGTGAAGAATATCGAAGTCCACGGCCACCAATATGGATGAAGCAGTCAAGCGTCATCTGCTCAGTATGCGGAATGTTGCCGCGAAGGTCCACAAGGTGGCGGATGATGGTGGTGGCCCATCCGTCCCGGTGGATAGTACCCTACCTAAGACCCCTGTTGCAAGTGTCGCTGACCCTGCCCTGTCCGTCCAAGAGATGCAAGTGGATGCTCCACGCCCGCCACCAGGTGATGCGGCCGGATCCAAGGACCAGGCCTGGGCGGAGCGCAAACAGCAGCAGGTGGGGTGTGAACGGCGTCAGTCCGAGCGAGATGATGTCGGGGGCAGGCGGGAGGTTGTTCTTGCGCTTTCGTCCTCAAGTCGTGCGCCCGTCGCGCCTCTGTCATCAAGTCGAGCGCCTGTTGCTGCCCCGTCTTTAAGTCGACCTTCAAGTCCTCCACGATACTTTTGCTCTCCAAATCCCTCGCTCCTGGCTTTGGATCCGCCAAAGTCCCCCGAGCAAGGGAAAGGCGAGGAGCGGGCGTAGAAGCGTCTCCGAACTGAAGAATCCTCTCCCGGCCCCGCTCCTAGGTCGGGCGGTGATGTTGTGGATGGGTTACGCCGTATGCTGGCGGATGGTGCTGCCTCTGTTGGGTCCCTGCTGCAGCCGCTGAAGGATGCTGCTCCCGATGGGCTGGATGCGGTCTTCGTTTCGTGTACCCGTCTGATGCAGCAGGTCTTCCGCGTCCGCTCGCGGGAGATTGCGGAACTTGCACGCCTCAGGGCCAACGCGCTGGAGCACCGGAAGGTGGTGGAGCGGTTGGTGGCCAGTCAGGACAAGGATAAGGATCTGGCGCGTTGGTACATCGCCCGTGCGGATGAGGCTGCTGTCCGGGCGGATGAAGCTGCTGCCTGTGAAGCGTTGGCGAAGATTGACCGGGATAGGGCCTTGGCCGAGGTGGGGCAGTTACGTGCCGAGCTGGGGCGTGTGTGTGCTGAAGCAGCCGCCCGGGAGGCGTTCCTGGCGTCTGATATTGAGAAACGGTCGGGCGCCCAGGTTCCTGCGTATGAGAGAGTGGTGGAGCCTCCTGGTGGATCTGCTGGGGCGGGGGTGGAACCGGTTATCAGGTGGATGGATCCGGGCGAGCGGGTGGAAGCTGAAGTGGCAGCGTCGTCGGAGGAGGGTGAAGAGTTGGATGTTGATACTGGGGCGGGGTAGTGTAGTTTTTCTTTTCCTTCTTTTCTTTTGTAATAGAGTGGGTTTTGTAATTGGGCGAATGAATGAAGTTTCTTTTCTTTCCATTTGTGCCTTGTCTGAATTTTTTTTACTTTTTTGTTGGCATCTTTTGAATAACTCATGCCAACGCGCGCCCATTCCTTTGCTTTGAATGGCCATGGGTTTTAGCCAAGTGTTACATCTTCGCGAACGACCTATCCCCAGTCCCCCAGTAGTCTACTGTTAAGGCGTGGTCCCTCATCGTTCGTGCGTGGATCGTGCCCTTCGATCTGTGGGCTCCAAGGCAAGGACCTCCTGCCTTCCTCGAGGTTCTGTGGTTTCCTCGTGATTGTATCCCCGAACGTGCCCGATCCCACGCTCGGTTGGGAATCTTCCCAAGAGCAGATGCCCTACGACGATCAATTTTAGCTTGCAGATCCCTGACCTCCCGAGTATGGCGTTGTAGGGGGAGGGGGTGTCCATGACGATGAAGTCCGTCCGGATCTCGCTGTGTGGGGAGTCGGGTGCGCCAATCTCGACCCGCAGACTGTCACTCCTGATCGGGTATGATGTCTCGCCCGTGAAGCTGGCGATGCTCTCGTGGTCCTGCGTCATTTTGCTGGCGGGCCGCCCGAGCGCCGTGTACGCGTCGAAGTAGATCACGTTCACGGACGCCCCACTGTCTACTAGCACCCTCTTCACAAGGAATTGGTCGATGATCGCGTCGATCACGAACAGCATGGTGCTGTCCTCCGAATTCTCCTCCTCGTCCCTTGCTGTGAAGCTGATGGTGGGCGCCTCCTTCCTCCCCACCTTGGGCGCTCTTCCTGCCCCGATCGTCAGCACTTCCCTGCTCGTGCGATCGGGCGATGATGTTCTCTCCTTGCGCTTGCCTCCAGATATCGTATTGATGGTCCCACAGGTCCTGGCGCCCGTCTGGCGCTGTCGTCCTTCCGCCCTCGGAGAGGTTGTTCGTTCGTCCTTCAAGTCTTCAAGGGCCTTCTTCAGCATGATGCAGCTGTTGGTATGGTGGGTGGTGGCATTGTGGAATTCGCACCATACGTCCGGGAGTTGGCCGGTCGGAGTCGCCGCTATCGTCATGTTGTTTGGTGGCGGTATTCGGTGTTGATGCAGGCGGAGAAGCTGCTCGAGTGGTTGCCTATCGACCGTAAAGACCTCCTGTCCCGTCGGTCGGTAGCGCGGTGCTGGTGGAAAGCGGGCGTTCTGCTGTGCTGGTTCCTTCGGCCGGTTGTAGTGGTTGCCCTGGTTGCTGCGGAAGGGCGGCTTTTGATTATTCTGCCCTGGTGCGTCCCGGTACCTCTTGTATCCTTGGATTGGTGCCCCTCCGTCGTCCGAGGGCCGTCGAGGCTGAGCGTTCTCCTCCGGTCTGTTGGTGCTAGACTCGGAGGTGGACCCGTACACTCGCGTCTCTACCAACGCCTTCTGTACGACCAGGTCCATGATCTAGTCGTAGTCGAGATGCTCATTCCTCACAAGCTTCTCTACGAATGGGGTGGCGAGCAGGTTGTCCATCAGGGCTACCTTGGCCACTCGTTTATCAAGGTCCCTACACGTGCTCGCGAGCGTCCTCCACCGGTTGATGTAGCTCGACAGGTTCTCGTCCATCCCCTGGCAGACCTTGAGGAGGATGCTCGCGGTGTTGTACTTCCCCTGGAGCCGATAGCGCTTCTGAAAGCTCTCCGCCAGCTCGAGGAATGAATGGATGGACCCTGGCGGGATCTCGTAAAACCAGCTCCGTGCTTCCTCCGCCAGCGTTTCCTGGAACAGGAAACACAAGGTTGGGTCCGAGTATCGGGTTCCGTCTGTGGTGGATCGAAACTCGTCCACGTGCGCACGTGGATCTCTGCTCCCGTCGAATCGAGCGATCTTCGCTATCTTCGCGTGGGGATCCCTTCCCCTCTCCAGTATATGCGCCGAGAACGGACTGACCCGGGGGGCGAACGTCCCGCCCTGACCGGCCAACCTGTCCTTGCGCAGGCACAAGACCTCCTCCGCCAGCTCCTCCATCCTCCGAAGGATTAGAGCATTGTTCGTCGGGGGCGCCGATTCTTCCACGGGTGAGGGCGCTCGGGCTGCCTGGGCGTTGGTCCCGTCGAACAGGTGTTGCTCCTCGCTGGTGAGCTCCTGGGTCCCCTCGTACTGTTCCATCTGCTGGCTAATGAGTGCGTCCAATCGATCCTCCAACCTCTGACGGATTTGGCGCTCCTCTGCTCTCTCGAGCGCCGCCTCCCGTAACTCCTGGACCAGGCTGCTGATGCGCCCCTCGTCGTTGTTCCTAGCGGCCGCCAGTGCATTCCGTCCCTGCGAGTCTGGCGGTGTCTCCCCATCGGGCGTGTTGCTGCCGTTAGTCACCGGGTTGAGCATGTGGACCTTTGATTTTTGTGGTGTTTATACGAGGTTTGCAATTTGTAAGTTTCCCACATACGGCGCCAGATGTTTCTACCGAATTACGCGCGGGGGCATAATGGGGCAGAAGCAACACGAATACTGCTTCCTCCTCCTCCTGGTACGTCCGAACGCTGGGGCTGTTCGGATGGACGGACGCTCTCTCTTCCTTCGTGCGTGCGGACTCCTTCCCTCGGGCGGTCGGATGCTTCCTCTTCTATCGGGTGATCGAGTGCGCGCGTTCGGGTGCGGCTGTTAGGATATAACAGTCAAGCGAACGTGCGAGTAAGTAGTATTTTGGTCGTGTGAGTTGGTCGTGAACGTGTGAATTAGTAAAGATGGAACAAATGGGATGATCTTACCTGTAATAAATACCTTATATATATAGGTGGTTGAGTTTGGAGCCTGCTGGTGTTCTTCGATGTGGGACTGGTGTGGTTGCTGGTGTTCTTCGATGTGGGACTGGTGTGGTTGCTGGTGTGTGGTCCGTACGTTTGAGCGTGAGCCTGGCGGGCGCGTGTGCGCTCGGATGGGGTGGGTCTGGTGAGTGAAGTTGGAGCCTCCTTGGTGGTTCTGTGGGTGGTCCGGTAGGTGTCGCTAACCTGCTTAAGTGGATAAGTATATTAATCGTACAACTAATGATGCAATACTAACACATAGGCTGCAATTCGAGTGTAAGCCCAAGTCATATACATTACTGGCACCACCTAGTGTAAGCACCTCTCTAATTATATTAAAGATTCAATTCATCTGAAGCCAATCTAAACAGTTGCAGTTCATACTAGTACCTCAACTACAATCAGTTCATACAAATCACACAAAAGATTGAGAACTGGATACCTGAGAATCGCCGTTCGACGAGGACGGCGGAGTATCCACGGCAAGCGGAATCGAGCTTATCAATAAACTTACTTGAGTTGTCCCTGGATTTCGGGTGAGGCTAGAGCACGAGGTGCACGATATGGTCCGTTCGGCGTCGACATGGGGTCGACAGTGTTGGGCTTCGACCGCTCGACGACGAGGCCCTAATTGGGTATCTTGGAGCAAAGAATGAAATATCAATAATGTCCTCAATATTTTTGCGATATTTCTGTTTTTGAACTTTCCGATATTAAGCCTACATATCAATATCTTTCGCCCGATATTTTTCGAAATATTAGATATTTTTCGATATATCATCGAAATTCTAGATATTTCCGAATTTATCTGAGATTTTGACTTGACATGTATGTTGAACGCATTAAATCAAAATTACAAAACTCACCATGCCAATAACTCAAATGCTCAATCAAATAATAACTATTAATAATCAATATAACACAAGTTACAAGTTTCAAAACACATTAATTATATAAGAATCTCATAAAGTTTTAATACAAATTTTCATGTATTTATCTTAATTTCTGTCGGTTTTGTACTGAATCGATATTTCATCGATATATCCGTCAAAATATCCGTGTTTTGGACAGTCGATATATTTTTGATATTCGATATTTTACTCCTTGTTTGGGAGAAGTCGAAGCCGGAACCGGGGAGTATAGACTCGGCGTAGAGGTTGAAACCCAGCTATGGCGAGATTGTTCGTGAAGCAGATTGAGAACCGGAACTATGTACGGTCGAGATTAAGAGTACCACCGTGACGATTGGGTCAAGTCAGAAGGCTAATATTATCCCAACAATTGACCCAAGGGAATTTTTGACCAGACAAAAAATCACAGATAAAAAGTGAATTTTTCAATTTTTTCCTTTTTTTGAAATTATATCTGCGTCACAACCGCGTATAACAACCCCTATGAAAAATAATACTGCCGCGCGTGTCGGCCGGCTTCTAGGACTTGAACCAGCCACCTCTTAAAATAATTAATCAACAAGCAAGCAGTGACACGCAATACTTATTACAAAATTAAATTAATTATGAAAATTAAGACTAATTAGCTCTGCTCTTTAATTTACCCGTCGTCGACTCCAGGAGGGTAGGCTTTCAGTGTCGTTTGTGTTAATTAAACCGTCCTGTTGTGCTAATTATTCGATTCTCTACCCTACACGCGGTGGCCGGCCGCGTATGAACCACCGCCTTCTTAGAAACAACGTACCAACCTCTACCTTGCCAAATATCCCTCCCTATATATACCACTACTCAATAACCCTAAACATTATTCATCTTAATTAATTTGTATCAATCCCTTTTCTCGTCTACAAAAAAAGCAAATTTCATCATGAGTTCAAGCACTAAGTTCACTGCTCCGGCTTCCCAGCAGGGACCTTACGTCCAAGCGCCGCCTCCGGCCGGCTATCCCACCATGATTGATGATGAGTTGCCCCAGAGCAATGGTCGAGTTGAAACCAAGTCCAAAGGCGATGGCTTCTGGAAGGGTTGCTGTGCTGCTGTTTGTTGCTGTTGTATGTTGGATGCTTGCTTTTAGAGAAGATCCATCTAGACGCAGAGGCATATATATATATATATATATATATATATTATGGTGCCATTTTTTACACGTTTGATTTGTTTCGATTTAGATATCCATAGAAATGATTTATGTAATTATGGACTACTAGCTTGTCCATCCTTTGTTACCCGATCAAGCTATCGATCTTGGTTGTTTGTCCAATCGATCCACTAGCTTGTTATATATTGTACAATAATCATTCATTATATCTTAGCGCCAACGATGGCGTTTGACCAGCGCGCTGAACTCTTTACATCCAATTCCCGTAGCTAGCTAGCCACAATTGATGTCCTTCAATGTCCCCAGCTGGGACTATCAGAATATTAAATAAAGACTTTCCCAACTCACCTAGTCCGCTCTCGTTGAACATAGGTAGGCTGCCTGGCCTTGTAAGCTTTGGTCTTTGTATATATTACTTGGTAGTCGACTCTGATCGATATCATGCATTAAAGTGATTAAACCCATGCGTTAAACCCGACACCGCCGACAGCTCCAACGTACATCAGTTCCTTCATTCGATCACTGCATGTAAAAATCCCCGCGATCGATGGCCTTTATACCTGCAATCGAACACATCTCTAATTGACTAGCTAGCGGTTCGATAAAGCCTGCATTTTTGCAAGATCGACCATATATATATCATCATCATCATGGGTTCATCAAGTTCTAAGTCTGCAGAAGCGCACACAGCTCCGGCTTCACAACAGGCAAGTCTGAATGTCCAAGATCAGCCCCTGTTGGGTGTTAGTATTGCATCATTAGTTATACGATTAAATATATTTATTCACTTAAGCAGGTAATCAACACCTACCAAACCACTCGAAAAATTACCAGGAAGGCTTCAACTTTACTCACCAGACCGACCACATCCGAGCGCACACGCGCCCGTGGGGCGCACGCCCGAATGCACGGATCACACATCAGCAAGTGCACCAGTCCTACATCGAAGAACACCATCAAGCAACGATCTCAACCACCTATATAGGTAAGGTAGTTATGGCAGGTAAGGGCATTCAATTCGACTCATTCACTCACTCCATAAAACACTACTCGTGCGCACGTTCGCTTGACTGTTATATCCAATACACTATCTGACTTAGGCATCGGAGCGTTGAAGGCGGGCCACCCCGTCTTGACCCCTGACCGCCTGTTCATTGTTGTATTCTTCTAACAGCCGCACGCGAACGCGCATACCCACACACCCGACAGGAGAGGAGGCGCCCGACCATCTGAACAGCCCCAGCGTTCGGACGTACAAGGAGGAAGAAGAAGCTCATATTGCTTCTGCCCCATTACGCCCCCGCGCGTAATTTGGTAGAAACAGTTGGCACCGTCTGTGGGAACCTTACAAATTGCAAACCTCGTATAAACACCACTACCCAAAAGACACGTGTTCCATCTGTTGTTGCTAAGATCGACCCGATCCAGCACGATCGACCCGATCCCGCACGATCATCCCAATCCCGCACGATTATCTCCAGCAACATCTTGGCACCCGTCACTCCAAAAGATAAGTGTTCTTAGTTTCACACCATTCTTGTGCTCAAATTATAGTTATACGCCACCCGCACGACCCGCACGACCGTTCCGAGGCCCATCCTTGACGGGCTCCGAACAGCAACATTTGTTTGGGAGTCCGTGCAAGCGGCTCGGAACCATTTATGCATCATTCGCAAGTCCGTTCCGAATCCCTGACGGCTCCGAACAGCAACATCCGTTCGGAAGCCCGTTGCATGCGGTAGAACCATTCATGCATCATTCGCAAGACCGTTCCGAGGCTTAACGGCTCCAAACAGCAAGATTCGTTTGGGAGTCGGGGTCAGCGCTCGGAACCATCCATGCATCATTCGCAAGACCGTTCCGAGGCTTAACGGCTCCAAACAGCAAAATTCGTTTGGGAGTCGGGGTCAGCGCTCGGAACCATCCATGCATCATTCGCAAGACCGTATTCGTTCATTCGCATATGGCACGATCATGCAAGTTAGGCATAATATGCAATACTCGTCAGGTACCCGATCAGGAGCGCACGCGCAGGTGTGCAGGTACACGATTGGCGCAGACGCGCGAATACACGATTAGGCGCGCACGCGCAGGTGTACAGGTACACGATGGGCGCGTAGGCGCACATGTACACGATCAGGCGCGCACGCGCAGGCGCACATTCACACGATCAGGCACGGACGATCAGGCTAGGCGCACAGGTACGCGATCATGCGCACATGCGCACGATCGGACGCACAGGTACCCACTCCGTCAAGCAAGCCCTTCCTTGACCGGAGGGGGTCACAAGACCACGCACCACCGCTCAACTGAATAAGTATTTGTATTAATCGCACGAACCCTTTTTCAACTCCCCAGTCAAGAAAGTTCTCTTTGACTTGGGGACTTGGGGGACTTGTTAGTATTGCATCATTAGTTGTACGATTAAATATACTTATCCACTTAAGCAGGTAATCAACACCTACCAGACCACCCGAAAAACCACCAGGAAGGCTTCAACTTTACTCACCAGACCGACCCCATCCGAGCGCACACACGCCCGTGGGGCGCACGCCCGAATGCACGGATCACACATCAGCAAGTGCACCAGTCCCACATCGAAGAACACCATCAAGCAACGATCTCAACCACCTATATAGGTAAGGTAGTTATGGCAGGTAAGGGCATTCAATTCAACTCATTCACTCACTCCATAAAACACTACTCGTGCGCACGTTCGCTTGACTGTTATATCCAATACATTATCTGACTTAGGCATCAGAGCGTTGAAGGCGTGCCACCCCGTCTTGACCCCTGACCGCCTGTTCATTGTTGTATTCTTCTAACAGCCGCACGCGAACGCGTATACCCGCACACCCGACAGGAGAGGAGGCGCCCGACCATCCAAACAGCCCTAGCGTTCGGACGTATAAGGAGGAAGAAGAAGCTCGTATTGCTTCTGCCCCATTACGCCCCCGCGCGTAATTGGGTAGAAACACTGGGTATCCCGCAACGACAGACGTCGATCGCGAGTTGAATCAGAGCCATGATCGTGATGAAACCGAGCTCAAGAAGCGCTTCTGGAAACACTGTTGTGCGGTCTTGTGTTCTGGGCCGGTCCTGCGACTAAATTAAAAGAAAATGCAAGTAACCATGGATTGAAATTGCCACTAAATTGTATTTCCGTACCAAGAGTTTCCCACCCAAATCACAACAATCAGCTATTTATCTAGGTTACCGGTGACGGATCTAAGAATATAAGTTAGGGTGCGCTAATTTTAGCTACTATTAAGAATTTATATTTTTTTTTGGGTTATCAATGCTTTATAATAGTATACACGATTTTTTTTAGTGGAATTAATATATAAATATTTTCAGGAATTAAGGGAGAAATTAAGACTTGAAAAGTAAATAATAATGAAAAATCTGCAAAAGCAGAAGTAAAATAAAAAAAAGCCACTATTACAAAAGTGAGCAAAAGCCACACAATTTTTCCTTCAATAATAGAATGGTGGGGTCAATTTACATTGTCACCAATATACCTATTTTTGTCACTAATATATTAATTTTGTCACCAATATACTCATTATTGCTACCAATAATGTGAACAATATTTGTTTGCACCTCCTATTGGGCATAAACAACATAATTGTGGCTACGTTGGTTCACAAGCTAATTTTTCACTAATATTGCCTTACCACCCCCCCCCCTATTGGCCACCTTTGAGTGTGCCTATTGATCCATATTGTAGTAGTGAGCAAAAACAGAAGTAAAAGGAATTCGAACCTGGAATCTTAGGTGAGAAAAACCCACCTTCTTACCAACTAAACCAACTTGAATGTTGTTGATTTGTACAACATAAAAAGTATTAGTACCAATCTGATATTTATACCTGGACTGTAACCTAATTAGCCTCCATATAGATCCGCCACTGAGAATTACCCCTTTCCTTATTTGTATCCACCATCTCTCTTAACTCCTCAAGGGTGTTTTCGTAAAAAAAAAAGGTGCAGATTGTAAATTGAGGAGTGCCAGTGAGACCCCATATCAACAACCATCAACAATGGCATCGAAAAACTAGCACATTTGCTCTAATCTATGAGACAATTTCTATTCAGTTGAAAGAGATTATCCTATTTATGAAAGACAAAGATTAGGAACTCCTAAATTTAAGGAGGGAGAATGAAACTGATAGAGACTTCTAAGTATTGATGAAACTAATTTTATAATAATTTTTTGCAATAGACCCATAATCATCAAGTAATGCTCTCTACATTTTCACATGATTAGAGAATGCATCTCTTTATTCCAAAAATTGGCTCCTAGTTTTTTTTTTTTCTGAGGGGTTGATCAAAATCCACTATGGAAAAATATGGTAGCATTACAGGACTCCGCCGAATTATCCGGCCCAACAAAGAGAAATTCTATCGTAACATTACACTAGATAATATTGTCAAACAAAAACCCTAGAATAACAAACCGGAGTAGCGCTAATAATTGTCACACTTTTGGCGCATAACTCTTAATTAGGTAGGAACCCCCTCTACTGCGCCGCATTATAGACTTCTTGGGGAATATCTTCTTTAGGGGGTTCATACCTAATTAAGAAGAGGGTTTTAGTATAGCAGCATTAGTTCGTTAATTAAACATACTTACCCAATTAAGCAGGTGATCAAAACCTACTCGACCACCCGAAAGACCACCAAGCAGGCTACAACTTCACCCGCAAGACCGAGCCCATCCGATCGGGCACGCGCCCGACAAGCGCACATCCGAATGCTCGGACCATATGACAGCAAAACATCTCTATCCCATATCGAAGAACACAAGCAAGCAACAATCTCAACCACCTATATAGGTAAGGCATTTACTACAGGTAACGGCATTCAAGAAGATTCACTCGATTCCATTCAATTTCAGCATTCAATACTCCAACCTACTTTCTTACTCGTTCGCTTGACTGTTATATCCAATACATCTTCTAACTTAGGCATCAGAGCGTTGAAGGCAGGCCACCCTTGTCTCGACCATCTGACCGCCCGTTTGTCGTTGTATTCTTCTAATAGTGGGAGCCGAACATCCGAATACTCGAACACCCGAAGAGAGAGAAGGTACCCGATCATCCGAACAGCCCAAACGTTCGGACGCGAGGAGATTACTCGTACTTGCTTCTGCTAGATTGCGTCTCGCGTAATCCGGTAGAAACAGTTGGCGCCGTCTGTGGGAAACTTACAAATTGCAAACCTCGTATAAACACCACCAACCAAAAGCCCACATGCATACCCAGGAGACAAACGTCAGTGACACACCCGTCGAGGAAACACCCCCTAGCACACGGGCACGGCAAGTGATGGAGCTGGGGACGAGCAGTAGCCCCGGATTGAGCGGCGAGGAACGCGTCGATTGCCTGCTCCAGGAGCTGCGAGAAGCAGCGTTCGAAAGGGACCACGAGCGCCAGGTCCGGCAGAGGCTGGAGGAACGACTGGATACGCTCGTCAGCCAGCAGCAGACACAACACGGGCGAGGCCCCGCCCGAGAAGCCACCACCGCCGAAGAGCAACACCCGTTCGGCGGGACCGACCCCCCGAGTGGTCTGAACGCCCACACCAGCGGAGGAATCTGCACCTCCGACGGACAACACCTTGATCCTTCGGAGGATGGAGGAGTTAGTGGAGGAAGTCTCGCGCCTACGGAAAGACAAGCTTGCCGGGCAAGGTGGGATGTTCACCCCCCGGGTCAGCCCGTTCTCGACGCACATACTGGAAAGGGGCAGGGACCTGAACGCGAAGACGACGAAGGTCACTCGGTTCGACGAAAGCGGAGACTCCCGCATGCACATCGATGAATTTCGATCCGCCACGGATGGAACCAGGTATTCGGACTCAACTTTGTGCTTCCTATTCCAGGAGACGCTGTCCGAAGAAGCGAGGAGCTGGTTCTACGAGATTCCGCCAGGCTCTATCCACTCGTTCCTCGAGCTGGCGAAGAGCTTCCAGAGACGCTACAGGCTCTAGGGCAAGTACAACACCACGGGCATCCTCCTAAAGGTCCGCCAGGGAACGGACGAGAGCCTATCCATCTACGTCAACCGATGGAAAGCGCTAGTGAGCACATGAAGGAGTCTCGACAAGCAGGTGGCTAAGGTCGCCCTGATGGACAACATGATTGCGACACCGTTCGTAGAGAAGCTAGTGAGGAAGGAGCATCTCGATTACGACGAGATCATGGACCTGATCGTACAGAAGGCGCTAATGGAGACGCGAGTATACGGGACCGCCTCCAAATCCAACACCGACCAACCGGACAGCGCGAACACCCAACCACAACAGAACACCAACGATAGGGAAGAGCCGAGCAGAGGCTACATACGAAATCGGGATACGCACGGGCAGAACAACCAGAGGCCGACCTACCGCAGCCACAACGGCGCCCGAAACTACCGGGTGAGAGCACCAGCACCACGAGGAACCCAATCCCGAGAGGCCCCCCGGTACCGACCGGCCGAGCAGGAAGTCTACGCAATCAATCGACAATCGAATGAGCAGCTACTCCGCCAGCACCGACACCAGATCCAACCACCGAACAACGTCTCAAAGGAGAGGGCCCCAATCGGTCGGCTCCCGGACAGATGGTGTGAATACCACCACACCATCACTCACCACACCAACGACTACGTGATGCTGAAAAAGGTACTCAGGGACATGCAGGGTGACGGATGGATCGCCCTCCCAAGATCCGAGGATCGCCCACGGGAGGCAAACATCGAAACCAGGGGGACTATCAGCACGATATCCAGGGGAAAGCGTAAGGAGGGGACTTCGTCGCCCGATTTTTCGAGCAGGGAGGTGCTGACGATCGGGACAGGAAGAATGAACAAAGCAGGAAGGAGAGAGCCACCAACCATCAGCTTCACGGCGGAGGACGAGGAAAGAAGCCCGAAAAATAGCACCCTACCGTTTGTGATCGACACGATCATAGATCGATTCCTCGTGAAGAGAGTGCTGATAGACAACGGGGCGTCAGTGAACGTGATCTACCTGGACGCGTACACGGCGCTGGGCAGACCCGCACACAAAATGACGCAGGACCACGAATGCGTCGCAAGCTTCACCGGCGAAACATCATACCCAATCGGGAACGACAGTATTCGGGTCGGGATTGGTGCCCCCGACTCCCCGCACAGCGAGGTCCGAACGAACTTCATCATCATGGACACGCCCTCCCCATACAACGCCATACTCGGACGACCGGGAATCAGCCAGCTAAAACTGATCATCGCAGGGCACATGCTGCTGGGCCGGTTTCCGATGGAGCACGGAGTCGGGCACGTCCAAGGCTACGACTACGAGGAGGCAACAAAACCCGGGAATAGGCAGGAGGTCCTGGCTTTGGAAGAACTAGCGCCAGAAACAGAAACACCGGATGACCCGCGCGACGGGCTGATGGCAGTATCCCCCGTCCCCGAGCGCGAAGAGCTGATGTCGATTCAGCTATCCACCGACCACCCAGAGAGGACGATCCAGATCGGTGCACAGTTGGTGCCCGCGATAGCCGAGAGACTGATCGCACTACTAAAGGAGAAGCAGGAGGTGTTCGCGTGGTTATACAAGGACATGCCCGAGATCAGCACGAATATCATATCCCATAAACTGAGCGTCAACACCAGCGCGAGGGCGGTGAAACAGAAGCAAATGGCGTACAAGGCCGAACACTACGCAGCAATGCACGAGGAGGTGGACCGACTGCTGGGCATCGGGTTCATCCGAAAGGTGGATTACCCGAAGTGGATCTCTAACGCCGTGATGGTGCAGAAGAACAACAAGAAGTGGAGAATGTGCATCGATTACAGCGACCTCAACAAGGCATGCCCCAAAGACAGCTTCCCTCTCCCGAGGATCGACCAGTTTGTAGACGCGACAACCAGGCATGAGCTCCTATCAATGATGGACGCATACTCAGGGTACAACCAGATCTTCATGGACCCCGAAGACCAAGAGGCGACATGCTTTGTCACCGACAATGGCCTATACTGCTACATCGTTATGCCATTCGGATTGAAGAACGCGGGTTCCACATACCAGAGGCTCATAAACGCAATGTTTCACGGCCTGATAGGCAACATCGTGGACGTCTACGTGGATGACATACTTGTGAAGAGCGTTCGGGCGGCCGATCACATCCAAAACCTGGGGACTGTGCTCGACGTCCTCATCAGGAACGGCATAAGGCTAAACCTGGCCAAGTGCACATTTGGGGTCACGAACAGCAAATTCCTAGGGTATATCGTGAGCCAGAGGGGAATCGAGGCTTCACCCGCCAAGGTGAGGGCGATCATTGACATGAAGCCGCCCGTCAAGAAAGCAGACCTACAGAGTCTCACGGGCAAACTCGCGTCACTAAACAGGTTCATATCTCGCTACTCGGACAAATGTGCCCCATTCTTCAAAGCCCTCCGAACGACGAACAAGCGAGAGGTCGTGTGGACGCCCGAATGTGAAGCATCTTTTCTCTAGATCAAGGAATACCTGGCCTCGATCCCACTCCTGTCCAGACCCGTTCGAGGAGAGGTACTATACATCTACCTGGCCGCCTCCCTCACGGCCGTCAGCTCAGCCCTTGTCCGCAGGGAAGACTACACGAAACTGCCCGTTTTATTTTCAGAAAAGGGCATGACGGGCGCTGAAAACCGATACCCCACAATCGAGAAGATGGCGCTCACACTCATCACCGCCGCCCGATGACTGAGGCCATACTTCCAAGCACACAGCATCCACATCCTCACGAACGCGCCCCTGTGCCAGATCCTGCAATCGCTCGACCACAGTGGCCGCCTGGCGAAGTGGGCGGTCGACCTCAGCGAATTTGACCTCTAGTACAAACCCCAAACGACAATAAAAGGGCAAGCAGTGGCAGACTTCATCGCCGAATACACGGAGGTAGAAGCAACACCAATCGGCGAACCTGGCAGTCCGACGATTGGAGCATCCGACAAACCAGAAATCAGGGGAGGACCACTGTCGGAGTGGAACCTCTACGTCGACGGATCATGCACAAAGAAGACAAGCGGCACCGGGATCATCCTAACCGGGCCAGGAGGGGTAAACGCGGATTACGCCATCAAATTCGAATTCAAGACAACCAATAACGAAGCCGAGTACGAAGCGTTCATCGCAGGACTACAATTGGCAAAAAAACTCGGAGGCGCCCAACCTGAACATATTTAGCGACTTACAATTGGTGGTAAGCCAGATCGAGGGCGAATTCCAAGCAAAAGGGGAGTTCATGATCGCCTACCTCAAGTACGCAAAAGCACTGATCAGCAAGTTCAAATACGTCAATATCAACCACATACACCGGGGACTAAACGCCAAGGCCGACAGGCTGGCTCGACTGGCCACGGCTCCCGTTCATTCAGGACCAGGGCAGCGGATCGTCGAAGTACTGCGACGACCAAATATCTCGGGAGCAGAGTAGATCTTGGCGATCGAATCGTATGAACGGAGCTACATGGACGTACTCATCGCATACAAGGCTAGGAGGGATTTACCAGAAGACAAACGAGAGGCCAGGACCATCATCGCACAGGCGGCAAACTTCAGCATGCGCGATGGCATGCTTTATCGGCGAGGAAAGACTTGGGCGAGCCTTAAGTGCGTCACTCCAACAAAGGGTAACACAATACTGCAAGAAATCCACTCGGGCACGTGTAGCCACCATGCGGGAGCAAGAGCGATCGCGCACAAGGCCCTCCAGTGCGGATTCTGATGGCCCACCATCCATGCGGACGCCACGACACTAACAAGCAAGTGCCACCAGTGCCAGCTGCACGCACACTATTTACCACGCCACCAGTGCCAGCAAGTCCCACTTTCAATCCTCATGTCGCCAGTTCCGTTCGCACAATGGGGACTGGACTTGATTGGGGAACTCCCAAAGTCCAAGGGGCAGTACAAATACTTGATCGTTATCATCGACTACCACACCAAGTTCATCGAGGCTCAGCCGATGATAAAGATCATGACAGAAAAAGTCGAACGCTTCCTTTGGCGGTTCCTCTTCTGTCGCTACGGGACCCCGATCAGCATCATCACGGACAACGGACCACAATTCAACAATACTTGGCTCACAACCTTCTGCAAACGACAAGGAACGGAGCTCATATTCGCGTCACCCGCGCACCCTAAGACGAACGGAATTATCAGAGCAGGCATTAAGAAGAAGGTTGAAGACATCGAGCCCGGGGATGCGGGATACGGGCGTTGGCCCGAGGTTATCCCAGAAATCCTATGGTCCATCCGAACGACCGCCAGCATGGCCACAGGCGAAACCCCGTTCAGCCTGACGTTCGGAACCGAAGTCGTGCTACCCCTAGAAATCACCCACCGGAGCCCACGGATCGAGGGGTACGATCCGAACACAAACGAAGAGGGGCTACGACTCAACAACGATCTACTGGAGGAAAGGAGGGACATTGCACATCTCCACAACGCCGCGAACAAGTAGAGAATCGCCCGATTATACAACCAGCGCATTCGGGCTCGACCGATCCAACAGGGGGACTGGGTCATGAAGGCAATACAACAGAAGGTCAAGGCACTCCGCTCATCGTGGGAAGGCCCGTACGTCGTGGACGAGGTGGTCAGCCCTAGCACTTTTTACCTTAGGGACATGCAAGGTCAAAGGCTACGACACCCGTGGAACATCCAACACTTGAGGAAGTACTTTTCATTAAGTTTTGTTGTGTTATGTACTTATTTCATTAAACTTGTTTTGTTACGTTTTGTATCTTCTTGATCCGCCCACCCGGGGACTGGGGATCGATTATTCGCACTGATGTAAAACTTAGTGAAAAAGCAAAAAAAAAAAGTGTAAAAAAAAATAGAGACAAGCACACGCACACGGAAGGAAAATAACTTTATTTATAAAAAAGGGCACAAGGCCAATTACAAAAATCCTACATGATTACAAAAGAAGAAGAAAAAACACAACTACTCTACATCCGCGTCTGTCTGCTCCTCCACCCCCTCCGCCTGCCCCGCCAGCTGGGACTCCTCCGGCTACTGAGGTTGCTCACCCGCGTCCGCCCGCTCAACCGGCTGCTCCTGCTGCTCCTCAGTGGAGGGACCAACAGCTCCACCCGCACGCTCGCTCAGGTGGGCCCGGTAGCGCACCAGGTCGATGAAGGGGGCCATAACCAACCGGAAGGCAGTTACCTGCTCTTCCGCCTCAACCGTCACCAACTCCAAGAAATCATCAGACTCCTTGAAGGCAGTAACGGCCTCAGCACGAGTTAGCTCGACCCGCTCCGGAGTCAATGCGCACTGCTCGGCCTCCATCAACCTAGACTCCATCTCAGCGACGCGGTTGGCAGCCTCCGCGCGCACGCGCTCCACCTCGGCAAGAGCGCTATCGAGTTCAGCCTTCAGCACGGCCTCCCGCTCAGCAACCTCCTGGAGCTCCCGGGTCAGCTAGTTCACCCGTGTGGCCTTCCACTCGGCCAGCTCATTTGCCTTAGAGAGCGCAGCCTGCAGCTTCTCACGGGCCGCGACAGCCTCGCGAGCTTCGGCTCTCAACCTCATCTGCTCCACTGAGGTCTCCCACGCGCGTAGCTGAAAAATTTGGTGTTGTAGCTTGGTGCACACATTGAAGACCCGCTCAAGGTTGTCGGGAGCAGGGCCAGAGCTCGATTGGAGCAGCAGTTGGAGCGAAGACACCCCGTCACCGAGAGCTTGACGGATGGCCTGAACAGCGCGACCAACCGTATCACCCTCCCCGGTAACAACAGCAGCATCCGCCTAAGCACGCTTCTGGGGACAGAAGGACTCGCCTTCAGGAACGGGCGATCTAGCAGAGAGATCTACACCACTAGACTGGGAAGCCCGGTTCCTTGAGCCCGCGTTCAAGGAGGCCTCTCGTCGGTCCCTTTGCTCCACACGCCTCTGGACGCATTCAACCTGCCTCTGCTTCTTCTCGCCGGCAAGGCGCTCCCGCTCCGAACGATCTTGGCTCCGGGCAGCAGATGACCCGGAAGGCGGACGAACAGCCCCTTCGACAGCAGCACCGGGAACCAGCACCCGGGGGACTATCACAGTTGGCGTTCGCACGGCAGGGGCGTGATCAGCCACATCCGGCCCAGGGATCCTAGCTTGCATGGTATCCCCAACCGTCAACCCACCATGCCCGTCATCGACGACCCGGCACACGGTCTCAACGCTCGACAGCAGAAGCTCCATTCGGCGCTGGAGGGCCTCGTCCTTCTCAGTGGCCTTGGACTTGGTCATTTTGGCTGCAAGAAACAAACAAGAGGTTAGTAAGCAAGTTATCAAATATACAATACGAGTGCATGCAAAAATAAAACAAGTATCAAAGCCCGAACATACCTGGTGCTCGGGCGAGACGCGTGCGCTCGATCAAGTCCCAGTAGCACGCCACCCAGAAGTGTCTCGCCTCGGGCGCCGGGTCGAAGACATACTTCAAACGAGCAACCCTGGCCTCTTCTACAGGCGTCATCGGGTACTCATTGGTGTTCAGCGGGTAGAAACGCTGGGGGACTCGATCAATACGGTGGGCGTTGGCCGCGAACTCCGGGGAGAAGGACCCGAACTCCCAGTCGCCTCCGACCAGGCAGTTGATCGTGCGCCATGAGATCGACGAGCTTGGCGGGTCGACCAACCACCACTTCACCCGTGGCTCCACGGTGAAGGTGCCCGAATCCCTTCGTCGAGATGAGTGTTTGAGACGGAAGAAGTGCAGGAACTCCGCCCGCGTCGGGTGGTCGAGGCCGCTCAGGCGGAAGACGTTAAAGAAAGCCACCAGCGTGCGGGTCAGCGTGGGCCTGCACTGACCGAGTGTAATCCACAACAGCGCCAGCATATATTGGAAGAACGGGTGCAGAGGGAGCTTGACACCCGCCTTCAGGTGGAACTCGCTGAGGCATATATGACCGGGCGGGGGCCGCATGAACGTCTCGCTCTTCCCCAGGACCCTCAGCTTCACGAATGAGGGGATGTGGTAGTCGCGCTCCCATCGCGCCATCTCCTTCATCGAGGGCGCACGCTCGGGCTCCTGCACCGGTACTCCATCCGGAAGCACCCAATGAACGCCCACCCTCTACCAGTTGGGGCAAGGGGCCCTTTTCTCGCGCGCGCTCCTCACCCCACGGCCCTGAGGAGGAAGACCCACCCGATAAGCCCGATGACTCAGATGAATCCCCCAACCCGATAACTTTGGCAGCCGTTTGCACGCGTCCCTCTTCCATCGGCTGCATGACAGGAGACACATTAGGGATATAACGCAAGGGCGTCACACTCATCACGGAGTTGGACGAGGAGTCTGATCTGCTCGTGCACGGACTACAGCTAAACCAACCCGCCCCCGGAACGTACACCTGTTCAAGCGACATGTTGCTCGATACTTCTATCGGTTCCATCTCCTAGACGCATGCACGCAAAACCCACAAACACTTAGAAAAAAATCCTACCAAAAACAAGAAAAAACCCAGAAATTCACCCCAAAAACAGCCCTACCTCAAGAACATGCCTTGTTCTTGAGATGAAAACCCAGGAAAAGCCCAGAAACAAGAAAACCAGAAACGGCAAAGACGCCGGAAACATAAAGAAACAGAACAAAAAGCAACAGAAACAGTTCGGAACCTCACCAGAATTTAAGATTGAAGGCTTGAGGATGAACGTTGACGATGAACTCCGGCAAGAAAGCAACAACACAGAGAATGGAGATGATGAACAGAGAGCAAGGTAAATATTTTTGCAGAGCTTCAGTAAATGTGAAAACGATGGAGGAAGACGACACTAAGAAGGCATATTTATACTGATCCGACGATATACGCGAACGAACGCTAGCCGTTCATTTTTCGCATGTCCACCGTCAGATGACGACACGTGTTAGCGAGGCGGTTTACTTACCCGCCTAAGTAACCGCGCTCACCCTTCGGCTTCCCGCCTCGATTTCAAACCCTAGCAAGATCTCCCACGACTCGCCACGTGTCAGCCATGCAGCATCCCACGCTCCCACGCGCGTGGCGCTTGACATTCGAGCAGTTACTACGTCACCAGCATTAATTACACAGGGCACGCCAGCATTTATTGAGCCGGCTAGCATTTATTACACCACTGGTTCCCAAGAAGAAGTCAAAAGGAATGTCACCTCAAGCGTCTCGTCAGACAAATCACCCCACCCAAGGCACGTAAACACACGTCACGACTGCCGCCATTTGGACTATCGCCCGCACCACCAGCACGATCAAACGATCCACAATCTCACGGGCAAGTAAATGCCACCCCACCAGGTTAGTGCAAGACCATTGAGGCGTCCCGAAAGAGGTCAACGCCACGCGTTTCCTTTCGGCGTGCACGCGCTCAAAGCAAGACCATTTAGGCGTCCAGAAGAAGGCTGACGGTCCTCGTCCCCTCTTCGGCGTGCGTGCGCTAAATGTACCGTAGACGGCACGTGGTATCATCTCCCTGGCTTTGTTGGCGAAGCCGGAGCACAAGCGACCGCTTGTGAGTCCGCGCCTAGACACCCAGTAAGAGGTGACCCACCGTTCGGGCTACGCGGCACGGAAGTGGCTAACGTCACTCGTTACCTTCCGGGGCGCGCCAACAGCAGGACCATTTGGGCGGCTCGAAAGCGGCACGCACCTTTCGGAGCGCGCGCCGAATGATGGGCGACTCGGGAGTGGCCCCATTTCTTCCGAGGGCGTAGCTTTACCACTCGCCGAATTAGGCGGCACAATAACGGCAAGTTCCTTTTGTGCGCGCGCTAAACCAAAGAGCGGCACGGGCATGCTATCGTCGTCCCTCCGTGCGCGCTGCAACACATGTACGTAACGGTCGGGGCCCCACCGTTGACGCTACGATAGGTCGGGGCCGAGAGTGAGGATCTCCTCTGGGCACCTAAGCAAGACCGTTCCAAGGCTTAACGGCTCCAAACAGTACGATTCGTTGGGGTGTCGGGGTCAACTCGGAACCATCCATGCATCAAGAAAGACCGTTCTGAGTCTTAACGGCTCCAAACAGTACGATTTGTTGGGGAGTCGGGGTCAGCTCGGAACCATCCATGCATTTCAAGAAAGGCCGTTCCGAAGGCCTATCCTTGGCGGACTCCAGACAGAAACATTCGTCGCGGGGCTGGGTAAGTGGCTCGGAACCATCCATGCATTCGCATACACGCATACATCAACACATTCACTCAATCACTCAATCATATCACACGATCATACATACATTCGCATACATCCACATACATTCGCATACATTCACATACTCACCCCTACTTGCATATCTGTACTACATACACACATTCACTTCTACATACCGACATACATCCGCATACACAACATACATATCCATCCGCATGGCTCCACAGGCGCATGCCCAGGCACACGGCTCCAAACAGCAACATTCGTTTGGGAGTCGTACACCCAAATACAAAAGCACCCGAACAGGTACACGATCAGACGCACAGGTACCCACTCCGGCAGGCGAGCCCTTTCTTGGCCGGAGAGTTGTGGGACTTGGGGGTTACAGGACCACACATCACTGCTCAATCGGATAAGTATCTATTTAATCGCACAAACCCTTTTTCAACTCCCCAGTCAAGAAAGATCTCTTTGACTTGGGGACTTGGGGGACTTGTTAGTATAGCAGCATTAGTTCGTTAATTAAACATACTTACCCAATTAAGCAGGTGATCAACACCAACCTGACCACCCGAAAGACCACCAAGCAGGCTACAACTTCACCCGCAAGACCGAACCCATCCGATCGGGCACGCGCCCGACAAGCGCACATCTGAATGCTCGGACCATATGACAGCAAAACAGATATATCCCACATCGAAGAACACAAGCAAGCAACAATCTCAACCACCTATATAGGTAAAGCATTTACTACAGGTAAGGGAATTCAAGAAGATTCACTCAATTCCATTCAATTCCAGCATTCAATACTCCAACCTACTTTCTTACTCGTTCGCTTGACTGTTATATCCAATACATCTTCTAACTTAGACATCGGAGCGTTGAAGGCAGGCCACCCTTGTCTCGACCATCTGACCGCCCGTTTGTCGTTGTATTTTTCTAACAGTGGGAGTCAAACATCCGAATACTCGAACACCCGAAGAGAGAGAAGGTACCTGATCATCCGAACAGCCCGAACGTTCGGACGCGAGGAGATTACTCGTACTTGCTTCTGCTAGATTGTGTCCCGCGTAATCCGGTAGAAACAGAGGGTGCACCAAAAGTTTGACAATTATTAGCGCTACTCTTGTTTGTTAGTCTAAAGCTTGTGTTTGACAATGTTATCTAGTGTAGTAATACGATAGAATTTTTTTTTGTCGGGCCAGATAATCCGGTGGAGTCCTATATTTCTTCTATATTTTTCTATAGTGGATTTTGATCAACCCCCCCCCCCCTCCGATTAGCGGCAGACCCTTCCGATTAGGGCCCAAATCCTCCACAAGTGTTGACACCGGTACTCTAGATTGGGTCGGTTTCAAAACACCACCCAAAACATTTTGAGGTTTGCCCTGCACCGAACCCACCTCCCAACGTGGACTAGAGGCCGCTACGGACTTCTCAAGCCCCATCGGGTTAACACCCTCACCTCGTAAGCTCTCCGATCTCGGGACTGGCTCTTCTACACTATGCTTAAACACGGCACACACCACAAAATTGGTTTATACTCCATAATTTTATTTTTGAAAGCTCCATTTAAGGGCTCTATTTTAACTTTTAATTACATTTTCAACAATTTTGTTGAAAAAAAATATTGACCATCATCGATCATGCTAGCAAACACGAGCGAATCAGTTAACGAAACAAAAACTTTGAAAGATCCAAGATGTCAATATTACCTCGCGACATTAAAAAAAAGGAAAAGGAGAAACACATCAAACACATGCTTCGCTCCGAACAGATGTCCCTGATGGATAAAACGTACTCATAAAAATATTCATTCAGAAACTCACAACAAAAACTTCACATCTAGATCGTCGATAATTTCAATTCCACGGCTGACCCAGTCGATCTCTTCCCATTAATTTAATTTCCCATTCTGGGGTAGCTACCTAGCCACCACTTTAGCTATTGAGCACGACGTCACGACGTCGTTCAATGTTCCTGGGAGTATCTATCGATCAGAAACAGACAAAAAGACTTTCAATATGACACACGTACTCCTCCAATAGGCGGTTTGCGCACGTGTTGACATCTAAGCCGGTCGCGTAGTCAAACCGCCTTCTACGGCTGCCTTGCCCTGCCTTGTAAGCATTGGTCTTTATCTTTATTAGACTCAGATATTATGAAAAACAATGAGTGCCCACGCGTTAAAACTGACAGCATAACACGCACCGCCACAGCGCCACCTTCCCGGAAACAAACGGCTAGCTCCAATTAATATCAGTTCCTCGATCTCTATATGAATCCCCTCACCTCTGTCACATACTCAATATCCAATCCGTAAACTCTCGAATCGATCTCGTGTATCGATCTCTAGCCTTCTTCTTTGCAATCAAACACATCCGTCGACTTTAGCTATACCAGATCAACCTCTCCTCCAATTAAGCTCGATCATATCATCATGAGTTCATCAAGTGCCAAGACCGCAGCAGTGTACACCGCCCCGGCTTCGCAACAGGGAAATCTTTACGTCCAAGCGCCGCCTCCTGCTGGCTATCCCACCATGACCGACGTCGAGTTGAATCAGACCCAGCATAGTCAGGTTGAAACCAAGTCCAAGGGCGACGGATTCTGGAAGGGTTGCTGTGCTGCCTTGTGTTGCTGTTGCATGCTCGATGCTTGCTTTTGAACATGATTCAGTTGTGCTCGACTCTTTACCGATCAGATACCCTGCTAGCTAGTAGTTTGATTTGTATGTTTGATTGTTTTTGCTTTCGTCTTCCACATCTATATTTTCATGTGATGAATGTAAGCACTATGCCGATTGGATATAATCGATCATATATATACTTTACTGATTATCCAGTCTAGCTAGCCTTTTCTCGTACATTATGTATATGGATCTATGTACTCTATTTTTTGAGTGAATATATATTCTTAATTTACATTATTTGTTACTCCATCGATTAAGTTCGTGTGGATGGTTAATTGGTTTGTTGTATGTCACATCGATTCGTGTCGAATTTAATTACTTCTCTAATTCTTCTTACAAACAGTTTTAGTGAGGTCTAATATTAATTGATGGCCTGTTCTTTTTATTGGTAGAACAAAATAATAAACGTCAAAAGTAAAGTTTATGGGCGTGAGGAATTGAACCAAAACAAAACAAAAATTTCTGACATTACTAGAATAAGCTTCACCATCATATATGGATTATTCATCCTCGTAAAAGTTCCCGGTCCAAAATCGGAGAGGGGTTCCAAAACGAGCTGAACCACCATGAAATACTTTTGTTAGTTACCCTCCTCGTTCACTTAGTCGGCAAAATATACGATTCCGTTGTGTTTCTATCGAATTACGTGCGGGGGCGTAACGGGGCAGAAGCAACACGAATACACTTCCACGGATACTCCTTCCTTCCTTCCTTCTCTTGGCGCGTCCGAACGCTGGGGCTGTTCGGATATGCTGGCGCTCTCTTCTCCTCTTCGTGCGTGCGGGCTCTCCTTTCGGCCGGTGGATTCTCTTGTCAGGCGCTTCCTCTTCCTCTCGGGCGTTCGGGTGCAGCTGTTCGTGTGCGGCTGTTAGAAGAATACAACAACGAAACAGGCGGTCAGGGGTCAAGACGGGGTGGCCCGCCTTCAACGCTCCGATGCCTAAGTCAAATGATGTATTGGATATAACAGTCAAGCGAACGTGCGAGTAGAGTGATATGAATCGAGTGAGTCAGCTGGCTCTTGATGGGATGATCTTACCTGTAGTTAATGCCTTACCTATATAGGTGGTTGAGTTTGGAGCTTGATGGTGTTCTTCGATGTGGGACTTGGTGTACATGCTGGTGTGTGATCCGTGCGTTCGGGCGTCCCCTCCACGGGCGCGTGCGCGCTCGGAAGGGGTGGGTCTGGTGAGTGAAGTTGGAGCCTCCTTGGTGGTGTTTAGGGTGGTCCGGTGGGTGTTGCTAATCTGCTTAAGTGGATAAGTATGTTAATCGTACAACTAATGATGCAATACTAACAAGTCCCCCAAGTCCCCAAGTCAAAGAGAACTTTCTTGACTGGGGAGTTGAAAAAGGGTGTGCGATTAACAAGAATACTTATCCGATTGAGCAGTGGTGTATGATCCTGTAACCCCCAAGTCCCCCAACTCTCCGGTCAAGAAAGGGCTCGCCTGACGAAGTGGGACCTGGGCGTTCGAGCTTGTACCTGTTCGTGCGGTTGTGTGCCTGTTCCTGTATTCTGGGCCCGGCGTCCAAACTGATGTTGCTAGTTTGGGCCCGCGCGCCCGTGGGGTGGGTCTTGCAAATATATATAAGTTCAGTTGGACATATAGACACAGAGACATATAGACATAGAGACATATAGATATAGAGGTATATAGATATATAGGTATGTATGTATGGTGTGTATGGTGTGTATGTATGGTGTGTATGGTGTGATGCATGAATATGTGGTATGATGTGCGAGTGTATGCAAATGCTGTCCGTACGCCAGTGATGGGGTATACTGCGCACGCCGTACGTCAAAGGGGATGCCGTCGCGTACGCTATAGCGTCAACGGGTCGATCAGGACCGCGACCTACAAGTGTTGCAGCGCCCACGATCACGTACTTGTGCCGCCCTTCGGCCTTAGCGCGCGCAGAGGCCTCTGCCGCCTAACCCGGAAAGATTTCGCGCCCGGAGAGGACGGACCCCACACCCGGTCTACGCTCATCGGCCTCGGGCCCTTGAAGGAGGGGACGGACCCCATACCCTTACCGGTACCCGAGTCGGCGAATCGATCGTTAACGTTACGCCCACGGAGGGGAAGAACCCCACGTCCGTGCCGCCCATCGAGCTTAGCCCCGCTAATTCGGCTTGTACTTTTGCGATCGTCGAGGAGGGGCGCACCCCACACCCGCGTCGTGTCCGTGGCCTATAGGGGGGACGGACCTCACATCCCTACTAGGACTTAGTTGGCGTACGGAGGGGAAGAACCCCACGTCCGTGGTCGCCTATCGCGCTTAGCACGCACAAAGAGGGGACGGACCCCATGCCTGTTGCCGTGTAAACCGATTTTAGTTCGTCAGGAGAGGGGACGTACCCCACACCCGTCGCACGGAGGGGAAGAACCCCACGCCCGTGGCACCCATCGATTTTTTGGGGTACCCAGAGAGGGGACGGGCCCCATGCCTCTGGTTTGGAATGAGTCGGTGCACGGAGGGGAAGAACCCCACGCCCGTGGCACCCTTAGCGCGCGCAAGAGAGGGGACGGACCCCATGCATGTTGCCGCCTAACTATTTTGGAACGCCCAGAGAGGGGACGGGCCCCATGCCTCTGGCATCTTGGTCCGACCTGCACTTGTGCGAATGGGGGGACGTACCCCACACCCGTCGCCTGTCGGTTTTTTAGGGTCTGCAAGGGGAGGACGGGCCCCCTGCCTTTCACAATAGGCAACCTGTATGCTTGTGCGTACGGAGAGGACGTACCCCCTACCCGTTGCTTTCAGCGCCTGTAACCTGCCAGGGCTGAATCGGTGCGTCGATCGCTAATGTTTTTCGCACACGGGGAGAACCATACGCCCGTGTCACCCAATGAGTTTAGCGCGCCATGCCTGTTGCCGCCTAAACCGTAGCGTTAGTTCTTACCGCTGTGCGCACGGAGGGGAGTTCCCTTCGTGCGCGGTGGTGTTTACCTTGTTTGGACGTGCGTTAGTGATCTGTGTCCACTGGTCGTGTGGGTAGTGCGTCTTGCCTTGGATTTGGTGGTGCGCCGATGAGGCGGTTGGGGTGATATGCCTTTTGACCTTCCCCTTGGGAACCGGTGTAGTAAATTCCAGTCGTCGTTTTTAATGCCAGCGTGGGCCGGGCGTTTAAATGCTGCTGTTGTCATGATTGCTTGAAGGGCAGGCGTCACGCGCGTGGGCGCGTGGGAGTGGTGCATGGGTGCCATGTGTCGAACTGGTGCAGATCGTGCTTAGGGTTTTGAATTCAAGGTGGGAAGATGATGGGTTGGCACGGTTACTGAGGAGGGTGAGTGAACCGGTCTGGGCCACGCGTCATGATCCAACGGTGGACATGTGAGAGTGGACGGCTGGCGTTCGCTGGCTGACGTCGGGCGATTAGTATAAATAGGGGTGTGATCCTCGTCTTCTCTTCATCACCTTTATACTTTGCCGAAGTTCTGCCCACTGTTCCTCCTTGGTTTTCTGCTGTTCTTCATTTTGTTGTTGGAGTTCCTTGTCGACGTTCTTTTTGTCCACCGAAAAAAGGCCGGATTGGTGAGGCTCTTTACTCTGTTTCTGTTTGTTTTCCGTTTTCGGTTTGTGTTTCTTGGATTTTTGGGTTTGTTCTGGGTTTGTTGCTTCTCAAGAACAGGGCGTGTTCTTGAGGTGAGGTGGGTTTGATCTGTGTTGGGTGGTATTTGGTGGGTTTTGGTGTTTCTGGTGGTTTTTGTCTGCTGCCGAGTGTTGCCTCTTTCGTCCGTGCGCCCAGTGTACCCTGGCGTGTGTCATGCGGGCGGAAGTCCCCCAGTCCTCTCGCACGGTCAGTACGGGCGAGTGACCGACGGGCGCAGGCGTGCCGTCAGGCCATGCCAGCTGTGTTGTAGTTTTCTAAAAAGGAAATGGGAATAGGGTAATTTTACGAAGTGTTATGTCTGTTTGCTAACCTTTCGTGCGTGTGCTTGCAGTGAAGAATAAAGTCCACGGCCACCGATATGGATGAAGCGGTCAAGCGTCGTCTGCTCAGGATGCGGAATGCTGCCGCGAGGGTCCACAAGGTGGCGGATGATGGTGGTGGCCCATTCGTCCCGGTGGATAGTACTCCACCCAAGACCCCTGTTGCGAATGTGTTTGTTCCTGCCCCGCTCGTCCAAGAGATGCAAGCGGATTCCCCACGCCCGCCACCAGGTGATGCGGCTGGGTCCAAGGCGCAGGCCTGGGCGGTGTGCGAACAGCAGGCCGAGCGAGATGATGTCGGGGGCAGGCGGGAGGTTGTTCTGGCGCTTTTGTCGTCAAGTCGTGCGCCCGTGGCGCCTTCGTCTTCAAGTCGAGCGCCTGTTGCTGCTCTGTCTGCCAGTCGACCTTCGAGTCCTCCACGATACCTGTCTCATCAGTCTTCTCCGCCTCGGTCTTTGGGTCCGCCAAAGTCTTCCGCGCAAGGGAAAGGCGAGGAGCGGGCGCAGAAGCGGGCGCGGACGGAAGGCTCCCTTCCTGGCCCCGCTCTGGGGTCGAGTGGTGATGTTGTGGATGGGCTGCGCCATGTGCTGGTGGATGGTGCTGCCTCCCTTGCGTCCTTCCTGCAGCCGCTGGAAGATGCCGCGCCTGATGGGCTGGATGCGATCTTTGGTGCGTGTACCCGCCTGATGCAGCAGGTCTTCCGCGTCCGTTCGCTGGAGGTTACGGAACTTGCACGCCTCAGGGCCGACGCGCTGGAGCACCGGAAGGTGGTGGAGCTGTTGGTGGCCAGTCAGGATAAGGCTAAGGATCTGGCGCGTCGGTACGTCGCTCGTGCGGACGAGGAGAATGTCCGGGCGGATGAAGCTGCTGCCTGTAAAGCTCTGGCGCGGATTGACCGAGATAAGGCCTTGGTCGAGGTGGAGTGTGTACGCGGTGTGCTGAAGCGCGTTCGTGCTGAGGCAGCCGCCCGGGAGGCGTTCCTGGAGTCTGAGGTTGAGAGGCTGACGGGCGCTCAATTTCCTTCGTACGAGAGGGAGGTGGGGCCTTCTGGCGAATCTGTTGAGGCGGAGCTGGAGCCGGTGGTCATGCGGGTAGATCCGGGCGAGCAGGTGGAAACTGTTGGGGCGGCGGCGTCGGAGGAGGGTGATGAGCTGGATGTTGATACGGGGGCGGAGTAGAGTAGTCTTCCTTTTCCTTCCTTTGTAATAGAGTAGGTTTTGTAATTGGGCGAAATGAATGAAGTTCCTTTTCTTTCCGTTTGTGTGCCTTGTCTTTTTTTTTGTCTTTTTTTTTGGCATCTTTTGAGTAATTTACGCGCGAACGTGTGCCCACTCCGTTGCTTTTGAGTGGCTATGGGTTTTAACCAAGTGTTGTACCTGCGCGAGCGACCCATTCCCAGTCCTCCGAGTACAGGGGCGGGCGGGGTAAGGACGAACGGGCGCCCAAATATAAACCAAATGGAAAAGAGCACAACAAAAGTACAATACAATAAGATTCTAACGAGAGTACTTCCCCCAAATGTTGGACGTTCCACGGGCGGGGTATCCCTCTTCCGTTGGATTGCCTCCCAGTCCCCCAGTTGGGTTGGTTGGGTTCGAATGCGCTGGTCTGAACGATCGGGCGGTCCGTTTCCTCGCCCTTTCAGCAGATCATCTGAGGTGTGGTTCCTCGCCGTTCGCGCGTGGATCGCGCCTTTCGATTCATGGGCCCCAAGGCGAGAATCTCCTGCCTGCCCCGAGGCTCTGTGGTTTCCTCGTGATTGTATCCCCGAATGTGCCCGATCCCACGCTCGGTTGGGAATCTTCCCAAGAGCAGATGCCCTGCGACGATCAATTTTAGTTTGCAGATCCCTGGCCTCCCGAGAATGGCGTTGTAGGGGGAGGGGGTGTCCATGATGATGAAGTCCGTTCGGATCTCGCCGTGCGGGGAGTCGGGCGCGCCAATTTCGACCCGGAGGCTATCACTCTCGATTGGATACGATGTTTCGCCCGTGAAGCTGGCGATGCACTCATGGTCTTGCGTTATCTTGCTGGCAGGCAGTCCGAGCGCCGTGTATGCGTCAAAATATATGATGTTCACAGACGCCCCACTGTCTACTAGCACCCTCTTCACAAGGAATTGGTTGATGATCGCGTCGATCACGAACGGTAGGGTGCTGTCCTTCGGGTTCTCCTCCTCGTCTCTTGCTGTGAAGCTGATGGTGGGCGCCTGTTTCCTTCCTGCCTTGGGCGCTCTTCCTGCCCCGATTGTCAGTACTTCCTTGCTCGTGCGGTCGGGCGATGATGTTCTCTCCTTGCGCTTACCCCCGGATATCGTGTTGATAGTCCCACGGGTGCCGATGTTCGCCTGGTGCTGTCGTCCTTCCGCCTTGGGAAGGGTTGTCCGTTCGTCCTTCAAGTCTTCAAGGGCCTTTTTCAGCATAATGCAGCTGTTGGTATGGTGGGTGGCGGCGTTGTGGAATTCGCACCATACGTCCGGGAGTTGGCCGGTCAGAGCCCCTGCTTTCGTCATGTTGTTTGGTGGCGGAATCCGATGTCGATGCAGGCGGAGCAGGTGCTCGGGCGACTGCCCGTCGATTGTAAAGACCTCCTGTACCGTCGATCGGTAGCGTAGTGCCGGTGGAAAACGGGCGTCCAACTGTGCTTGCCCCCGCGTCTGGTCGTAGTTGTTGCCCTGATGGTCGCGGAAGGAAGGTCTCTGGTAATTCTGTCTGCATGTGTCCCGGTTCCTCTTGAAACCCCCGGTTGGTCTTTCGTCGTCCCACGACTGTCGTGGTTGGGCGCCTGTCGCTTCTGGTCTGCCGGAACTGGGTTCGGAGGCGGACCCGTACACTCGCGTTTCTACTAACGCCTTCTGTACGACCAGGTCCATGATCTCGTCGTAGTCGAGATGCTCCTTCCTCACAAGTTTCTCTACGAAAGGGGTGGCGAGCAGATTATCCATCAGGGCGACCTTGGCCACTCGCTTATCAAGGTCCCTGCATGTGCTTGCGAGTGTCCTCCATCGGTTGATGTAGCTCGACAGGCTCTCGTCCATCCCTTGGCGGACCTTGAGGAGGATGCCCGTGGTGTTGTATTTGCCTTGGAGCCGATAGCGCTTCTGGAAGCTCTCCGCCAGCTCGAGGAATGAGTGGATGGACCCTGGCGGGATCTCGTAAAACCAGCTTCGTGCCTCCTCCGCCAGCATTTCCTGGAACAAGAAACACAAGGTTGGGTCCGAATACCGGGTTCCATCCGTGGTGGATCGAAACTCGTCCACGTGCGCGCGTGGATCCCCGCTCCCGTCGAACCGAGCGATCTTCGTTATCTTCGCATGGGGGTCCCTTCCCTTTTCCAGTATGTGCGCCGAGAACGGACTGACCCGGGGGGCGAACGTCCCGCCCTGACCGGCTAGCTTGTCCTTGCGCAGGCGCGAGACTTCCTCCGCCAGCTCCTCCATCCGAAGGATCAGAGCGTCGTTTGTTGGTGGCGCTGACTCTTCCACGGGCGAGGGCGCTCGGGCCGCCTGGGCGTTGGTCCGGCCGAACGGGTGTTGTTCCTCGCTGGTGGTCACCTGGGTCTCCTCGTGCCGTTCCATTTGCTGGTTGATTAGCGCGTCCAGTCGTTCCTCCAACCTCTGGCGGATCTGGCGCTCCTCTGCTCTCTCGAGCGCCGCCTCCCGTAACTCCTAGACCAGGCTGCTGATGCGTCCCTCGCCACCGTTCCTATCGGCCGCTAATACATTCCGCCCCTGCGAGTCTGGCGGCGTCTCCCCATCGGGCGTGTTGCTGTCGTTAGTCACCGGGTTGAGCATGTGGACCTTTGATTTTCGTGGTGTTTATACGAGGTTTGCAATTTGTAAGTTTCCCACAGACGGCGCCAGATGTTTCTACCGAATTACGCGCGGGGGCGTAACGGGGCAGAAGCAACACGAATACACTTCCACGGATACTCCTTCCTTCCTTCCTTCTCTTGGCGCGTCCGAACGCTGGGGCTGTTCGGATATGCTGGCGCTCTCTTCTCCTCTTCGTGCGTGCGGGCTCTCCTTTCGGCCGGTGGATTCTCTTGTCGGGCGCTTCCTCTTCCTCTCGGGCGTTCGGGTGCAGCTGTTCGTGTGCGGCTGTTAGAAGAATACAACAACGAAACAGGCGGTCAGGGGTCAAGACGGGGTGACCCGCCTTCAACGCTCTGATGCCTAAGTCAGATGATGTATTTGATATAACAGTCAAGCGAACGTGCGAATAGAGTGATATGAATCGAGTGAGTCAGCTGGCTCTCGATGGGATGATCTTACCTGTAGTTAATGCCTTACCTATATAGGTGGTTGAGTTTGGAGCTTGATGGTGTTCTTCGATGTGGGACTTGGTGTACATACTGGTGTGTGATCCGTGCGTTCGGGTGTCCCCTCCACGGGCGCATGCGCGCTCGGAAGGGGTGGGTCTGGTGAGTGAAGTTGGAGCCTCCTTGGTGGTCTTTAGGGTGATCCGGTGGGTGTTGCTAATCTGCTTAAGTGGATAAGTATGTTAATCATACAACTAATGATGCAATACTAACACGTTGAAAGTTGTGCAACCGCCATTTGATGCTTTTGAAAATGAAACACAAGTAGTGATGATGGGCAAATCTTGTGCAAATCGAATTAATATAAACTAACGAGAATCATTACTTTTTCACTTAGTTTAGACGATGAGATTGAGATCGATTCATGATGAATTTAGTTAATCCCAGTCATAATTAGTGGTGAACAATCGTAAAAGAAGTATGCAGAAGATTAAATTAAAGAGAATGGTGTAAGATTTAAATTAAGGTAGTAGCAGGTTGGGTAGGGAAAGTCGCTCAGTAACCAAAATAGAGTGACCAAATTAGAGAACTTTGTAGGCAAGTTCGTTTTGACACCTACAGGCTACAAAATCGTTCTTTTGGCATTTCAGCCTTGTTCTTTATTCATTTTAACATTTTCAAAATTCGGACGCAATACATGGTGACTCCACGAATTTAACGTCGTGATCAACTTCACGTGTCAGAATTATGTATTTGCCTCTGTTTAATAGTGCTCAAGTAGGATCCCCACAAATATCTACTTGAAAAAAATGATATGATATGATTCAACATACATATATAATTAGTATATTAGTGAAAGAAAGACGACTATAATTCACAATGGATTATGTAGAAGTCATGATAAAGAAAGTTTGATCACGGACCCAAAATATAAATCATCGATATTTGATAATATTATTTGCTTATTTTCTTCATTCCCGAATAATATTATTATTCGCTCAGTAAAAAGAAATATATAGCTTTCCTTCATTTTCTTGCATCGTAAGCTATGGACTCTTATAAACCCAACGCGTTGTGACTGACGCGTAAAACTCACCACCTTGTTCTGCGAAACAACCACTCCACCATATATGCCTTCCCTTGTTCCCCTATATATAATCTCTCTCATCCTCTTCTCTATCATCTACTCTCTTTCTCTGTTCCTCTATATATAAAGTTCTTTCAATCTTCTTATATCCCATCCCTAGCCTTCTCCTCTCTGCAAGCCTTTGATCATATATATAATATATTCATATCATCTATCAGACTATCATCATGAGTTCAAGCACTAACTTCGTAGCTCCGGCTTCCCAACAGGGACCTTACGTCCAAGCGCCGCCTCCGGCCGGCTATCCTACCATGACTGATGAGCTACCACAGAGCCATGTTCGAGTCGAAACCAAGTCCAAAGGCGACGGCTTCTGGAAGGGTTGCTGTGCTGCTGTTTGTTGTTGTTGTATGTTGGATGCTTGCTTTTGAAGGCACGTACCGACGTCGTCGTTGTCCATCCGATTTCCGATTTGTGTTTCTACTTCCTGAACATGTTTTCTGGTCTTGATTTATGTTGTTGTCTGGACCTTGTGGATATCGATTAAACTTCATTGATTGATTACCCGATCATATATTTCTCTCATATTTCATGTTTCGATCGAGTATATATACATTTAGTACGTTCTTTCCAATTGTCTAGCTTGCTTCGTGAACGTAGTCCCTAGTTAATTTTCCCAATAAAGTACTAAGACGAAAATATCGCTGCTGTTTTCTGCGCGCGCAATTTTGTACATGATCGACATTGACGTTGTTTCTAAAAGTCTCAAAGGAGCTGTTTTCGACCATTGTTCACGTTCATTTTGTTGTTAACCAGATAGGACGTCGACTAATCCAATGCAACATGTACATCACATGTATTTGAAACATCAACTTAAATATTGGTCCAATTGCCACTTTTTCCTTAGAGGAAGATAAGATCGAGTACGTATATATACTAGCTGCTGGCTAGCACACATCTCTACACAGTACAGATATATATACATACATAAATTAGGTAGAGAGCGAGTGTTCATGTACTTGCTTGATGACCATAAATTGCTGACCGGCCGTTTGCATGTTGACAAGCTAATAATCGATCGATTCGGTTGTTGGGTTTGTATCAACTAATTTCATAGAATTATTTCCAACTTCGTCATGTTTAAACGTCATTACTATAAAATAAATAAATAAATAAACTCTTTTTTTCTCCTTGTGAGAGAACTGCCGCCTCCTTACCCTAGTCGACGTGATTTTGTCGAGTGCCACTATGTCTGATTCAATCGAGTCTGTGTCGGCTTCTTTCATTGTTGCCCTTGCCCTTAGCATGCCACCGGTCGACCTCCCTCGTCGTATTGGGGTGCTTTGCCGCAAGCTTCCCGAAGTTTTTTTTGCTTAGGAAGGTACTTTCACCAAAAATCTGTGGATGTTTATAATTTTAAGGCTCAATTTCGCTGAATTTGGCTCCTCGAAGGCTTGATCATAATTCAAGAGAGGCCAAATGGGGTACTGTTCTTCACCTTCGCTGGCATCCGAGACAAGAAACGGGTCCTTCGCGGAGGTCCATGGCACTATAAAAAGGCTCTTCTGGTGATGCTTGTGAGAACAAGAATTTTTTGATTCGAACTTAGAATTGACAAACATGAGGTCGAGATTGATCGAAGGATAAGAACGTCAAGAATTGGATCTTTGAAGAGTATGTTGAAGGTCGACGTTCGATTGTGGAAGTATTGCTTGAGGGTTCGAGGTTCATACTTTGATGTTAATATCGAAGGTCGAGATGAGTCTCGAAGTTCGATATAGGATAGGATCCATCATGCGGAGCGGATGGATCATGAGGCCCATGCCCAAAATTAAGGGCTCATGCGAGAGGAAAAGATTGGATCGATCGTAGGAGGCCACCTAGTCACGTAGCCCTAAAATAGTGGAGTTATGGGTGAAGTGGAGCATAATCCTAGGGTAGTGGCACCGAAATAGGAGGCCGTTGCTGGGAGAAGCCGAAGATCGAGGATCGAAGTTCCTGGCATGAACTTCGAAGGTCGGCAGAAAAGTAGTGGCTTCTATTGTGGTGGATTCTCGAGTGGTATAAATAGGTGAAAATGGGTAAACTTTTATGTTACATTCTACTCAAAACATACGTGCACTAAAAATTTTACTTACTTGAGCGTCATGGAATTTTTTGCAGGTAAAAATCTAGTCGTCGTTATCGAGGACTGACGAGCAAAGAAATCAGAAATTTGCAAGCAAAGTTAGCACACTACAAGAGTGAAGAGAGGGCGAAAAGGAGGCAAAAGTCGAGGTCAAGGAGGAGTCACTCACGTTTGCTAGACGAGTACTCCACGCAAGAAGATGAAAATACTTTTGGGGAAGACGAGTAGAGCGACGATGGGAATGAAACACACAAAGACTATGCGCCACCTTTAGGAGGCCGGGAATAGAAAAATTATGTAGCAAAAGCAGTGAAGGAGGCTCGAGGATCGAGGCCTCGAGATATAGATGCAGAGGTATCGATATGCATTGTTGATTCTCCCTTTTCCGATGCCAAATTGTAAGCTAGAAAGCTGAAACGATTCTTCATTTCGGCATTCACGAAGTTTACCGGAGTATTTGATCCGGAAGACCACAGAAGGGAATACACGAAAGCAATGAAGATAGAGACCACCGATTAGAATTTGATATGCAAGTTGTTTCCTACTAACTTGTCCGGGCCAATTGCAAAATGGTTCAAAGGATTGAAATCAGGGTCAATTTTAAGCTTCAAAAAGTTGACACGACTATTCATCACTCAATACTTCTGCAATCGCAGGCAAAAGAAGAACTTCTCCACACTGTTCAGCGTCAAGCAAAAATCCAGTGATAAGTTGGAGAAGTACTTCGAGAGATTCAGGGATGAAATGGCAGCCACGAGGATGAATTCTAGAATTTTTTTGGTGGCATTACGAGAAGGGTTGCTGGAAGGAACACCTTTATTTGAGAAGCTCGTCCAAAAGGTGCTAAGGACCATGGACGACATTTTGGACCGGATAGAGGGAAAAATCCACCTTGAACGATTCAAGGGGGCACAAAAAGGCAGAGTATATGCAAACATCGACGTTAAACCAGAACCCTCGAAGGTCATGGAAGATCGAGGATCAAAACAACGATTGAAGCTCGAGGAGGATCGAAAACCAAGCCAAAAAGTTGGAGAGCAATGTTTTACCATCAACCCGTCGGCTATATTTCATAAGCATGAAAAATATGGTATATTCAAGAAACCACCATCGCAAGCCAAAGCGAGAGATCCCATGGAAAAGAAGAGGTATTGTCCATACCACCAAGAGATGGGGCACAACCTACGAAGATGCGAAGCTCTCAAACCGGCTATCTTGGAGCTTATGAGTCAAGGAAAGTTGCTACAATACAAGATGAGCAAAGCAAATGGAAGCCATAAACAGAAAGTGGTAGACGAAAACCCTCATGTTAGGAAAATATTGGTTGTGTATGGAAGTCCGTCTACACGTGAGGAAGACAAGATGAGAATTATGAGCGAAACTCGACAAGCAAAGAAGATCCAGAGAGTATGTTTCGCATAAAGGAAGGAAATGCTGGAGGAAAAAGCTAACCAAGAGCTCATGATCAGTTTTTCACCAAAGGATGGCATGGGGATTCAATTCCCCCTTTGAGACGCCCTAGTTATTTCGACACAGATAGCGAAATGCTTGGTGAGAAGGGTGATGATCATTGCTAGAAGAAATTTGGATATACTATATTTCGGAAATTTCTAGAAGCTCGGGATAGATCCGAAATTAGTTAAGAGGAGTAAGTCACCAGTAATACCCTTCGATAGTGCAGAAACATGGCCTTATGGAGAATTCACATTTCCAGTAACTACTGCCGAGAAGAAAAGAGACGTGAACTTTGTTATAATAGATATACATTCGGCCTAGAACATGATGTTAGGAAGAGATTGGTTACACCGAATGGAAGCCAAAGCATCGATGCGTTATCAAGTCCTAAAGTTTATCTCCAAGGATAAGAGGCGGGTGATTTTAGTTAGGGGAGATCAAACACTTTCAAAAAACTTGTACATAATGGAGATAAAAAAAAAAGTTCGATACAACGCCCCCTAATTCAAAGCTGAAAATTGAGGGGGACAAGTAACTGGTCAAATAGCAATTAAAGGAGGGCCTATCAGACAAAAACATGGAAGATGAAGTCGAAGAGAAAGCTACTCAAACCTTAGAAGATGTTAAAGAAGTTTCCCTCAATGAAGAGAGAAAAAAGAAAGTTCTGATAGGTGCCCTCCAAACCAAAGCGGAAGCTCGAGAGCTGGTGAGTTTCCTCACGAAGAACTAGGACGTGTTTGCATGGATGCATCAAGATATGCCAAGTATAGATCCAAAGATAGCTTGTCACGAACTCAACGCCAATCCAGATTATCCACCGTACAAGCCGAAACCAAGAAGGTTCACACTAGAACACAATCATATTATCAGCAAAGAGATTGATCGACATCTCGAAGTTGGACACATAAGGGAAGTTTGGTTCTCAACTTTGGTATCAAATGTGGTTGTGTTTAACAAGAAGAACGAAAAATGGAGAGTTTGCGTAGATCTCACCAACTTGAATAAAGTGTGTGCTAAGGATTGTTACTCGCTGCCGAAGATTTATCAGATGGTTAATGCAACCACAGGCTTCGAAATAAGGCCTCTTCTGTTATAAAGTCATGTTTATTCGGGATACAACTAGATACCATTTGTGCTAGAAGATCAACAGAAGACTACATTCGTGTCGAAAAGAGGTCTCTTCTGTTATAAAGTCATGCCATTCGGATTGAAGAACACGGGAATGACGTATTAAAGGTTGGTAAACCTATGTTCAAAGATCGCTTAGGAAAAACAGTGAAGGACTATATCGATGATATGGTGGTCAAGAGAAAGTGCAAGAGAGATCACATTAAAGACTTGAGAGGAACGTTCTAAATCCTAAGGAAATATAAGATGAGACTCATTCCTTCAAAGTGCATCTTTGAAGTACCTTTTAGGTAGAATCTGTGTTACACTATGAGCAAAAGAGGGACCGAGGCTGACCCGTGACAAGTAGAAGCTATCCTTAGTATGGAAGAACCAAGTTCAAAGAAAGAAATCTAAGTCTTAACTGGGAGGATAGCAACTTTGAGTCGATTCATCTCAAGGATGAGCGATCGGTGCAGGCTGTTTTTCAAAGTTTTGAAAGTCAAGGATTGGAACTTCTAGAGTTCAGAACAATTTGAGGCATTCAGAAGTTTGAAACAATATTTGGCCATTAAGAAGTTTCTAGTAGTCCTGAAGGATATGGAGCCACTTTGTATCTACCTTGCCATCTTTGGAGTGGCCACGAGCGTGGATTTATTTCGCGAAGAAGGAGTTCATCAATGGTCGATCTCATTCACTAGCCATTGTTTGCTTGAAGCTGAAACAAGGTACACTCCCATGGAAAATCTTATATTGGCATTGATACATGCAAAACGTAAGCTAAGGAAGTACTTTGAAGGTAGAGAGATTATAGTGTACACTGACTTCCCAATAAGAGGTATACTCACAAAACCAGACATGTCCGGGAGGATAATAAAGTAGGCGATCAAGTTGAGTGAGTTCGATATCAGTTACAAACCCCAAATCTTGGCAGATTTCTTGGTTGAATGTCATATACTGTTGGCAATTGCGAACGTCCCTTGAGAAGATCCACTATGGGAAATAAACATCGATGGGTCTTCAAACTTCGCAGGGGCTAGAGTGGGGATATTATTGAAGAGATCAGAAGGATTTGTGTTGAATTGTGCGTTAAAGTTGGACTTTAAAGATTCAAACAACGTGACCGAGTATGAAGCTTTACTTACGGAGTGCACTTCACTCGTCAGTTGAGGATAAAGAGCCTGCAGATACATTCAGACTCCCTATTGATAATAGGACAATCGAACGATGATTACGAGGCTCGTAATGACAAAATGATACGGTATCAAGCATTGGTGAGAAAAATGATCTCCAAATTTTCTCAAATATCCTAGATTAAGATCCCCAGACAGGAGAACCATGGGGCACACAAGTTGGCGAATATGGCTTCAAGCTGCCTTGAGGAAGCGTTGCTGATCAGGATCGATGTTCTCGAAAGGTCGAGCATCGATGAGCAGGTTGAACTTCGAGCCATGATGGTCGAATCAATTCTGAATGATGGGCGAGGTATGATAATTAATTTCTTGGAATTTAACATTTAGCTTGAAGATCCACATGAGGCTAGAAATTTGAGATTTAAAGCAGTGAGATATTATATGATCGGAGATGTGCTTTATAAAAGGTTATTCATGAGACCGTTTCTCAAATGCGTCGGACCAACTCAAGCTAATATCATTTTAAGAGAAATACACAAAGGAATGTGTGGGGGACATGTTAGGGGCAGGAGCCTTGCAAGGAAAGTGATGGCGCAAGGATATTTTTTGTCGTACTTGCACCGAGAGGTAGAAGCAATACACAAAGAAATGTGAAGGATGTTAATTTCACTGTCCAGTAAGTCATGTTCCAGCACACGAGTGTTCCAAGAGAGATTATTTGCAACAATGGGACACAATTTAATAGCAATGGGTTTGGGGACTTCTTTGATAGGCACGAGATACTATTGAGACTTGCTTCAAGAAGTTACCCAAGAGGAAATAGGAAGGTTGAGATAACAAGTTGAACTATATTCGATTGGATAAAGAAGAGACTTGCAACCAAGAAAGGAAGATGGCCACAGGAGTTGCCGAGCGTATTATGGGCTTACAAGACCACCCCGAGGAAACCAACGAACTAAACGCCCTATGCCCTTTCGTATAGGATGGAGGCTATCATTCCGTTGGAGATTATGATACCAATGGCAAGAACACTGGCCATTGAGCAAGGAGGGAATAAGGATTGGATAACACAAGAGTTAGATTTTGTAGACGAAAGAAGAGAAGTTGCAACAACTTATCTTGCAAACTATCAAAATTAAATTCGAAAATATTTCAATCCTCGGGTAAAGCTGAGATCTTTCGAACTTGGAGAATGGGTTCTGAAGCGAACGATAGAAAGCACAAAGGCGCACAGATCAGTGAAGTTCCAACCGATGTGGTAAGTCCTTTTTTGAGATCATTGAAGTCTATAGTAAAGGGGTGTACGTGTCAGTTAAAGGATGTGAAAACTGGGCAGCGACTTCCAAGGCCATGGAATGTGATATACTTGAAAAAGTAATATATGTACGTGAGAGCTTGGGAGGTACGTGTTTGCGGCTTTACTATTTTCTGCAAATAATGACTTACTAGTGATTAAGTATGTGTGAATTGTTGAATTTCTTATCGAGCAAGCTCCCTTGTTGGGTGAGAAATTGACTCTTCATTGTTAATTGAAATTCGATTTGTGAATAAAGTCAAACATGCGTGTTTATCTAGCCATTATTCATACATTCTATTTTGTTCGGGGATTTTTAGTTAATATGCTAAGTTGGAGGATAACAAAGTTATGATGAATGAAACAAAAGAAGCTAGATGTTATGCGTGGAACGTTAATTAGGTCCAACGTCTATAGCGAGATCTAAAAAACAAGGATTGTTAAGTCAAGTTTGAAAGCTTTAGAGCGGAACATCTGACTAAGCAAAATAGTAGCCAAGTTCAAATCTTGAGAGCGGAACCTCTAGCCCAGAAATGAATATTAGTCAAGTTCGAAAGCTTGAGAACAGAATCTCTGATTGAGAATGTATGTTGGTCAAGTTCAAAAGCTTAAAGAGCAGAACCTCTGACTGAGAATGTATGTTGGCCAAGTTCTAAAGCTTGAGAGCAGAACCTCTAGTTGGGGATGTATACAATCAAGTTCAAAAACTCGAGAGCAAATTCTCTGACTTGGAATGTATATTAGTCAAGTTTAAAAGCTAGAGAGCAGAACCTCTGACTGAGAATGTATATTAGCCAAGTTCGAAAGCTTGAGAGCAGAACCTCTGGCTGAGGATGCATACAGTCAAGTTCAAAAGTTTGTGAAGAAAACCTTTGGCTAGGAATGTATATAGTCAAGTTTGAAATCTCGAGAACAAAACCTCTAACCAAGAAAACAAATGAGTTCCAAAATTTTAAGTATGGAATACGTAATCGAGAAAGAATATACGGTCAAATTCGAAGATTGCGAGCGTAATCTCTCACATGAGAATAATAGTCAAGTTTGAAACTATATAATAAAACCTCTTCGAAGTAAAAGTGTCGAGTTTCAAACTTCAAAATCAGGGTTTCGAGTTTCGAAGTTAGAAATCAAAGTCTCGAACTTCAAAGTTTAGAAGATAAATTTCGAAGGATAAGCTTCGAAGAACAAATTATAAATGTCCAGGTAAAGTTCGCATACAGGATAAATAATCCTATCTTCGAACTTAGAGATCAGAAGAAAGAAATTATTGGGGGCATGTATGTATGAAGATATATAGAAAACTTGTAGTACACTTATGATGTTAAAGTCAGAAAACAGAAATTATTATGCCACCAAAACCTGCAGTGGACTTTTTAATTTTGGTACAATGAAAGTTCATGGAAAAGAAAACTAGAAAAGTACAAGGAAACAAAATTTATTGAAGCTTGGTGAGGAGTGAACAATCAATGATGAGTCTGGAGGCCTTGGCAGAAGGGCAGAAAGTGTGCGGGAACGCCTTTCTCGATAAGCTCAAGTCAGTAAGAGCTAACTCCAAGGCTGAAACCGTGAGCATAGGCCGCACCAACATCAACCATAAGGCCTCAGATAGTGTCCAGAAGATGATGGAAAATGTCGTCATTTCAGACCACGTCATGACGAAGGCGCATAACTGTTTCCTCCAAGTCATCAACTTTGGCCTGGCTAGTTTCAAGTTCGAGTTTGAAGTCTCGAGAATCATTGTGGATAGCTGAAAAGTGATCTCGAATGCTGGTAGGTTCAAAATGGTCTAGGCTGCGACTCCTACGGTCACAAGGAGACGAAGGGCTATGCCAGCGACGCCTGGACTTACTAAGGTCACAACGATAACGAGGGGAGAGCATCTCCTCAAGACGATTAACTCTTCTCTCCAGGGTCATGCCCTCAGTACTAGGGCTACGAGAACCTATTTAGGCAAAGGGAGACATCGATTCATCATATTGTGAACGTGACCTACAAGATAACGAGTATGAGTAAGTAATGTCATACTTCATGTAAATACATATAACATGTAAAGATTTATTAGCAAATGCTAACGAGCGGAGGGCTCGAGCAAAGATAAAACAAGAGGCATGTTGGAAATCTCTTTTCCTTTCCCTTGGCAAGGTGGTGGGATGCTTTCTGAGTGAGCTGAAGTGGTGAAACTAAACTTGAGATTGTTAGAGGGAGGAGCCATCGCTAACCTATCCCACAAAGCTATCGAGGTAAGTGTGGAGAAATGTTAGTGTGGCTTGGTTTTTATAAAAGATTCTTGAAGCGGATTGCGTTGAACCCTAGAGAGGTTTAAACGTTTGAATTCTTGAGTTTGTTTGTGGATAAAGTTTGAGTCCAAGTGAGATTCCAGTCGGTTGAAAAACGTTTAGGGTGAAAAAATTTCTACTAAGTGTGAAATTTTGACTTGACATAGGATAGGGTTTAAGTTGTAGGAGGATTCCTCTGTTATGGATTCCTTTTAGAGTTAACTAAAGATCAGCCTAGTTGGAGGCAAGCTTGTGTTAAAATTTAATTAACGCAAGAAAAGATGGGAGAAATAAGCAGGTTTCGAACTAGCAACTTTAATGTTCAAGTACGAGAATGAAACTTAAAATTGTTTAGAGTATATAGCCGGTAGACAAATATAAAAAGACAAACAACTAAGGGCCAGAAGGTGTTTTGGGGAGCTTGGAGATGGTATCATCAGTAGTCGAGGATGGAGCGATGGTTGGGTTCGAAGCTGGAATTGGAATAATGGCCAAACTCGAGGAGGCATCTTGAACTTCCAAGTTTGAAGCTTTAACTGGTGCTGCCGTTGATGGACCTACAGGGGTAATTGGGAGTATCTCAGCTTCCAGAACGGCCTTGGAATTGCTCGTGCTAGATTTGGTGTCGTCTGGGAGAAAGCTGGCTAGAGGAGTGTACTTGTACTTGCATGCAAACTTGTCATCGATCACGTCGGGACTAGCGAAGAGGCGATCCTCGGGAGCGGGAGCAGTAAGGGCCTAATTCCAGCAAAGTCTGAAATACTGAGCAGAAACATATTGGATTATGCATTGGCCAGCAGTGAACTCGTTCTCCCTAGCTGAACTGCATCATCAAGCTAAGCTTCGAGTACTATTGATGAGATTTATCCCCTCGACCTTTTGACTATTGATTAGTCTAAGACTAAGTAAATTTCTCTTACCCGCTAGTGTACGGGGTCAAGTTATAGTATTTGTAAGGAAGTCGAGTGTCGAACCCACGAGAATTGACCACTTAAACTCCTTAGCTTGACTCGATTATGCCCTTGAAATCACGGATTAACTAGACATTAAACTCGACACTAAAGCTAAAGTAAAATGTGGAAATGTATCTTATTGTTGGAGAAAAATAGACCCTTTACACTTCTTGAAAATTAATAACTAACTCAAAAATATAAAGTATTTCCCTACCAGCCAGTATACGGGGCAAGTTATAGTATTTATAGGAAGTTGAGTGTCAAACCCACGAGGATTAGCCACTATAACTCCCTAGCTCTTATGATTAACGCTTAGACTATGAACACAACTAGACACAAACTTGACACTAAATAAAAAGTGAAATGCGGATGTGTGTATCTCACCCTACCAAATCCTTTGGAGACTTCGCATTGTGAGGGGTGATTGAATTACGATTAGTGGTTATACAAGTTTGATTGGTTGATTTATTACACTACAATGCGCAAACAAAAATAGCAAATAAATTCAATATAAGGAAAGATGGTCGACTAGGAAAATCCCCACTAACCATATGATGCATCAAACATTGTCCCAGTTTATGTATTATATTAAAGTCCGTTCACATGAGTTAATGTCCAAATCGTGACCTTTTGGGTCACGTTTGTTTGTGAACCCAAGTTTCTAGGTTATTCCGAACTCTAGATGACTTGAACCCAACATGAAGTATTTAGTGAACCGGAACCAAGACCCCAAGCCATTTTGGGCTTGCATCTCGATCATATGTCACGTTGTGAAGTCAACAAGAATATCGTGTGATATATGTGGAAGGTTTCCCTTCTCGAATCTCTATTAGAGAATCTGAGAGAAAGTCTATATGATTCTCCCAACTCGCACCTATTGGGTTACGAGTCAAGATAATCTACTAATGGCCACAAAAACCTTTTCGATTTAATGTGTGCTTGACTAGAGTCCCTCAAGTTTATTGAGACTTAAAGAAGCTTTAGTCCATGCTAGGTGCTAAGGCAACCAAGTCTCAAGGTAAACCTCTTAGAAAATACCCTAATCATGTTTGCATGTTCATCTAGCCTTAAGTGAGTAGCTAATTCAATTAAGGACCATTTTTAGTCTCTTTACACATACATTAACTTAGCTAGGATCAACACATACATAAGTGAACTAGACATGAAGCTCAAGCACAATAAACATCCACAATCACCCAATTACTCATTCACATAACACAATCACACAACATACACTAAAACCAAAAATCATACATAATCCAAGACATCATTTTTTCATCACACGGCTAGGGTTCTAACCCTAGCCTCCCAAATAAAACTACTCACTACACATAACTAAATACAAGAGTTGATACATGCTTAAAGTAGGAAGAGAGTAGAAATAACGAAGGGTCCTCTAGCCAAAGATTCACCAAGTGACTCCAATTTTTCTAGCTCCACTTCTTCTCTTCAACAAGTACCAACTTCAAGAAGAGGTAAGGTAAACCCTTAGGATTCCAAGAAGCAAGGGGAAAAGGGATTACTTCACACTCCTTTGAACTCTAAAAGCTAAGCCAAATCCTAGGAGGTGAGGATGAGAAGAGGAATACCCAAACTAAGCCAAAGTGGTGGTCATATAGTGGTGAGGTTCGACTTTACCCAAGAGAGGGAAGATCTAAATCTTTAGTGGTGGTACTTATAGAGGTATTTTGGCCTAGAAAGGGAGGAGGAGAGGTATATGAGAGTACTAGAGGGTTGGTATATGGATAAGGGGTCGAGAGAGAGTGTAAAACTATGAAAAATCTGAAAAATGAGGTGAGTTGTGTGAGTGAGGAGAGGGGAGCTCGAATTTAGCTGAGTTGGGAGGCTCCATTTTGATCCTAGAATGATAATAAAAAAAGAGGTGGAAAATCTAAGAGTTACGTTTGAATTAGGGAGACCATGATCCACTATTTTAAGCTTTGGAACGCTAAGCTTCAAATTAGTGACATCATGTGGTCCAACTTCTTCTCTTTCTCTCCAAATTAGATTGGTGAGCATAAATGAGCTGAATGATCCTTCGTTGGGCTGGACTCCATGTGATTGGGCCGGCCGGCTGTTGAAAGGACCCAACCCCGATTTAGTTTCCTAAACCGGAATCGAACCCCTTCTGAAAACAAGAACTTGCAAAAACCATAGAAATTTCGGCAGAGTTTCACTATAACGTGGAATTACCATTAACCTGCACCCGAAAAACACACTTCATCCTATGCCACAAAAGCCAAACCATGGGCACCAATCCCATCCGGATTTCTCAATATCATAACAATAATGTAAAATAATAAACAAAACTGTACTTTACAAAAATTCGGGAAAAATCATATGAAAGAATAACATTAGAGTAATCAGAGCTACCTCTAGTGTGCATATATATATATATATATATATATATATATATATATATACACACACAACAGTAGGCTAAATAAGAAACCTATTGGAAAAGAAAGGTAGCTCGAACACTAAGCCTCCGACTGCGACGTGTGACACCAGAATTCGAACTGCAAACTGGGCACGCAAACCTATTGTGGTACCTACATAAATGTTCGCCTAGTCCTAGATAGTCCAGATCTTTCAATTTCCTTACAGTTCAGAAGCTAATTAGTTCATGCTTCAGAAGCTCGTGCATCCTATCATGTTTGAAGGTATACCTTGGGTGTTTAGGGGTACTACAATCTTTGAGACCAAATGGTTCTTCTTTGCCATCCAACTCTGCTACGATATTCTCTGTCAACATCATCTCTAGTTATATCATTTTGACTTGCAATTCTAGGAATGATTACAAGTCCACTAGCGAGACGATCTTAGGTGCACTATCTAAAGCCAGTTTGCCTTCATTGATCCACTTTTGGATCTGGTCCTTGAGCTTAACATAGTCTTCGGTTGAATGATTCTACATACCATGAAATTTACAACACTTCTTCCCTTTAAGTTGTTCAACACTAGGGATAGGGCCGAAGTCTGTTTTCACCACTCATTGGTTAATAAGCTCCTCCAGAATTTCATGAGCCATATTGGAGTTGTAGGTATATGTCTCAAACTCTGGCATTGTAAAAACTACCGTTGAGAGCTTCAATGGTCCCTTGCTTTGCTGTAACTTCTGAGGCTTAAGCATTACCTTGGAAGTAAGCTCTACGGCGTGAACCTGTATTCTTCTGAATTTGATCCCCTTTCTTCAGGATCTTCAATATAAGCCACATTTCTTGGCTTGTTTCTCTCATATGTGGACCTCAGCACATACATTCCCTTCAAGGAATTATGCATATTATCCTACTCCTGCATGGTACTATGGGCTTTGGTTTCTGCCGTAATGAGCTCATTCAGGGTGATATGTTTATGATTGAAGAATAAACTATGGTATGGATCCTCCAGTCCATTGATTTCCTTCTCAACGACTGCGTCTTTCCCTAGAGGTGTTCTGCATAGATTATACTTTGATCTAAATCGATGGAGGAAAGCTACTGGACTTTCTGATGGTGCTCGGATCATGGCCACTAGATTGCTAATGCTTGTCTCTGGACTTATCGTTCCAAAGTGGTCGATGAACAGAGCTTCCATCACTGGCCAATCTGTTATGGACCTCTTCTCCAAACCTATGTACCAGACGAGTGCTGATCCGAACAAACATGAACCGAAAACTTGTAGTTTAAGTTCTGGATCATCAGCAAAAGGTCCAAGTTGTAAAGTGAAATAGGCCAACTATATTGCCGCGTTTGCATCATCGTCGTCTGTGAAAGTTTGGAAGTTGATCAGCTTATAGTTCCTTGGCCACTACCAAGCGTTGGTGACTCCTTTCTGCACAGGCGGGTAAGGAGTTTCATGTGGCTCATGTGCCCTAGCGATGTGTATATCGCATTTTTCCATGAACCCCTTGAACCGCTCCTCCCAGGTGGCTGAGAAATTTTCAGCTTGCCTCATCTTCCTCGTGAGCTCGGAGATAGTCTTGGTCAAATGCCCAATGTCCTTATTAGTTCTCTTGTAAAAAGCTGCTACCCCATTTGCCTGTTACGCCTGAGCAAGATCTATGGCTTGCAAAAGGTCTTCACGCAACCTGTCTTGCCCCTCTATGAGAGTTGCAAGTTGTGCCTTCTAAGTCACCTGTTCTTCTAGACCTTTATTGAACTCAGCCCTTAAAGCAACCACTTCGATTGTTGCCGTATCTGTCTTCTCGCCAAAGGGGGCGAGCAACTCTGCTTGCTCTTCAATCTTTCGCTCAATGGAAATGAAATATTTCCCAAACTGCTCATCATGCCTAGCAGCATATGGTTTGTAAGCTTCATACGCTAGTTTGTTGAGCTCTTGTTCAGTCAAGAAGTTGAAGTCCATGGTTGAACAATATGTGACTCCAAAGATGAATTTTACCACGTTCGCAAAGAGAGAGCGACACTCGGTAGATGTATGTTCCCGGTAATCCGGTTGAGGGTGTTTACGACACTGAGGGTATCCCCTTTTGTAAAGGTTCCCAATTATTGCTTAAAGACACGAAAAACCTAGTCCCACTGGGCGTGCCAAAATATTTGGCACCAAAATCTCCCTAGGTCTTTAGAGGCTTTCAAATTGTCTCTTTTCTCGATCACGTGTTTGTGTATGCTTGGTGTGCCACCGTCGTTGGACAGAACGTTGAACGTAGCTTGCCGCTGCCTGACTTCTAAGAAGCGTCTGGGATGGGGAGAGCACCATCCCTGCAGGATGGATCCTTCTCGCCTAAGTTACTTAGGATTTTATGGTTTTCGTGTCTCTCGCATAGCCACGAAGATCGATACCTCACAACTCCTTCGGTGTGAAGCAGAGCATTCTCCTCGACAGAGTGTTGAGAACACAGGGTGTTGCATCCGTAAATTGCAAGATACTCACGCTTTTTCGGGTGATGATCTCTTGATTACTGGTTGCAGGGATTTCTCAAGATGAGAAAATAGTTTGCCGAGAGCAAAATATGTATGTGATCGTGAATCCTTTCTCTTTCGTTAACCTCCTCTATTTATAGGAAGCAATTACTTGTTAATGTATATCTAAAACTCTTAATAATTAGACTCACTAAGCAACTCTAAGTATTCGAAATCTTACTTCCTAGGTTTTATAATCAAAGTCTAAGACCTTGATGTTAAACTCGCCGGAGAATCCTCTCCTCACAAGGAAATGTAGCAATTGATTTAACATGGGCCGTATGTACCAGTCTCCTAACTTACCCTAATCCAACCCAAACGTTATAGACTATCCTTCCAGGCCGCCTAATCCAAGCCTAACAACAAGATATTTTATCTTGAGTCCAAACACTGAGTACTATCAATTTGTTCAAGAAACTAAATTTGTAGCTGTTCACAGTGAACTAAGTTCATCCCATACGTATCCCGGCCGTCCAATGATAAATAGCAACCAAACCAATAATTATTATAGGATATTACACCTAAGGTCACTTAGAGGCCTTAGGTTACACATAAGGTCATTTAATCTTTTTTGTACAAATCAGGTCATATTTTAATTTTCTAGTTTTTATACTTTCCAAATTTACCCCTCTCTCATAAACAACCCATATAACAATTTGTTTTACTTTCAAATTGAAAGAGAGAGGCTGGGTGATCCGCATGGAGGAGAGAGAGAGAGAGAGAGAGAGAGAGAGAGAGAGAGAGAGAGAGAGAGAGAGAGAGAGATAGAGGGAGGGAGGGAGAGCCGCACAAGCTCAGATTCCGGTGAGAGGTGGACGTAGTCAACGATTAGAGGAAGATTCCGGCGAGAAACATCTTCAAGTTCGAAGAAAATTCCGGCGAATCGAAGGATTCCGGTGATAAAAGCTTGGGTAAGGTTTCCATTCTGTTCACTTATAGATATTTTGTGCTTTGTTTTGTTTGATTGATGCTTTTGATTGATGTGTTGTTTAATTTGATTCCGGTGATGAACCGATTTCGAATTTCGGTTTTTCGATTTTGATTCTTCTACTTTAGATTATGTATGGAAAATTGTAGTGATATTATTTTATGTATTTGTGTGTGATTGATGTGGCTAATTTGTGTGTTTTGATATTTCGTATAAATTATGAGAAAGTTACAGATTGTTAGTACTACCTCTGTTGAGTGAGTACACTACTCCATCCCATTGAGCACACTAGTTATCTGTTATGTGTGTTCTGTGTGTGTTCTGACTTGATAATACTACCTCTGTTGAGTGAGCACACTACTGCATCCCATTGAGCACACTAGTTATCTGTTCTGTGTGTGTTCTGACTTGATAGTACTACCTCTTTTGAGTGAGTACACTACTGTATCTCATTGAACACACGAATCAGCTGTTCTATATGTGTTTTGACTTGATTATACTACCTCTGTTGATTGAATACACTACTTCATCCCATTGAACACACTAGTCAGCTGTTCTATGTGTTCTGTGTATCCCATTGAGTGAATACACTACTGATGTCTATTAAGGATACTACTTCTGTTTTGTAAGCATTTTTTGTTTGATTTGCAGATTGGTCGCCATGGATTTGGATTTGTATCCGAAGTGCACCTACAACAACCATACAATCATGTTCGACAAGTCCTAGTAGAGTAGTACTGTCCAAAAACTAGAGTAGTACATTCTGAAAACTATAGTAGTACTTTCAACAAATTGTTGTAATTAGAATGCATCAAGTCTCAGTAGAGTAGTACTGTCCAAAAACTAGAGTAGTACATTCTGAAAACTACAATAATACTTTCAATAAACTGTTGCAGTGTTTTCTATGGGATAGCATAGAAAACATACAATATGATTCTTCATTGTACAATATATACTACATTAACGTAATTTTTACTTATGCAATTGGTTTAACATACTAATTCGAGTTTGTTGTTCTTCGATTTTGCCATTTTGGGTTGGTCAATTATGTGTTTTTGTATGTGACAACGCTTTGTGTGTAAAACCAATTACATTAGTACTATCCAACAACCATAGTAGTACACTCATTATACAACAAACTACTCACAGTCACATTACAAACTACTACAGAACACACTACAAACTACTCACGGTCACACTACAAACTACTAAAAGACAACACTAAAACAGAAAGTACTACTTCACAAAAATTTAGTGTATTACTAACACTACATATTACTCACAGAACACACTACAAACTACTCACAATCACACTACAAACTACTCACAGAACACACTACAACAAAAAATACTACTTCCCAAATGTGCCAGTGTATTACTACCACTATTGTTGTATCCATTAAGTAGGACCAATATCCAGGGTACAATGCAAGTACTATTGTTTAGTAACATCAGACGCTAATAGAAAAGAAAGTATTACATCAGACCTAACACAACACATAATCACTACTTGGACTTTGCTTTCCTTCTTCTTGTAACTCGGTAATCAAAAAGTGGCTCCTTTGTCGTAGTGTTCCTCTTTTTGTTCTTGTGTGAATCATCAAATGTCATTAAGCCTTGTGCAAACAACCATATGAAACTTCGAAATGGTATTTTCTACAGAATCCTCACTGTCTTTGGAGGCAATTTTTTGTGAAGGTCACTCATGACTTTGCAAAAGCCTCTTAATGTCGATCTTATTTGGACTTTTGGTTTCTTAGGGTCTTCCATTTGTGCCATTTCTGCAAAACAATGTAATAGACCATCAAATAAATTTTGTATACTACTTATATCAATTCTACATACTACTAGAAAATATACTACATACTACTCACATAACACACTTCAAACTACTCACAACTGGTCTACATACTCCTCACAGACAACAGTACAAACTAGTACAGAGCACACTACATACTAATTAGGACAACACTACAAATTACTCACATGTCTACATACTACTCACAGACAGCAGTACAAACTAGTATAGAGCACACTACATATTATTCAGGACAACACTACAAACTACTCACAACAGGTCTACATACTACTCATAGACAGCAGTACAAATTAGTACAGAGCACACTACAAACTACTCACGACAACACTACAAACTACTCACAACAGGTCTACATACTACTCACAGACAGCAGTACAAACTAGTACAGAGCACACTGCAGACTAACATAAACACTACCCCAAACTATTGTAGATACTGCTGCATAAAAACTAAAGAATATCAATTTGTACATACTACTACAGACTAACATAAGTACTATCACAGACTATTATAGACACTACTACGTACGTAATGTACGAAACACAAGAAAACAATAATGTTGGACAACTCAATTTAAAGAACCATTTTCGATACACTATCATAGACAACACATGATCCAGCTATAAGCCCACTGCTCCTAAATTAATTCTACATGCAAAAGCTTATAAATATATTCAATTTCCAGGTTGTCACAAACTACTAAGCCTTAATCTAATCATCTAGGATCTCAAAAATTCTAACATATCACAAGACAGAAGATGATGCATGCAAATCCCAATCAAATGAAAACGCGAATCATAGTTGAAAATACCTAAACATATCTGAAGATGATGTTGTTGATGGGAATGAAGATGAGCTTGACAAAGAATCCAACGAATCCCATCATGACAAACCCGATCGCGGTACAAACCGTAGAGTAGAGAGAAGGAGAGAGAAGCCCGAGCTGCGATTGAGGAGGACGATTGACGGAGACGGCGGAGTTGTGATTTTGGGATGGAGAGAGAAGGACGATGAAGGGAGACGGCGATGAAGAGAGATGGACGATGGAGAGAGACGACGCGATTTGATTTTGGGATGGAGTTGCTAAGGCATGATTTGATTTTGAGAATTTGGATTTGATTTTGGTCTGAAATCAGAGAGAGAGAGAGAGAGCAAGTTCATATAAATGGTATTAAACGTAAATAAACTGAATGTAAGGGTTTTTTGTTAAATTAGGTGACCTTATTTGAGTTAAAAATATCAGATAACCTTATACATAAGTAATCTTATGTAAGTGACCTTATTTAAAATTTATCATAATTATTATTTATTTTATCTCTAATTTTGATTGGACCTGTCATAAAAAAAAGAATTAATAATCCGGCCCATTTACAAAGCTCAGAAGATTATCCGATTCAACAAAGCCCAAGCCCAACAAGATATAAGGTTCCCTAATCCACTCCCTTTGGTCTCTCCTCACTTTATAAAGAGCGACTCTTTTCCCAAACAGTGCTAAGCACAAAACAGAGAAGAAAGAGCGCCGCCGCCGCAGCTACAATGGTGAAGTTTCTGAAGCCAAACAAGGCCGTAATCCTCCTCCAAGGCCGCTACGCCGGCCGCAAGGGCGTCATCGTCAAAGCCTTCGACGACGGAACCCGTGACCGTTCCTACGGCCACTGCCTCGTCGCCGGAATCAAAAGGTACCCGAGCAAAGTCATCCGCAAAGACTCGGCCAAGAAGACGGCCAAGAAGTCGAGAGTCAAGCCCTTCGTCAAGCTCGTCAACTACCAGCATCTGATGCCCACGCGCTACACCCTCGATGTGGATCTGAAAGAGGTCGTCACACCTGATGTACTCACAAGCAAGGACAAGAAGGTCACTGCGCTCAAGGAGACCAAGAAGAGGTTCGAGGAGAGGTTCAAGACTGGAAAGAACAGGTGGTTCTTCACTAAGCTCAGGTTCTAAGGTTTCTCAGCCATAAAAACGACAAGTCGTTTCTATTTTTGTGAGACTCTTAATCAGTGTTTAGTTTTGATTTAGCTTTGTTAAAAAGTACTCTATTTGAGCAGATCTGGTTTTGTTTAATTTCAATGCGGTTTAAGATTTTGACCATTTGCTTCTATTTATGATATGTGGTTGCTTATTGCTGGATTTACTTATGAGTTGGAAGGGTTTAAGAGTTCTGTCTTGATGTACTTATGCGTTGTTTTATGAAATGGCTAGGGTTTTGGGTTTTAGGTAATTTGAGGATGAGTGAGCTTTGTCTGTGATTTAGGACTTCTAGGAAACTACATACCTATCTGTCTGCTTTGTGAGAGTGAGCTTTGCCTGTGATTTAAGACTGCTTAGGACACTGCATACCTATCTCCTGGTTTTGTGAATCCGAATGGTCATGGTATCTGTTTATGCAACTACTTATGTGGAGAACACGTCTAGATGGTTCAGTTAGATTGACTGCATTGTTCGATATGATTGTGATGCTATGTTGGAAATGTTTTAAGTGTTTTGTTATAATTTGGGTTATTTGGTTTTGGTAAGAGATTATTTGTTTTGTTTCTCAATGAGTGAACTGTGCATAGCAGATGAGGATTGAGGAGTGTTGTATCTCATCTGGATATTTATTGGCATTGGTGTTCCATCTGTATAGGTTCTTGCTAAGTTTTCTGTCTCATTTTACTTTCATTGTTTCACATCCAAGAGCATAGCTAATTTGAGTTGAACTGTTGTCCGACTTGTGAGAGGTGTATCATTGGTGTATGGGATTATAATCTCCTCTTCAAATTCCTGCTTAGTCATAGATGAGATCTGTCTGTTGACCCAACTGGATGGATTGTCATATGTTTTTTACGTGGTACATGTTAGTTACTCTCTTGTTTCCTTCATTTGTTTCATAAGACCAAAATGATTTCACCAATACTATTCGAAGTCTACCCAGAATCCTATTTAGCAAGTGCCTGAAGATTTACACTGTTTTTGCCTGTGATAAATTTGATATGAAGTGAAGAGTAGTGAGTTCCATCATAGGGAATTCTCAGTGAATGGTATTTGGATCTGATTTCTTGATTTGAATTATCTCTTGAGTGTTGTTGTCATACCTTGAACTTCAAATCTGATTTGAGAAAGTAACAGTAATTTTTCTGTCAATCTGATTTTCATCAAGGTTTCTATCAAGCGTTTTTGTTGTGGGGTATGTATGTTTGTACCACATTACCACCTCTCTAGGATTTATAGAGGCCTTGGCTTTTCGAGACATTTGAATTTGATTGCTTGAGACTCATTCAAGCAATCAAGCTGTTCATGGCTGTACCAGATATCACCTCCTACAGAACTGATGTAGCACTGGCCTTTTGAGACATTTGAATCTGATTGCTTGACAATCATTCAAGCAATCAAGCTATGAATTGTTGATGATGATATCCTCGCCCATCTTCCTCTCTTCTTGAAGTTTCCAGATTCTTCGACACGTTGAGGCTGTAAAACTTTGCAGCACACCAGGTTGTTGTTAGTTTTCCACTAAAAAGGCCATAGTTTTGGATGGGTCGGGGACTATTCCCAGTCCCATTAGGAGTCCACAATAAGAGAATTGTTGTGCCAACTGCCGAGTATCATTTGCTCGATGACAGCTATAACTTGTGCTGTACTTTTTGGAGAAAATGAGACGAACGTTTAACGATGTCTGTTAGGTCCGGTGTAACAAAATACATAGACTGACTTGTTCAAATGCAGAATAGGAATCAATTCTAAGCTTCAAGTGACGAACTGACCGGCCCTTGCCTTGTGTAGACTCGACTAATCGTTTTGCAACTTCTAGCAGGTTCTGCTGGATAAGCTAGATCAAAGACTCGCTTGTTAGATAAATAATAACACGGCGAACAAAAGAAAAAAGTAAGTAATGATTGTGAAAGAAGAAAAAGAGCTTGAATTATTGGTGGTAGAATCAATGTTCTATGTAGACCAAGAATGCTTCGGATCTTTGTTTGCATAAAAATGACATGCCGTATTATGCAACAAGAGAATATCTTACCCCAGACAGAACCAAGAAAAAGAAACAAGTACAACCGTAGTATGCTGTGTGCAGAAGAGAATCATAAAACAACTATCTATTTTAACCTTATCAAAGTGTATAATAGTCGGTAGTAATTGTTTGGGCCTAAATAAAATATTTACTTTGAGCTTGGATGGCTGAGGTCTATCGAAGCCCGTTATGGTTAATTGTTCCTATCGAGGAAATATGAGGTCTAGCGAGATTCGTATCGAGCTTCGCTGGGAACAGACTTAGAGTTCTATTAGGACTGTGTCTTATCGAGCTGGTTTCACGCGGCTCAGTTTCTATCATAACTAGTTGATATTTGCAGGACTCTTAGAAGAGTTATGATGGAATTAGAATACTTATGAGTGGTATGACACGATGCTGGTATGGAGATTCAGACAAAGTTACAAGAGCAAAGGAGTTAGAAACAGAATCAATGACTGATAAGTAAGCAAGTATATAAGGAACGCGAGGATCTTATGAAAAGCACGACTACGAACAATCAATCAAACAGCCTTGCTATACGCAAACAAACATAGACGGTTATCTCGTCCTCGAGATTTCTATCTGTCTTGCAACCAGAAGGTCTGAGTGCTGTTCACCTATAGAGTGAAGGTATTTACGACTCCAAGGAAGCAATTGCAACCTGAAGGTTGAAGAGCGGCTCACTTGTATGTTGAGAGCTTGAATACTCAAGGGAAGCTAGTGTTCTCCGCACTTGGTCAAGAGATTGTTCTGCTCTACACGAGAGACGTGGGAGTATCGATTTCAAGATTTGTCAAAGAGATACACATATCGAAGTCCTAGGTTTCTAGGCAAAAAGGACCTATTCGAGCAGGGTTGGTGCTCTCCCTGTTCTAATCGCTTACATAAGAAGTTAGGCGGCTGTAACTAGTCCATATTCCGTTGAAGAACGGTGGCACGCCAGCGTCGAAGCACATACAGGATAGACCGGTACACGCGGTTGAAACATCCGATATCAAAAGAGACTGCTTCGCAGAGAAAGTCTCTTCCGGGAGATATTTCTGCATCGAACATTTTGGCACGCCCAGTGGGACATAGAAATTACTTTGTCCAATTCTCGTGTCTCTAAACAAGATACCACTGTTGTGTCAAAATCGAACATTTTGGCACGCCCAGTGGGACTGTCAATACTTCTTTGCGTTTCTAAGCGACAATTGGAGACCCTTATCGAAGGGTTTACCCTCAGTGTCGTAAACATCCACAACCGGTATACCGTGAACACACTGCTAACCAGTGTCGTTCATTGAGTAATCAAGCGGTTAAAGTTATCTTCGCTAGCGACTTCAACGCCATGGAGTTCGAAACTCTAAGTGAAACGGAGATAAAGGCACTCACGTATAACGAATACGTGGCCTACGCAGCGAAACGGGACTTACACCACGCTAGTGGTTTTCGATCATTCGAAGACAGACTTGAGCAACATAATGATCATCTTGCTGCTCAGACCGACTCCTTAAAGGAGATAGCGAGTACTATGCGGTCTATGCGACTAGAGTTGAATCAAGAACAAGAGGATAAAGAATCCATAAACGCTCAGGTAACTAGTTTGGCAGAAGGTCAAGAACGCCTACGGGCGGATGTCCAAAGCCTTTTAGACAAAGGATTGGAAGAATACCGCCGGTCAGCGGCAGCTATCACTCAAAGAGTCGATAGGGATCTGGGTTCTCTAACCAAAACCGTATCGGACTTGGCTAGGAAAACCAGACGATCAGAGGATTTTGCTTTCAAGTGGGAGGCACGTATAAATAAACTCATGGATGATTATCAAGTAAGAATAACCAAGATGCATGAGACTTACGAAGCACCGTTTCCCCTAAGCAAAGACGATCCTAATGAATGGCATTGGCCAAAGTTCTATAAACACCAAACCTTCCAGACATTTTCTGGTGACGATGATGCTAATGCGGCAACACATCTGGCTTACTTCACCTTGCAGTTAGGCCAGTTTGCCGAGGACAATGGACTCAAACTAAGGGTCTTCGGTTCATCGTTATCAGGATCATCCCTCGAATGGTACACTGGCATCGAGAAGGGCTCGATCAGTACGTGGAAGGAGATGGAGGCCTTGTTTATAGACCACTTCGGAACGGAACGGCCAGAAACCACCGTGGGAAAGTTGGCTTCTCTTAGCCAATCGGTGACCGAGAGTCCGGTCACTTTCCTACACCGTTTCCGTTCAGAGTATAACCTCTGTAAGACCCCTCTAAGCAAGGAAGAGGTGGTAGAGGTGGCCAAGAATGGGCTGGAGGATACTTATCACCAGCTATTCTTAAATAGCAAGTATTTCTCTCTAAATGAATTCATCGCTGCGGTGACCAGAGCATACAGCAACATGCAGGAGAGAGATAACAGAAAGAACGCGTCCAAAGGGACGTATAGCAATAGAACTTATGACAGGTTAAAGCCAAAAACTGTGGCTTATGTTGAACAGATTGATGACCAGGAAACAGATTCTGAAGACGACCATATAGGGGCTGTGGATTTAATGTCAAGTAAAGTGCTGAAACCCCGAAAGCTTCAGAAGAATAGAGGTCCCGTCAAGCTCTCGACAGTAGCTTTTACTAAGCCAGAGTTTGAGAAGTACACTTATGACGCCAACATGGCTCATGAGATTTTGGACGAGCTGTACGGTCTACGGGTTGTCAAAGCAGACTTCGGGCCGCTTCCCACGGCTGAGCAGTTAAAGGGTAAAAAATACTGCAAGTTCCATGGAGCATGGAACCATCTTACCAAGGACTGTATCAAGCTGAAGGACCAAATCCAGAAGTGGATCAATGAAGGAAAGCTGGAGTTGGAGGGTTCGTCCAAAACAGCAGCATTGGTGGACTCTGAGCCATTCCCTGCTCAACAGGTGAACATGGTGGACGTAAGTCGGCCAGCACCTAGTAGAATCCTTGAAAACAAAGAGGCTTGGAATCAACCAGCCTATTTAACCTATTCATTCAAGACGGACATGGTGGATGAATATTTGGATAGGTTAAAGGATATGGGGGTGATTTTCTTCTACCCTGTCTATAAGCTTAGACATCTACGGTATGAAGGGCCAGCCCAACATTTTTGTAGATTCCACAATCACTTTGGCCATCGAACATCGATGTGTTCAACCCTGAGAGACAAGATCCAGGGCTTGATCAACTGGCAAGTGATTATAATCACTGAAGACGGAGAGATGGATTTTCATCCTGAATATCCTCGTAGAATGCCATCTCCTCCGATCACAGAGTCTCCCGTCAGCGGTACTTCTTCGGAATGTAGTCAAGGTACACCAAGTCAAGAGAAGAAGAAGTCCAAGCGAAGGACCAGGCGAAACATAGCCTTTGCCCGACCCAAGCGGACACGCGTCACATACGACGCATCCTGGCGGGAAGAAATATTTGAAAAGCTATGCCAAGATGGAATAGCAGTGGTGCCTGACAATTGGGGATCACCAGACCCACATCCAGATGATGTCAGGGGTCTCCCTTATTGTCAATATCACCACAAGTGGGGAAGTCACGGGACAGCTGTCTGTAGAGATCTGAAATATAAGATTCAGCAGTTGATCGATGACGGAGTAATAGCGATCGAGCAAAAGCCTTCGCTCAACTTAACAACTCCAATCCCCATGATTGTTGGCATGTTGGACGTAACAGGTACTAAAACCAACAAAAGAAAACAATTCAACGACCAACCAACAGCTGGCGAGAGTCTACCTCGTACATCAAAGGATAAAGGAAAAGAGAAGGCGGACCCTAAAGCAGACTCGCCAATATCCCTTTGTGCACACTGTAAGTTGAGGAGTGGGTTGAAGATCTCCTTTGAAGAGCTGGCTCAGACAGCCAAAACCTTCCCGGAATTATTTTCCAATAAAGATCCTCAGTCCCCACCATCGAAACAAAGGGATACTCCTGCTCCCAAGCGACCAAGAGCAACCAAACAAGCCAGTGTGGTTAAAACACCTGAATCTAAGGTTGCTGAAACGCTCACCAAACCGTACGTTCCTCCAGCTTCAAGGAACATCACAAAGGAGGATGTATGGTATATAAGGGAGAAGGGAAAGACAGTCGAGGTGACTCCAAGTAAGAGGAGGAACCTACAGCGACGCTTTGGTAGGGCCAAGAGAGCATTGGATGCTTACGAGGCTGGCCTTATCAAAGAAGAAGACCTGGAGTTTCCTCCAGAAGTGCTGCAGAGGCGGTTGAACACCCTTGCAGCAAATCCATTAGTGGTGTTTGGGAAGAAATCTCACGAGCCCAAAGTGAGAGCCCAAAGACCAGGGGTTTTCGAGAGAAACCCAGAATTAGCAAACAAAGGAAAAGAATTTGAACCTACTCTAAAGGTTCACCGGGTAGTTCAGAATCAATTACCAGTAAGGAGGCGCCTTACTTTTGAAGAAGACACGGTGAAACAAGTAGGGTTGAAGACACCTCCCAAGGGAGCAGAGGGGCCACCACAACAAAGTATTCCAAGCAAGCCACCAGTCCTGCAATGGAGGCCAAGGCCTTTAGTGGTAGAAGAACAAGCGAAGGCCAAGAAATTAGCCCCAGCTCCCAAGGAAACAGCTACACCACCGACACCACCGCCAGCTATCGATCATATTCCTGAGGATATTATACAGCAAGTTGCTCATCTCGAACTGACTACATTGTCTATCGAGGAAGGACAGCCATCGACCAAAGGTGATAATGACAACGAAGACGAGGAGTTGGTGGATTACAGTGAGGATGAGGTCGATGAAGAACACGATTGCATCAAGGAGGACACTGCAGCCATTAACATGGTGTACGTCCTATCCTCCAAATATGCTTTGCCCTCACCAGCAACAAGAGACGAATCCAGGAACATCAGTAGTGTGATGCTACAAGATGAAGAACTAGAGGTGCCGGACAGTTCCACACTCGATGGCACACCGGAACTGGATTCACCAGACACAAGAGGACAAATGATGTTCTCCAAGCCCACCATTGACATGGCCATGCACATGCGACCACTATATGTCACAGGACAAGTCCAAGGAGTCCAATTGAATAAACTTTTGGTGGACTCAGGGGCAGCGGTGAACATCATCACCTTTAAGGCACTGGCCCTTATCGGTGTTCCCAAGTCAGCTATCCAAGAGACATCGCTGAGTGTCAGGAACTTCCAGGGTAGCATAACAAAGACCTTGGGGATTGTCTACCTACAGGTACACATCGGGATAGCTTCAGGCACTTACACATTCTTTGTGGTAGAATGTACATCACCATATAGTGCCATCCTGGGACGTGATTGGATCCATAGAAGCTACTGTGTACCATCCTCGCTGCATCAGCAGATGCTATTGTGGAACATGGAGTCAGGCGAAGCAGAAATAGTCAACGCTGACCCTCGCCCATATTCCGTCTCTACTAATGCTCTAGAAGCCAGGTATTACCACAGTGACCTTAGGCCACTGGAGGTATGTGGCGTCGATAGTAAAGGTCGCCCGATGGGTGTCACGGCCTCTGAAGCTCAGTGGGGGATTGTTCAAGCAAATCAGGATAGTCAAAGACCCTACACCATCGAGCTACCATCCAGACGTTCTCCATGAGTGGGTCTCTATCTGAAATAGAGGCCGAGGCTTGTCTTTCGTTGCACGAACGATTTCATAACTTTATGTTAGAAAGTCAAGCCTTAGAGAAAGTTCCAATGATTGCAGCATTGGAATACGTGGATGAAGACGTTCTGCATGACTTAGGAGAGGAGGACGAGATTCAACTAGCTCCAGCAGCCTTAGATGATATACCTCCTAAAGTGAAAGATCCCATCGAACACATTCAGATTGGGACAAAGGAAGAGCCAATGTCTGTGGCTATAAGTACTTTCTTAGAACTTGAAGAGAGGCTCCAGATGATTGAGTTGCTAAAAGAATATGCAGATTGTTTTGCAGAAAAATATGAGGACATGCCGGGTCTTTCACCAGACTTAGTTTGTCACAATTTGCCTACCATCGAGGGAAAGAAGCCTGTAAAACAAGAAATGCGTCGCATGAACATAGAGACAGCAATTCTAGTCAAAGAAGGAGTACGAGAAAGAATACTCAAGGTTGAAAGAAGAACCCTTCCATGTTTCCTTGCATGACAAGAAGATAAAAACGAATGGTACGTTGCTACACTTGATCACATCGATAAAGACTGGAGGCAGGAAATCATCTCCTATCTCCAGGATCCTAATAATCCGGTTGACAAGCGGATTCGATTCTTAGCTCCCAATTATGTGCTCAAAGATGCTGAGTTATATCGAAGGGGAGAAGAAAACATACTATTAAGGTGTGTCTTTGGACGTGACGCTAAAAAGTTAATGAGAGAAGTCCATCTTGGTACTGCAGGGGCTCATCAAGCCGGTCCCAAGATGAGATGGTTGCTAAGAAGACATGGCTTCTATTGGCCAGGAATGCTCAGGGACTGCATCACGTTCGCTAAAGGTTGTGAAGAATGCCAGAGACATGGTCCAGTCAACCATATGCCCAGAATACCATTACAGCCTATAATCAAGCCTTGGCCAGCTCGAGGATGGGCTTTGGATTTAATTGGAATGGTTCATCCTCATTCATCCGAGGGGCATAAGTTCATTATCGTGGCTACTGATTTCTTCACAAAGTGGGTCGAAGCTCGACCTCTCAGGTTATCTTCAGCGAATGCCATCCGTCAGTTTTTATTCGAAGATATTATATGTCGGTTTGGCATCCCTGAATGTTTTGTTTCAGACCGAGGAGCAGCCTTTTTGTCTAGAGAGGTAGATACTTTAATGAAGGATCTTGGGATCCATTTTCTACACTCTTCTCCATACTATGCCCAATCCAACGGTCAAGCTGAAGCGAGCAATAAGATCATTATTCATATCCTAAAACGGATGCTCGCTGGAAATGCCAGGCTGTGGCATGAAGAACTTTTTCATACCTTGTGGGCTTACATGACTAGTAAGAGGACCCCCACAGGTACAACTCCTTATGCACTGATGTTTGGGCACGATGCTGTTTTGCCTTTAGAGATCAATGTTCAGTCTTTACGGGTAATGGAGCAACACAATTTGATCGGTGAAGACTATGTCCAAGCAATGTGGCAAGAGCATGAAGATCTCGATGAGCATCGAATACAGGCTTTTGAAAGTCTACGTGCTGAAAAACAAAAGGTGGCTCGTGCCTATGACCAGCGAACAAGGGGCATGAGTTTTGCAGAAGGAGAACTCGTTTGGAGGGTGATCTTGCCTATCGGTGAGAAAACGGAAGGACGAGGAAAATGGTCAGAAAAATGGGAAGGACCATACATCATCGATCGACTGTTAGAAGGGTCTACCTGGAGAAGAAGGGAAGAGTTGCAGATGGCTTCCCGAAGGACAGTTGGGAGGTCCGGACTCAATGGGGATTCCAGAAATGGGCCGAGAAGACCTGTATTTTCTTCTAAATCTACGGCAAGGGTGCAAGTGGTGTCTGGGTTCGATCGAGTAGCAACGTCCTTGAGCCGTTTGACAAACTTCTTGGCGTGAACATGGTCAAAAGGAATAGTAATGTCCTTACGAGGAGGCATTTTTCCGAGTTAGGGTTTTGACGGCGGTGAGAAGGAGGGTTTAAGCGTTTCAAAGTCAGTAAGCACGTCGTTCAAGGTGCATTCAAGTCTTTTCGCTTGTTCAGAACGTTTCCAAGTTCAAGACCTGAGGGGCAATGTTTGGGCCTAAATAAAATATTTACTTTGGGCTTGGATGGCTGAGGTCTATCGAAGCCCGTTATGGTTAATTGTTCCTATCGAGGAAATATGAGGTCTAGCGAGATTCGTATCGAGCTTCGCTGGGAACAGACTTAGAGTTCTATTAGGACTGTGTCTTATCGAGCTGGTTTCACGCGGCTCAGTTTCTATCATAACTAGTTGATATTTGCAGGACTCTTAGAAGAGTTATGATGGAATTAGAATACTTATGAGTGGTATGACACGATGCTGGTATGGAGATTCAGACAAAGTTACAAGAGCAAATGAGTTAGAAACAGAATCAATGACTGATAAGTAAGCAAGTATATAAGGAACGCGAGGATCTTATGAAAAGCACGACTACGAACAATCAATCAAACAGCCTTGCTATACGCAAACAAACCTAGACGGTTATCTCGTCCTCGAGATTTCTATCTGTCTTGCAACCAGAAGGTCTGAGTGCTGTTCACCTATAGAGTGAAGGTATTTACGACTCCAAGGAAGCAATTGCAACCTGAAGGTTGAAGAGCGGCTCACTTGTATGTTAAGAGTTTGAATACTCAAGGGAAGCTAGTGTTCTCCGCACTTGGTCAAGAGATTGCTCTGCTCTACACGAGAGACGTGGGAGTATCGATTTCAAGATTTGGCAAAGAGATACACATATCGAAGTCCTAGGTTTCTAGGCGAAAAGGACTTATTCGAGCAGGATTGGTGCTCTCCCTGTTCTAATCGCTTACATAAGAAGTTAGGCGGCTGTAACTAGTCCATATTCCGTTGAAGAACGGTGGCACGCCAGCGTCGAAGCACATACAGGATAGACCGGTACACGCGGTTGAAACATCCGATATCAAAAGAGACTGCTTCGCAGAGAAAGTCTCTTCCGGGAGATATTTCTGCATCGAACAGTAATAATATGGAGCGAAGTAACACCCAATGACTGAAATGACATATCTATTAACATACATATATAACCACCGTAAATGAACTAGTGCTTGAATCTCCATATGCATTTTTTAACCTGGTTTCAATCACAAAGCTAAGCTGTTAAAGTAGCTAGACACCGTCTAAAAAGGTGCTCAGAAATATTATCTTTGAACACTAGAATGTAACCGTCTAATTATGTGTTTGAGATAGAATAATCAATCGGAAATAGGTTTAGCTTCGGATTATACTCGCACTTTAAAGATTAATTTTCAAGACGGACAAGAACGCCGATAAGTTCATCATCTGAAATTGAATTTTAAGTCATTTAACCAAATAAAACAACACTCGTCCATCTCCTCCAAACGAAACTAAATTACTTAACAATAACACGTATCAGTTTCAACTCCAAAAGACAAGCCTCCGACTCCCTCAAATCAAACCATTTTCCCAAAAACAATGTCCGAGAATCCAAAGATATGATGATGCCCCTTAAACCCTTGAGCAAACCCTCTTAACCAATAATTAAGCCAAACTAATCCCCTATCTTCCCTAATCCCCAACACATGCAACCAACGGACTTAACGACTAACCCCGCACGTGCCAACTCACACGTACACCATTAAAAACGCCTCAAAAAGCTTATTACCTTCTTTCTTTCTTTCTCTGACACTCGTCTCTGCAAATCTCTCTGTACTGTACTACTCAAGACCTCTGAGACCTTTGTCTCTTTGCGCTCGCAAGCTTCCTCGTCCTCTTTTATTCTCTCTACTATCCTAGAGACGGAGCTGGTCTCTCTCTCTCTCTCTTTCTCTCTATACCAGTCATGCTTCAGAGCTTGGTAGTCTCCCAATCCCCAATTGGCGCCACCACCAACCCTAAAAACCCTAGCTCGTCTTCTACTACTTCCTCCATGAAGGCCAAGCGCGTTGACCGCGAGGACTCCGACTCTGCCGCCGCCGATGACGACCTCTCCGCGGCGTTGAGTAACAAGCGTCCGAGCTTCTCGCGCGAGCAGACCGCCGAGCCGGTCGAGTCCGTCACCGAGGGCGAAGAGTCCGCAGGGCTGAAACTCCTCGGACTCCTCCTGCAATGCGCCGAGTGCGTCGCCATGGATAATCTCCATGATGCCAGCGATCTTCTCCCGGAAATTTCCGAGCTTTCGTCGCCGTTCGGGTCGTCGCCGGAGCGAGTCGGAGCCTACTTCGCTTACGCGCTCCAGACGCGTGTGATCAGCTCGTGTTTAGGGACGTACTCTCCTCTAACGACGAAAGCGCTAACCGCAGCGCAGTCGCAGCGGATCTTCAACGCTCTCCAGTCGTACAACTCCATCAGCCCGCTCGTGAAATTCTCGCATTTCACGGCGAACCAGGCGATATTCCATGCCCTGGACGGCGAGGATCACGTACACGTCATCGACTTGGATATAATGCAAGGGCTCCAGTGGCCAGGATTGTTCCACATCCTCGCCTCCCGCTCCAAAAAAATCCGGTCCATGAGAATCACCGGGTTCGGATCCTCCGCGGAGCTTCTCGAGTCCACGGGTCGCCGCCTCGCCGACTTCGCACTCTCCCTCGGCCTCCCCTTCGAATTCCACCCCCTCGAGGGCAAAATCGGAAACCTAACCGAGCTGAGTCAGCTCGGAATCCGAGCCAGCGAGGCCACCGTGGTGCACTGGATGCACCATTGCTTATATGACGTCACGGGCAGCGACGTGGCGACGCTCCGTTCTCTGAGCTTGTTGAGGCCGAAGCTGATCACGGTGGTTGAGCAGGACCTGAGTCACAGCGGGAGTTTCTTGGGGAGGTTCGTGGAGGCGTTACATTACTACAGTGCGTTGTTCGACGCGCTCGGGGACGGGGACGGGTTAGATGCGGACAGCCTGGAGAGGCATATGGTGGAGCAGCAGCTGTTCGGGGGTGAGATAAGGAATATACTGGCCGTGGGTGGGCCCAAAAGGACAGGGGAGGTGAAGGTGGAGAGGTGGGGGGAGGAGTTGAAGCGGGTCGGGTTTAGGCCCGTTTCGCTTGGCGGTAACCCGGCTGCGCAGGCTAGCTTGTTGCTTGGGATGTTTCCTTGGACAGGGTACACGCTGGTGGAGGAGAATGGGTGCTTGAAGTTGGGTTGGAAGGATCTTTCTTTGCTCACCGCCTCGGCGTGGCAGCCGTCCGATTGAATTACTTTGACTCCATCGTTGATGATGATAATCAACTTCGAAACCATCAAGCATGCTGCTAAAAGAAGCTGTTTTTTTGTTTTTTCACTTGTTGTAATTCTTTGAAAACATTGTAGTTAGTTTTAGACTGTAAAAGAAGAAGAAGATGAAGAGGTCCTTGTGGGATGTTTCTATAGACGATAAAATATTCAAAAGCATTCTTAAATTGGGTTGCATTGTTTAGTTCAAATAGTAGTTGTTTGTTTTGGCAATAGTTTAGTTTCCTCGAGGAGTTAAATTAAGGTTTGGTGATGCAAATTCTTGTTATGATGATGGGCCTTATACTCTTATTGGGTGGGAAGTTGCAATCAAGATGGAAAAGAATATTAGGAACTTGTGTTGATAATGAAAGAAGACTTGTCTTCTTTGATGTGCCCTTGAGAATAATAAGACTAGGCCAAAAGTAATACACATATACTGTAGTTTTGCTAAACCTTCATATCCTAATCTGAATTATAACGTTATCCTTTTTTATATTATGCTACACAAGCTCGATATGGTATTTTATGATATGACGTTTGTCTCTCGATTGTTTTCCTACTTTTTTTCCGACATCATCAATCCATATTGTTCTCCCCGAGTATGTCGATCTGTTTTCCAATTTATGCACCATGTGTAGATGAGAGGTGAGGATTGTAGCAATTGTGTAAAACTTGTTGGCTTGGGGCAGTTTGGATGATTGGAGCAGTGAGGACAAAGGAGTGCACATGTAGCTGTACTATGGAATATGAAGTCTTATCCTACTATGTCTGATATTTAGAGATCCTGCTGCTCCTTCTTCTTTACAAGCAATCCCCACCTTCAGACTGATTGAGTTTCTATTATTTGCAATGTAGAAGAAATAGAGCATGTGATTGAGTCTTTGTTCGTGTTCATAGTTGATGGTGATTACACTTATGTAAAGCTGGTGGCTAAATGCCTAAATTTTGATGCTTATGACATCAGACCATGATACAAAGGTGCAAAGCTAAAAGTCTTAACATATTCCGTCATATGTCCTCCTTATTGTAAATCCATTCCAAGTCTTTTACATTTCTTATCCTTCATATTTTAAGAAAGACAAATAGTCTTCTCACCCCTATCTATGCTCTAAATCTCTATTTCAAATGTGAAAGCTTCACAAAGTGGTATCAAAACATCACACTTATTCTTTGTTGATGATCTGTTGCTATTCTTTGAAGCTACTCCTCTCCAAGCTCATGCTTTGAAACAATACTTTGACTTGTTTTGTGATCAGTCTGGCCAAACTGTGAATTGTGATAAATCTCTCATATATTGCTTTCCTAATGTGGGGAAGAGCTTGGCTTGTGATATTAGCAAAATCTGTGGTTCACCTCTCACACAAGACCTTGGCAAATATATAGGGATGCTATTAATACATACTAGAATCAACAAGTTCACTTATGCTGATTTGGTGAATAAGGTGGAGAATAGGCTTGCTAGTTGGAAGTGTAAGCATCTAAGCATGGTGGGTAGGCTTACCATAATCCAATATGTTTCATCTGCTATTCCTATTTATTCAATGTCTACAGCTAAGCTCCCCGTGAATTTGTGTGAGAGATTAGATAAATTAAATAAAGACTTCCTATAGGGAGACACTACTGAGAAAAAGAGAGTTCATCTCATTAATTGGGACACTATTTGCCAACTAAAATTCTTGATGGTCTTGGCATTAAGAAAACTCAGCACATTAACCAAGCTCTTTTCGCCAAGGCTGGTTGGAGACTCCACCAAAATGATAATGGCATTTGGGCTACAATCTACAAGGAAAAGTACTTGAAGAAGAAGGATTTGCTGTGTTCTCACTATGTTCCTCCTCCTGATTGCTCTAGTACATGGAGAGGGTTGCTTATGGGGCTAATTTGTTGAGAAATGACCTTTTTTGGCGTATTGGTAATGGTCAAAAGGTTAGGTTTTGGTGTGATCCCTGGTTATCCAACATCAAACTGAGTGACCATGCTATTCCTGGAGTTACTGTTGATGGAAACTTATTGGTCTGTGATCTGTGGAATGAAGATGATTGGAATAAGGAGATGCTGCTTAGTCTCCTCCTGAAGATATTGTGTTGAAAATTTTAAAGGTGCCTCCTGGTGTGGAAGGGTGTGGAGATGATTTAGAATCTGGGGGCATTTTTTTAATGGAAATTTTTCTGTGAAATCTGGCTATGCTTCCCTTTTGATTTTGATTCTGGCCATGCTAAGTGGAGGAAGATCTTGAAGTTGAATGTGTCTCCTAAGCTTAGAATCTTTATGTGGTCATTTTTACACTGTAAGTTCCTCACTAATGCTCAAAGGTTCAGAACGCTGATGGCTCCTTCTGCTAGCTGTACCTTATGCAATAATGGTGATGAGACTAAATTGCATCTCTTTAGAGACTGCATCATTGCTAAGAAAGTTTGGGGATCTGTTTCCATCCCTAATTTTGTAAAGAGAACTTTCATTTTGGATTGAAATGGTTGGATTGATGCTCAGTTATACAGTGATTGGAATGTAAGTACTAAGTACTAGTATTAGGTGGTGTGATTATTTTTTAGCCATGGTATGCTGGTACATTTAGATATGGAGAAACAAGTTCATCTTTGATAACCAGTTCCATTTGCCTTGTGAGCCTAAATTAATTATCAACAATGCAGTGAGTGAATGGGCTAATGCTAATGCTAAAATTGATAAATCTACTGGCAGAAGCTACTGCATGAGCCGTATCTCTTGGAAAAGACCTCCTATTGGTTTTGCTAAATTGAATGTGCATGTGTCTAGGACAAGTCTTGGTCAAATTGGTGCTGAAGGTATCATTAGAGATTCCGATGGAGGATGGATCCTGGGTTTTCAAGCCAACATTGGAGCTGGGAGTGTGCTTGATGCTGAAGTGTGGAGCCTCTTTCATGGTTTAAAAATGGTTGTTGACCATGGCATTAAATGTCTGGAGGTTGAAATTGTTTTTGCTATGTTGGTTCAACTATTGGTTGATGGAAACTTCTCACTCACCCTCTGGGAAGTATGTTGTAGACATGTAAAAGCTTGATGAGCAAGTTTGAGAAGGTGCAGTTGCGTCATGTGTATAGAGAAATGAATATGGTGGCTGATGCTTTGACCAAGAACGGTTTGGAGCATGATGCGGGGATCATGATGTTTCTGGAGCCTCCTAAGTCCTATCTATGTTATTGAAGCTTTCTTGGACGATCTAGGAAATGTGACTCGTATTAGAAGAACTGTGATTGGGCCTAACTTGGGGTAATTTGATTTTGTTTCTTTCCTTCTAGGCCTGTTTTGGGCTTCCATATAACCAAAAAATAATAATCTCTATTTCAAATGGAACTACTTGCATGGAAGTATTTTTGTTCAATAATGCCGTTGTTTTATAAAGTTCGACATCGATCATACGATTAAGAATTATAACTATTTTATGTAATTATTGTTCGGACAATTGTTTCGTGCTAAATTATTTTACAAGAATATCTCCAATAATGAGAGGACTCATACCCTAATTTTAAGTCTTCTCGGTCTTCTCCATCTCCAATAAGTAGGACTTATAACGGAAAGGTTCATATGCTTCCTATGCTTTTCTTCCATATGTTGCGGCTCATCAAAAATTTACGAGTCCAGACTCATAAATCATATGTGAGACTGAATATGAATCTAGCCTCATAATTTTGGAGGTATGAGTTTTCACTAGTGTGCCATTGAAAAACTTAGAGATTTCAGAAGATTATGAGGTATACATCTCCTTTTTAGAGATAGTTTAATTTATCAACTGGATAATCAACTTTAGAAACGAAGTTCTAATTCAAGCTTCAATTGTAGCTATTGCAGCAAAAACCTGGAAAGAGTACAGAAGAAGTAATGGAAAAGGAGAAACAGAAAAACAATATCCAACAGCTATTAGATGGCAACCTCCACTCACTGACCACTACAAGCTCAATTTTGATGGTTTAGTGTCTGAGGAAGGTGCTGACAATGCGGCGTGTGGATTCATCGTTCGAAACAGCGAAGACAATCCTCTAATCTTCGGGGCTAAGGCTATTGGGAGAACTAACGTTTCTGTTGCCGAAGCTACAACATTAAAGGAGGGGCTCATACAAGCTAGAAGACTAGGCATCAAAAAACTTCTAGTTGAAGGAGATTCCAACCTTGTCATCCAATGCATCAATGGCGATTTCCAAGTCCCTTCGGCGCCTCAAAACAACGATCCAAGATGTCAACCACATTGTTCAATCCTTCAGCGTGATAAAGTTCAACCATGTCTATAGAGAATCCAACTTTGTTGTAGACAAGCTTGTCAACCTTGGAACTGCTGTAATCTTTATATCTGGATAAGTCGGTACCGAGCAGTGTTAGCACAGCCCTCCATTTTGATGTAGTTGGTCACAGATGTTCAAGAGGCTCTTCTTTGTAATACTTCTTTCCTAATAAAAAAAAACTGGATAATCAACTTAACATGGATTTATTTGAATGGCCTTAACCACTCCTTATGTAATTGGGCCAACTTATTTCTTTCTTTTTGTTAGGCCTTAGCTTCCCTCAGAAATATTATTACATGCATGGCGCCCAAGAGCACAAAAGAATTAGGTTATTATGGTCATGGACTCATGGGTGAGTTGGCCATGAAAAAACCATCAAATTCCTCACGCTCAGTCTCTCCTGTATAAACACCACAAACCCCCATTTTTCATCTCTCAGTTTCCCAAATGCATGCACTGAAACAACGACCGAGAGTCAGAGAGAGATCACCAATGTTAGATGAGGGATTGACTGCTGTGCCTGTTGCAATGGTAGATTCTTATAAGGAGTACCCAATTTGAGATGTTCGGAGAATGGAGCTTCTTTTGTTGTTAATAGTGCCGGTTTGGGTTCTTTTTCTGGTAGTCCTGCCAAATTGAGTTTTGTCGCAGCTCCGATTCGTAGTGAGGTAGACAATCTATTTTATGAAACCACTCAAGGAAGACTTGGTTTATCCAGTTCAGACTTGTTTGAGAGTGAAGAAGAAGAAGTTGGCATAAGTAATAGAACTGTGAATAAGAGGAAGAGGGGTATAGATGAAAAGGGAGCGGGAGCAGTGGCTGCCAATGGTGAAACCATGGGTAGTCATGATGAAGTCAAACAGACGAATAGTCAACAAATTCAGATGGCCATAGGACGGTTTCTGTATGAAATTCGGGCTCCTTTGGATGTCATGAAGAACTCTGTTTATTTCCAGCCAATGATCGATGATATTGCCTCTGGGGGAATGGGGACTAGAGCACCCTCGTATCATGATCTTCGGGGTTGGATATTGAGTAACGTGGCTGAAGAAGTTAAGAATGATATGCATCAACATGCGAAAACTTGGGAAAGGAATGGTTGTTCTCTTCTGGTTAACCAGTGGAATTCTGAAACGGGTAGAGCATTGCTAAATTTTGCAGTGTACTGTTCCCAAGGTACGACATATTTGAAATCAGTGGATGCTAGGGTGTCTATGGATTCTCCGGATACTTTGTACGAGATTCTTAAGCAAGTGGTGGAAGAAGTTGGAGTTGGGCGTGTTTTGCAAGTAATTACAAATAGCGAAGAGCATTATGTTATTGCTGGGAAGAAGTTGATGGATACATTCCCTACCCTGTGCTGCTGCTTGCATAAATTTGATACTTGAGGATTTCGGAAAAGTTGAGTGGATAACTTCTGTGATAGAACAGGCTAGATCTGTTACAAGATTTATCTACAATAATGTTGTCATTTTGAATATGATGCGGAGGTATACTTTTGGAAATGACATTGTGAGGCTGGGAGTATCCCGGTTTGCTACTTACTTTATGACATTGAAACAAATGGGTGACCTTAAATTTATTCTGCAGACTATGTTACTTCAAAAGAATGGGAAGGCTGCCCATATTCCAAAACACCAGAAGGATCAGCACTACATGGTACATTAACTAGTCACACATTTTGGTCTTTGTGCTTTTTGATCACTCGATTAACAAATCCACTCTTGCGAGTGTTGAGAATTGTTAGTAGTCAGAAGAAGGCAGCAATGGGATATATTTTTGGAGGAATGTATCGAGCAAAAGAAGCAATAAAGAGAGAACTTGTCAAGAAAGAACAGTATATGTCTTACTGGAATATTATAGATCACAGGTGGCAGAAGTTATGGGATTCTCCCCTTCATGTTGCAGGTTTTTACCTGAATCCTAAGTTTTTCTATAGTATCGAAGGAGAAATGCACAAGTTGATCATGTCAAGGATGTTGGACTGCATAGAAAAGTTGGTTCCAGATTTTAAAGTTCAAGATGAAATCAGCAAAGAGATAATCTTATACAAAAATGCTGTTGGAGATTTGGGGAGGAATAAGGCAATTAGAGCTAGAGGCAATCTGCTTCCCGGTGAGGATCTCTAGCTAGATTGCATTGCTATTCTAGAAACGTAGTTTCTTTATTTACTCGATGCTTATCAGAATCTAAAAACGCATAGGTCTTGTTTAGGAAATTAACCATGATTTTAAACTTTCTCTTTGTCTGAGCAGATTTTAAACTTTCTCTTTGTCTGAGCAGCTGATTGGTGGTCTACATATGGTGGTGGTTGCCCAAATATGACATGTTTGGCAATTCGAATTCTAAGTCAAACTTGCAGCTTAATTCAGTGCCAGGAGAATCAGATTCCTTTTGACCAGTTGCCCAAGACAAGGAACAGCTTAGAGCATCAACGTGTTAGTGATTTGGTCTCTGTTCAATACAACTTGCAACCGAGACAGATGTAAGTAGGAACAAGTAGGCTCTATATATGTGTTTTTGTACATGTTGATTAATTGGTAAAAAGAACTAGGTTTTATTAATCAGTTCTCTTACAGGGTTCATAAGATCAAAGAGCATGTGTATGTGGATCCTATGTCATATGAAATTGCTAACATTGTCAAAGACTGGGTAACAGAGACTGAAATTTACCCAAAAGATCATGAAAATACAGATTGGAAAGCACTTGATCCACCCTCTTATAATTCAAAGCTTTTAGAACTTTCAGTTGATGAAGCTTACGACTTGGGTTCAGGTAAATGAGTTTGTATGAATTGTCAGTTGTATCATTTACTAGTTATGATTTTTATTTCCTCTTTTCCTTTCTTAACTACATTTCTGGTCAATATACAGGATTTGATGATAATGAGATTTTATTTTACGGATTGCAAGCAGTTAAGGGAGAAGGTAGGACACAACGTCCTACATTAATGGGGCAAAATTCATTGACAGAAATCTGTAAGTTTTATGACCACTTTACAGTTACTTCCATCAATGCAGCTATGCAGAAGAAGGTACTGTGACAACTTATCCTGTCTAGAGATACTCTCTTATTCAAAAACATAATATATGTTAATAATATTACTGCAGAACGTGCTGACCAACATGCTGCTTATGTCAATGAACAGAAAAAGTGGATAGAAGCAACGCAAATCAGTCTCGTTTTTGTCTAGACATAAGACTCTAGGGTATTTTGCAAAGTAGTTTGAATGCAATGTTCTTTTCACCCAATGACCTACTATTTTGTACAATTTTTGTAGTTACAACTCAGGACAGAATCACAGGTCTAATGAAGGTTATATAAGCAGTTTAGGACTCAGTTTCAAAATTCATGAAAGTTTGGAAATTTCATTGATTATAAGACCTCATTACAAAAGACGAATAGGTAGTGACACAGAATATATAGTTATATACGGCACACTTCAGTACAGATCATTACAATGACAAAAAACTCAGGCCAGGCACACAATTACATTTACAACACTAGTAGTATAAGTTTTACAGTATCATTTACTCTGGACCGGCATAACAACGGATCTGGGGACCTTGATAATAAGACTGAGAACACCAGAAATGCTTACTGCCAGGCTACGAGTTGTAGTAAGAGAGGATGGTGTATACAGTTTGCAAGACGGTAAGAGCTATAATCAGAACAACGGCATTAGAAACCGACCAGATTGAAGATGGATTATACAAATAATCACGTTTGATCACCATTATCAATCTTTGTAGCCAATGCTGTTTATAGTACTGTCTTACCATGGAGGAAACTTGCCAAATAGACTTGCAGCATGAGGAGGTTTCAAGACCTTTGCAAATGTTGTTGAAGAAACCAACTACGGTGTCTTTGTTCATAGTGATTTTTATGATCTCCTTTTCCACGAGAAGCTCCACATCTTTGGTAGACTTTATAAGGTCAGCTAAGGCCCTGCAATATGAGATCATTTGATACTTATGTGGCCCTGATTCGCATACTTCCAGCGCGACGAGGTTCCTAAAAACAGGATTTTCAATCTGAATGGTAATTGGTGCAATCTCCATTACTCCATCGAGGAAGGTGATGATGCGCAAGTTGATGTTTTTTCGGTCAGGTTGAAATGTGACACCAACTTGCTGAAGCTTTGTTGCTGAGGGAATAGCCTCCCAGTATGGCAAAACCTCCTCTTTGTTGTCTAATTTAGTAGAAAGGATTCGGACATTGTCAAGTAAATGTCTGCTTTTCGATGTCTGAACTAGATGATCGGCAGAAACTGGCCCCAAAATCGGTAGACAACTGCTAGTAAGCTCAGTTAAGGACTTGTACATTCCACCCGGTACTTGTTTTGTGAGCTGGAATAAACAGTCAAGAACTCTCCAAGGCAACTGGTTTTCTAGCATAAGCAAGTCATTTGAGAGTGTTGGCAGCATTCCTGAACTAGTTATGAACACAGCATCGTCTGCATCTGCGAGAACTTCTCGCGCTTTTCTGCGGTAGAGTTCGAGTATGAAGCAACCATCAACCACCATCATTTCCACAAATGCTTCACTGCTCAGATGATCAAGTGTTTTGTCGTAGCAATCGCGACAATGGTCTTCCATGCTTCGGACTTTTTCAACAATGTGCTCCAAGTTAGTCTCAGGATTAGGTCTACGAGCTAGGAGTTGGTGCAAGTACCAAAGCTTAACTTCTTCCATGGCTTCCAACTTCTTTTCACCATGGTGAAACGGTCCAATTGAGACTAAACTAGGAGCAAAATCCTTCTCCTGAAGAGTCTTTAGTGAATCTGGTACTGTATATATGCATATTCTAGGTGGTGGTGGTGCTTTGCTAAGAAGCTTTTTTCTAATGGAGGATGCAATATTGTTAACATTGTCTTCATCACCAGTTCCACCCAAACTTTGGTTATTCACATTGTTTGCTAAAGGCTCACTCTCTTCATCTTCTCCAATTTCGATAGAGTAGTGCTCTTTGCTATCTGTCATCTGGAACCTACTGTCCAGTCTGTCCTACTCACTGTCTTCTAAGCACAACTCTGCGAAGTTGATATTTTCACTATCAAATTTCAGCACTATATAGTCGGAACAACACACTCATATAGTAGGATGGACCCTATTTACAACTGAAGACAGATACGTCTGTTATTTTTCGAAGAGAAACATGAAAAGAAATCGAAAATCATGAAAGAACGGCAGTGAAGTACGTACCAGAAAGTGTCAAACAAATAGAGCAAAAAATCTAGAGTTGCATAGGTAATTGACAAAGCAGCAGTTGGTTGACTGACATAAAGAATATGTGTTACTATTGTTTCTAGTTTACATGACACTGGTAAAAATATGTAAAATGAGTGGAAAGAGCTAACCTGGCAATTCTCGTTGGAACTGTGATGAGGTGAGTGCTTGATCTCCCTGATGCTTGGATAGATAGTAAGACTATATACATCTCTATTCCAATCTAGACATCAATCCAAGTCCCCATAGATTTTTTTTTCTTGGTTTGGCAGAAAAGGTAGAGGCACTCAAGACAGCAGCCTACCTACCTTTGTTAAAATAGAGAAGGAGATGTCAAAGTCTCATCCATTTTTGTGAATTATTGTGACAACATAAATCATTTTTGGTTTCCCTTTTGAACTGTGTTTCTTGCTCTAAGCTAACATAATTCAAACCAACATTCGCACCTAACCTTCTTCAGCTCTCTTTTGTAACACACATCCTCATTGACGTTCTGATCACCTTTAGCTTTCCCTTATGGTTTATAACGTTCTTAAATGATTTGTAGAACTTGAAGCGGAGACGTCTCATTTGAGCAGAAGTGAATTACTGCTTGGTAAGTTGGTATCATACATGTAAATGGATTCTAATTACTTGAGAAAGCAACTGAAACCCGACTAAACAAACTTGAATAACTTAGCTGTGTTTTGCTTTGCAAACAGGCAAGGGGCATAGGCATCAAAATAAGCTCCCTGACCAAAAACCTCAAAAACTATAAACTTGATAGTGTATACACAAAGCTTTCAATCTGCTGTGCATCATTTAAAGTAAAAAAGAAACCAAAATCAGGGGAGGGGCCAAACCAACAACCACAATACACCAAAGCTAATAACGTTTCCCAAGAATGATGCCAAGGATAACAGACAGTAGAGCCACTCCGAATATAAGCTTGATGCTCATCGTATGGGAAGCATCGGTAGAATGAGTGAGGCTCTCCGAAGAGGATGAGGTTTGTGCAGAAGTTTTTGCTTCCGGACTCTTCTTACTCTTTCTTTTCGATGGAGTTGAAATGCTCGATCCAATGTATCGTGATTTCACTTCCATACCCGAGATATCACCCTGAGACAAGATTCAAACATAAGTGCCTAAAACAACTTTTATGCTGGAAGGCATAGCCTCGTGATTTCTACAAATTAGAACCACTCCAATGAGTACATTATTTGTAATGAGCTAATTAATTAATCTGTGCTTTGCATTTTATGCCGCGGTGAGATATATAAAGTTAGATGTGAGAAGGTGTAGTTTACCCTTTCTGTTACTTTGACTTCTGAAAGCTGTAACTTTTTCTCAAGGTCTTTCACTTGCTTGCCTAGAAGTGCGACTTCTTTACTCTTGGCTTCAAGTTCCTCAAGAGAATGCTTCAATACTGCTTCTCGTTCTACGTCCTTTTGAGAATCTGCTTCTTTCTGTAATAGTAAATTTAAACAATGATCTTATCAAATAACAATTAATTTTCTTTCAGAGGCATGAGACTGATACCTTGTTTGCACTAAACAATTTGCACCCGTTAACTTACTTCAAATTCATCTGTATATCCAATAGCCATGTAAAAGTAGTCTTATGTAAAATGCCTAACCTTTTCAAGATGAGTGGCATGAGCAGTTTCTAACTCTTTCTGAAGGCTTAGCACTTGTTCATGTAATAAATCTCTGTCGTGGACTTTACTTGCATGATCCTCCAATTTTGCAGTCAACTCTGCCTCTCTCTCAGCAGCAGCTGCCTTAACGCTCTCAACCTAAAAATATATCCAAGTCAGTACGAAATAACGCAGGATACTAAGCTCTTCTATAGCAAACTTAATTATAATTTTTTCAACTGATAATCTACCTCTTTTGCAAGTTGAGCTTCAGTTTCCACCAATTGTTTTTCAAGTTCCCCGAGAGACTTCTGTAACAAAGGTTTTTCAGCAACCTCAGCCTTGAGATTTTCACACTCAGTTTTCAAAACATCTCCTCCTGTTTTGTGTTCCTCCAGTTGTTGTTCGAGCTGAGATATCACTTGCTGAAGTTCCTTTTTGGTGCTTTGATGCAGTTCATTTAGCAGGTTGTTCTCATCCATAACTGAAGATATCTGTAGCACAAACATGTAGATATCCAAAAATTATGGGGTGGGAAGCAATATATGAATAACCACGTAATACGTAAAGCAATATATGAATGACCAGAGATTGCAAACCTGAGATTGTAGTTTTTGCCCTTCAGCTGAAAGCTGCTCTGTTAAGTCTTCTATAGTCTTTTGCGCAGTTTTAAGTTTTTCCACTGTTTCATCTTTCTCAACAATTGTGGAGGATAACTTTGCTTCTTGATCACTCACTTTAGACTCATACATAGACCCTTCCTCTGTAAGCTTAACATTTGTCTCAGCTAGTTTTCTGCTTTCTTCTTCAAAGTGAGCTTTCTTTGTTTGCAGTTCCTCGACAATACACTCCAGCTGCTTCAGCTTCAAAAGAGCTTCTTCCAGCTCTACTTGTCTGGATTCGGCAACTTCAGATGATTCTCGGGCCTGCTCTTCGTACACTTTTATTTGGCCTTCCCGAGCACTTAGCTTCTCGTTCAAGTTTGTAGCTTCCAAATCTCTCTGACTAAATCTCTGACTGGCTTCTTGCAACTTTGCTTCTGATACCAGAATGCGGGCTTCGGCAGCTGAGTGAAGATCAAAGGCTCTCGAGTGTTTCTCAGTTAACTCTTCAATAGTGCTCTTGTGGGAAACAAGTTCTACAGCAGTGGCTTCCTTTTCGGATAGAGCAGAGTTCAATAGTTCTTGCAATTCATCAATCTTCTTTTTCAGCTGAACATTTGTCCCAACCAACATTTCATTTTCTGAGAGCGACTGAGAAGATTTGTCTTCTGCTTCCATGATCTGTTTTCGGAGTTCTTCATTTGTACTTTCTGAAGAAGTCAATTTACTCAAACAATTCTCCAATTCTTCTTTCAAGGATGCGGAGCTTTCAGCTGCTGCAGCAACTTGCTCTTCATATGCCTTAACCTGGTCCTCAAGAATATTCAGTTTCTCAACAAGAGACTTCACCTCAGCATCCCTGCTACTGAAGTTTCCAATTGCTTCTTGGAGTTTAAGCTCTGAGTCCCTGGTCAGGGATTCATGTAGGGATTCAAGTTCTAAGTTTCTTGATGATGTTTGCTCTATCACTTTGCTATGTTGCTCCAGTTGCTCCTCCGCAAGCTTAAGTTTCTCTATGATTTCCCCTTCTCTGATTCCAGCAGCCTTGAGATCGTTTTCTATGTTCACCAATTTCTCTTGGGTTTCACTCAATTCATTCCTCAAGACTTCTACTAAATTTTCCGCTTCAGAATACTTCTCAGTTGAGCTGTTTGATGCATCTTCTAAACTTTTCTTCTCTTCAGTAGCAACATTCAGGGACTCTATCAACTCCCTTTCCTTTTCATTTGCTGCCTGCAGTGCAACTTCAAGGTTAGATGCTCTTGCTTGGAATGCCTCGAGTTCAGAAGCGAGTTCAGATACTTTGCTCGAGTACTTCTTTGAATCTTCTTCGGCATCCCCATATTTCTTCTCCAACATGCTTATTTGTTCCTCGAGCTCCTGAATTCTGTACTTCTCAGTTTCAAGTAACAACTCCAGCTCACTCACCCTCTTACTGGAATCCTCCACTTTGGAATGAGAGACTTGGATCAAATCTTCTAGTTCCAAGCTTCTCTGATGGATCGTAGTGGCTTTTCCCTCATGTTCAGAACATTTCTCTGAGGAAATCTTCAATTCCTCCTGAAGCTGTGCATTCTGCGAAGATGACTCGTTTAAGGAAGATTCCAGCTGTGTTATCTTCTCCCGGTACTCTTGCACTTGACCACTCAGCTGATTCTTTTCTTCCTCAACCTCTCCCAACTTCGTAGTGAGGGCCGATAATTTTTCAGAAAATTCTTCCAGATTTTTCTCAGCAACTCCTTTATTCAGCTCAACCAAATTTAACTGTTGTTCGAGCTCTACATTCTTTTGTTCCACTGCAATGAAGCGTGTCTCAAGCTCTCTCAGTTGCACTTTTGCTTCTTCTGTGGCAGCATTTGTGGATTGGATGACATCCTCAAGCTCAAGATTCTTTTGAGTAGCATTTGCATGTGCATCTCCTGATTCTTTGTGGAGATCTTCCAATGACTTCAATTTCTGTTCAAGATCTGCATTGTTTGACAAAGCCTGAGACAGCAGAGAATCTGTTTTCCCAAAGTTCTCCTCCGAAAGTTTCAATTTTTCTTCAAGATCACTGCACAACTCCTTCATCATCTGTGCATTACCAGTGAGATCTTCCACAGCTGCTTCTGCTGCTTCCTTTTCTTTTGTTATTACAGCCAACTGCTCCTGAACAACTACGACCTGTTCTTCATGGCTTTTTTTCGCAGCTTCAACCAATTCCTTGTCACTTAATTCCTCCTGCAACTTCATTTTGATCTCTTCCAACTCAGAAACCTTTGCTTGAAGTTCTTCTTTAGTGGAAGCAAACAGATTCTCAAGGGATGAAATGTCTTCCTTAACTTGAGATTCCGAAGCCTTTTTCATGCCCAACTCAGCAGTCAGTTCATTTATGAGAGCTTCTTTATCAGACAGTTTTTGCTCCAAGTCTACACCTTGAGACCTTGACTGAACCAGCTGCTCCTGAACAGCATAAAGCTCAGCAGCAGCAGAATTAAGTGCTTCTTTGACTTTTTCATCTTCAGCAATCTTGTCATACAAACCTTTTAGCTCTTCTTGAATTGAACCCATCTGATCTTCCATCTCTTTAGCACTCAACTTTGCTACTTCAAGCAGCTTCTCGAATTCCAAGGCCTTCTTTGTTTCAGACTCAGCATGCAAACCACTTTGCTTGTGAAGCTCCTCAAACCTCTGCACCTCAACTGCAGAATTCTGCAGCTGTTGCTCTAGCTCCTCCATCCTCTTTCTCGAGCTCTCGAGCTCGAGGCCAAGACCATCAAAAGATTCTTTCACCCCAATAAGATCTTTGTGCTTTTCTTCTTGAGCTTGCAATGCCTCTTGCAAACTACTGAGCTGTGAGCTGTACTTTTCCTCCACTTCAGTGATCTGCTCTTGCAGTTTCTTGTGACTGAGCTCAAGCTCTTCGTACTTCTTTCCGCTTTCTTCAAGCTTCTCCTTTGTAAGTAAGACCTCATTCTTCAGCTTGGAATTCTCTGCTTCCGATTGCTTCAACTCACCAGCCAATCTTTCAATCTCAACCTCGAGTTCACTGGACTTCTCCTGTGCTTCTAATAATTCCCTGCTTGAATTGCTTATGCTTCTCTCGATAACAGAGGGCTTGCTGTCCTCTTCCTCCACAAATGATCTTTCAGCTATTGATTCCTTCTCAACTTTTATGAACTCACCATCGAAATTAGCTTCATCATCTTCTTTCTTTCCTTCTTTTTCGATTGGTAGAAAGTCCCCATTTGACACCTGTACAAAACCATCAGAATCAACACTCTGATCCTGTTCAGAAATTTTAAAACAGGAAATGAATCCACAGAAAATGCAAAAATTCATAAACTTATCATGCAAGACTTACCTTGTCAATGATCTCAGCCTTCGCTGGTGTCTCTACACTCACTTGTGTTTCATCCATATTGCACCAGTTGGTCACTTCTCTTGTTGATCTGCAAGTTACAACACGAATATGAGCTACCTCGATGTTGTTACAAACACATCTATCAAAAGTTCTGTTTTCGATCAGTTAAGATCATGCTGCAAGTGAAAGCTAAACAGAGAAATTTAAGCCTTCTGACCATGTGTACTTTGTGTTCCAAGCAAAGGCAAACAGTTGACGTGGTCACCTAAACAGGGACTGCTCACCCTAACTCGTAGTGGTACCCCATCAATATCATCTCACCCCACTTATAACTATTTTTTTGCACGCAATTTTTTTAAGTTTAAGATTCTCGATAAACCACAAAGCTCAGAAAAAATCAACTTACAAAAGAAGTTTATTTTAGAAAATGGAAAGAAGAAACTTACCGTTAATAAAGTAATTTACTTTCTTTGACTATAGTAATTAGCAAATATTAATTACAGAATGAGGAAGTTACTTCCATAAAACAAAACTGTAGGATTACACAGTTCGCGTAAAAGAAAATTAGCAAAAACAAATTGATTGAGAAGAAAGATTCCATAAAATTAAGCAGATCTATTTTGCCTATTGTGTACTGTGATCTAGCATCTGGTGTTTTCATGTGGATCATCTAACAGATTGTGAGACCCAGAATATTATCTATGCATTAAAGTGATCAAGACATTTACGATGGCCTAATTTTCCTTATTAATATATAGGCTTGCGTCAATTCATGGCTAATAAAATGAATAAACAGAAAAAGGATGCATTTTGGGAATTTGGGTGACATGCAAAAAAAAAGAAGAATATATGAACCTTAATGGCATTAGTGGGTGGAGCCTACTTGGCTAGGCACTCCCATTCTTTTATATAAATGGACAGATCACATCCAGTGATTCATTCATTCATATACCCCATCTTACATGCACTAGTTTCCTTTTTTTAAGATGAACAAAGACACAATTTTCCAAAGGTCTTAAAGGTGCATGGACAGGTAGCTTAGCCATCATTTTTTGGTTTTTGGCAGAGCCTTAATCGCCCATCTTTGGCTATGTAACTACTTAAAGTTACACACAAGGACAAATACCCTAAAGTGACATATCAAACATAAAAAAGAAGGTCAACAAATGAGTTTGATGATCAAAGTAAAGTTCCACTAATTGAGGGAATGCATCAAGGCTGTTAATGGTGTAATTAAATTAAACGTATTTTCTTTACTGCAAGATAGCAACTTAGCCAGTACACAAAACAAAACAAATTTGACTAAATTCATACTTTAAATATTCTTTAATACTTTGATCTAATTAAACAGCTATGTCGAATAAAATCCCCACCAAACACCCCCAATTAAAACAAATAATAAATAAAATCAAAAATAGTATTTACTTAGAATTTTCAGATTTAGTCCCTCCTCAACAAAGAGCTCAAAGCCATAAACTGGTCAAACAAGAGTAAACCAATTAGAGATGATCTTGAAGCTTCTACTGATCACTGAATCAAAATGAACACAAGTATGATCATGATGATGGGATTCTCTCATATCCTTCAAAGACTCAAACTTTGGCATAGCATGACGATCCAAACTCATTTACAGTGAGATTCAAATGCTTAGTTTCTAACTACAACAATATGATCGGCACCCAGATATCAAAAATCAAATAAAGATCAAAACTTAATGCTTGATCACAACATACCCTCCATCATTACTATATATGAATCACTAAAACATGAAACAGAAACATCTGAAACAGTAGAGTTTTATTAATAGAACCCAGAAAACAGAGTAACAGAATAAAGTGATTGATCGGTTACCTGATGAAGATGATTGCTTTGTTTTGCTTAGATTACCGGGAAACGTATTTTGTTGTTGTGATATGTTTTTCTTCGAACCACTGAAAATGGTTCAGTGTTTCGAAAAACGAAATGAATGGAGAGATTTGGACAATGTATTGGAAATGAAAGTATGAGAAGTCTCTCTTGGTTTTATATATAAAAGAAAGACAAGAGAAGAGTGAGAGGATCTAGGAAGTAAAACTAAAAGGGTCCACTTTCAGTGTGCAAAATGAGACCTTCGAATAGGCAAATCGGAGACCAGTAACTTTGTCTATGCTCCCAAGTTCCTTGCCTTCCGATTTCGTTTTAATTACATTTCCAGCCAGAGCATTATTTTCTCGACAAGGAATATCATAGTACACTGCTAGTTTTATTTTGTTTCCCAAAGAATAGTTTCATGGTAGATTTTCGTTTGGATTTTTATGTTCTGTAGATCTACGGTTTTGAGATTTGTTGATTTGGGGGATCCATTGTTTTTTCTGAAGTAGGGAATGACAAACCATCCGACTGTAAGTTACAATGTGAGTTTCAAATTTTCGAATGTACTGATATGATGTTAGAGAGTAAATTAATAATCTTGAAACCAAATCAAATTAAAAACTATTGTAACTAAATTTCGAATTAGCAATGACAACTATGTCATTTCAACTTTTTATAACAAACTACGCAAAAACAGTCGATTTTGGTTAGATCTGAATTCAATAAACGAGATAACAAGCTAATTTAAATACAATTTATTTTCATCTACTAAGTACAAATCTCATTATGACTAAAACAATGAAGACCAACCATATTCATCTTGAGCTGGTGGCGCTTTCCCGGCCTCGCTGCCTCGACCCTCATAAGGCGCAGGGCTTACCGTCGACGCCTCCTCCAGGACTCCACGCACGGGGTCGCCTCTCGGATCCTTCCCCGGGTGATTTTGAATCTCGCGATCCGGCACTGTGCTTTGAGGCAGAGGCTGGTCTCAATCGATGGAGCATTCAGCTTGCACATGCAAGACTCAAGCCTTTACGGGTGGAGGCAAGATTTCGTGTGGTGATGCTGGTAGCCGACGAATGGAGTCATGAAAAGTTGTTGTTCTGGCATCATCGTGTTCTCCCGAGTCTGTATACGACGACGGGTTTGGTTGGATTGGTGTTGGGCCTCGACTTTGGTGGTGGTGACCTGAAGCTTAGGGTTGCGGTCAGAAGTCAAGCTTGTTTGGTCGACCAGTGTCCGCGGCTAGGGCAAGAGGTTTCGATGGGGCGGCGGCTCTGTCTTGGAGTCAGAGGAGAGTTTGCTGGGTCGGTATGGGTTGCTGGGCCTGAGAAGTTTTTAGGGCTCGTGGTTAATACATTGAGACTGTTAGGGTTTCAGTGGGCTAAATCTTTGGATTTGAATCTCTGTCGGGCCTTCTGAGGTGGCTTGCACTTAGGATCCATGTGGCCTTAAAGTCTAGGATCCAGGTTGTCCAATTTACCTGCAAATACACTGAAGATGGTGTAATCGGCTTATTTATGTCGCATTTGAATTGTGAGTTACATTAGGGTTTCTATACATACCATAATCGAGTGCTCAGAGGTATGAAAAATATTTTCAGTATGATTCTCGGGATTCACTTGAGACGCAAGTAAGTTTAATAATGATGTGCTTCATAGATTTAAAGAGAAGTTTTTACTTCTGATATGTCTCTTCTTCACTCGATAGAATTAAAGTTGTTTGTCCGTTGTATATGAACTTTTTAGGCCGTAAATATTTTAATGAACTCTTCTTTATTCGAAAAAAAAATCTCATTACGACTGACCACAACTCACGAAAAAAATATTTAACCATCTTAATGTGACAAACTTTGAAATTCTCGAATTACTGAGTCGACTCACTGAACACCATTGACATCAAGTCTAAAATACAACGACCTTAATTCCTCAAATATTTCATATACCATACATAAAAAAAAATTAAAAACAAAAAACTCAAACACAATGACATCATGCAAAGGTCTCCTCCTAACCTACACGGGGTGGAATAAGGCATGAGCAATGAGGTGATGTTACCTCATGAAATAGGTCTACTTTTCAGTTGGCCAAAATTTGTGATTTGTTTTTCTTTGGGGAATGTTAGGAGGGAGGAGACTGATACCAATATAAAATAATGTAATGGCTACTCTGGGATAGAAAAATAAGGACCCCGCGACAAAGGATAAACTGGCCAATTCTCCCATAAAAATAAAAGAAAAAGAAAAAGGTGGCCGAGTGGCGGCCATATCCCGACCGAGCAAACCGCCCCTCTAGCATCATCACCGCTGTCTTTCCTTTGGCCCAACTACGACATCTTGTTCGCCCCCTCTTTCTTTTTGGAACCAAAATTTATTCACTTCTAATTAAAAACAAAATCACAATTCTAACTTGTCCTACTCAATTCTTTCATCACATGAATAATGTAGTTATAGTAGAGACCAATGTACTAATTAATTCGGAAACAACTTGGTAGAACAGAAGTTTAAACATTGCCGTGTGTTGGCTTCGACTTTCTGAAATAAGCAGGTTAATAATAATTCGTGAACAAATGATTTCATTGAGGAATTCATTCTGTCACTTTTGATGTAATACTAGCTGATAAGTAAATGGACTGATGTATATAAACTACTAGGTGGAGTCCCGCGCCTCTGGCGCGGTTAAACGTTAAAACGATATAAAAAATTGTTTGTGCTTAACTTCAAAAAGAACCATCTGGTATTTCATGTCAAGAGTGATTAACAAAATAACTTATTCATGCAACACATATTTATCATGCAAATTCACATGTACATGGGCAATTCACTGAACCCGAGTTCAATTATATTAAGTAAAACTCAGAAATGACTATAAATTATAGACCATCACAATAGTGTAAATTGTAAATTCTACTTCATATATCTTTTGCCCTTCATGTCAGTTATCCTTAATGATCAGAAGTATTGGCTCTGGACGAAAAGATATGGGCACTTACAATACATGACAAACTATACATGACTAAGTTAAAATATGAGATGAGGAAAACATTATCGGATAAGAAAGACATTGTCATCGTTCTATTCCTTTTAACCAATATGAATCATATAGAGGACCTTCAACAATTACATAATTTTTTAAGAAAAATTAGAAAACACTACAACATTCTTACCCATTGCCGGCGACTTTTATGTCGCCGGCAATGTTTTTGAACATTATCGGCGATTTTTGCCGGAAAAATCGCCGGTAATGTCTTTTTTTTTCTTTTTTTTTAACATTACCGGCGACTTAAATGTAAGTCGCCATTAATGTCTTGCCGGAAAAGACATTGCCGGCGACTTATATTTATGTCGCCGGTAATGTAAAAAAAAGAAAGAAAAAAAAGACATTACCGGCGACTTCATTTATGTCGCCAGTAATGTCTTTTTTTTTTTTTTACATTACCATCGAGACATTGCCGGCGACGGACATTACCGGCGATTTTTTGTCGCCGGTAATGTAAAAAAAAAAAAAAAAGACATTACCGGCGATTTTTCCGGCAAAAATCGCCGGTAATGTCCAAAAACATTGCCGGCGACTTACAAGTCGCCGGCAATTAGTCAATTTCCAGTATTGAAATGGCGTTACATGTTCTCTTTTTTCCTATTAGTGCTAGGAGGATCCAACTGTGGCATCGAAGTCACAGTCTTCGGTGTTGTTCTGGGTGGAACTAATAGAGGTGTGACACAAAGCGCCTTTTTTGTTGATGTTGACCGAACCGACTAATTTTCATCCAGTGTCTTAGCTAACTATTTCAAAAACACACTACTCCAATTAGATATCTAAACTGTTCAACACTTAGTCACTCACAAAACTATCAACAATTTTTAATAAATTAACAAAATGTAGCACAGAGATCAAACAAAGATGAACATTATATCAGATCATAAATGCTGAATATTACTATCTACTACAGTAAATAATATCTAAGTAGATTGAGAATATTGACCGCGGGCGAAACCGATTTAGGTGGCTGCTAGATGGAACTACATTAAACTTGGTGCCTAAAATACGCTACATAAACCAGCTGGGGTTGATAGTTGATGAGAAACTCAACAATATTAGCTTTAGTTCATCAAAAAGTTTATAAGCACCAACATTTACTATAGGTTCCTATGGGTGTAGATATAGTGTCATAGAGTTTTAAACCTATGGCATCTCAAGAATTCATGCATCTACATTTTGCAATAGAACACACAGTGTCAGATTTATGCATCTGTACAGTGTTTAATTATCTATATACCATACAGTAGAACATGATTTATGCACAATCAATAAAACATGATACTATCATCGTAATTAAAACAATGCGCATTTTTTAAAATCATATAAAATTGGTTTATGATCAACACTGGTACTTATATAGTTTACGTTGTGCATACTATTTTAGTAAATATAATAGATACTATACCAACGATAGCTATATAACTGTATAAATAGTGTTGCAACCAATTGTGGTTATATCAGTGTTGATATAGCCTATTCATGTAAATATTACTGATAACTATAGTGGGGTTGAGGATATAACCACAATTGTGGTTATACACTGTATCAATAGCCTGTATACTTTACACTATATTGAGGTATCTTTATAACCACAATTGTGGTTAAACTACATAATTTACAATTGTAGTTTATACTGTAAAACATCTTTATACTTTACACTGTATTGAGGTATCTTTATAACCACAAATGTGGTTAAACTATCATTAAATTGTATTGTATAACCGCAATTTAGTATAGCACGTTCCTTAATATAGTCAGCACAGTATCTTTATACTGTTATACATGATGTAGCCTATTCATGTACTATAACTCAATAAAGTGTTAATAACTTAATATCAATATGTTGAATAGTTAAGATTTTGCACCTTCATACAGTATGTTCCTTAAAGTATAATTCATGTAAATCTTAACCTATAATATTATACAATATAGTTAAAATCTGTGGTTACATGTAAATACAGTATAATATAGTAATATAGCCTATTCATGTATAATATAGCCGATTCATGGCTATATTACTGTGTAAAGAGTAATGATACAGAGTATGCACTATTCTGATCAGTTATGCTTGCCGATTAGAATAGTGCATACTGTATCATTTAAATCCAGTTTTTAATTTCTTAAAGTCAAGCAACATGAATAATATAATGCTGGATTTTGGTGGGTTTAATATTGCATCCTCACACGCTATGTATAACTATGTATATCAATCGAACCAGATTGATATCTAAGCTAAACAAAAAGCTTTCGCAGCTTGTACAGACCAATGATACTATAAGAAAGAGAGCGGAGACATAAAAAGGAATGTACATACAGTCTTGAGCAACAACTAACTAAGAATAGGATCTTGCATTGGTCATATAACATAATAGTTTCCATAGACCATGGAATTTGTTAACGAAACTTTGCTGTGAGAGACCCAAGAGAAATACAATGAGTTAAACAATCATCACTGCAAGAAGTGATCAACACAGAACCAATACCAATTCAAAGTTAGCAGTAGCATCTAAACATAACAATCATATAGTTAAAGAATGTTGAGGGCTCTAACCAGTGGAGCCTTGGTGATGAAGTCCAGGGCCTTCAATAGACAAAAATCGATGAAGAACATCCTCACGATCAAGCCCACACAAGATCAACAAAATTTGATCTTCCTGTACTTGTCTTGTCTGCTTTGATCACCCACTTCAACCTTGTTGAAGAAATCAAAACAAAACTGCAGAACTAAAACCATATACCCCAACTTTAGGAAATGTTCGAAATTAAAGAAAGCAAGCAGCTTTAGACTAAAAACCATAAACCCACATCAGCAATTAAGAGCCAATACCAGCAATTCTCTCCATAGCTATCACTTTAGTCCTTTCTTATATTTTGCTTCAATATATGAGATTCGCCGATAAGTGTAATATTATGTATTTTACCACAATGCACATAGTCATTAAAATTTGTTAGTCATTAAGGATTACTGGTCTCATTTGGTATTTCAAAAATCGGTGAAGCTCATGACACCAAACCCACGCCTCCCTTTATTTTAGTACAAATTTTAATCATACTTTCAAAGTCTTAACCTTTATTACAACATTAAAGAAAAATGGTAGTACCTTTGAGACAATGCTCTACCTCAGATTCTTTAATCTAACAGCTCACTGCTTCTCTGTTACTTCACCTCCCACCCTGTTATACCAAAAGAAAAAACGTAAGCAAGACTACGCGATAATCTGTTCATTTCAGGCTAAGGAAGCTTCAATGAAATCTGTCATTTATTTCTATAAGACATATGATCTAACTTGTCTTCATGTGATCTAACTTGTCTTCATGGAAGTTTAAATGCAAATTTATTGAAATTTCTTTGAATAGTAATCTGTTCATTTCAGGCTATGGAAGCTTCATTTACCACCAAAGCTTCCATAGCCTTATTTTTCTGAATCTGAAAGGTAGTGAGATGGTATCTCAGCAACTTCAACTCCCATCTCAGCCTACTTTGTAAGAATATCCTTGAGTTGTTGCAACAAAGTTTGTCAAGTTACTGAATTTTATTTATGAGAACAAAATTTAAATTCCTTCAAGTAATATTACACTAATTTTGATGTCTGTATCTACCCAGATTTAGATTCAAATAAGTGAGAATCTGAACCCTGAAACATGTATGGAAAGTGAAGAATTGAAAGGACTATTTTTACTTGCATACCATTGATCTACGCATTTTAGGCGTATTAATTAACATATTTTCTCTACATTTTTACTTTGATAATTGCTTAGTTTTATTAGTTTTAACTTATTTTGTTAATTTCAGGTGTTGACCAAAAGAGACGGAGTAAAGGAGTCTACAAGCACGCAAAACGCAATAAATAATGGAGAAATGAAATTGGTTCGAAATTCAAAGGAAGAAAGGAGAAAAATTGAGGAGAAAAAGAAATCATTTGTTGACTAGGAAAACCTTTCCTATGTTGACTAGGATTTGAAAGCTTCCGGAAGGATCTTGAAGAAGAACAAATGAAAATGGGTCCAATTAATTAGAAGACAATTTAGATAGCCCAAATATAAAGATCCAATCAGCCAATTTCGTGGAGATCAAGTTTTGGTAAGAAAAGGTTTCCCAAAGTCAAAAGAAGAAGGAAATCATGAAGAATAAGGAAAGCAGAATCTGCCTGTGCAGATGGGCCAACTTCGACAAGCTGTAGAAATTGCATATCAACTCCGATTGAGGTGATTAATGAAGATATTTTATAGCTCTCGGAATGATCTTTCCAATGCCGCAAGAATCACGCAATTCGGATATGTATAACTCCAGTAAAGTGCAAATCTTTACAGACTGCCAGATCTGCCCGAAAATAGAAGGAAACCTTATTCTAGGAGGAGAATGATTCTTGTGAGCTTATAAATACAAGAGACTCGGCTTCAAAACAGATCATCACCTATCTTATGCTCTCAAGCTGCCAAAATCCTCAAACATTCTCCACCACAAAGATCTCCAGAGCCAAGGTCGACTACGCCATCACTACCTCCTAAAAACCGATACCAACTCCATCAAAGGGTCGTCTTGCTCTTGAAGTTTGCAGTGCTGTTCACGGAACTAAAAGTGTAACATGAACTCTTTACTCCGTAGTCTCCTTTGTCTTTGTATTTATTTGTGTAAAAACTCGGTGAATGAATGTTTATTTTGGTTTTATACACTTTATGAATTCCATACGTGTTCCATGTGTTTATGAATCTTAGTTTCTTTTATGTGTTATGTGTTGGGCATAAGGCTTCGGTGGGTAGAGGTTAGGATCACTAAGATGTTTGCAGTGCTGTTCACGGAATATGTTAGTCCCTACTTTTATCAAATCGATGATTTAGTTAAGGTGTTTATATGCTGTTCATTGCACTTTGATTAAAAGATAAAGAAAACCATAACATGTAATTGGAATTAAGGTTTGTAAATTTCGAAGATGATGGGAGGATTAGAGCTGTATAATCTGCATGTGGGTAGGATAGGATGATCACATGTAAATAATTAATTAGGTTTTTGTCGAAAATATGGTAAGGGTTTTTGGGATTTTCTTATGTGTTTGCTTGTCTATGAGTTGATGCATGATAGAGTCCTAGGAATACTTGCTATGTGATTGACGTTTTTAGTTAGTAATTAGATAGAAAATTTAGGAAATTAAAATCAACTTTCTTACCCCCCTTTTTATTACCACAAAAATTGCATGCACCCTTCAATCCCCGGTTAGAACGATCCCTACTTGCTCAAAATACTACATCTATAGGGTTTTAAATTGTATATGGTTGAATTATGTGTTAAGTGTTTATTTGATGCATGTTTTGGTCATATCAATTTTTGGGAGGCAACCCAATGGAGGATCGACACACAGATTTGCTTTCTTTTCCCTTCCTCTTTATTAATTAGTGTGTTAATTAGTTAGTTATTTTTGGTGAATTCATTCTCCATGCTTGATTCTATGCTTTTACTTTGTTACATTGAGGACAATGTAGGATTTAAGTGTGGGGGAGGGGTTTACAACTTATTTGAGTCATAAATTGTAAAAACCGGGCGGACAATGAAACTTTTCGGCGGATGATGCCCTAAAAAAATTATTTTTATTTAATTTTCGTGGGTTTTTATTTTTCTAAAATTTTAGGTAGTTTTTGAGTGTATTTTAGTGTTTTTCAGAGTCTTAGGATGCCCTTAACTCGTCTATGATGATATTTTTCTGAGACAATTTCGAGTTCATGGCTTTCATATTATTAATTTTTATGGAATTCTTTTGTTGATAGAGATGTTTTGATTGCATTGACATGTAGTAGATATAGATAGTAAAACTTGGTACAGAATTCGCATGTTAGAATAAGTTTTAAATCATACAAACCTAAAAGTGAGTTTTTGAGCCTACATTATTTCATTTGAGAGTGAATTTTGTGCATATGGTTCTCAAAAACAAAACATGCTTCATCTAATTACTTGCCATAGATTTTAATGAACTAGAGATTACTAGAACTTACTCATGTAGATTTACAACGCTTTTAAGTTGATATATGCTCTGATTTTGGATATGATTAAAGGCAAATTAGGTTACCACCACTTAAACCAGATGGCCTTGTGTCCCATTGTGCGCACGAGTTGCGACACCCTTAGATTACCCCTTTGTGCCTACATTAAGCCTTTTCTTTCATTTACCACATACATATCTAAACACTTAGCCTAGTGTAGAGTTTCCAACCCTTGTTCAAAGACATGGTGAAGGAGTTCGAAGCTAGCATAAAAGAAGTGGCGAAAAAAAAAAGTGATGAAAGAATACAAAAGAAGGGAAGACTTGTCCAAAAGATGATTGCCGAAAAAAAAAATGTGTAAAAGCTCTCCGGCAAAAGTTCTAAGTGTAAAAGTTTGGACAAGTGAAGTTTAGAATGAAGTTAGGGCCCAAAAAGATAAAAATTGGCCCCCGATCTTGAAGTTTGACACAAGAAGAAGTATAGAAAGGATGAGCCACGAATTCAAGAAGTTCTAAGTGCTAAACTAAGTCTTTGGAACGTTTTTAACCACCACTTATCTAAAATTTCGAATGTCTTAGCCTTAGCCTCATTACAACCTTTCTAAAGTCCTTTATGATCCTTAAGATAAGTAGCCTTCAATTGGTTGAGTAAGTTACATGAGTAAGCATATGGTTTGGGTTCATTTGTGCAAGTAATTGGTTTTATTCATGAGGTATTTTGTTTATTCTTCGATATATCTTGAGTGAATACCCCTTTTTCATGAGTGAAAAGATGATGAGTGCATCCATGTGAGGATTTTGAACTTTTCTAGTGCATGCATAGTGTATAAATCACCATTGTTTTCATCTAAGTCTTACTTGTTCATGCATGAGAATGTCTTTATTAACTCTTGAATTCCTTGTGCCTTAATTTTGTGAATTCTCATGAAATTTTCGAAATTCATTTGTTAAAGGGCTTAGTAGTCTTTTTGTTGAAATTTTGAGTCTTAGTTTAATTTAGTGTTTGCTAAGGGACTAGCAAAGTTTAAGTGTGGGGGAATTTGATCTACGCATTTTAGGAGTATTAATTAACATATTTTCTCTACATTTTTACTTTGATAATTGCTTAGTTTTATTAATTTTAACTTATTTTGTTAATTTCAGGTGTTGACCAAAAGAGACGGAGTAAAGGAGTCTACAAGCACGCAAAACGCAATAAATAATGGAGAAATGAAATTGGTTCGAAATTCAAAGGAAGAAAGGAGAAAAATTGAGGAGAAAAAGAAATCATTTGTTGACTAGGAAAACCTTTCCTATGTTGACTAGGATTTGAAAGCTTCCGGAAGGATCTTGAAGAAGAACAAATTTTGATGTCTGTATCTACCCAGATTTAGTGTAATATTACTTGGTTCAAATCTCTTTTACTTGCATACCATGTTCCAAGTAAAAGAGATCTTATTAAGCATAAGTAGGTAAAAAGTTCAGCACACTTTATTTGTCCTTGATTTTTCAGTTTATACAATTATATGCATCTTTTTCTACAACATTGCAACTTCATATTGGCATTATCTTCAATCAGCTATCCATTTAAAGTTCATTTTTTTTCGGTGCACAATTAAAGATGGAGAAAAACTCACATCAAAATACAACTCTGCGATTCAAAAGTAAACTAAACAATTTCAAATTCACCAAAAACGGAACCTAGAAACACACACACACACACACGAAATGAACAGAAATGGAGAACAAACACAATGTTACTCCAATTCTTGGATATTCAAGAACTCAATAAATTATAAAACAAACAAAGAGCGTGCGAGAGAGAGAGAGAGAGAGAGAGAGAGAGAGAGAGAGAGAGAGAGAGAGAGAGAGAGAGAGAGAGAGACCTTCTTGGGCTGATTGGTACTTTCCTTCCAGGAAGTCACCTCAAAGATCAGAGCCCTCCACAACAAAGACCAAAACTAACAGCCCAACAATAAAGAGAGAGAGCGAGGTTGAAAAAAAAACGATTGAGTCAAGATTTTGATGGGACTGTGTTAGGCTTGAACATGGGTTTATGAAGAAGAGGATGGGGATAGTGAGAGATGGAGATGGAGATCAAGATTTAAAGATGGAAACAGAGAGACAAAGCAAGTTGACTTGTGCTTCGCACGTGTATTTGGCATGCTTGGGCACGCTTGTCAAAGATATCTGGTAAGCTGGGATGAAACAACCACGTGATTTATTAGTATGATATCTTTAACAGAGTATTCAGAAGCATATAGGTTACTATGTACTGAATTTTATTTAAATGCTAAATGTTGAAGTGAGAGATGAGAATCTGATCCCAAACAGTATGGCAACAAATATAGGAGCTGGTATAAAATCCCCTTAAACTAATAAGCTCACTATCATATTCATATCAATACCAAAAGCCCAAGTTTCTCCACATAAATTTGCAGAACTACTGAAATTCTCACAGGGGCTAATAACTGATCCAAGCTAATTTGATATGCATACAAAGTAGTGAAGACATACTGTTCAATGAACTATCATTCATATGAGAACAATTGATGCATGGAAAGTTGTTTTTTTTTAAATTCCCATTGAAAGTCTTCAAGCACGATAATCTCTCCATTAAATTCAAGAGAAACCAATGGCTATGAAAATGAAGCTGCCAAACAATCAGAGGAAAATACTTTAATTCTTACTTTGTTGGAGTCCATCAACAGATCCATGTGAATTATGTTATTATAATACAAATACTCCATTCATTTGCCGACATCAATTGCAAACTTCAACAGTTTGTGAAACTTGAAGACATTATGACTCTTGTGCAAATAATCATAGAGATTTCCTTCCATCAGACATGTACTCTGCCAATAATAATGTATGAGATTTCAGCCAAATTAACGTGTACAAAGATGAAAGATCAAAAGTAATATGTTTAGATAATCAGCAAAATTAACAGAAGTATCAATTCTCAAGCAAAGATCCAATCAACTTAATCATATATACAGGAAAGAGGACCCTTTTAGAGGGAATTGACTAACTACCAGGAATACTCACCTACACAGTTTCAGAATGATCCTCCGATGAGCCGTTCGTGAAAGGCACTTCACCAACCGTGACTTCGTTGAGTCCGCCACTTCAAGAATCCTCTATCAAACACTTTGAGAAGTACCTCCAGAATGGAACGACGACGATGAAGACCCGGTCGGGCATGTCGAGTTTGGGCAGCTCCTCGATCCGAATCTTGGCGTCGGTGGCGTATTGGAGCTGCTCAATGACTTCATTGATGTGTACTTCCGATCGCGACTGATCGAAGAGTGACTCCAACTCAGGCAACTCGGTCTCAGATCAAGATCGAGATGAAAGATCACAAATCAAGAGGAATGAGAGAGAGAAGAGGAATCGGGTTTTGACTGTACAGGGAGAGGATCTAGCCTGGGTTTAGAGAGAGTGAGAGAGAGTGACTTTTGGAGGAGAGAGAGCCGCACAGCTCGCACGCTCAGGAATAGTGAACAGTGCTTTGTACAGTAAAACCCAACTCTGTTATATAGTAAATATATGCATGTGTTGGCATGATGATGAATAATTGAGCTTATACATACAATAGGCAAAAAGAGTCTTAAAACAGCACATTTTCAACTTTATTAGGTATCGAGGAGTGAAATGAAAGACTATAGTCCATCGAAAAATTTAGATCGTTCGTAATTATTTCAGAATTTACTAAATTACACAACCAATGGCTGCAATGCAAGATCGATGATCATGCATGTATTCCTTGTTGTTAATACCCGACACCGATATGGATATCGAGTAATTTATAATCAAGCCCTTAAGTACGTACCAAGAGGTGATAAGGTAGGTATATGTACAAGTCCCCCAACTCGCTCAGCCAAGGATATCAACCTTGGTTGGTGAGTTGAAAGAAGTGATACCGACGAAATCATATGTACGTACTCGATATTACCTTTTTGGAGCCGGGTATCATGCCATGCAGCCCCCCAACTCGGCGACCTAGGTTGTGATGCTTGGCGATAGGTGTACCTGTAAGTGTGCATGCGATCGACATTTGATTAGTTGGTTAGGAGCGAGATCGGTGAGTAACTAATTCACCGTTCCGCCGAGGTAGCACAAGTAATGGTAATCAAGTTTCCTTCCGAATGAGCGGCTTATGTTGTATCGACGGAGGGGGTCGCTCGATGGCGCCCAAACACTCGGTTCTGCCCAGGTCGGTAGCTGTTTTGCACTGTTGCGGGTAGCTCAAACCGCTGGGGGCGCTATGGTAGGGGGAGATCGTTTGAATTGGTAACCCTTAAGTCCCCGAGTCCATTCCTCCGAGCGACTTTGCAGTGCATAGATTGGTATCGAGAATAAAGTATCTGAGTTTTTGTAGCGTTCTTCCAGGTGAGTGGGATAGTGTTTTTTTTTAGCCGATGTGGTAGGTGTATCTACTTTGTGATTATTAAATGATGTCATACATCAATTTGCCACGTATCTGCGTAGGGGGTGCCCAAACGTCCCGTCGTAACCATAAAGCGTGATTATTGCTGTTACTTTGAAGGTCGTGCTTTTTTGAAACGATGCATATCGGTTTTCGTTCCGGACCCTTCTAATTCTAGTGACATCATTTGCCACGTGTGACCATCTGCCGGACCGATGTGTCTTTTTTAACGGCCTTGATCTCACCGATTTGTTTATATATAAGCCTTTGCTTCTGTTTTCTTTGTACACTTTTTATTGTCATCTAAAATTTTTCTTTTTCCTCTCTGAGATAGAAGATTTCTCCTGCACTCTCGCGCCTCTGTCGTGCCGTGGTTGTTTTTTCCGTTGCTCAGTCGCTGCTCGTCTTTTCTTGTGTTTTTTCAAGTAACATGTCGTCGTTTACTTCTCCTTACTTTCGGTTACCTGAGTTTTGTCGTTTCTTATTTTTTGATTTCTGGGTTTTCTAGCTTTTAGACTTGATGTTTGTTGCAATCGTACTTCCATGGTGTTGGTATGCCAGTTTTGGTTTTTCTGGGTGATAGTCGATGTCCCGCCGTACTTAGTATTTGTTTGACTGTCGTTTTTGCTTTTATCGTGTCTTTCTCGCTTTTATCTATGTCGTGGAGGCGGGGGGGGGGGGGGGGGGGGGGGGGGTATGTCGCCTGGGAAGCTGGTTGCGGACTGGTGACCCAATATCGGCAAACCACTAGACTTGACCTTATCCGTGGCTGTTTCGCAGGTGACATGGCTTCTTCATCTCGACCCGATGCCGATATTTCTGCTAGCTCTGGAGCTCGCCGTCTATGATTGGATGGGCCGCTGGTGTAGACCCTAAGGGATGGTCAAGAGGTCGATGAGCCCTCCAAGGCGCTCTCGATGGCGGAGCTGGATAAGGTGAGGTCCGAGTTCCAAGTTGGCGATGGTGTGGTCCTTAAGTCCGCCGCGCCCGGCGAAGTATTTTGAGGCCACCCAAGGGCTTCATCGCCCTCGACCGGGCTCAAATGCGTTGCGACGTACGTCTTACGCTCCATCCTTTCCACGAGTATATATTTGTGGAACTCGGCTGCGCTGTGGGTCAAGTTTTGCCGTTAATGCTCCAAGTTTTGAGCGCCATGTTTACGTTGTGGAAGCTTGTCGGGCTAGACTACCCCACGCACAATGAAGTGTTGTTCTATTTCGACATTGCATACTCAACCAAGAAGGGGTGTGGTGGTACGTTCTCGCTACGACAGCGGCGTATGAGTTCTCTTGGCCTGACCGATTTTGCGAGCTCGTGCCTGGATTGGAGGAGCGAGCATTTCTTCGCTAACGGGTGGTCATCTTTTGCCAACAACCGCGTGCCCACTCGTTTTCGGGCCCGAGGTGACCCTTCTATCTCGGCATTCTTTCTCCCTGCTCTGTTATAGCATTCTTTTTTCTTATTCGTTCTTATTTTGTAGTTACGCGTCAGTATGCCCTGTCTGCCAGTGAGAAGCGGCGGTGCCATAGGATTGAGAAGGGTTTTAGTGAGAGGTTTAAGAGTGTGTATCTCCTCAATGATTATCAGATTATAGAGATGACCGGTCTTGCCAAGACGCCTAGTATGCCGCTTTGTTGTTTTTGTTTTTTTTTTGTCGTTGTACTATTGTGTGTTTTTCTGTATTCTTCTGTTTTGTTGTGGTGCTGATCCCTTTGTTTGTGTGTTTTGTAGTTGGTTATAAGAATCAGAAGCGAGATCGCAAGATGAGCAGTTCGTATGGCGATATCGATGAGATCATCGCTCAGCTTGCGAAGGAGGCTGTTGCGGCTAAGAAGGTCGACTTGGGCGTTTGCTCTGGTAGGAGCCTTAGCCTCTCTAAGCCAATGGATATTCCTCCCTCGCCCGAGTCCCAGACTGATCGGGTTGGGAGTAGCGTGCCGGTGAGGGTCGTAACTACCCCGCCCGAGACCTCATCGTGCTCGCCTGTGCGTATTAAGAGGAAACCTGAGGGTGAGGTCGCTCCTCAGAAGCGGCTGAGGCGGCTGGGTGCAACCCCTAGCGTTCCTATCGGTATTCCAGACGATGCCGATGCCTCCGAGGTGACCATTGCTGTGCCGTCTAGCGATGTTCGTGCTGCTGCTACCGAAACAGGTGATGTTGACAATCTTTGGTTTATTGATATAGAAGACTACGTTCCTACCCCTTCGGTTGCTGATCTTGACCCTCCCCCTTATGCTTTGTTAGGCGGTGTTCTCTGTGGTGACCCCAATGTTGTCGTTTACGGCAGCATCGTTATTGCTCGATCTAGAAACTGGGAAGGGCCGCCGCCGTACTCGGCCGAGATCCTCCCTCTCCTTCCTCCCAACGTGGGCACTATGGTCGATATTACCAATGGTGCAGATCAATACCTACGGTCATTTGCTGCCTCTCTCCAGCTGATGTGCCATCAGCGCCATACCTTGGTTGCTTCTTTCGAGGAACTGGCTCGCTTGAGCGGGATGCTGGTGAAGAAGGATGAGGAGCTGGTGAAGGCGAGCGAGGAGTGGCAGTTCTAGCATCAAAAATTTGAGGCGTTGGAGAGCAAGAAGAAGCTCTCTGATGAGTGTTTGGACGTCTCCTTCCTTCGTGGCCGGCAGCTGGAGTTGGAGGTGAAAGAGGAGCGGCAGCGTGCTGAGGACCTAAAGGCACGATTGGCGGCTGCTGAGGGCCAGGTTACCGCTCTTCGCGGTCAAGTGAAAGAGCTGGAGGATCGGCGGGAGCAGACCAACTCCAGCTGCCGGCCCGGCCTTTGATGCGCTGCAGAGTAAGGCCTTCAGCGACGGTCTCCAGCAGACTCAGGCTAGCTTCTTTGAAAACGGGTGGGTGAACGAGAAGTACCACGTTGACCTGCAACGTATCAACGAGGAGCGCAAGCTGAGGCGCAAGGCCAGTCAGAAGGCTTTGGCCAAGGTTAAGCAGGAGGAGGCCGAGGAAGCTGACCTTCAGCGGAGCAACGTCTCTGAAGGTATGACCCCTAACGGCTTTCATCCTTTAACGCCCAGTATGTTTCCATCAACCCCCCTAACTCGTCATTTTCGTGATGTTGAACTTTTTCCTCAGGCAAGGAGGGAGGGGCTGGCGGTCAAGTACCGTGAGCGGTTTCGTCGGGCCAAGCGCGAGGTAATCCTGCAAGGCACTGCTGACCCGGCATGAGGCCCAAGGCACTTTTCTAATAGCATTTAGTGTTTTTTTAGGACAACAGATGTATAATATTTTAGTATTCTTTCCGTGATGGCTTTTTGAATGGAAAGAAGAGTTTTTCTAAGTGTGGTTTGGTATCGCTGACCAATGAAAGATCTGAAAAAAAATTCGTTTGTTTGTTGTACTAGTGTAATTGTTAAGTAGCCAAGTGTGATATCAAGAATAACTGGTATTCAGGATATAGAACGAGAGAAACTAAGTAGCGATAAGTAAAGACGATAAGCGATAAACGATAAACGATAAGTAAAGACACAAATGTTTATAGTGGTTCACCAATTAGCTACTCCACTTGTGCCTCGTTGGGCTTCACTATACCTTTCGGACTTTATACGTATTGTGGCCCGAGAGCGTTTTATTTTTATGACAAAGGTCTGAAGAATTTTTGCTTCATTGGTGGCGATACCACTTATGTTGGGGTGAGGCTAGTCCCCGGTATGATGCAAAAACTTTTTAACGCCGTAATTGCCATAATACCAGAACCTGTTTTACTGGTGGCAATATCGGAGGTGCTCTATGTTCCATGTGTGAGGCGTTCCAAGGCCGTTTTTGTCTTCGAGGATGAACGTGGTTGGTGTGATACTCTCGATGATTCTGAAAGGTCCCTCCCATATCGGTGCTAGCCCTTTGGGTTTGGGAATAACCTCCCTCCAGACCATGGAGCATTCGCGCCCTGACCCTTCTATTGTAGTGTCGTGCGACTAGTTGCTTATTTTCCATGAGTGCGATATTGGTTTCGTCTTGTCCCTCCTCCTGGAGTAAGTTGGCCATGTTTAGCCCGTCCTCGTTTGTGTCTTCGTCGTACCCCTTCAATCTCGGGCTTCGGTGCGTGATTTCTAATGGTAGGACCGCCTCTGCTCCGTAGACCAGCGAGAATGGTGAGGCTCCTGTTGCTTCTGTTGGCGTTGTTCGTATTGACCATAATACTTCATATAGGCTTTCTGCCCACTTGTGGTTGTAGTCTTCCATTCTTCTTTTGAGTCCGGCCTTTATCTTTTTGTTTGCCGTTTCTACCTGGCCGTTTGTGTGAGGGTAGTACACCGATGCAAATACTAATCGAGTCCCCAAGTCACTCGTGAATTTCTTCATTTCGTCGTTGTTGAATTGATTTCCGTTGTCGTTGACTATTGTGACCGGGGACCCGTACCGACAATATATGTCCTTCCAGAGGAAGTTGATTACTTTTTTTGTTGTGATGAGCACGAGCGGCTTTGCTTCGATGTACTTTGTGTGGTAGTCTATGCAGACGATGATGTATTTGAACTGGCAGGATGATGCTTTTAGTGGCCCGATTAGGTTGAGTCCCCATTGTGCGAATAGTATGGGGCTGATGATGATGGACATTGGTGTTGCTGGGGCGTGTATCCTGTGAGCGTATTGGGTGCATGTTTGACATTGATTTACGATATCTCTTACGTCCTGCCTCATTCCCCTATAGTAAAAACCGTAACGGAGGAGTTTGTGTACTATGTTGTTTGGCTCGCCATGGTTGCCATACCGGCAGTCGTGGACGTCTTTTATTATTTTGCGACCTTCTGTCTGTGTGACGCACTTGAGCATGGGGAAACTCCGTTTGCTTATGTATAGTTGGCCGTTTTGTAAGCTGTAGTATGCCGCCCTTTGAGCTAGTTTTCTTGTTTCTACACGGTCAGTTGGTACCATTCCTTCTGTCAGATAGTTGATCATGCTCCTTCTCCAATCTTCTTCTGGTGCCGATGACACTGTTAATGTTAATGCAAATACTTCTTGGAAATTTTTGGATATGCTAGGTTTTTCCAGCGTTTCTACCATTGTGTGTCCTTTTTCCGCGATCGATGAAGTCGTTGCTATTCTAGCTAGGGCGTCAGCCCTCCTGTTTTTCTTTTTCTGGGGATGTGTGTTATGTTGTAAAAACAGAATTTACTCAATAGTGCCTTTACGTATCCTAGGTATGCCGACATCTGCGTTCCTTGTGCTTCGAAGTCCCCAGTTACGTGATTTACCGTTAGTTGGGAGTTGCTAAATATGTTAACATCTTTGGCCTCGGTGTCGAGGGCGAGTTACAATCCGACGATCAAAGCTTCGTATTCGGCCTCGTTGTTGGATGCTGGGAATGTGAATCGCAGGGCATATTCGGCGTAGGTTCTGCCGGGGCTGGTTAGGATTGTTCCTGCTTTTGCTCCTGCTGCGATCGTCGTTCTTGATCCGTCCACGTATAGGTTCCAGCACGACGGCTCTACTTGTAGGAGTGGAGGCGTTAGCGCTGTAGGGGGCGATGTGCAGGCTGTCGGGTGTGACTGGTCGTTTGACGCCGGTGTGAGTTCTGTTATGAAGTCCACTATCGCCTGACCCTTTATCGCCCCTCTTAGTTAGTATTTGATGTCGAACTCGCTTAGTTCTATTGCCCACTTGGTTAATCTCCTCGAGTGGTCAGGGCTTGCTAGAACTTGACGGAGTGGTTAGTCTGTTAGAACATGGATAGTGTGTGATTGGAAGTATAGTCTCAAGCACCTCGCCGATATTGTGAGTGCTAAGGCCAATTGTTCTTGCACTGGGTACTTCATTTCTGCTTTGTCCAGTCCTTTTCCCGCGAAAAAGATTGGCATTTCTATGTCAGCTTCCCGTCTGACCAGGGCGGAGCTAACGGCAGTTAGCGAAATGGCTAAGTAAATGTATAAGATTTCACCTGGCACTGGGGCTGAGAGGAATGGAATGTGGGCAAGATACTGCTTGATGGTGGATAGTGCTGTTTCGCACTCGTCAGTCCATTTGACCGCTTTCTTCTTTGTGACTCTTATCGCTTTGAAGAATGGGTTGCATTTATCGGTGTATCGTGAGATAAATCGAGCTAGTGACGCCAGTTTTCCGGTTAGTGCTTGGAGTTCTTTCTTTGTTACCGGCCGTGTTGTGTCTAGGATGGCCTAGACCTTTCCTGGGTTGGACTCTATCCCCCTTTAGCTTACCAAGTATCCCAAGAATTTGGCTGCCGTTACCCCGAAGATACACTTCGCCGGGTTGAGCCTCATCCCGCTATCGATGAGCGTATCCAGTACTACTTTTAGATTTTTAACATGGTCATTCCGGTGTCTGCTTTTGACTATTAGGTCGTCGACGTAAACCGCAACCGTGTCACTGTCTAATGGAGCCAGTAGCTCTGTCATGAATCTTTGGTATGTTGCTCCCGCGTTCTTCATTCCAAACGGCATGACATTGTAACAGTATAGTCCCCGATCGGTAATAAAACATGTTGCCTCGGTGTTTGCTGGGTGCATTTTGATTTGGTTGTATCCGGAGTAGCAGTCCATTGTTGACAGGAGTTCGTGGCCACTGGTGGCGTCTGCGAGTCGGTTGATTCTTGGTAACGGGAAGGAGTCTTTTGGGCAAGCTTTGTTGACGTCGGTGTAGTCGACACACATCCTCCATTTGTTGTTACTTTTCTTGACCATGATGACGTTTGAGACCCATGCCGGGTAGTGAACCTTTTTGATGAATCTTATATCAAGAAGCTTAGTTACCTCTTCCTGCATCGTGGTGTACTGTTCTTCATTGTAAGCTCTGCGCTTTTGTTTTTTGGGCACAATGTCTAGCGAGATTCCTAACTTGTGTGAGACGATGTCCGTTGATACTCCTGGCATGTCAGCGTAAGACCATGCGAATACGGCACCGCATTCTCTGAGAACGTTGATGAGGGTGGTTTCGGCTGTTGAGTCCAGGTTTGTTCCTATTCTGATTGTTCGTTCAGGGTGCTCATCCGATATTGGGACGAGTTTCGTTGATTCTTCTCCGACGGGGCGAGCCGTGAGTGGTTCTCCCCTTGGGTCGTCTGGAGCCTCTTCCGATCTGTTGCTTTTAAGTACGCACACTTCTTGTGCCGGGTAGTTGGCATTTGCTTGTGATCCTGGTAATGTGGGCGTCGTTCCCCTGATGGTGCATATACCATTGGGCGTTGGGAATTTCATTGTTAACATCTATTGTGATACGATAACGCTGATTCTGTTTAGTGTATTGCATCCGATGATGGCGTTGTAGAATGATAGGGCATCGACTACTAGGAACTCGATATGTGTTTCCACGCTGCGGCATTCCTGCCCTAAAGCGAATCTGAAGTAGTTACTTCCCAGAGGTTGGATCTGATCGCCAGAGAAGCTCACTAATGGATGGTGGTCCTTCCTGAGTTTGGATGGAAGTTGCTCGAGTGCTTCATATGTCGGTCGAAATATTACGTTGATGGGCGATCCTGTGTCTACGAGACATCGTCCGACACTGCATAGGTCGATGACGGCATCGATCAGAAAGGGGTAGTCTTCTGATATTGATGGTCGCCCATGTTCCTTGGATTCGTAGAACGTGATGGATCCCCACCCGGTCTTGGCGGTTTTGGACGGTCCCTACCGTAGGCTGCATACAGCCCGCTCGTTTCTTCGTTCTGTTTTAGACTTGCCGCCCGTGATGGCGTTAATCCTCTTGATGCTATCGATATTTTCTACCAGCGTCGTAGACGGGATGTGGTTCCCTGCTCTAAACGCTGATAGGTTCCATTTTTCCAGTTGTGCCTCCACCGCCTTTTTTATGCCGTGGCATTTTTCCGTATCGTGTTACTCGTTTTGATGGAAACTACACCATTTTCCCGTGTTTCTGTATTCTGTTGCTCAATATAATTTTTTTGGTAAGGTGAACAGTTCTGGATGAGCTGTTAGGATGTCGGCATATTTGGTGTTTAATATGCTGAAGACTGGTTGCGGTAGTGGTGCCACGTGGTTGGTCCTTTCGTCTCGTGGTCGCTTCCCATTGTTGGCGTAGTTGTGTCTGCCGTTGTTATGCCTCTGACTTCCTTCGGCTCTTCGACTATTTTGCTTCCACCCATGTTGGTCCTGGTCGCGTGATCCGCTTCTATGTCTAGGTGACGTCGCTCGTGCTGGTTCTTGTGTGGGGAGCACGCTCTGTACATTGGTTATTGTGGTGTTAGTGAATGTGTTTACCTGTGTCGGCGTAGGGTTGGAGCCGATAGTTTGCAATTCTAGCTGGGCGTGTGACGCCACTCGGTCGAGTAGGTCGTTGTACGTGGTTTTCGGGTTCTCGTTGAGTTTCCAAGTTAGCGACCTGGGTTGTAGTGCGTTCCTGAGTACGCAAAAGGCTAAATTGTCGGAGATGCCTCGGCAGTTAGCGATGGTGGTGTTCCATCATGAGATGAACGTGGATAACCCCTCCGAGGGTTCTTGTCGAATAGCCTGCAATTGATTGTAAGTTAGTGAGCAACTGGTCGATGTTATATATCGCTTTAGGAATGCTTTAATAAGTTCTGGGAAAGATTTTATGGATTTTGGCGGTAAGCTGAAGAGCCAGCTAAGTGCCTCGCCGGTGAGGCTTTTCATGAATAGGTAACAGTTTGTGGCGTCGTCATATCCTCTGCCGGTTGTCGTTGAGGTGAAGATGTCGATGTGGAGGGAGGGGTCCGTTTTTCCCTTGTATCGCTCCAACTTGACCTTGGCCAATGGGTGTCTTCCTTGGCGCATGATATCGGTAGAGAACAGCTCAACGCGTACTGCCGGGAGTGTGCGGTCGAGGTAGCTTGCTTCAGGTTGCGATAATTGTCGTATCATTGCTTCGAGGCCGGCAATTCGTGCCGCCATACCTATACCGACCTAATTGTTTGATACTAAGATGATCCCGTATCGTGGCGATGGTGGTGGTTGCGCCCACTCGGGTGGTACTGGGATGCGTGCGACATCGTTTAGCTCTGGCTCGAGATTGCGCTATAGCCTATCCGTTCTCGGGGGTGATTCTACTTCCTGTAGGTGGTGGGGTCGAAGCGGTGATAGGATGTCTGTTTTCTAATGTCGGGCCACCTCGTGAGCTTCCATGCATTCGGAGTCAACCGTTGATTCTGAGTTGAGTCGGCGATTCTCCGCGGCTCTCAACCTTGCCTCGACCCTGATGTATCGCTGGTGCTCGAACTCTCGGACCTTTTCGAGCTCGAGGCACTTTTCCATGGCTATTTCATATCGATGTTCCATTTCGCCGATGTACTTATGTGTGTTACCGACGGTATCCTGATTTTGTGTGACATGTTGCTTTCCTGGTCGTTGGATGGGCAAGGGCTGCTTGCCGTGTTCGTTCGTGATCAGTGTTTGGTGATGGAATTCCTGCCTGATACTGGGCGTTATGCCTAGTGTTAGGCTGGTGTCCATGCTCGTCGCTTGCTGTGAGCTTCGTGGTTGGGAAAACAATTTCCGGTGTGCAATTCCCACAGACGGCGCCAATGTTAATACCCGACACCAATATGGATATCGGATATTGAACAAGAAGATCGTGTCTCGGAGATATTTATAGATATGTTGCTAGTGTTTCCTGGAGTGATATCGCTGTCGCTTTATTTTCAATACCGCTACAAAGTTTATCCGAATACAACTCGCTCTCGTTGCTAAGATCAACAGCGGTTAAGGAAAGACGGACGTGACCCGCCTTCAACCCTCCGATGCCTAAGTTAAAAGCGATATGTAAATTTTATAGAATAACGGCGTGATTGAGTATTGAATGCGTATCATTTAATGCTGAGTTGACCGGTATATATTGGTGGTTGGGACTTGGGCTCCTACCGTTTCTTCGATGTGGGACTAGTGTGTATACTCTTTTTGTTGAGGTGCTGCCTGACCGGTTTCTTGTTTGGTGCGTGGGCGCTATCTTTATTGAGGTGCAGATCGTACTGGTCATCGGAGTTGGGGCTATTCTGCCGGTAATTCCTGTCACGGTAGCGGTGAGACACATTTGTAATTAATAATCAAGCTGTTAAGTACGTACCAAGAGGTAATAAGCTAGGTATATGTACACTTGTGCTAAATTTTACTCATGCAATTAACCATGCACGTACATTTGAGCTACTAGGACTAAACATCACACCGGCCTCCTCATGCAATTGACTAAATAAGATGAACTTTATATCCTACTAAAATTGATCGGCAAAAAGTCGAAAATTGGGTGATATGTAAAGAACCCAATATCTGACTAAGCATTAGAATTCCCATTGGCAATTGGAAAAACAAGAATACAAGTGGCACAAAAAAGGAGACTTGCCACTCACAATACTAATATTGAAGAAGAATGTTCACAATTAATCAAATATAGCCGGCTAAACAGATTGGACTAGTTGTTCGAGACGTTCTTTAGGTTGGAACCAAACCAAGTCAATTTGACTTCTCAATATATCTGGCCGAATCAAAACAGAAGACGGCAGTCATAATCGGTCGTTGATCATAGATCACCATCTATCAGTCTATCACCTATCTTATTCTCACCACATATGAACTGAATGCTACATTGCATCAAGAAACAGATAATGAAAATCGAATATTCATGGTCTCAAGCAGCTTATTATATATACCGTGGAGTGTGCTATTTCACTATTTCAGGCTAACTTGGACGTAATAAACTCTAGAGTACGTCTAGACACTATTGATGATTAAAGAAAGAAAAAAGTCGGCCAAGCAAACAATTTTCTTTTTGATCATGAAGCCGGTCATTTATATGAACTTAATTATGCATAAACAGGCTCTTAAAAGTTAAAACACTAGTTTGCTCAACCTCGAGCTAATTAGTTATCGAAAAGAAAAAAAAACCCCTCGAGGCTAGGGCTAGTTCATATATATTCCTGTACGTTGATGACATGCACCTAGTAATGGACACGCCAGCCCCATACACAGAGATTTCTGTACACGTGTTATCCACATACAAGCTTCACTAACTCTGGGAAATCTACTCGTAGCGGTGCAGCATGATCAATATGTTGTACCTATATATAACTCGGACAGTGGCACAGAGAGCGATGACATTAATCGAGTATGTTCTGCGTTGCCAGGGCCTCTTGTTATCTCATGAACATGAACACCTCAGTCCCCTCCTCCAGAGGGTTTTCTTCTGGTATGTGTTTCCTTAATTGCTACTATGAAACATTTGCATCAAGAAACTTTGGTTCCCATATTTCTCTGTATCAAACCATTTGTGTACGTGCATGTTTGTTCAGCTGTGAGGAGTTTGAAGTTTGCAAGGTCTCACGAATGGGCGAGAGTTGATGGGAAGCTGGCCACGACAGGGTTAAGTGACCATGCTCAGGAGCACTTGGGTGTTATTATCCATGTTGAGCTGCCTGACGTCGGTGAAAATGTCGCACAGGGCGATACGTGTGGTATTATCTCGAGTGTTGAAGCCAGTAAAAGTCTCCACTCTCCTGTCTCCGGCAATGTTGTCGTGATTAATGAAAAGCTTCGCACCTCTCCTGGTTTGGTGAGCACAATATATGTGGCTTTCATTATTCACTTCGAAACTATCATATACGTACCCTTGTATCTTATGTTTCAATCTGTTTGTGATGGCATGCAGGTAAATAGGAGCCCTTATGAAAATGGATGGATCATGAAGGTGGAAATCAGCAAGGAGGAGGAGGTGAGCAATCTCATGGACCATGATGAGGAGTACTGCAGCTATGTGCAAACCAAGTTGCCAAACATTGTTGAACCTCGACCAAACACTTAGATAAAGTGGTCAACATATATATGCTGTAACAGCAGTAAAAATAATCAGTCAATGCCACTATCAACGTGGTATATGTGAGAAAATTAATGACCTGCTTTTGTTACCTTAATTAAGCTTAGGCCTGGTGTTGTATTAGAAATTTACTACTTTAATCTGCGAGCTTGTCTTTTAATCTGTTTCTCCTAGTGAATGTTCTTTGACAGCGGTAGTTGCTGAAATGGTGAAAACAAACCACACTGGTGAAGGTTTCTTCTGTAATTATTGATACAGCATCTTATCCATTCTCAAAGTCTCGGAGACCACTAGATATATATTTCTTCGCTTAGAACAAAGAGAGAGGAAGCTAGAGAAACATGGATGGATTACAGCAGCTTGGTCTTCCTGTTCTTGGTATTGTAGCAGCTGCAGCCGTCACTTTCTATGTTGTGAGCTTTTCTGAGCTGAGCGAGGTAGGTTCCCACTGTTTATTTCTCTCTTATCTATCCATCTGAGAGACGTAAGTTCTCCATCCTATTAGTTCCTGAGGTTTCTTTGAATCTGCAGAAATCTTTCAGGGACTTGGATAACAAAGATTACGACGACGAAGGATATAAGCCATCTCCGAGCTCTAGGGTAAAGCGGGCTAGAAGAAAAGCTAACAAACAATCCAAGAGTTGAAGCCATTGCCGGGCTATGCTAGCTTATCGCAGTTGCTTCCTTGCAAAGCGTTGTCCCCTGTTCTGTTTCGACCTGTACTAGGGATAAACCAAAAATTCGTTTATAAATTTGCATCCAGTGCCTTAAATGAGATTTTGTTAACATCAAGGTTTCCTACGACTACTTGTATTTATTTTATCCTCGTCTTATCACAGCTTCTTGACATTATTTATGATACTCGGCATTCGGACTCAAACGATTCATTTGCGCAGAGTACAATGTACAAGCAATTAATGTAAACTTGAGAGAAGGAAATTCCTGGTCACTTAACGTTTGAAAATGCCTTATTCAGATGTATAAACCTCATAAAAGAGTATGGTGCAACAAGAACTTTTCGCCATCATATCATCACTTGTACGTATCTCAGAAGATGTCTACTTCTGAGACTTGAGCTCCTTCACCCTTTCTTCAGTAGCCTTTAGTGCCTTCCCATAAATGCTTATTAGCTGAAGATCAAAACACTGATTAGACCCCTAGAATTGTCTTCAGATTAATTGCAACCTTTTCAAGGTGACAGGAATCATAGTGACGAAAAATGGTTGTGTAGTTTACCTCATCAATCTCACTAGGGGTCATGATAAATGGTGGAGACATCATTATAATATCACCAGCCACACGGACCAACATTCCATGATTCTCACATTGGGCTCCAAAATATGCTCCAATCCCTGTTCATGCATATAATAATCCATGAAGACGATACAGAAGTATCTAAATTTGTTCCGAATTTCACAAACTTGTGATACTGGATGGTAAAATATGCTCGTAATGGTATGTACCCCATTCAGGAGGAAATGGATCATTGGGTGACTTGTTGTCTGCAAATTCTGTGCCGAGGATCAATCCAGTTCCCCGTATCTGCATAATGACATAATCACTACCATGTTATTTTAGTGGTTGAAACTTCTCTTGTTGAATCTATAGTTTGTAAACGGAGGAACAAGACATACCTCTCCTATGATCGGACTATCAGAGAAGGCTTTTACACCATCTTGAAACTGTGAGGCAATGCTCTTTACTTTTTCAACAATATTTCTTTCCCTACAAGAAATATGACCATGATTCAGCTAGTATAACGAGAACAGACGGTTAGGTAAATTGAACTCCTTCCATCTTCTGAGCTCTATAAGCAGATATGTAAATTGTGTCACCACAAGCAGAAGAATCAAATATAACATCTGTTACTCAAAGTGCAACGAAAACGCACGAAGTATAAAAGAATTGAGGTGAACCACATTTATTTACTTTATATCTTAGTCTTCAACTGGATTTTTATCTTAGTACTTTTCTTTCCCATATCTTAAAGGGTTCACAGATTTCCTTTTTTGTGATTTAGTCGGCATTTTCCTACACATTCCAACCTAAATGTGATGGATCCTCGGAAGTTGGAAGCTAGATACTTATATTTACTTCTGAATATTAAAAAGACCCACTTGTAAATCTTGAGTGCCTCGATTGCAACTGCACAGGCTACAGGGTGTCCAGAGTATGTAAACCCATGAGAAAATGAACCTGTCACCAAAGAAGCTCATGGTTACTCAACAATAATCACCAGAGATGGAATTTCATGTAGATAGTTGGATAGCAACGTACCAAGTTTGCTGCTTTGAGAATGTATGACGTCTGAAATTTCAGGGCTCACAAGAATAGCACCAATTGGCATATATGCAGAAGAAAGTGCCTGGAATATCCAACACCAGAGTGATAAGAATATCAGATATTGCTATAAGATTTGAGAAGCAGTTGGCATTCATTCAAACTCTCACTTTACCTTTGCTAAAGACACAAGATCTGGTTTTATGTTGTATTTGTCACACCCATACATCGTCCCTAGTCTTCCGAATGCACAGATTACCTTTAGGAAAGAAATAGGCATTAGTAAGTATCATATAATCTCAATGAAATATCAGCATATTTTAAAGTAACAGAATACCGTGTACCTCATCAGCAATAAATAGAATGTCATATTTCTTCACGACAGCTTGAATCTGCAACCAATATGAATTATAAAACACTTTCTCCACTGTATAAAAAAAATAATTCTTTCTCCACAAAAAATATCTAATTTGGAGGAAAATCATTTATAGTTTACGTGGATCCACATCTGATGAGGTTTTGCACAACACGTAGAAACCATAATCAAATTTGAGCTGAGACGCCTATGTGTAGTCGGTAGTCCAAGTAACATAGATAAGTTTGACAATTAGTTGTTACCACTCACAACTCACAAGATGCTCACCTTGTCAAAATAAGTTGTAGGTGGAGGTATCACACCTCCTGCTCCCATAACAGGTTCGGCGATGAATGCAGCAATCTGAATTAAAGTAACTATGTCAGGGTGTCAGGCACATAAACTAATCTCTGCACTAGGAAATGATTTATATGAGATGGATTTTTAGATGATATCATAAAAGCTTACTGTATCTGGTCCTTCTTTGAGAATAAGATTCTCCAAGTTATTGGCTAATCTGGTTGAGAACTCCTCCTCTGTCTCCCCTGGTAAAACTCATTAGCAAGATAAATTTTGTTAGAACCAGTGAAATCTAAATCTCAAATATTAAACTAGTGAATAACAAAAGGACCTGGCTGGTGATAACGCCAATAGTGTGGGCAATCAGTGTGCAATACAAATGGAGCAGGAAGATCAAATTTTTGATGCAGGGCTGGGAGGCTGTAAACCAAAAAGACAAACAATTAATGAACTGAAGGGGTGACCATTTCAAATCTTCACTTGAAAATGCAACTTACCCAGAAAGACTTGCTGCTATCAAAGTTGAGCCATGGTACCTGTTACAATACAAAGACAAGATTAAAGGGCTTCAGTAAAATGACCAGAGAAAATAAAGATTAAACAAATTAATCGAGTGGTAAAACATACGATTTGTGTCGAGCTATGAATTTCTTTTTATCTGGACGTCCAAGTGCATTATTGTAATACCAGACCAGCTTCACCTACAAAGAAAAACATTTCCAATTGTATAGAAATTATCTATGGATTTTGACAAAGTTAACATGACAACTACTTACTGACTAAGTAGTTATCTATATGTTATCTCTTTGGCTCCTGATCATATAAAGTATTTTGACAATGTTAAATGCAAGTGACATGGGTGTAAGGGTAACTGAGATATTTTCTTTTTGAAATTGAGAATATGAAATCTTATAGTTTCTAACTTTCATTTCATAATTACATGCACTAACTTGATACAGTGGACATTTATATTTTTTTTTGGAAAAAAAACTTGATAGTGGCATTAACTCCTCCTCAGTTCCCATATATGATTATTTCTAACCTCTCAACAATCCGGACAAAAATCAGTATCATTGTCATAAAAAAAGGAAACATCAATATAAACTTGCTTCTCATCTTATACTGTAAATGAAATCAAATTATGCTAACATAAGCTAATCAAACCTGTAAATATACTGTAAATGAAATCAAATTATGCTAACATAAGCTAATCAAACCTGAGTATCATTGGCTTCAGAGCCACTATTGGTAAAGAAGGCTTTAGCCATTTTTGTAGCTGTGAAACTTTCTATAAGATCTTTTGCCAAATCCTGAAAAGTAAAATATTCTAGTTAAAAAATCAGATGCAAGCACTTTATGAATGCCTTTACAACTCTTGACACGGAATACATATATCGCAGCAGTGACATATAGAAGAGTACAGATGTGAATAACGATTTTTCTATATAACACTTCGAAATTAAGTAAATCTCCAACTTTGACCTAGAAACATAATCACAAACATGTAGCAGCAATGATTTTAAGAACATAGATGTACATATAAGATCTTTCCATCAATATGGGGTAAGTTATAAATGTATTACCAGAGAAGGTTTAGTAGTACGATTCCAAAAGGAGTGGTAAAATGGCAAGGTATTCAATTGTCGAGTTGCAGCCTCAACTAATCGAGGCTCACTTCCACCTACAATTTTTTTTAACAGTTAAAATTTCAGATTCATGAACTTCCACAAAAAGCACACAGAGGAACAAGTATAAATAAGTAGATGTAGTGGACATTTTTTTCCTTGCTACTCTACACGATGCATACTAACTGGTAACATAAGACAAAGTTACCAGTGAGACATGAGGATAAATGAACCCAAATAGTTATATACAGGAGTGAACAAAGGGACTGATGCTCATGTGTCCTATTTACGAGGTTTGTATAAAAATCTGGTGTGGATGGGAAGATGTTTCTACATACTCGTGGACGACAGTTCTTTTTCTTTATGAAAAATGCAATTGTAGAGACTTAAGGCATTTTCAATACATTCAGAAATACTAAAATCAACTGAATGTCTTAATAAAACAGAAACCAACGTAAGTTGAGAAAAAGAAATAGTAATGCATAGCAAAAGATTTTAACCTAGTGCTGTGCACCATAGACCAGCAAGAGCATCGAGATACTTCTTCCCATTGATGTCATAAACATAGCTACCCTGAAACCAAGAATCAGCTAAAAATTAAATCATTTTGGAAGAACAGGCAAACAGGAAATTAAGTTGCTTTTCAAGAACTCAACTAGAACAACAGAAGTTTACCGCTGACTTCTCTATAAGCAAAGGATGCACATCAGTGCTCTGGGACCCAGATGTAAAAGGTGCGAGCATGTCATGTCCTTTAAACCTGAGTTCATCAATGCATGTATAAGACTGGATTGTCTAGGAGACTAAGACTCGTACCACATGAAAATGCATGCTCTATAACAAAATTACAGTTGAACAGATGGCACGCAGAAGCATATATAAGAATACAAGACACATCGGAAAATATACATGATCAGATACAAAAATAAGAGTGCAAATTTTGGTAAGTTGAAGTGTAGATTATTAGCATAGAATCGCCACTTACTCTTCATCCGCTTGCAAAGGAGCACTTGCACCATAGGGTCTGGCTAGAAAGGGAGCTGGAAAGAGACATTCTTGTGAACTTCTGGAAGCAGCAATAGCCTTTACACATGAACGAAGCTGTAAACAGAAAAGACATATATTATCAGGGATGGGAAACCACAGATTATATGGAGTAATGAACACCAATTTTTATAAAAATAAAAATAAAAAAGTGAAAGTTTTGTACAGCCTATGATTCAACAAAACATAAACAGTATATGCTTACAAAAGTACCACAATACATCACAAGGAATGGAGCCATACAACAAAACATTGTAGCCTCTTTGGCCATTTGAAGGTACAATCTAAAATGGAAAAACCATCCCCTGCATTACTGAGGATACAGCTCCACCGGGAACTGTTAGACTCGACTCATAATGTTTTTCTGCTTTTCAAATGATCAAATTCAATCAATATTCCCTCACATTACTTACTTAAGCAACCAAATTGCACATTTGGAACGGGTATAAGAACAAAGCAGGCAGAAACAATATAAAAAGAAGCACAGTTACATGGCAAAATGAATAACAGTAATTTCTACTGTAGCATGAGTCGGCCCTCTTTAAAAAATGAAAAGGAGATTGAACTCTGAATGGAAGTCCTTCCTTTCCCACATTTTCTCAGAAGTAAACACAAAGTCAAATACTTTGGTCATAAAAGAGTGTCATCATTGCTTATACAGATAAGCATAAACAATATGAACAGCACATGTTGATCCACAAAGATAAACCATGAAAAGTCAAAGTGGCTAAATTGAGTCGTTTCCGACATGAACAATGTTCTCATCAGCAACAACACAGTGATCAAAACACCAAAAGATTCCAACTTTATCAAACGATCAATCAAATTAGCTGACCCAGAAAACAAAAAATGTAACCAAACACACAGGTCATGATCAAAGCAAACACATACACAAATTACAAACAAAGCGGAAAACCAAAATGGGTATGTGAGATTTGATACCTGAGTTGTGAGACTGGATCGAACAAGGCGATTGATAGTCATTTTGGGCAACTAAACATGCAAAAGGAGAGTTCTTTCTAGTCTGAACTCTCAAAGAGAGACTGAGTGAGAGAGAAGTAGAGAAGCTTCAACTTGGTTCCTCTCTATTTAATGATTTGAGGTTTTAAAATGATGAGGGCGACAAGATTGAACGTGAATGGCCTTATGTGTCCACATACGTTTTCCTTCTACCAAAACGTTTCAAGACGAAGATAGGTATGATCATCATATTAATAATGTATTTCTTTGGTGCAGCTTACGAAGATACACGACGATTGTGTTATCCAATTATAGAAGTTTGAATCTTTTCGTCATTTCCGGGAGTCTGAGTTTACTGGTGTGTAATGCAAAAGATTCTTCGACATCTTAGGCTTCGATTGTGGCCGTGATACTATATATTTTGGTGTTCCTAATTAATGGGAAGGTCTTATCTTTAGGAGAAGTCAACATAGTTGTTTACCTAGTCTTTAGGAGTATCTCAATTATCAATAGTGTTATCCAATTTAATTCTTGATTCAAATGAAATCCCAAATGAAATGTGGTGTCTTTTTTTATAGTGATGTTTAATCCAACTAACTCTCCTTGTACATTATATGATTGAAGACATGAACATCATCATGTTCAAAAAGAAAGCTCACCAACTCTACTGTACCCTGGTAAGAACAATGATTTGTTTCTACATGAACTCGATGAAGAAAGATACTAATGGCAATACCTAAGCTGTTAGTTTTAGGCTAGCATGATAGTGATTAAGTTATCTTGTCGTCCTCATTAGTGTGCGCAACCAGTTGATCGTTAGCCTTCAGAAAAACAAGAGTGTGGTTTGAAGATGAATCTCGAATAAGAAAAATCTAATAAAGTACATCCACATGTTCTGCAGAATAGCGGTAAGACTAAATGAGATAATTAAAGAAACTAAGTGCGCCTAATGAAGGAAGAAAGGCGAGAAACACCTGCAGAGATTGCCTCCTTTACAGACCTCAGCTAAAGCCCCTATACATGTTAATCCGAATGTCATCAAAGAAACGGCTTAAATCTTGTGGGAGACTTCTGTTAGTAACAATTTTCATGCAGCCAAGCAGGGATCAAGCGTAGCTCTCATCAGTTAGGACTTGCATACCCTTCCGCTGTCCCCCTTCGAGAAGAGGAAGACTTTACACACTCATTTGTCTGAACTCTTTGGTCCTAAGCACAACGTTATTTACCGAATGGAGGGTTTTGCTCGAAACCACCTGGTACAAACACAGGAAGCTGGTTTGACGCCGAATCACGTCTAAATCTGGACTCCCTAGGTAAGTTCAGTCCTGCTCTCTCCTGGCCTTCTCTTGAACCCAAACCCCTTTCATTTCTCAGATTATCCCTAACTGGTGCACTCAAAAGAGGACCACCAAAGAATATGGAATCTCCTGTGTACATCAGTTTTTCCGTTTGTTGAGCTGGAGGCTTTGCCGAGGAAGATGAAGCCTCCTGTGGCGGATTAACTGGCCTTCTACTATAATTGCTTGTCTCTGCATTGGGATTTGAATATCCCGGAGCAGACAACCTGTTGTTTCGAGCTTCGGAAGCTGATACAGGAACTGAGACATATCTTCCCGCTTCTTGGTCCCAAACAACAGACGTCCTTCTGACATCTCTGAGAAGAGAAGTAGGTGGACCAGAAAGCATCATTGAATCAGTACCACCCCTCTGCATTATCTTCTCATCAAATCCCAAGGGTTGTGACATCGTCTGATTGACATTAGGGAATGTACCCCTGGAAGGTAATGGACGTTCAGGAACTAAGCTGGGTACTGACGAGGCTGCACTAAAACGTCCCAGAGGACCAAGACCTTGACCCTGGGGTAGAGGGCTGAGTGTGACTGTTTCATGAATGTGGCTTGGACTACTGAAGCTACTTATACTCTGAGTTCCAGTTTCATACTCGTCTCGACTACCTTGACTTGGGGCATACGAGTTTCTTGACAACCTCAGATCATTCTTCATCTCTCTATTTGTCCCTGTATCAGTGCTTACACTACTCCTCACACTCATATTGCCACTTGAGCTACGTTCATGATCAGCTCTATCGAGGGGTCGTAGAACGGAGGATGAAGCCCTGGCTTTAGCTGCTGCTCGCAAGGCCTCACTGGAATCTAGCTTTGCAAGCTTCCAAGCACTGATACGAACAGGCCTTTTAGGCGCTTTTTGTTCTCTTTCTGTAGTTCCAGCTGCATCTGGATCAATAGTCGACGGAACCATACCAGGCTCTAAATGTGGAACAACTTCATCCTAATGCAGCCAAGCTTGTGTCAATTGAAAATTTATATAGATATGAAACTTTTCTTGCATAAAGTCTATATATATACACACTTAGAAATATCAAACCAAAAAGTGGAAACATGAATATGGGACCATGCAGGAGATTCCAGAACCCAATTTGACAATACACTGGAGACTAGATAATTACATGAAGACCAGAAGGACATGCCGCTAGTACGGAATGAAGTCATACAAGATTAATAATAATCAAGTAGGTATAGCCATATAGCTAAGCATGTTTATGATTATTTGATGACATGTTTGCAATTTCATATTCTCCCCTTCCCTTTCTGAGCAGTTCCACACAGAAAGTTTCATTTATCAATTTCAGATGTCCAATTCAAACATAGCATGGTGTAAGCCTAAGTTATTTTGATTTGAGTTATAGTTCAGAACAAATATTAAACGAAGAACAAACTGCATAAATGAATACTAATTTACCTGATAATCCACAAATACTCTAGGAGGGGTACACCATGCGCCCTTGTATGGCAGACCCAAAGAACTTCCACCACTCAAGCCAGTTGTAGCTGATCCAGTTGGTGAGTACATGATATTATTGATAGCCTCATCCACCTCTCCACCAGGTATCTCACTCATTGCTCTCATTGCCACAACATATTCGTAGGTCGTAATACCCTGATTCAAATAAACAAATGAGAGAAATAGGATTTTTTTTCACATCCTTTCTGCCTGTTTGCCATCTCCTGACTAACCATAGCATCATGAAAAATAAAATCAACAAACCATAGGTACTGACCTTCCTAATTAGTATCATGTGGAAGAAAAAGAGTTCGCTGAGGGGTACACATGCCAGAACAGATACTGCAGTACATATAGCCTGAACATTGTGAGACCCAATGTCAGCACATGAACACTTCTGAAAATGATGATGGATATTGTAAAATCAATTAAAGTGTTTAAAATAATACATACCACAACTGTTGCAAATGGGGCACGAGTAAAACCATTTCCAAGTCGATCAATTATATCTGCTTCCATGCTTCTCTTGTTAACAAAGCATCGCACTAGTACAGCAATACCTACTCCAGCTTCGATAGCAAGCTAGACCGATAGGGGCGGACAGAAAGAAAGAGGAGCTTTAGTTTTCAAAACTTTTGTTGCACAGAATAATTACCAGAATGCAGCCAGTTTGTTCACCTACCCAAACAAGACTGATGGCCATCAGGCTGATGAAAGTAACATAATTTTTGTGCCCCACACAATTGTTAAGCCACTGAAAACCAGATTTATAGATGTCACTTTCAAGCAAGAGATCTAAGATCTGTCAACCCACAACAAGTAATTGCTGAAGTAATGGGAAAGTGGAAAATAAAAATACCCGACAGTGATGATCAAAACCATCAACACACTTATCACAACTTCTACAATGTTTGCTGAACTTGCGAACCTGCAACATGTTTAAATTCTTTTAGTCTCTTATCAGCATATCTTTACTTTTAAAGACCATATGAATGATTTGGAACACAGAGGGAGTACTATGAGAGCATAAAATGGAGTAACTGTAAAGCTAGTCCTTGGACTAAGGAAGTATCTTCACAACTTCCATGACAAGGTGTGAAAAATTCCTTAAGACTCATAAAGAAACACATGATAACCTGAAACAACTGGAATTATTTCGATTCATATTATAACGGTCATGAAAGAATACCTCAGAATTGCACAATGTACAGAACAAAGCCTCTTCACCAGCTTCACCACCCTGCTCAGCTGCCCCTTCCTGTTGTTTGCGGCAATCTTCATGTACAAACAACGCACAGAAGATTGCAGTTACACCAACACTTCTGGTTGTTGGGTCCGCTGTAATATTTGCACCTCCTAGTTCTCCTAGTGAGCCTTTCCTGCTAGAGTTAGCTCCTGCTATTGAACTTCTGGAGACTGATGATGGAGAAGAGGCCCCAGTTGCCCCATCATCAAATTTCCTAGGAAAGTCTTTTACTGATAGCCCTTGATTTGCATTAAAATTATTGGTTACGCCATTGTAAAACCTGGACATGATGCCCGGATCTGCAGGGTTTATTGCAGTACATCGTACATAAAGAATGAAGACAAGCAATGCCTGCAATGCCATAACAAGAGTATGGGAATAAGACTAGGTCAAAGTTTGAAGCTATATTCACCTGGAAAAAGAATAAAATAGAAACAATCATGACCAAATTATGAGATAAGTGTACACGAGGTGACTAACATATAGAAATAGAGATTCCACCTAATCTATAGCCTCATTGTATTATATTTTATGGAAATAGGAAATCAAATTTGGAGACATAAATATGCAAAGCACAAGCTCTCATCGGCATTTACAACAACTGGGAAACAATAGAGAACTATTATTCAACCGGTCAACCCTAAAATACTCAGGATCAAGGACTCTATTCCATTGTTTGACTAACAGTCCTGTGTTGACTCGTCTTCACACAAATACAGTGGATCAGCTTATGTACTATGTTACAAATGAAATACTAATTCTGTTCCACTGTTTAAAGATATTTATAAGATAACTTATCCATACAAAACTGTCAAACTTCTTACGAAATTATTACTAGAAAATTTCACTTACCACAGGAGAGTAACTTCCAATCAGAACATATTCCCAGATGCGGCCTCCAAGGAAAGGAGCAAAGAAAGCATAGAACGCAACCACTAACAAGCAGAATACGGTAATTGCAACAACCTATCAATTAAACAGCACAATGTTGAGGTGACAGTTTAACAAACAAATCAATTGCGAGAAATCAAAGAAAACGTGACACTATTATGATAATTCAGTTTCCAGGAAATCTGTAGGCATAAACAAAACAATGTAAGCAGAAAAGTGAGAAAACTGAAACATTGAATAACCAACATCTAGAGCACCACTAAAGAACAATTCGAGGTCCCAGTTTAAACAGCCAAATCAAATACTGCCTCATTTCACTGCTAAACTCTTCGCCGAAACCAAAATCTACCAATATCAGCCAATTTCTATTCGACTTGAACAAGCAAAACTAAATATCACAAACAGAACAGGGATCATACCAGTCTACTATATACGAGAAACTAATGAATTCAATCAAAACCTAATCAAATTTCAATGGAACAACAGAAACCAATTGTAGAAATGAAACAAATTGAACAAGTTCATGAAGTATTTAACTACCTGAAAGGTGTGAGCAGGCAATTGCCATCCATGCTTCCTCGCCATAACTGATTATAACCAGACCCAAAAAAAAAACCAAAAACCCTAACACACTCCCAGCAGTGGAAGACAGAACTAGAAACCAAAGAAAAACAAATAAAGTTCTAAACTTTTTGGGTGAGTGTGGTTTCCTCTCTGTCACCCAAAAAAGCCAATCACTTTTAACTCTATCTGTGAATTGCAACAGCGCACAGCTTAAGTAAGTTAGCTAATAAATCCATCAATTAAAAGACAGAAACTTGAAAACAAAAGGAGCAATCTTTTTGGGTTTTTTTTTTGACACAATGAGAGAATGAATAAAAACCCAGTTGGGGAAAATGGAGAGGAACCCAGTTGTGGGAAAATGAGAGCGAGTGAGAAATGGAGTGGAATTTTGGTGAAGAAAAAGAAGAAGAAGCAAAACTGAAAAAGGGGTTGGGCCGTTGACAGAGTGGAGACCCAGTAATATAATTGTATAAGATTTTAATTTTTTAATTTTTTTGTAATTAAAATTGTAGAAGATGGACATGTTTGTGTGTATTAGGTATAGTTTTGGTAGATAAGAAATGGGTGTGTTGTGACTTGTATGCCCTAATAATATTCTCTAATCTAAATTTCCCTTAGTATTTGTCTCTCCCATCTACTTTACTTTTTATGCACGCCTTCATGTATTTTATACTTTTTGTGTATGTTCTTGACATTTCTTTCTGCTTTTCTATTCATCCCTCTTGATGATCGTTTGATCCGTTCAACAAAGTTCTGAGAAACAAAGCAACACTTTGTTTGGTGAAAGTGAAAATGTTTGTTTCAAGACGAAATGATATTGTAAAACTTCGACACAATTGAAATGAAATCGTATAAATAAGAAATAGGTGATATTGTTGGCTATGCAAGAACTAAGAAGTGTAGCGAAATAAATGAGACTAAGATGGAAATATATAAGGATCAGCCAAATGAGACTTGTTGAAAACATAGACACCTCGTTGAGAGATTTCCACCATTCCTAACAAAGAGAAACTCATGATCTACGTCCATGTTGAGAAGACGAAGACTATTGGACATTGGTACATGATGGCACCAAAGTCACCAACTTTAGATATTTATGTTGCACACTTGCGGCTTTCTGATAAGAGCATAGCCATGAGGTAGCTTACACACTGCCTATATATAGATCAACCAAAATGTAACTACTTTCCAACAACAATTTGATAGGACCATTGATTACACGGATCAAAGGGTCCATTTCAATTATACACACTCATTGCTTATGAGTGACAAAAGACCAACATTCTCGTTAATATATAAGTTATCACATTAATAAACTCTTCCGTCAAATGTTTCAAATATTCAAATCAATTTTAAATCTTTCACTTTTAACTTTAATTTTACATGAGATTAGAGTCATTTGACCTCCTCTCAAAAAAGATCTCGTCGATCGATCAACAGTTTAGCCCACCCAAAGAATCTCGTTGACCACATTACTACTACAAATTTAAGATAACAAAATAATCTAATCATGAGATTCCTATGAACACAAAAAAGAGACAGGTCTGGATTCCCAAAAGAAAAACTTTGAAATATATATATATATATATGATGATGCTAAAACTAATAACAAGGATGTTGATATGACTATTTAATGTATGTAGCTACTAGCTAGCTATTCGGGTCTAACTTGAGAGCTTGAGAGATAAGAGCATCCACATCCGTTTGGGAAGTTCTATTGGCTCAGGAATTCTTATTTGAGGAATTCACATCACTATTCATCAAATAGGATGTCATATTCATGTTTTTTGCGCAGCAGTGCATCAAATAGGAATTTCTATTACTATTCGTTAATTCCTATTCGTTAATTATGAAAACTTATTTTATTTAATTATTAGTTATGAAAACTTATTTTATTAAATAAAGTGCCTTTTTATTTCTTGAAAATTAAATGACATAATGACATGCCAAACATATATTTATTATTAGACAAACTAAATTAATCATTAAAATAAAGGTTGCGGAGACGATAACAATTTGTAAAGTTTGCATCGTCAACTTCTTCTTCATCGACATCTACTTGCGTAAGGATTTACGCCAACTTCTCCACAAACAACTCATAAAAAGGTTTGAGTCGTTGTCAATTTACCTTGAATGTTTCCCCTGTTTTTGAACTCATAATCTTTATAGCACCATGAGGAAAAACATTAGTAATAACATAAGGTCCAGTCCATTTACTCTTAAGCTTACCTGGAAATAAGCGTAGACGACTACTAAACAGCAAAAAATTCTTACCAACTACAAATTCTTTTCTTTTGATATTCCGGTCATGAAAAGCTTTGGTTCTCTCCTTTGAATTCCTACTAGACTCACATGCTATCATGTAGGACCACAACACCGCATCAAGATGTTGATACCAATCTGTTGCTCGGATGTTTGGAGCTGTTGTCAACAACTCCTCTAGCTTGTTGAACGCTTGTAGATATTCCTCAGTGAAATTGAACACAATGTCTTTCTCAAGCTGTGCACTCAACGGTCATCTACGATAAAACTTGCAAAACGCTCCAACATGTGATCAACAAAGGGTAGATGAAAATGATCCTTACGCTTTGTCACATTCAGATTTTGATGTTCCATATGAACTTCCCCTCCAATTGCTGCCTTGTGCTCCCTGTTGGCAGTTAATACTTTCTCTTCCTGCAATTATGTCAGCTTTGAAGAAACATTAACTGATAAGATACTACCTGTTTGTATGAACGGTGGAGATTCAAGCTCATTGATTTCTTCATTGAACGCTTCATCCAATCCCACACTGGAAGATTTGTATCACAGCATAGCTTCAAGTTCATCTAATTCTTTCCTGATCCGGTCATTCTCAAAAATTGGCTCCATTTTGATGGGTCGAAGCTCATCTTCAATGGATCGAAACTGAGTTTGTACAGATTGTTCCAAGGGTTTTTCTTCTGCTTTTTCAATGATATTTCTCAAAGGATCATCATCCAATGAGTACTGAATAAATTCCTTCACAAAACTTTCAAAAGTGTCAATTGAACAACAAGAATAAGCATCATCATTATTTGGATGTTTGAGAGCTTCATAAATGTTGAAGTAGATCTTCTCCTCCACCACTTCCATGCTCAATGATCCATCAAAACAATCAATCTTTGTACGCGTCGTTCTCAAGAATGGTCTCCCAAGAATCAATGGTATTTCTGATGACATTGATTCATGCTCCATCTGCAACACAAAAGAAATATGGTGAGAATATCAAGTCTCCCACCTGCACTAAGACATCTTCAATAATACCTCGAGGGTAATAGTTAGACCGATCTGCAAGCTTAATGGTGACACATGTGGGAATGAGTTATCCCATCTTTAACCTGTCATAAATAGTGTATGGCATTAAATTTATAACTTATCAGATCTAATCAAGTAGAGAACCTGCAAACCTGTGATCACCAATAGTGCATAGGATTGTAAAACGTCCTGGATCGCCCAACTTAGGCGGAAGCTTTCTTTGAAGAACTGCAGATACTCTCTCTCCCAAAGCCATAGTCTCAGTGCCATAAAATTTTCTCTTTGTTGTGCATAAATCTTTCAGGAACTTTGCATACTTCGATATCTTGCTTAATCACATCCAACAATGGGATGTTTACTCCTACCTTTTTAAACACATCAAGCATCTCATTTTCTCTATCAACCTTCACTTGCTTCTTCAACCTGCTAGGAATAGGCACATTAGGAGTAATTGAAGGAGAGGGAGTAGAGGGTACCTGGCCTGATTTTGAATTTGTCAATTTTTCCATTTCAGGTGCATTTTCGACGGCTAGAATTGAGGTTCCTGCGGAATCTTCTGACGACTTGTCCAACGGCTTATAAAGGACAACTTGTTCAAGCACGGGCTCCTCCCACTTTCTCCCTGGGTTTGCTGACTTTGACACTTCTTCTAACATCTTCCCACTCTTCAAGGTCATTGCATGAATTTCATATTTTGTGTTGGGATTGGGAAGAGTGTTGTTGGGAAGACTTCCTTCCTTGACTTGAGCAAGTGTTTGCTGAACTTGGCTTATTTGTTGCTCCAGCAAGTCAATTATCTTACCACACTCATGCATTGTTAACCCTCATCTCCTACTGAAAATCACTTATCTCCTGCATATAAGCACGATTATCCTCTCTTTCTTTTTGTTTGCCAAGCATCAATTGTTGCAACATACACATCAATCTCTACTATGCATCATATGATTGCTGAGGATAGTAATAGTTGGAGTGATCATCCCATGTAGAAGTATAATGAGGTGCATAGTAGTCACTTTTCATGGTGGGATTACTTTGATATGGCATATATGCATATTCATCAGTTGAGTGACCTGCCATGAAACATGTAGAACAAACCAATGTTCCTGCACACTAAAAAAACTATAAGACTCAAAAGAAAAAACTAAAAAAAACAAAACTGAAATTTAAAGACTCTATTAGGACTTAGAATTAAGCAATTCCCCGGCAACGATGCCAAAATTTGATAGGCGGGTAAACATCTATGCAAAGATATCCTATTTTCTACTTGGATATATTAATGTAGTAAGATAAATATGGATTATCGAACACGAAGAATTGGTGACACTAAATCCTAACACTACACTAAAATACTGACAGACTCGACTACTGTACACTAATGATACTACGGCCCTACTCTAAACAGACTCAAAAGACACAAAATTTGGACACAATAAACTAGACACAGTGGTGGACTACCACACAAAATTTTAGGGTGTTCTAAGTTTATTTGGTTTCCGAAATAAATCGGCTAAACTACATCTTTTGCATAAATCAGTACATTGCAGAAAGTAAATTGTTGGAGAAAATCAATAAGATATGAATGTTAAAGACTCCTCTCCATCATAAACATACTTACGACCTCCCCAATATAATTGAACTAACCATAGGTGAATATTCCCCACACAAGAACTTTGGTTAAGTCATCTTGTGTATTACACTCTCTTACTTGGCATGAAAGAGGAAGGGTCAATCCGCTCGATCTTGATCCTCAATTAACCGACTTATACATATGGGGATGTAAGCCTAGAGAACTGAAGTTAATGTTTGAAGAATAACAAAGCTTCAAGGGTTGATAAAATGGTCACCCTTACATCACTAAAGATTATTTCACACAAATACATGTTTGTTTCTAAAGAATATGCAATGATAAGGTGGTCATATACATAATCAAGACTCTAGCTAGATCCTAAGTCATACATCTAAGCGTGCACTCAAATAAACATGAACATATAAATTATCGGTGAGAAAAACAGTGAAGCAAAACTCATCCAAATAGTTAATAAAATCAAAAGGGGTTTAAAATCGTGAGTATATCTAGGGCTTCAATCAGCCTCTAACTAATGGAATTTAGCTACTGATAGTCATAATAACATCATACCAAAACATGATGGAAAAGAGAAGAAGAACCAAGAACCCTATAAAACTCGGTAGAGTGGTTTCGACCCGTCGAGTCCAATGGCTCGACCCGTCGAAATTGTCCGACTGCTCTTCCTCCAAGGTTGCGCATCTTTCTCTCCTTCATGTGTATTTCTCTAAAATCTCCAACTCTGATTATTTCCTAAAATTTCTTTTATATAGGGTCAATTTCTTGGGTCTTGTCCTCTCCAAACTAGGCTTAGACTTCTTTCTATGTGGGTTCTTGACTTCTTGATCCAATTGCCTTAAAATTTTCCTTTTTATTGCTCATTTAAGTAAATTTCTTCATATGATCTGAATAAATAAAAACATAAATAAATATCAAAAATTAAACAATTAAGTTAAGTATTTTCACACGATTATACATAATAAAATTGTAAATTTATGCAACTCATTGACATTGTTCCGCCTTTGAAACTTGAACAACATAAGCCAAAACAGTTGGTACTACGCTTAGGTCCTCTAATGCCCAAGGAGTCAATATAAAACCCACCCCATAATAAGTATGTACGTTGGGGGTTAGAATACGATAGAATAAAATTAACTAAATGCCTAATTAAGACTATACCATTGGTAGTCTATTTATAAGGATAGTCATTAAATTTAAGCATAGTTATATGTAGGAATATATTACATGTTTTTTAGCCGGAGGAATCCACATGGAATCCTATCTCATACTCAAGGCCAACCATGCATTTTGGTGTAATTCCATTATGATTCGTGTATATTGTGCTTTATGTCTAGAATTCCCAGAATTTTACTAAATCTCCCGATATTCTGTAGTTAAACACAATAAATACATAGTCCATTGAGATTGTAACATAGTGATCCAATTTCAGTATATTTTAGTTCAAAAAACCTTCTAAGAGCAAGTTCACCTGCTCTGGTTGCCACATAGATCTCACCCAAAAAAGCAGAAAATTTCAAAAATTCAATTTTCACCTATATTTTCTTGCCTAGGCAATACAGGTCAATCTTTGATCAATTCTGGTCCTTTCAATTAAACACCAATATATTGTTCAATTAAATTTATTCGATGTCAATAAATAAATTATTATTTTTTTGAAAGGTAGACGTAATTTTATTAAGATCAAGGATCAATTACATGTTTCTAGGACATAGTCCTTAATCACAGCACGAACAACTCCCACCCAAGAACAACTATACTCCTTCAGTGCAACCTGAGCTAAAGTAAGAGCAGTAGAGTTAGCCTCGCGAAAAAAACATGACGCACTTCAACTTGATCCAAACTAGCAAGCATAGTTCGTACATCGTTTATGACACTGCCTAACATCGAATCTTAATCTTCATCTTCCTTCACAGCCGTAATTAGGCCAAGGCAATCACTTTCAAAAACTGTATGTGTCCATCCCTCATCCACTGCATGTTGACATGCTAATCGGAACACTCCCGCTTCCATCACCAAAGGAGATATAGCGTTTCGACAAAAAGCCAGAGCACCAGCCTGAACCTCACCTTCCCAATCACGTAATACATAACTTGCTCCACCTATGGACGAGTTACTATCATAAGAACCATCACAATTTACTTTCCTCCATCCCATCAAAGGTTTAGGTCAAACCTGATCTCCACGGTGTTGATTGATACACCGAACAGGTTGCACTTGAACTTACATTGCATGAGCCGTCAAAGCTTGGAAACTCACTCTCGAAGCTTGCATCACTTCATTATTCCATATACGTCTATTTCGCTCTTTCCATACTGACCAAAGAAGAAACACCAATAAACTAGCTTCTTGAGTCGAAAGAACCAACACACACTTTGCTAGCGAAGAAACAAAACTGGACGAAGTAACCTACTCCATTTTACTGTACAAAGAAGGACTCTTGCATCACCGATTTTGTAAAAGGACAATCTCTTCATATATGTTCAATGGATTCCTTCATCCCTCTCTCGCATAACACACAAGAAGAAGAAATCTGGACATGTTTACCTCGTAACACTGTAGCCGTAGGCAGAATACGTCTACAAGCCTTCCAGTAATGTACCTTAATTTTTCTTTCAATCGGTAACCTCCACAATTTGCTCCAAACCCTGAAGCCATACTCACAGCGCTTAACACGCCCTGAGCTGCTAACCTGTAAGCACTAGCGGTAGTAGACTTACCTTTCGGTGTATACATCCAAGCCACAGTCATTAATCTGTCTTCGACTAAGAGGAATAGATTTAATCAACGCCGCCTCCTCTGCAACAAAAATATGATCGGCCAGACCCCCATTCCACTTACCCGACTCAGTCAATAAATCCTTCACAAACTCAATAGAATCATACCTAGGAGGGAGAGGTTTAAACAATGAATTTCTTGGTAACCAGTTATCATCTCACATCCTAGTTGACTCACCATTGCCAATGCGCCAACCCTTTTGTAAAGTTTTGCTAGCCTCGAAAATCCCACTCCAACATTGAGAAGGAGAAGCAGTAAGTGATGCCTCCCAAAGAGATCCATTAGGGTAGTACTTTGCTTTCAACAGTTTACTCACTACAGAGTTAGGAAACTTCAACAATCTCCATCCTTGTTTCGCCAATAGTGTTAAATTGTGGGAATACGGATGCTTAAATCCTATTTCCCCTTCATCCTTATAAACACGTAATTTTTCCCAAAAAGTCAATGAATCTTACGTTTATCAAAAGTAGAACTCCACCAAAACTTAATACATAACTGTTGAAGAGAATCTAAAAATTCCTGAGGCAACAAGAAACAACTCATTGCATAGGTTGGGAGAGCTTGAGCCACAACTCTAATTAACAAATCCTTTTCAACACTATTCAACATCTTGCCTTGCCGACCTGTAAGTTTCTAACTCAATCTTTCTTTGATATATGCAAAAGTCTCTACCTTTTTCCTCCCTGCATATGTCGGAAGCCCTATATATTTCTCATGCTTATCAACAATTTTTACTTCTAAAATATTAGCAAGTTCCCTCCACATCTCCATCGAAACTTCTTTACTAAAACCAATACTACTTTTAGCATAATTAATTTGTTGACCCTAAGCTATCTCATAATCTGATAAAACTTCTTGCATGTTGACACACTCCATCATCGAAGCATTACCAAATAATAAGTTATCATCAGCAAAGAGAAAATGATGGATCGTTAGAGCACCACTACATATTTGAATCCCATGCAATTGTCCCACCCAGGCATAGACCTAGGGGGTGCTAGGGTGTACTGCAACACCCCCAGCTTTTTCACCCAAAAAAAGTTAATATATATGTACCAAATATATATATATATATATAAATCAAAACAACGATCTCAGAGTTCCTTGTTTGCTTTCGTCTTAGTTCGTCAGTCTCTCCATTCCCGACTTCTGTAGTTCTTCTCGTACATCTCTACTCGGAGCTTGCCCTCCAGTGTCCACCATTTTTCTCCATTTCTCCAACTTTTTAGGTCAAATATTTCATCAAAATAAAGTAAACTCTATCGATTTTTTTTAAGAAAAAATTGTTCTTCCTAACAAAGGAAATTTAGCACACTCAAGATTTGATTTCTGATTCCGTGTCTGGTCCCACCCGAGCCCTACTCTATAAAATTGCTGAAAAAATCTCAGTTCCCAGCAGAAGAAGAAAATGTGACAAATGGTCTCCTTGTCGCAAACCCCTTGTAGGAGCCAAATACCCTTTTGGTGTTTCATTGATGAGGAAAGAATAATGAATTGTAGAGAAACATTGCATCACCAAGTTAATCCACCCTTCCACAAAACTTAGTCTTTTCAAAACAGCTTTTAGAAAAGCACGATTCCATTTTATCGTAAGCCTTGCTCATGCCTAATTTCAAACAGAACACTCCATCCATTTTTGAGGCACTAATATAAATAAAGTGGGACACTTCATTTACAATTAGTGTGTTATCACAGGTGACACGTCATTGACCTACCACCAAACAAGCGGAGGCAACCAAAAAAAATAAAAATGAATGACATATCATTGACCTACAATCTTAAAACCTCAGGGACCCTAATTCTATGACCCAACAGGTAAACTTGCTCTAAGAGAAATCCCTTGATTTTCATGTTCTCATTTTTAACGCCCAAAATATAATTTATGAATTCATTAGGAATTGAGTCATCACTCAACCTCTATGTTTATAGATGATTGAACTAGTTGAGACGTTGAGATGTTGAGAGCTCCAGGAAATTCAAAGCCCTTGTTGAGAAACCTTAGCATAGATAGACTTAGGAGCACAACACCGTCGCCGCAAATGCTACATTTTTTCTCGAAATCTTCTCTCCTAGCGGTCGCTCCCGTGTGGCATCGGCCTTTGTTGGCATTTCCTGATTGGGGTGGTCGAGTTTTTGATCATCAGTTAAGCATTGTCCACCGCGAGTGAGGAAGAGTGTTTATGGCAGAAGTTCAAAGCAAGTTGCATGTACGACGTAGGCTAATTGCCCATCATTGACGATGATGACAGAGGTGACACATGCATCATTTGAAGCAGGTGGCTTGAGGCTGGATTCACAACCTGGCATAAGAGTCGTAGATCTAAGACTATGCGTGCGAGGTTGAGATTTGGGCGGGGATGCTTGTTGATCGGTGCATAAATATGAATCTCTATGCTATTTAATTATGTTCATATGCTTATAATTTTATTATTTATTCATCAAAATTAGTGTACTTTATTGTTTTATAGGTATTTTGAGTCAATAAGGGAGAAACTAAGTAAAAGGGGGATTTAAAGCTTAATTTGGGAAATCTATCTATGCAGGTCAGTCAACTTCGACAGAGAACTAAGAACATATCAGAATGAACCAGAGGATAATCTTTAGAACATGATTATCATATATGCGTGGAAAGTTACAGATGTCTAGTTTCCATAGCTTCTTTCAGAACATGATTATCATATATCTAGATAAAGTTATGGCCGATTTAGTCCACAGAGGTCAGTCTGCTCAGAAATCTGATTTTGATGAGAAAATTGTGTTTGGAGACCTAAATTACACCAAGAAGCCCAAGGACGAATTTTTGCTTTAAAATTCAATTAATTATTGATGTGGCTTACGGAAAAGAAGTCAAGAGCTAAAAGTATTAAAGAATTTTGTCTTGTCAAAGAAGAGAGCCAAAAACCTAAGTGAACAAGGAGATGCTCAATCAAGCCTCTATAAATACTTTTTTTAGGGTTTTTGGAAAGGTTAATTATTTTTGGAGAGAAGAATAATTTGAGAGGAGAGCAAGGGAGCCACAAGGAGGAGTTTTCAGACGATGACTTTGACCCTTCGAAACAAGACGCCAGATTTTCTTCTCCTCTATCTTTTACTACTTTATTTTCTTATGAACTTTTGTAGTTTAGCTTCCTTGTCTATAAGGGGCTAATTACTTAGTCAGAGGCTGATCCAAGCCCTAAACATGCTTTCGATTTCGAACCCCTTTGATTTTAATAACTATTTTGATGAGTTTTGTTTCACTATTTTTTCATTGATGATTTCTATGTTTATGTTACTTTGGTTGCAAACTTAGTTGCATGGCTTAGGATCTAGAGTGTAAGATGTGTCATTGACCGCTATATCAATACATATTCAATAGAGATAAAACATACTCTTGTGTGAAACAATTCCTTAGCGATGTTAATGCAACTGTTATATCGACCTTAGAAGCTATGTTGTCTCTCAAACACTCTTAGATTATAATAACTCTAGTTGACTAGATTAAGACACCGATATGTACCAATCTACCAATTAAGGATCAATTTAAGTCAATACCGACATTCTGTTTAATACGACAAGTAAGAGAGTGTAATATAATCTGTGTCCTACCGGCATTGGCCCGATTGTGGTCATTCGTGGTTATTTTTAGATCATATTGGGGTAATTTTAGGCTATCTAGGGTGTAGTGAAGTTCCTAGTTATTTTTTTCCATTGTTGGTTCACTTTTACTTTTCAGCATTTACTTTTCCGCAATTACATGTAGTCGACGATTGATTTCACCAACCAAATCATCTTGAAACCCAACCAAATTTTGTGTGGTAGTCCACCACTAACTCTAGTTTATTTATTATAAATTTCTTGGAATTTAGAATAGTATAGGTTATGTTCGTAACTACATTAGTGTCTGTTGGTCGAATTTGTCAGCTTTTCTGACATTTGCATTTAAATAGTGTTTAAGCATTTATGTCTCATCAGTCCTCTGCGGGAATGACCCTTACTTCTATTGAACTACATTGATATCTTTTGAACATACTTGGATCGTTAGTACGGACTATGTTTGATAGATGATTTTCTGCCTATCAATTGTGTCGTTAGAGGGCCTGTTCTGACGAAGGCCATACAATGGAGGCAATGTCTTGTTAGGCCACGACCACAAACGACAAGACTTTGGCTCACCCAACAAGGGTATGCCGTCGACGGTCCTATGGCGATAGAAACTGATCGATGGTGACGGCGGATGGTGTCTGGCCTAGCCGGCGACTATGTCGCTGGCATTGTCCGGTGACTCTATGTCGACAGTATACATAGGATGTAGTGAATGGGTTTTGGTTGCCCTATGTTGTGAGAGTGTGAGCCCCTTATGCTTTGGGCTTAAACCTTAGTGGCTTATTGTTTTAATGGGTTGTTGGGCTTCTTATAGTGCCTTACGAATACTGGATCTGAAAACCAGTCATCGTTCAGGGAAAGTTTCGGTGTCACCTTGTGCAAAGAAGTCTGGCCACACTCGCGAAGACAAAAGTTGAGGAGCGTCAGATAAAGTAGATGCAATGGCATAACTAGATTGGGTGTGAGAACCCCGAGCTGAGTAATTTTGTCCTACACCTAGTCCGTTTAGTTGTGTTATAGGTACCAAATGATAGATGTAAGGCCATATCCAATCCAAGGCTAAGGCTTGATATAACCCTAAAATCACCAAAAACTCATCTCCAACCCAGGACATAGCCATCCCAAAAATTGATAAAATAGCCCAGTAGGGCCAAGGGCCAAGCTATATATGGCCATTAGCATAGCCTTAGGCTACATTTTTGTGGGACCACAATTGTTCTTAAACACTAAAAAATTGATGCTCCTAATGGTCAATATTAATTTTAATTAGTGCTCATATCAATTTAAATGTTTTGGTGACATCATTTAACTAATCAATTTATTATACTTTTTTAACTCGATGATAATCACAATATTTTCGTAAAATAATATCATCAAAATAATAATATTACATCATTTGTGATATTTTAAAAATATTTTTTTTAAATATCAGTAAATTTACTATATAACAAACATGAGTTTCCTATTCAAAGTTCCTATTCATAATTTCTATTCATACTTTTCTAAGATTATTCATCGGCATGCGGCATATGCGAGCTACTGTGCATGGTTCACCATTTGCTTTCTGACCTCCGATCTCTCCCAAGTCTTTTTTTCCCTATCCTCTCTTAACCACTGACCTAAGAAGACCTCTGATCTCTCCTACGATTTCAACTTCTCCCTAACCTCCGATCTCATTTTCTATTTTGATCTCGCGTTGCTTCTCTCTCTCTCTCTCTCTCTCTCTCTCTCTCTCTCTCTCTCTCTCTCTCTCTCTCTCCTATGTGGTCTTGGGCTCCACCTGGTACCGATTCTTTCGAATCCAGATTGCTCCGATCTCTTCGACGATCTCGTTGGAGCTCTCTCCAACCATCCTCACCGGTTTTGTAACTTTCTGTCGTTCTCTCAACTTCCCAGGTTTGTAGCCTCTCCATCGTTTATAAGAGTTCGCTGTTTATTAGTAGGTTAACATAATTGAGTATTGAGTATAGGTAATTTTTGGAATTAGGGTTTCTGGAAGTATAAAATATAGGTTCTTGGAGTAATTGAATTGGTACATTGTATATGTTGATTTTGTGGTTTTGGGAGTTAATATTTAAGCTAAATTGGTCTTCCATCTCTGATACAACAAAAAACTGGTGCTTTTGTTAAACAACTCGATGAAAAACCAATTACATAGTTATTCAATCAGAGTAGTTCAACATTTTCAGAGGTGGGGAAGTACCTGATCTTTAGTTAGGAAAGTCATCTATTCCATATCACATTCATCATTTTCGTCTGCAAACAGAATTTATCAAAATTACATAGGGGCTATTTCTTCTATTGGAAGTATATTGATTGAGGGGGTGGGAGTTCTTGGAACTTAATACTGATTTAGGCACTATTATGTTTTAATCAGAAGTTTTTCGAATAGGGGTACTGGGTTTCCATTTAATGATACAATGAGTACATTGTGTTGTTAAGTCTAATTATAAAGAAAAACATGTTTCCTACCTCAATGAAGCAGTTATGGAAGAATAGCCTAAGAGTACCAGCTCTGATTTGTTGCGTAGGTTTTTTTCTTAATATGTGATTTTTTTTACATTACCTGTGAATGTTGGTGTGATTGTTTTGGAGAAACTCTTATTGTATTTTGATCATGCAAATGCTACATTCATCCATTAATGTAGGTTTTCTTCTGATGCATCGATTCAATTAATGTGGGTGTTTGGTCACAAAAGCTTCAAAAATGTGTTGCAGACTTGCATGAGGTATACAAAATTCTATAGGACCTTTGAAAAGACAGTTAAATAGTTTTGCGTTGCTTATTTTTATACGGTTATTTCTTGGTTTAGATTCCTATTGCTAGAGACCAAGAGTCAGAAGACTAAAATATAAATATGTGATCATTAGAATGCTCACTAATATTATGATGTTTTGTTTATTCACTTTGGGGAGTTACAGATTTTGTTTGTACGTGTATAAAACTTTTCGTCCTATGTTCTTTTGAAGCAGTATTTGCCATAATCAGTAATTTGTAGATTTTCATGATTGTCTCTCTTCTGAATTTACCAATGGGGAAGAGGTCACAAACTATTTATTGAAGCTTTTGATAATACTGATAAGAAAGTTGCATCCTTTAAATGGCTAAAGCTAGGTTGTATATTATGGATACAGTGGCATAGATGATGTGAACTTTAGACATATGTGCTAATAAGACTATTCTATCTACAACTTTACAGGACATAAAGGAAGATTGAGCTCTTTATCTTGCTGTTTCTTTACTTTTGGTAAGCTCTTTGATCTTTGTTCATTTAATTTGTTTGGGAATTTGATAGACGTCATTCCTATATTCAGAAGTAAGGTAAATGTTAAGATGGTAGTATGATATTTTATGTGCTGATTTTTCCCTATGGTAGTGTATGGGTTCATGTGTATTGTTGGGAAGCAGATTAAATTTCTGGGGTTACAACTAAGTTCCATTGCATAAACTTCCAGATTCTAATTCACTTAAGTCTAAGGGTGAGTCTGGAGCCTAAGTATTTTGAAGCCAAATTTCATCTGCACTTTGATATGCAAGCTGCATATGCTAAGATTTGGTGAAATATGTGTTATGTGTTATTGGAAGTAGGTACTTTTCAATTTTTGTTGTTTTGACTCTATTGTGTATGTTTATAGTTATGAAAGATGAACAAATTTCATGGACTAGACTCTGATCACTTGGGTTATTGGGTTTTTACTGATGGATTTTTCGTTTTGTCTTTCATTTTCTTCTCTACCACAACTTCCAATTTATCTGTTTGGACTAGGTAGTTGAGTTCAAGACTCAATCTGCCCCTGGTTCTATAAGCTGTTTTAATATAGATTGTTTTGGGTAGGATTGGAGGAGCTCCACTGTGTTTGCGATCAATCTTAAAGTTTTAATATCAATATATCACAATAAGAGCAGTTTGATATCAGAGTTTATATTTTTTTTTTCTTTATTTTACATGACTACATGTATGAAACAATATGTAATCAAAGTGGGTGTTTCTGAAGAACCAAAACAGAAGCAAAGCAAATTGATTCTCTTGATGCTGGTCTATTTGACAAGTCGGAGATTATGCCTGGCAAAATACACTCTTTTTTGCTCTCTATGTGTCCTTGGTTACTGTTAGTATAGCATCACTAGTTCGTTAATTAAACATACTTACCCAATTAAGCAGGTGATCAACACCTACCCGACCACTCGAAAGACCACCAGGAAGACTACAACTTCACCCGCAAGACCGACCCCATCCGAGCGCGCACGCGCCCGACAGGCGCACATCCGAATGTTCGCTCCACATGACAAAAAAACAGATCTATCCCACTTCGAAGAACACGAGCAAGCAACAAATCTCAACCACCTATATAGGTAAGGCATTTACTACAGGTAAGAGGACAACTCTTTCAATAACATTCAATTCTAGCATCAAACACTCCAACCTACTTTCCTACACGTTCGCTTGACTGTTATATCCAATACATCTTCTAACTTAGGCATCAGAGCGTTGAAGGCAGGCCACCCCTGTCTCGACTATCTGACCGCTCGTTTGTCGTTGTATTCTTCTAACAACCGAACCCGAACACGCACACCCGAACACCCGAACACCCGAAGAGCGGAAAAGCACCCGACCATCCGAACATCCCGAGCGTTCGGACGAGGAAGAAGAGCTCGTACTTGCTTCTACTAGATTGCGTCCCGCGTGATCCGGTAGAAACAGTTGGCGCCGTCAGTGGGAAACTTACAAATTGCAAACCTCGTATAAACACCACTAACCAAAAGCTCACATGCATACCCAGGAGACAAACGTCAGTGATACACCCGTCGAGGAAACACCCCCAGGCGCACGGGCGCGGCAAGTAATGGAGCTGGGGACGAGCAGCAATAGCGAGGAGCGCGTCGACTGCCTGCTCCAGGAACTACGAGAGGCAGCGCTCGAAAGGGATCAGGAGCGCCGAATCCGACAGAGACTAGAGGAACGGTTGGACGCGCTCGTCAGCCAACGGTAGACGCAGCATGAACGGATCCAAGAGACCACCGACGACGAAGAGCAACACCCGCTCGGCAAGACCGGCCCCCGGGCGGTCCGCACGCCCACGCCAGTAGGGGAACCGGCACCCCTGACAGACAACACCCTAATCCTTCAGAGGATGGAAGAGTTGGCGGAGGAAGTCTCGCGCCTGCGGAAAGACAAGCTTGCCGGGCAAGGTGGGATGTTCACCCCCCGGGTCAGCCCGTTCTCGGCGCACATACTAGAGAGGGGAAGGGACCTCCACGCGAAGACAGCGAAGATCACCCGGTTCGACAGAAGTGGGGATCCCCGCACGCACATCGATGAATTTCGATCCGCCAAGGACAGAACCAGGTATTCGGATTCAACCCTGTGTTTCCTGTTCCAGGAGACGCTGACCGAGGAAGCAAGGAGCTGGTTCTATGAGATTCCACCAGGCTCTATCCATTCGTTTCTTGAACTGGCGGAGAGCTTCCAGAGGCGCTACAGGCTCCAGGGGAAGTACAACACCACATGCATCCTCCTCAAGGTCCGCCAGGGGATGGACGAGAGCCTGTCCAGCTATATCAACCAGTGGAGGGCGCTGGCGAGCACATGCAGGGATCTCGACAAGCGAGTGGCCAAGATAGCCCTAATGGACAATATGCTCGCCACACCGTTCGTAGAAAAGCTGGTAAGGAAAGAACATCTCGACTACGACGAGATCATGGACCTAATCGTACAAAAGGCGTTAGTAGAGACGCGAGTGTATGGGTCCGCCTCTGAGTCTAGCACCAACAGACCGGAGGAAGTAAGCGCTCAACCGCGACAACTCGCGGACGACGGAGAGCCAACCGGGGGCTATAAGAGAGGCCAAGACACGCAAGGACAGAATCACCGGAGGCCGTCCCCCCGCAACTATCAGAACAACTGGCACAACCAGGCGAGGGGATCAGCACCACAAGGGGCCCGCCTGCCGCCAGCACCACGGCACCGGCCGGCCGAACAGGAGGTCTATGCGATCAATCGGCAGTCAAACGAACAACTACTCAGCCAGCACCGACGCCAGATCCAGCCACTGAATAACGTGTCGAAGGAGAGAACCCCGCTTGGACGGACCCCAGACATCTGGTGTGAGTACCACCACACCGCCACTCACCACACCAACAACTGCGTCATGTTGAAGAAGGTCCTCATGGACATGCAGAAAGACGGTCGGATCACCCCTCATAGGGCAGAGCAGTGACCACGCGAGGCAAATATCGAGACCCGGGGGACTATCAGCACGATATCCGGGGGAAAGCGCAAAGAGGGGACTTCGTTGCCCGATCGCTCGAGCAGGGATGTGCTGACGATCGGGGCAGGAATGACGAGCAAGGCGGGAAGAAGGGAGTCGCCAACCATCAGCTTCACGGCAGAGGACGAAGAGGGACGCCCGAAGGACAGCACCCTGCCTTTCGTGATCGACGCAATCATAGACCGATTCCTCGTGAAGAGGGTACTGGTGGACAACGGGGCATCCGTGAACGTGATCTATCTGGATGCGTACACAGCGCTTGGTAGGCCCGCACATAAAATGACATAAGACCACGAGTGCGTCGCCAGCTTCACGGGCGAAATATCATACCCGATCGGAAGCGATAACATTCGGGTCGGGGTCGGCGCCCCCGACTCTCCGCACAGCGAGGTCCGGACGGACTTCGTCGTTATGGACACCCCTTCCCCATACAACGCCATACTTGGAAGGCCAGGGATCAACATGCTGAAGATGATCATTGCAGGGCACATGCTTTTGGGATGGTTCCCAACAGAGCACGGGGTCGGGCACGTCCGGGGGTACAACTAGGAAGAAGCAACGAAACCCCGGAATAGGCAAGAGGTCCTAGCCATGGAGGAATCGGCACCAAAGGCGGAGGTACCGAACGACCCGCGCGACGGGCTGATGGCAGTATCCCCCGTTTCCGAACGCGAAGAGCTGAGGACGATTCAGCTATCCTCCGAGCATCCGGAGAGGACGATCCAGATTGGAGCGTCGTTAGCTCCCGCGATAGCCGAGCAGCTGATTGCACTGTTAAAAGAAAAGCAGGAGCTGTTCGCGTGGTCGTACAAGGACATTCCCGGGATCAGCACGTACGTCATATCCCACAAGCTAAGCGTCAACGTCGGCACACGGGCAGTAAAGCAGAAACGACGGGTGTACAAGGCGGAACACTATGCGGCGATGCATGAGGAGGTAGACCGAGTACTGAGCATCGGGTTTATCCGCAAGGTGGATTACCCGAGATGGATCTCTAACGCTGTAATGGTGCAGAAGAACAACAAAAAATGGAGGATGTGCATCGATTAGAGCGACCTCAACAAGGCGTGCCCCAAGGACAGCTTCCCTCTACCAAGGATCGACCAGTTGGTAGACGCGACAGCCGGGCACGAGCTCCTGTCCATGATGGACGCATACTCGGGCTACAACCAAATCTTCATGGACTCCGAGGACCAGGAGGCAACGACGTTTGTCACGGACAAGGGCCTATATTGCTACGTCGTTATGCCATTCGGGTTGAAGAACGCTGGCTCCACGTACCAGAGGCTCATGAACGCGATGTTTCATGGCCTGATCGGCAACATCGTGGATGTGTACGTGGACGACATACTGGTAAAGAGCGTTCAGGCGGTCGACCACGTCCAGAACTTGGGGACTGTGCTCGACGTCCTCATCGGGAACTGAATGAGGTTAAACCCGGCCAAGTGCACGTTCGGAGTCACTAATAGCAAATTCCTGGGGTATATCGTCAGCCAGCGGGGGATCGAAGCTACACCCGCCAAGGTGAGGGCAATCATCGACATGAAGCCGCCCGTCAAGAAAGCAAACCTGCAGAGCCTCACGGGCAAGCTCGCATCGCTGAACAGGTTCATATCTCGCTACTCAGACAAGTGCGCCCCATTCTTCAAGGCTCTCCGAACGACGAACAAGAGGGAGGTCGCGTGGACGCCACGGCACTAACGAGCAAGTGCCACCAATGCCAGCTGCACGCGCATCACCACCACATGCGCGTCGTCCCACTGTCCATCCTCCTATCGCCCGTACCATTCGCACAGTGGGGACTGGACCTAATCGGGGAGCTCCCAAAATCAAAGGGGCAGTACAGATACCTGATCGTCATCATCGACTACCACACCAAGTTCATCGAAGCCCAGCCAATGGCAAAGATCACGACAGAAAAGGTCGAGCGCTTCCTCTGGCGTTTCCTCTTCTGTCGCTACTGGACGCCGATCAACATCATCACGAACAACAGGCCACAGTTCAACAACCTTCGGCTCACGGCCTTCTGCAAGCGACAGGGAACGGATCTCGTGTTCGCATCACCAGCACACCCTCAGACAAACGGACAGGTAGAGGCAACGAACAAAATAATCAAGGCGGGCATCAAGAAGAAGATCGAGGATATCGACCCGGAGAAGAAGGATACGGGCGCTGGCCCGAGATCATCCCTGAGATCCTATGGTCCATCCGAATGACCGCCAACTCAGCCACGGGCGAAACCCCGTTCAGTCTGACGTTCGGAACGGAAGCTGTGCTACCCTTGGAGATCACCCACCAGAGCCCGCAGATCGAGGGGTACGATCCGAGCATGAACAACGAAGGACTACGGCTCAACATCGATCTACTGGAAGAACGGAGAGACACGGCGCATCTCCACAACGCCGCGAACAAGCAGAGGATCGCCCGATTATATAACCAGCGCATTCGGGCTCGACCAATCCAACAGGGGGACTGGGTAATGAAGGTGGTCCAACAGAAGGTCAAGGTACTCCGTCCGTCATGGGAAGGTCCGTATGTCGTGGACGAGGTGGTGAGCGTCAGCACTTTCTACCTTAGACACATGCAAGGTCAACGGCTGCGACACCCGTGGAACATCCAGCACTTGAGGAAATACTGTCACTAAATTTTGTTGGTGTACTTATTTTCATTAAAGTTCCTTTTGTTGTTGTAACGTATGTTCTTGACCCGCCCGCCCGATACTCGGGGGACTGGGGAGAGACTGTTCACGTTAATGTAACACTTGGTTAAAATACCATAGCAAAGGATAAAGAGCGTACGCACGCGTGAACCATTCAAAAGATGCCAAAAAAAAGAAAGCAACAAAAGTAAAAGGCACACACGTACGAAAAGAAAAGAAACTTCATTATATTACCGCAAAATGGGCACGAACGGCCAGTTACAAACTATACTATTACAAAAGAAAAGAAAAAAAAATCTACACTACTGCCCCACCCGGCTGCCCCGCCTCCTCGGGCTGCTCCGCCTGCACAGGCTGCTCCGGCTCCACGGACGCCCCACCCGCCAGCGACTGCAGGTGCGCGCGGTAGCGCTCCAGGTCCAGGAACGGGGATACGGCCTCCTGGAATTCGGCTACCTGCTCGTCGGTTCAGCAGCCACCAACTCCAAGAAATCTGAAGACTCCTTGAAAGCAGCAACCGCCTCCGCTTGGGCCTGCTTGACCCGTTCCTTGATCCACGCCTGGCGCTCAGCCTCCATCAGGCGGGATTCCATCTCCGCCAGTTTGTTGGCCGCCTCTGCGCGCGCGTCCTCCACAGCTGCGAGGGCGCTGTCTCACTTCGCCTTCAGCACAGCCTCGCGTTCCGCAGCCTCATGGAGTTGTCGGAGCTGGCGATCCGCCAGCTCGTTGGCCTTGAAGAGACCATGCTGCAGCTTCTTCTGAGACAGAGGACTTCACGCAACTCTGCCTTCAGCATTGCCACCTCACGATCGGCAGTGTCCCGCACGCGCAGGGCGAAGAGCTTGTGCTGCAGCATCATGCAGGCATTGATGGCCCGGTCCAGGTCGTTCACGGGACGAGGGCCTGGCGGCAGCAGACCATTGGCAGACTTCACACCCGAGGCCATGGCGGCAATGAGGGGCTCGCAGAAGGAGAGCGCATCCCCAGTAGCATCTGTCCGTGTGCGCTTCAGCGGACGCTCGACACTGCCCTCTTGCTCAGACGCGCTGAGAGGGAGATCTGCACCACTATGGGCCCGGCTCCGCCCGTCCGAACTCTGAGAGGCCTCCCGCCTATCCCTCTGCTCCACCTGGCATTGGTCACGCTCCACCTGCCGCTGCTCCTTCTCCCGGTGGAGGCGTTCGCGCTCGGCCCGGTCTTGACCCTTGGGGGCAGAGGTGGTGTTTGGACGCGGGCGAGGGATGGTTGCCTGGGACGTGCGAATGGCCGGGGTGCAATTGGCAACATTCGGAATGAGGATCTTCGCCTGCACGCTGCTCCCCATGACGAGACTCCCGCGCCTGTCATCCACGACCTTCTGTACGTTCTCGGCGGTCGACAGCAGGGCAGCCATGCGGCGCTAAAGGACCTCATCCTTCTCCGTCGCCTTCGACTTGGTCATCTTGGCTGCAAAATACACAAACGGAAGGTTAGCAACAGAGTAACACTTGGATCATCTTATTTTTACTGGCATACAAGCGAAAACTATAAAGCCCAAACGGATCGGGCACTTTGGCGAGACGCGTGCGCTCGATCAGGTCCCAATGACACGCTGCCCAGAAATATCTCGCCTCGGGCGCAGGGTCGAAAACGAACTTCAACCGAGCTATCCTGGCCTCTTCAACGGGCGTGAGCGGATACTGGTTCGTGTCGAGCGAATGGAAGAACTGGGGGACTCGATCGATACGATCAGCGTTGGCCGCGTACTCTGGGGCGAAGGAGCCGAACTCCCAGTCTCCTCCGACCAGGCAGTTGATCGTACGCCAGGAGGTCGATGAGCTTGGCGGGTCGACCAGCCACCACTTCACGCGAGACTCCACCGTGAAGGTCCCCGAGTCCCTCTGGCGGGTAGAGTACCGGAGACAGAAGAAATGGAGGAACTCCGCCCGCGTCGGTTGATCAATCCCGCTCACCCGGAAGATGTTGAACATGGCGACGAGCGTGCGGGTGAGCGTGGGCCTACACTGGCCGAGAGAGATCTTCAAGAGCGCCAGAATATACTGAAAGAAGGGATGCGGAACAGCTTGATCCCAGCCTTCAGGTGGAATTCAATGAGGCAGACGTGGCCGGGGGGGGGGGGGGGGGGTCGAGTGAACGTGTCACCCTTGCCAGGGATCCGCAGCCGCACGGAGTTTGGGATATGGTAGTCATGCGCCCACCTCTCCATCTCCTTCACGCTTGGCGCCCGCTCAGGCTCTTGAACTGGAACCCCATCCGGCAGCACCCAGTGTACGCGACCGCCTTCCGCGAACTGGGGCACGGGCGCCTCCTGCTGCACGTGCTCCTCCCCCCACGGCCCAGAAGAAGGTGAAGACCCACCCGACGATCCCGATGACTCCCCTAACCCTGCGGCAGCGAGCGCTTATTCTTGATCCATCGGCTGCACGACAGGAGAATCGTTAGGGATGAACCGAAGAGGCATTACACTCATCACAGAATCGGACGAGGATGAGTCTGACCCGCTCGTGAACGAACTACAACTAACCCACCTCGCCCCCGGTACGTATATCCGCTCACGTGACATGCCGCTCGATATCTCTATTGGCTCCATCTCCTAGACGCACGCACGCGAAACCCACAAACACTTAGCAAAAAAAAAAACTACCAGAAACAATAAAAACCCAGAAAACCTACCCTAAACAGGATCAAACCAGGCACGCCTCAAGAACACCCCTTGTTCTTGAGACGCAAACCCAGAAAAAGAAAAGAAACCCAGAAACCGTGGAGAGAAACGGAAAGCAACGGGAAAAACCAAAAAAAGAACGGAAAATAAAGCAAAAACAAGTTCAAGGGCCTCACCAGAGATTGAGATTGAAGGTGGAGATGGCACGTCGAGAAAAGATTCCGGCAAGAAAGCAAGGACACATAGTGACAACGATGAGCAGTGTGCAGAGTAAATTTTGCAGAGTTTCAGTAAAAAGTGAAAGTGATGGAGAAGACGACACCAGAAGAGCCCATTTATACTAATCAAACGGGACACACCGACGAACGCCAGCCGTTCATTTTCGCGTGCCCACCGTCAGATGGTGACACGTGGCCCCAAGGCGGTTTACTTACCCACCTAAGTAACCGCGCTCACCCTTCAGCTTCCCGCCTCGTTTTTAAAACCCTAGCATGATCTCCCACGACTCGCCACGTGTCAGCCATGCAACACCCAACGCGCCTGACGCCTGACCTTCGAGCAGTTACTATGTCATCAGCATTTAATGCACAGGGCACGCCAACATTAATTACGCCGGCAAGCATTTATTACACAACGGTTCCCAAGAAGAAGTCAAAAGGAATGCCACCTCAAGCGTCTCGTCAGACAAAACATCACCCCACCCCAGGCAAGACAACACACGTCACGACTCCCCACATTCGGACTGGCGCACGCACCACCCGCACTACCAAGCGCCCGAGAAACCTCACGGGCAAGTAAAAAACGTCACCCCACCAGGTTAGTGCAAAACCATTTAGGCGTCCCGGAAGAGGATCAACGTCCGAGTTTCCTTCCAGCGTGCACGCGCTAAATGAAGAACTTACGCCGCACGGGCATGTGGCCCCTCCCCTCCGCGTGCGTAACGTTAACATTCGATTCGCCGGATTAGGCGGCACGGGCATGGGGTCCGTCCCCTCCTTGCGCACGCTAAGACTGATAGGCGGCACGAGCATGGGGCCCCTCCCCTCCGCGCGCGTAACGTTAACATTCGATTCGCCGGATTAAGCGGCACGGGCATGGGGTCCGTCCCCTCCTTGCGCGCGCTAAGACCGATGGGCGGCACGGGCATAGGGTCCCTCCCCTCCACGCGCGCAACGTTAACGTTCGATTTGCCGGATTAGGCCGCACGGGCATGAGGTTCGTCCCCTCCGAGGGCATGAGGTCTGTCCCCTCCTAGGGCATGGGGTCCGTCCCCTCCTTGCGCGCGCTAAGACCGATGAGCGGCACGGGCATGCGGTGCGTCCCGTCCGTGTGCGCTGCAACACATGTATGTAACGGTAGGGGCCCCACCGTTGACGCTACATTAGGTTGGCGCCGATGAGTCGAGGATCTCCTCTCGGGCACCTAAGCTCGGCCGTTCCGAGGCCTATTCTTGGCGGGCTCCGGACAGCAAGATTCGTTTGAGAGTGGCGCGCAAGCGGCTCGGAACCATTCATGCATCAAGAACGGCCGTTCCGTGACCCATCCTTGGCGGACTCCGGACAACACGATTCGTCACGGGGCCGGGTAAGCGGCTCGGAACCATCCATGCATCCGCATACACGCATACATCCACGAACACACACACATCAACATCCACATCATCATACATACATTCGCATTCATTCACTCATACATACATTCGCACTCATTCACCCATACATATATCTGTACCATACACATCCACATACATATTCGCCCGAACAGATCCACAGGGCGCGCGGCTCCAAACAGCAAGATTCGTTTAGGAGGTCGGCCCCAGGTACACGACCGCACGAACAGGTACACGATCGAACGCACAGGTACCCACTCCGTCAAGCGAGCCCTTTCTTGACCGGAGAGTTGGGGGACTTGGGGGCTACAGGACCACGCATCACTGCTCAACCGGATAAGTCTTTTGTTTAATCGCACGAACCCTTTTTCAACTCCCCAGTCAAGAAAGATCGCTTTGACTTGGGGACTTGGGGGACTTGTTAGTATAACATCACTAGTTCGTTAATTAAACATACTTACCCAATTAAGCAGGTGATCAATACCTACCCGATCACTCGAAAGACCACCAGGAAGACTACAACTTCACCCGCAAGACCGACCCCATCTGAGTGCGCACGCGCCCGACAGGCGCACATCCGAATGTTCGCTCCACATGACAACAAAACGGCTCTATCCCACATCGAAGAACATGAGCAAGCAACAAATATCAACCACCTATATAGGTAAGGCATTTACTACAGGTAAGAGGGCAACTCGTTCAATAGCATTCAATTCTAGCATCAAACACTCCAACCTACTTTCCTACACGTTCGCTTGACTGTTATATCCAATACATCTTCTAACTTAGGCATCGGAGCGTTGAAGGCAGGCCACCCCTGTCTTGACCATCTGACCGCCCATTTGTCGTTGTATTCTTCTAACAGCCGAACCCGAACACGCACACCCGAACACCCGAACACCCGAAGAGCGGAAAAGCACCCGACCATCCGAACAGCCCGAGCGTTCGGACGAGGAAGAAGAGCTCGTACTTGCTTCTACTAGATTGCGTCCCGCGTAATCTGGTAGAAACAATTACTCTGCTTGGTTGAATAAAGGAATTCATATGAGATGTAATTAGGTAGTGCTGTAAACCAATTAATGATTATGTGTGCGTAAGTTTGTGACAATGAGTATGTTCCTTATGATTACGTGTGCAAATTGTGTACTTGATCTATTTATAGTGAGATACATTTGTCCCTAATTTAAGCTTTATTTCTATCTAGGTTTCTGATTGTGAAATAGGATCAACGAGGTATGACTTAAAAAAAACCTAATTAGTAACCAATCCCAAATTTTATATTTCATTGATTTGTTATAATCAAAGAACAACCAACAGTCTATGAGTCATACCTAGAAATATGGGAGTAAAGGTGGGGGTTAGTCCATGATAAATGCAAACATCCAGATTTTAGGAGGTGAGTGAGGAGAAATTAGGGACGATAGTCTGTGAGTCCCTAGTTTGTCTTCATAGTGATGATAGATTAATATGGCCATATATTGTACTTACACACGTTGCTTTGCTCTTATAACAATTAACCATCTAATGATATTGTATATGATTCAGTTTGTTGTATTTTGTGGATTTGCAAAAAAAGTTCATTATATGATGGAAGTAGTACAATAATGAGGAGAGATTGCTTCGGTGTTTGTATAGGTATTGGGCAGAGAAAGAAGTTGGCGACACTGTAAGAGCCTATTGCAAGAACCTCACAAGACAACAGGTCTCTAACCAAAAGACAAGATTTTTTTCAATCTACTTCTGGAGAATCTTCAGAATGCCATGAAATGGAGACAACACCACACAACAGTGACAATGATGCAGATTTGCATCAACTTATCTCAGGTAGTGTACATTATCAATTGTTGTCTTCTATTTTGAATGAAGCTAATAATAATGGCTAAAACAATGCTGGCATGGTATTACCGAGTCGTTTTAATTATATGTTGCCCAAAATTTGACTGAGTCGTATTATTTTAGCATGGTATGGTAAAATACCAGTAATACTCAGTATGCTAATAATAATACTCAATATGTTAAAATAATACAACTCAGTAAAATACCAATAACACTCAGTATGCCATGCTAATAATAATGATATGGTATTACTGAGTCGTTTTAATTACATACTGCCCAAAACCATAGTTTCGATTTTGGTTAATAATAAGTTGTCATTTGTTCGAAATTATGGTTTTAGTTAATCTTTCATAGTTATTGCATAAACATAGTTAATAAGAGTACTATGTGGGGTAACAACAACTTCTGTGCAAGATTGTCCAGACAAGAACCATTTTTTCATGTGGGTTTTGTGGCTTTAGATTAGTTATGTAATTAAATTCTAAAATGGTGTGTTTTTACAGCAATAAGATCACATTCTAGGAACTCAACTGTTGTTATGTTTCTTGAATCATGTCTCCATCCATCTTTGCATTCCTGCTCCATCACTGGTCTGGTTATGAATCATGCATGTCTTCAATCTGAAACTATGTAAGTCATCTCAGCTCTGGTTTCGAAGCTGTCATTTGTTTGAAACTATGGTTTTGGTTAATCTTTCATATTTTCTGATGTCGTTTCATAGGATTGTCAATTGCATATGAGAGATTCTATTTGTGTATTTTTCCATTGTTTATACTTTACTAAAAAAATATCCTTGATTAACTATATTAAACTTGCAGGAAGATTTGTGGATAGATGTTGTAAAAATGATCAGTAGAAGTTGCCATTTGTTGAAGACCAGTTTATTTTATATGGAACGTCTATGGAGTCTAGCAACTTCTTTGTGTAGTTAGATTGCTCTTAGTGATCGATTATGCTTTTGTTCTTTTTAATATGTAATCATACAACGTTTCTTTAATCTAGAAAATGCTTGTTTTGCATATTCGGTTATGTAATTAAGTTTCGATGTTTGCTTTGAAATATAACATGGACTTACATTATTCATATGAAAGGTTTTATTTGCATTTGGTACCAATTATATTGTAACCATTATTTATCTTTAAATTACAACACATGAATGCACCACACATCGACATCAATTTCAGTTTTAAACTTTAATATTCTTCCTATTCGGATTTCTTTTGTTACCACCGACGCCACGCGCACGGGCATCCACTATAGTATAATATATGCAACGGCCTCGTATGGAGTATTCTTTTGGGTTTCAAATGGAGCAAGTTTTGATTTATATATGCGAAAAGAAAGAAACCGAACGAAGCTTCTAAGGGGCGGACTGCCGTCTCAAAGTGTGGGTCTTCCCTATAACGGCTCCGAGTGATTGGGGTGACCGAAAAACCTTGGCGATGTTCATGTGTGTTGCGAGTGTTGTATGTTGTTTGTGTTTGATAGATTACTACCAGCACTGGAGAAGGGCCTGACATGGGCGAGAAAGAAGGATGAGGCCTCAACATTGCCTTGGCGCTGGCTAGAGAATGGTTCGAAGGAATGGTGGCCGAATCTCGATAATTCCCGGTGTGGCTGCATAACAGAGGTGGACGAGCGAAGCGGACTATCGGGCAGAGAAAGCATGGTGGCGTTAGATGAAGATTTTGTCTACACGCGATGGGTTGCAGAGGGTGGACGCTGATGACCCCGTCGGGCTCGACTCGAGGAACGAATAAGGATGGAATTTTATGTCTGCCAACGACATGAAGCAATGGAGGGGCGATGGCATGCTGACATTGGCAGACGTTCAGCAATTCGGCAGAAACAACGATTTGTGAGGGCGACGAGTTAAAGGAGGTACGACGGTCAACCTAGTCAACAATGGACTAGGGTTGTTATTGCATATGTGGACTTGGGGATCAAGCCTGAGTTAGGCCTAGGGTTTTGTTGGTTTGGGTTTCAACAAGTTTGGGCATATTCCTCAAGAGTTAGCTGTTGGGCCTTTGCTATGGGTAGGCTTGTTATCTCGGGTCTTTTGTCCCTTTTGGATTGGGAGATCAGGCTACGAATTTGGCCATTTACAACACACTTTTGGTTCCGCATCTGGGAACCGTACAAAAAAATTCGGTCTCACGGGGAATTGTGCAAGCCGATAGGCGGTATCTCTTAAAACCCGTAATTTTTGGGTGCATAGCTAGATAGGATGTGAGGCCACAGTTTTTTTGGTCTTTTCCCTACGCCTAGTTTTGTAATGTGATAACATTGTTATGAGCATAATGTAGTATAAGTTGCTTAGGGAGTTCTTTTTATCAAGCCAGCACTCAGCGTTCCTTTTTATAACTTATCAGATCTAATATCACTACAACATTTTTGCTCATTACCGGCGATTTTTATCGCCGGCAATAGTTTTCCATTATTGCCGACGATTTTTGGGTATTGCCGGCGATTTTTCTCCCAAAAATCGCCGGCAATAGTTTTTTTTTTTTTTTTTATTATTGCCGGCGACATGCATGGAAGTCGCCGGCAATAATAATAATAATAAAAAAAAACTATTGCCGGCGACTTTCCCCCAAGTCGCCGGCAATAGTTTTTTTTTTTTTTGGCTATTTCCAGCGCATTATTGCCGGCGATTTTTCCTCCAAGTCGCCGGTAATAATGAAAACTATTGCCGGCGAAAAAAAAAATTGTCGGCCTTAGTTTTCCGTTTCGCCGGCAATACTAAAAAATGTGGTAGTGTATATTTCTATCTTTCACCTCAAAAAAATAAAAACATATGCAACGATAATATAATAAATACAAAGATAATGTATACTACGGTAATATAATAAAAACAATACATGTAGTCTAAACTATATATATAATATTCATAAGATTTTATTAGAAAAAATATATAAGTTTAAATTTTGAAAATAAAATAATATAAAAATTATAATTATAATCCCTATAGGTCGGAAATGGCACAAAATATAACCATCACTGTTCATTTAAATAGTATATTTGAGGAGCTAAATTTTAGTCCGGGGTCAATTATACCCCCTCAAGATTAGATATAGACTAATGGTATATGTTACTATAGGGGTTTTTTTTTATTGTGTCATTCACCGGCATGCTCCATGTAATTTATCAACTTCTTATTCTCTCGATTCACCTAAAAAAAATCATCAGCCGTTATCAATTGATTTTAATTTTTTTTCGATGATAATTAATTTTAGTTTGAAATCTAATATCTGTTCCGTATTTTTTTCTCAAATTTTTGAATAAATTAACTCATTTTTTGAATTTCAAAATGTAAATGCTTGATCACGACCAACATGAAACGCGTGAACGTCATTTTTCTCCGGGATGCAGTCAATGAAACTCGCCAGTCTTTCGAAGTCAAATTATCGGCCAGACATGCGTCATACGTGTCACCGGCCCCACACCCACCACTTATAATTACACGCTGGCACGCGCGACGCGTGTGAGGCGGGAATAGAAAAAGAGAAGGTCTCAAGGCGAGTGAGGCTAGGTGAGAGTCAGATTGGGCGTTTCGAAACCCTAAACAGAAATCGAATTGGGGCCAAACTCCCACTCGCCTGTCCCTGTCGCGTGTGTCAGATCCAAACCTTTTTCTCCGCTCCGCTCCGCTCCGGAGGTACTCTACTCTCTCTAATTTCCGACCTCACCCAACTCCGGTTTAAATTTCTCTTCTTGTCTGTTTATATTGTGTTGGGTGATTTGACTGTGTTGCATTTGGCTTTGGAAAATTGAACTGGGAACATGGTTGCTAGGCTGAGCTTGTGAATTTGATTTCTGGGTTGTTTAGGTTTAGCTGTCTACAATAGTAATACAGGGTTAATTTAGCATAAGCTGTTTGAGACAGTAAACCTAGTGCACTTTGTTTTTGGAGTATAAAGTTCTAGGATTGTTTGATTGCAAGTTCTAATGTGATGAGAAATGGCTTATGAAATTGTTCGGGTTGGTCAGTTGGTGTCATGAGGGTGGTTCGGATTTTATGTAGCTCAAGAATGTATTATTGTTATATGAATCCTTTGTTTGTTTGTGGTAGAATGTGGGATTATTTTGACACGGATAGTGATCAGTTTGGAAACTTTACGGCTATGTGATCAATTTGGCCTAAGCTAGATAGTTGACTGGCTTTAAATGGCCAAATTTGCTTCTGCAGATGATGGGAATTTCTTACCAAACAGAAGATTCAAAACAACTTAAGATGCAACGAAACTGCATTATCTATGATTGGCTGAAATATAAAGTGGGATAAAGAATAATTGATTTATGCATGAGTGTCTTTTGGTTCAACATCCATTCATTTTCTTTTCCTTTTCTGTATCTGTTGTATATGAAGTCCCATGGGATTAATACTCTTTTTAGTTATTGTTTTTTTTTTGTCTTTTTTTCTTATCAGCCATAGCTCGATACCTTTGATAGTAGCTGCTAATATACCATGGAAGGTGATAGTGTTGCCTGATGCTGAAAGAGGAGGAGGATATCATCTTCTTCACATTTACAAGGCTAGACAATCTTGTTGGAGCTGTCAGTTGGTACTATAGTACTTGAACTTCAAAAATGGTGTGCGACTCCTTTTCTCTAGTAGCGTTTACTGATATACTTACTTTCGTCATCAAAGTATAGTTGTACTTTTTTATTGTATTTTTATGTGAATATTGAACCATCTTTCTCTTACTTTTATGAAATTGAACAAGGTCATGTTGTTGTTGTTTATTTAAAATTTTTTTTTATCATAATCAGTGTATAATGATTGGGTTTATCTGTATTAAGGCGTCATCATTTCTTTCTTTCAGATATTCTCTGATGATCATCAGTTGAAGTTAAACAATCTCACCATGGACATAGACCTTCGGCTTCCTTCTGGCGACCATGATAAGGAAGATGAAGAGCCAAATGCAATTGATAACATTTTGGAACATGAAGAAAAACTCCACAGTGGAGATATTGAGAGTGCACATACAGTGGATGTTGGAGCTGTAGTGCATGTTGAAGAAGGAGGAAACTTGAATTCTCCTCCTCCAGATATGGTAATCTTTAAGGATGATACGAACCTTGAGCCACTTTTTGGTATGGAATTTGATTCACACGGGGAAGCATATTCTTTCTATCAGGAGTATGCTCGCTCTATGGGATTCAACACTGCAATCCAAAACAGTCGCCGTTCAAAGATATCCAGAGAATTTATTGATGCAAAGTTTGCTTGTTCCAGATATGGTACCAAGCGTGAGTATGAAAAAACCTATACTAATAAACCACGTGCTAGACAGAACAAGCAGGACCCAGAAAATGCAACTGGCCGTAGATCTTGTTCAAAGACTGACTGCAAAGCTAGCATGCATGTGAAGAGAAGACCTGATGGGAAATGGGTCATACATAACTTTATTAAGGAGCATAACCATGAACTTTTACCAGCCCAAGCTGTTAGTGAACAAACAAGAAGAATGTATGCGGCAATGGCTAGACAATTTGCTGAGTACAAGAATGTGGTTGGTCTAAAAATTGATCCAAAAAGTCCATTTGAAAAAGGTCGGACTTTATCATTAGAGGCAGGAGATTTGAAGATGTTGCTCGCTTTCTTTACTCACATGCAGAATATGAATTCCAACTTTTTCTATGCCATAGATCTTGGAGAAGATCAACGTCTCAAAACTTTGTTCTGGGTTGACGGCAAAAGTAGGCATGACTACAACAGTTTCAGTGATGTGGTGTCATTTGATACTACCTATATCAGGGGCAAATATAAGATGCCTCTTGTTTTATTTGTTGGTGTGAATCAACACTATCAGTTTGTGCTGCTGGGATGTGCCCTGATATCAGATGAATCTGCAACTACATTCTCCTGGTTAATGAAGACGTGGCTGAAAGCTATGGGTGGACAAGCTCCAAAAGTCGTTATCTCTGATCTTGACAAATCAATACAATCCGTTGTTTCAGAGGTCTTTCCAAATGCTTATCATTGCTTTTGTTTGTGGAATATCTTAGGGAAGGTTTCTGAAAATCTTGGCCATGTAATTAAGCAGCATGAGAATTTTATGGTAAAGTTTGAAGATTGTATTCACAGACCATCTACAACTGAAGAGTTTGAGAAAAGATGGTTTGAAATTGTTGATGAATTTGAACTTAAAGAGAATGATTGGACCCAGCTACTGTATGAAGATCGAAAGCAGTGGGTGCCAACATACATGAGGGACATCTTTTTGGCAGGGATGTCTGCAGTTCAGCGATCTGAGAGTGTGAACTCCTATTTTGATAAGTTTGTTCATAAGAAGACCACTGTGCAAGAGTTCCTGAAACAGTACGAAGCAATTCTACAAGATAGATATGAAGAAGAAGCCAAAGCAGATTCTGATATGTGGAATAAACAGCCCACAGCAAAATCCCCTTCCCCTCTGGAGAAGAGTGTCTCCTTGAAATATACTCCCGCAGTATTGAAAAAATTTCAAGTGGAGGTTTTGGGTGCAATTGGATGTAATCCTAAAAAGGAAAAACAAGATGAGATGACAACTACTTACAGAGTTCATGATTGTGAAAAGAATCAAGATTTCTCGGTAGCATGGAGTGAAGTGAAGTCAGAAGTCTCTTGTTCATGCTGCTTATTTGAATACAAAGGTTATCTCTGTAGACATGCATTGATTGTTCTCCAAATGCGTCAGATTGGCACAATCCCAGATCATTATATATTGAAGCGTTGGACAAAAGATGCAAAGAACATGCATTTGGTGGTAGAAGAATCTGGCCATGCATTATCCAGGGTGCAAAAGTTTGATGCTTTATCTCGACAGGCAATGAAGTTAATTGCGGAAGGATCTCTGTCACAAGAGAGTTACAATATTGCATGGCGTGCACTAGGAGAAGCTTTTGAAAATTGTGCGGAGACAAATCATTCAAGTAAGTGTGTGGTAGAAGCTGGAACATCAGCCACGCAGGGGCTGCCTTGCATTGAAGATGATAGTCAAAATAGGAGTAATGGCAAGGGTATTAAGAAAAAGAATCCTACCAAGAAAAGAAAGGTTTGTTTATAGTGACCGAAATTATTTTGTTTGTTGTAGTTTTCATATGAGGTAACATAAATATATTGCAGGGGAACTCGGAGCCGGAAGTTGCAACTGTTGGAGCACAAGAGAGCTTGCAACAAATGGTTTGTCTTGTCATATATATGATTTTTCTAACAAAGAACATGCACGTTTAGACTATCTTGCATCAAGTACGATCTTAAACTGTATGATCTTAAACTGTATGCATATTCGGTCAAACAAGTAGGTTTATAATGTGGACAGAGGGAAAATAATACATATATTGCATTTTATCTATTGGGTTTGAAATTAAAAAAGTTAGACATGTATTTGACCGTGGTCTTATTTCTGAATTGGACATAGGATAAGTTAAACTCAAGAGCTATAACCGTTGATGGTTATTATGGTGGACAGCAGAATGTGCAAGGAATGGTATGATCAGTATTCATTAACTAATGTAGTATATAGTTTTCTTTTTCTTGTTTTCTCTTTCATATTTTCAATTTTTTTTTCTCAGGTTCAGTTGAACTTAATGGCATCTACGCGGGATAATTACTATGGGAATCAGCAGACTATGCAGGGGCTTGTAAGTTTTATCTTTGAAATTTGTACTACAAGTTCAGTGATACTGCATATGAAATGAGTATGATTTTGAGACCTGGGTTTCATACTTGTAGGGACAGCTGAACTCTATAGCACCGAGCCATGAAGGTTTTTACAATGCTTCGATGCATGGGCTGCAGGTACAGTACCTACTGATGCTAAGAAAATATATAAGCTTCTGACCATGGATGGTCAAATGACATTTTCTTAATGTGTGGTATTATGTTTGCAGGGAATGGACTTTTTTCGATCTGGTTTTACTTACAACATTCGGGTTAGTTTGCTAATCTGGTGCTTATGCTTCCATAATCATAATTTCTACTCGTGTCACTGTGCCTTACTTGTATCCTTCATGCCAGGATGACCCCAATGTAAGAACGGCTCCTTTGCACGATGATGCATCAAGACATGCTTGATAGTACACATTTCTTGCAAAGTGTTTTTGGTAAGCATCTATGTTTTTTCTTGTTGCTGTTAGCTAAACTGTACTTGAAAGTTGAAAGTGCGAGCAGCTTTAATTCGAATGAATTCTGCAGATGAATGAGAGATGTTTGACGACGATCTCTCTGTGTAATCAGAAACTGTATCATGCCTTGCTGCTGATGGAAATGTTTGCGACGGGAACCTCATCTGGGACCTGTAAAATAGGAGAAGATAGAGTGTAGGCTGTTGTTAACTATATATTAAATTAAATACAAATTACCCAAAAGTCATTTAAATTCATCCATGTGACCAAAAAGTCGCCATGTTTTTTGAAACGTACTCATGAGACCAAACTATGATTTTAGTGACCAAAATATCACTTTTTAGCTTAAAATTGAAATAAAAGTTTATTTTTGTATGGATTATTTTACCCTTGTTTTTTGTCTAATTTTTTATTTCTAAACAAAAACATTTTTTTTCTTTCCAAATTTTTTCTTTCCATAATTTTTTTTTCAGAAAAAAAAAGTTTTTCCTTTTGTGCTTCACGACTCAGCACAAACTTAAAAAACAAGGAGACTAACATCAATACATAATGATATCAACGGCAGTTCATAAAGATATCAATTGAAGTTCGTAAAGATACCATGTCTTATTTTTCGTTTTCTTTTTTCATGACTCAACACAAACTCAATCAACAAGAACACTATGTCGCGTTCATAGGATACCATGATATTCGAGAGAGAGAGAGAGAGAGAGAGAGAGAGAGAGAGAGAGAGAGAGAGAGAGAGAGAGAGAGAGAGAGAGATAATGGTATGTATATGGTTTAGGGTGTCAGGTGTAGGGTATAATGTCAAGGTATAAGGTATAGAGTATATAGGGTATAAGGGTTTAGGTTATAGGGTATATGGTTTAGGGTGTCGGGTGTAAGATTTAGGGTTTAAGGTTTAGGGTACCTTAAACCCTAAATCACAGTGTGACAGTACCCTTACAACAATGTGATTGTATACTTCGGACACTGACAGGACCTTTAGGATGTTGTACTGTGATAGTACCCTTACAACACTGTGATGGTATACTTATGACGTTGTGATGATATGCTTCCAAATAAGCATACCATCACCGTTGCATAAGTATACCCTTACGATGCTGTGATGGTATACTTAAGACTCTGCGATTGTATACTCACGACACTGTGATGATATTCTTAAAGTTACCATCTCAGCGTTATAAACATATCATCCCAGTGTTATAAGTATACAATCTCAGTGTTATAAATATACCATCACAATGTACTAAGTATACCATGAAAATATTTTAAGGATACGACATAAGATACTATGACATCGTTTTAAAGATACAATCTCAGCATGACAAATATACCATCTCAATATTATAAGTATACCATCTCAAGGTTATAAATATACCATCATAAGTATTCGTTAATATAAAGGTACTAATCGAAGATCATAAAGATACCATTGGACTATTACAAAGATACTATCTTAGTTTATGAAATATACTATTTATATTTCCAACATAAAAATACTTCATTTGAAAAGAAGAAGAAGAAGTGATCTGGGCACCCAGATCGCGCAGTTGAGAGGTGTGGCTGTTAAGGGAGTCGGCGTCGATTGCGACGGAGGGCGGAAGAGGGCAGAGGGAGGCGATGACGCCGGGAAGAGGCCTACAAAGGCGGAAGGCGACGAGCTCGGTGGACTTGGGATTTGAGGTTGACGATCGAGTTTTTCGGAGATGAAGTGAGGCTGGGTGCGACGAGGTGACCAGGTCAGGCTGGGCACCGGGAAAGGACGACCAGAGATGGGACAGTTGCAGTGGACAAAGGTCGATCAGATCCGGCTGGGTCGACTGATTTCTGTTAGTGGCAACTTTTATAATTTCTTCGAAATATATGTCAATAACATGCATGTAACTATTTTAAAATATAGAGATATTTCGCGCGTGTATTTTATTAATTTTTTTTTAAATTAGAGTGACTTTTTGGTACAATTTAGAACCTCAAATGACATAGTTGTCACTCTCCCTTAAATTAAACTATCATGTGTTTTGATAGTCGGTTGGAGGAAAATTCGAGCAGGGTTGATAATAGTATGTAAAGGTCTCTCCTGTATTGTTGTATCTCACACTCTACCTCTTGTTCCTTTGCCTCAAATATAATCAGTTGAAATCTGCCACAACTTGATCCGAGTCCATTCCCATCGATTGATGTGAAGATGCAAAATTGTAGTTGTCCTTTTCATCGTCTAACGTTTATCTTCATATATTTGCTAATTCTGCTAATCTCTACAACACAATTTCATGAGGTAATTCTAATTAATAAGAGAAGTCAAAATAATAGAATATTTTGTGCGTTTATCTTCTCATGAGATTTTGGCCCTATTTCTATTTTTTGGGCATGTGTTTATTTAGATAAACAAGCTAACAGCTAAATAAACTGATAAACTAACAGTAAATTTTGTGTTACAAATTTGAAATTGTTAAAGTACTGAGTTACATTTTCTTACCCTAAAATTATGGGAAATTGCTTGGTTGGTCACTCATGTTTGACAATTGAGACGGACTAGTCACTCATATTTGACAAATATCAGATTGGTCGCTCATGTTTTACTTTATCATTCAGATTTGTCACTTTGTCTATTTTGAACATTAAAAAAAATTATATTTATTTATAAAGTATATATAAGCATGTTTATTAACTTGACAATGACAAAAATATCAATTTAAGTAAAACGTGTATGTGTCACATATGTAGTTTTTAACATCTAAAATGAACAAGGTGATTATTTTGAATGACAAAGTAAAACATGGATAAGTGATCATGTCGTCTCATCAGTCACACTTGAATGACCAAATGAACAATTTTTCCTAAAATTATTGTTTCCGAATCCAAGTTATCACGCACGGCGCGTGGGAGGCTATGCTCTTTTAAGTATTTAACCCAAGGTAAAACCATAGAAATTCTTACCGGAAGAGAAAGACGGGGTGATATTATAGCAGACGCGCCGAGAGAGCATGATGCTGATTGCTGATGGAGTATAAAGACAGGAGCGTGTGAAGAAGGCGAGTGAGATCGCCAATTGCTTCTTTGACCGACACTCCGCGACTAACAGATCCACAGCCTCTTCAGCCCCCAACAAATTCGCCCACTCGCGTCTACACTCCTCCACTCGCCGCGCCATGCCCTCTCTTCATCTTCACCTTCACCTTCACCTTCAGGTCTCTCTCTCTCATATTTACTTCCGCACTGTATAAATTCTTTTTTTTAGTTTTTGAATTAGTGTGGCTTAAGTCCCAAGTTTCTGTAATCAATGATGTTTGGATCATGAACAAATTTGGAGTAAAGGAATGGAATTTGTCGTCTGGAATGTCGAATAGTTTCCAAAAATGGAAAGTTCATATTTGCAGTGAAAATGGAAAGCTTTACTTGCTTGCTGGCACTTTGTAAAGTGTAGAGTGTAGAGTGTAGAGGCAGCTAGTTTAATCTAGTTGAGTTCTTGTATGATTGTGGAAGTAGTCTTTTTCAGCTTTGTGGCAATGTAGTATTTGTGAAGTTCATTGTCTACGTTGTTAGTATGTACTTTGCCAACAGGAACTTAAAGTATTTTGTTAGATTCTCTATTCACTGTACTGTAATTATTATTATGCCCCATTTGGTATTGTGTTCTGCAGCATAAATCGCTTATATTACCGTTTTATATGAGTTCCAGTTTGGTAAGATTGTGCGTATTTATGAATTTGCTGTAAAGTGATTAGTAAGGCTATTGAGTTTTCTGACTGCTGATAGTTTTCTCATCAATACCAAACTAATGCTTGTACTTCTCTTTCTGTGGCGTATTTGTTTGTTCTTTAGGTGTTCATGTGTGGGTCTGTTGGAAAGGTTGGAGTTTGGTAGTGGGAATGGGAATAGACTTCCCTTAGTTGCGAATTATTGACAGAAAATAAATATTGGTGGATGTTCGTGACGATATGGATGATGGTAGAGTGAAGGAAAATATGAGTATGATTCCTGTTGTGGAAGAAGCGCAGACCAGTGGTGGCGTGATCATCAGCTCTCCTAAAAGGGACATTCAGGTGTTGGAGGGGAATGCAGATTTCGAACCATGTAATGGCATTGAGTTTGAGTCTCATGAGGCGGCATACTCGTTTTATCAGGAATATGCCAAGTCTATGGGATTCACCACATCAATAAAAAACAGTCGGCGTTCAAAGAAATCAAAAGAGTTCATTGATGCCAAGTTTGCATGTTCTAGATATGGATTCACACCAGAATCAGATAGCGGGGGTAGTCGTCGACCAAGTGTGAAGAAGACGGATTGCAAAGCCAGCATGCATGTGAAGAGAAGGGCAGATGGAAAGTGGATCATTCATGAATTCATTAAGGAGCACAATCATGAGCTTTTACCTGCCCTAGCATATCATTTTCGGATTCATAGGAATGTAAAGTTAGCTGAGAAGAATAATATGGACATCTTGCAAGCAGTTAGTGAACGAACTAGAAAGATGTATGTTGAAATGTCTCGACAATCTGGTGGCTATCAAAGTACTGCGTTTCTTCGGACTGACACAAAGTATCAGTTTGATAAATGCCAGGAACTAGGTCTTGATGAGGGAGATGCTCAAGTACTGCTTGAATACTTCAAGCGTATCCAGAAGGAAAACCCTAACTTTTTCTATGCTATAGACTTGAATGAGGAGCAGCGTGTAAGAAATTTATTTTGGGTTGATGCAAAAAGTCGGAGTGATTATAAGAGTTTTAGTGATGTTGTCTCTTTGGACACCTCTTACATCAAAGTAAATGAAAAGTTGCCATTCGTGCCTTTCGTTGGGGTGAACCACCATTTTCAGCCAATGTTGCTCGGTTGTGCATTAATTGCAGATGAGACTAAAGCAACATTTGTATGGTTGTTGAAGACATGGGTTAGAGCAATGGGTGGGATAATTCCTAAAGTGATTATCACTGATCAAGACAATACCTTGAAGGCAGCCATCGAAGAAGTCTTTCAAGATGCACATCACTGCTTTTCACTTTGGAATATATTGGAAAAGATTCCTGAAATTCTTGCTCCTGTAATCAAACGTCATGAGAATTTCTTGCCAAAGTTTCACAAGTGTATTTTTAAATCATGGACAAATGAACAGTTTGACTTGAGATGGTTTAATATGGTCATGAAATTTGAACTTCAAGATGATGAATGGATCCGCTCGTTATATGATGATCGCCAAAGATGGGTGCCTACATATTTGCAGGATACATTTTTAGCTGGAATGTGTACGGCTCAGCGTTCTGAGAGTATGAACTCTTTCTTCGACAAATACATACACAAGAAAATCACTCTGAAAGAGTTTGTGAAACAATATGGGACAATTCTACAAAATAGGTATGATGAGGAAGCAATTGCAGACTTTGATACATGGCACAAACAGCCGGCATTGAAGTCTCCTTCTCCTTGGGAAAAACAAATGTCAACAGTTTACACGCATGCAGTATTCCGGAAATTTCAAGTTGAGGTTCTTGGAGTAGTTGGGTGCCAGCCAAAGAAAGAACATGAAGATGGATTAACTACGACATTCAGAGTTCAAGACTGTGAAAAGGAAGAATATTTTATGGTAACCTGGAAAGAAACAAAGTCAGAGGTCTCTTGTTCGTGTCGTTTGTTTGAGTACAAAGGTTTCCTTTGCAGACATTCATTACTTGTTCTTCAAATTTGTGGCCTTTCAAGCATTCCGCCTCAATATATATTGAAGAGGTGGACAAAAGATTCAAAAAGCAGACAGTCAATGGTTGAAGGATCAGAGCTAGTACGGACCAGGGTGCAACGTTATAATGATTTATGTAAACGAGCGATTGAATTGAGTGAAGAAGGATCATTATCTGAAGAGACTTATAATATTGCTTTTCGCACACTTGTAGAAGCGTTGAAGAACTGTGTCAATGTGAATAACTCTAACACCACTGTTGTGGAGTTGAGTAGCAGTGTCCATGGTGTACGTGAAGCAGAAGAAGAAAATCAAGGAAGCCTTGCTGCAAAACCAATTAGGAAGAGAAATACAAATAGGAAAAGAAAGGTCAGTTCTGAAGTTGATGGTTGACTGCTTTATTGTAATCATTTTGCTGGAGCCAAATGCAATAAGATAATTGACCATATATGCTTTATATATCAGGTGCAAGTAGAGCAAGATGTCATGCTTGGCCAAGCACAAGACAGTTTGCCGCAAATGGTTTGTCCCTCATCCTAGTTGGTATCTACTATTACTTTGTTAACTGGATCACAGAAGATTGATAAATGTAATCTATTACTAACTGAGAACATGCGTTTTTTTAATGCTGCACATCATGGGAGAACTTGCATGGCTTTTGGTGGATAATGTCATCCTTCTACTGATTTTAAAGATATGCTTTCTCATTATGGATCTTCATGGTTTAGGAAAATCTGAGCTCAGATGGTATAGCCCTTAATGGATATTATGGTGCTCAACATGGACTGGTATAATTTCTTTTCTATTCTTGTATTATTTAATAATTTATTTTGCTTGGTGTATGATCTTCTATAATATCCTGAAACTGATGCTTGCAGGTGCAGTTAAATTTAATGGAGCCACCCCATGATGGTTATTATGTTAACCAGGAAAATCTGCAGGGGCTGGTAAGTCATATTATACTTTCAATATGATACTAGGAGTCACTTTGGGACCATCTAGAGTATATATGGTTGTATGAGTTATTCTGGTGTGGGCTTTATCTTTACCTGTAGGGGCAGCTGAATTCAATAGCACCCAGTGATGATGGTTTTTTTGTGACTCAACAAATTCATAGTCTGGTAGGTATCTTGTTATTCAAGAGTAATTCTCTTTCCAGAGAAGTTTGGTTAAAGATTTATATTCACAAGTTAACTTTCCCAAAATTGTGCTTTATTTATGTAGGGACAATTGGACTTTCGACCATCATCTAGTTTCAGTTATGGCTTACAGGTTGGTTTAAATATAAAGCATTCATTTTTCAAAAGAGGGAAGACGGGATTATCTGCAGTTTAACTAACTGTATTGGGTTTGTAAAGCTGCAGGATGAACCTCATTTGAGACCTGGGGAGTTGCATGGAAGTTCTTCAAGACATTCATGAGGAAGAAACACTCACTTGACACCTTAGCTGTATTGGGCGGTTGCTTCTTCAAGTGCTTAATTATAGAAGAAACACTTTGACACTCTAGGACCTTGTAATAGCCTATTTGTGAAAAAATATATATATATATATATGCTGTTTTGTGTAGGCATGAGATCAGTTTATATTTTATAGTTTTGTTTTGTAAGCGGAAAATGTTTATGTAAAGCAGGCAGCTAATTTCGTAAATGACATTACCCGATGAACTCATTGTGAGCAGAGCAGAGCTTAGCTTAATCAGTTTACTTCACAAATGCTACTTTTATATGCATTTGCCGATGACCAAATCTTATGAAAGATAATTCCGACGAACATGTAGTGGGCAAAGGATGGTCTATAATAATGTGAGTAAAAAACCTCGTCGATAAAGTGGCAGCTCGTAAAACGTACTCGCGAAGGCACAAGCTTTTCATCAAAGAGCTTCAGTTTTCCTCTCTGGTTTCTACCGAAGCTGACAAAAAGAACCAGAGGAAATTTGAGGAACCCAAATCTTTACAATTCCTCAATAAACTCGGCAACGCTTTTCAGTTGCTGTTGATCAACGCTTTCCTGGTAGGATTCTAAGCTTCGTAAACCTTGTCAAGTTTTAATCTTTTTGAGTTATTGAGTTTTTATGGAATTATGAATTGTTAAATGAGTGTAGAGTGTACTTTCATACATTGAAGTTTGTTTTTTGAATTCCCATTTTCAGGTAAAATTGATATATTCAGCTTTTATGTTGTGTTTGCCTAAAGATTGAACTTGTTCCATGGAGATTAATCTTGAATTGCCTTCATGTGAGCAAGACAAGCCAGACACTAGGTTAGAGAAACCTCATGATGAGATGAATGTCCAAAAGGATAGGGATCATGTCAAGGAGGCTCATGATGGTGTGAACAGTGTAGTGGTGGATGTAGTTGAAAAGGGAATTGCTAGTATCGTAAATGCGACGGATGAGATTGATTGTGAGAAGAGTAGTGAATGTGTGAGGGAAGCTCAAGGATTGAGTGTAAAGGGAAGTGCTTCTGATGTGCAGGATCAAGACAGTGTGAAGGCTGTCGAGGTGATTGTAGTTGATGAGGGGGATGCAATGGGTGAGATAAATGTTGAGAAGAGTAGTGAGCATGAAGCTCGTGGATTGAGTACGGATGGAAGTGCTTCTGTGGTTCAGGGTCAAGATGATGGGAACAATGTTGCTGTGAATGTAGTTGATAAGGAAGTAGTTTGTGAGCCTGAAAATGGAATGGAGTTTGAGACTAAGGAAGATGCGTACACTTACTACAGAGAATACGCTCGGTCTATAGGGTTTGCAATCACAATTGTAGCCAGTCAACGCTCCAAAAAAACTGGAAAGTTCATTGACATCAAACTTTCATGTTCTAGATATAAAAAGCATGACGCGGATGCATTAGATAATCGGCGAATCCATTTATTGAGCACTGGCTGCAAAGCTGGGTTGCAGATGAAGAAGCGAGAGAATGAAAGATGGTTTATACATAGTTTTGTGAAGGAACATAACCATGAGATACCAAATGGTTCTATTATCCCTTTAGACAAAGAACTAAGAGACCTGAAATAGTTGATAGTCAGAAGAAGAAGAAGAAGGGCCTGCTGGTCTCTCTGGATGAGGAAGATGTTCAAGTGATGTTTGGACAGTTGATGTGTATGCAGGAAAAGAATCCCAATTTTTTCTATGCCACTGATTTTGACCAGGACAAAAAATTGAGAAGTGTATTGTGGGTTGATGCAAAAGGTAGGCATGATTATACCAGCTTCTGTGATGTCGTCTTCTTTGATACGTATTATGTGAGAAACAACTATAAAATTCCTTTTGTTCCTATTGTTGGAGTTAATCATCACTTTCAATACATTTTGCTGGGATGTGCGTTGATTGGAGAGGAGACTACAACAGCTTTTGTTTGGTTAATGCGAACATGGCTTAAAGCTGTGGGTGGCCAAGCTCCAAGAGTAGTTATTACTGATCAAGAAAGGTACTTGAAAGAAGCTGTGTCAGATGTCTTCAACAATGCTTGCCTTCGCTTTTGTTTATGGAATGTATTGACCAAGATTCATGACAATGTGGATGTTTCCATAAATGAGAATGAAGAGTGTATGACAGAACTGAAAATGTGTATGTGCCAGTCATGGACTGTTCAAGAGTTTGAACAGAGATGGTGGAAAATAATCAACAGGTTTGAACTAAGTGTATATGAATGCCTTAGTTTATTGTTCGAAGATCGGAGATACTAGGCTCCACCTTATATGCAGGATTCATTTTCAGCTGGTATGTCAACAATGGAGCGATCTGGAAGTTTAACTGCATTCTTTGATCGGTACATATCCCCAGAAGCTCTACTTAAGGATTTTATGGAGCAATACAAAGTGTTTTTGAAAGATAGGTATGACATGGAAGCCAATGCTGCTTTTGAAGCACAGAATAAACAAAGTGAATTAAGATCTCTCTTACCATTTGAGAAACAAATGTCAACTATTTATACAGAAGCAATATTTACAAAATTTCAAGTTGAGGTTTTAGGAGTAAGTTCTTGTCATTTGCAGAAGGAAGATGAAGATGATGCAACTGTTATATTCCGAGTTGATGACATGGAACAATGCCAGAGTTTCAATGTAGCTTGGAATGAACCAGAATTAAGTGTGTGCTGTTTGTGTCATTCATTTGAATACCAAGGTTTTCTCTGTAGACATGCGATTCTGGTCCTTCATATGTCTGGTGTTTCTAGAATCCCATCCCATTATATTCTGAAGCGCTGGACAAAAGATGCAAAAGTTAGGCACACTGTTAGTGACGTGTCAAAGAGGCTTAACTACAGGGTGGAGTGGTTCAATGATCTGTGTACATTAGCTGTTAAATTGGGTGAGGAGGGATCTTTGTCTCTGGCAACTTACCACATTGCATTTCAGGCAGTAGAAGAAGTACTGAGACAATGTGTGAATGTCAACAGGTCTGTTAGGGGTGTTTCAGATTCTAACTTATTATCTATTCATGGGTCAAATGTTGTTCAAGAAGGGGATCATTTTGGCGGTATGGCCAAGTCATCTAAGAAAAAGAAATCACACAAAAAAAGAAAGGTTGGTCACAGCTTGATCTTTGCCATGCAGACTAATGATTCATGCTAATAAATAAATATGGGTCGTGAAATGAAACTTCTATATATTGTAGGTACAAATGGAGCCAGATGGTATACCTATCAGTTTGCAAGATAGCTGCCCGCAGAGGGTTTGTCTCATACTACTGTTTTTTTTCAGCTTCTTCACATTACAAAGATGTGTTTGGACTTGTAACACATTTCATTGTATTACTAAACAGTTATGTGCCTTGTTGGGCGTCTTTTGTAGTTTCAGGGGCAACTTAGTTATGGAGCACCAGCCCTGCATAGCGGTTTTGACACAAGGGACTCTCTAAAAGATATGGTGTGCTTTTAAAATAGCCAAATTAGCTAGTTGTTCTATATTTGACATTAGGATTCATTTCGAAAAGCTTAATGTTCCTTTGGCTACAGGAAGAGTCTGCAGGATTTTCAGGCTTTCAGGGGAATGCGTTAAAGCATCCACACAATAAGCAGTAACGGTAGCAGTTTGGAAAGCTTGGCTTTCCATTATGATGAGGACTATAGTGCAACTGTAAATTCAGCCTCATGTTTGTCTGAGGGAGATTTGAAGAAAGCTCTATACAGTAGAACTTTTTTTTTCTTCTCTTATATTACAAGGAAGGCTCCTGTAGTTGTATATCACAGTTCAATGTTTATATAAAAAAAATTGTTCCTGTTAGGCTATAACTGCATCCACATCTATTAATATTCCGTTGTAAAAACTATAACAAAAATGGAGAAAAAGGAAAACTTAACATGAATGGTGCATCTTCCTTCTTTACTGACAGGACATTATGCATTTATGCTCATTCATAATCATTAGTATCACCCAAGGAAAGGCTGAAAGACATTTTTTTTTGGGTCAAGAGTAACTTTCATTAAAAAAAATCCAGAGGGAAAAACCGCACCGAGCAAGAGCTCTAACAGCCCAAATACAAAATAAAACTACAAAAGAAAATTGTGCCTCGAACCTAAAACACATACGGTCAGGACAATCAAGGCAACCCCAAAAAAGAAAGGAAAATATCTTAACACTAAACTGCTACTGTCGCCTCCGTTGTAATATCGCACAAGCACAAAATCAAACCGCCATGCCAAGATCACCAAGAAAAGCATAGTAGAATTCAAATCCAAGTAATATAATTCGAGCCGACTCCAAAACAATCCCAACACACACATCATTAGATAGCCAACACCAACATCAGTGTTCACTCTACCACCACGACCAAGGAGAAACTCAAACTACTGATCGGGATCAAAGATCTCAATCAAAAGACAAACAAGGACAAGAACGTAACCTGAAGTGATGGAAAATTGGGGGGGCGGGGGGGGGGGGGGGGGGGGGGGGGGGGTAAAAAACTCATGCGTGAGCACCCATAATCACCAAGGTAAATGATTTGCACCATCAGGTGGCAAGTCACTTTCAGGTGAACTATAAGCATCATCGACCAATCCTCTCATTTCATTGAGGTTGGAGGTAAAAAGAACAAAATTGGTGTGAAAGAGACTAATCAATGATATGGAAACTTGTGAAATTATCCGACGATAATTGAAACTAAGACTGGACGTAACCAAAGCAACCGCCACTCGGGTGTAAGTACTGGACAAAGCCAGGAGCGCCACCAAGGAGGTGTATAAACTGGACATAGCCAGGAGAAACATTTGTTTACTACAATGTATGTGTTACAGTGAACCAAAATTTTCTAAATAGAAAACTCTAATTCATTGATCCAAGGCTCGGTTGAGTTAGCTGGTAAGGGTTAAGAGGAAAGCTGCACTTCACCATTAGCATCACTGTTCTTTCTATCAAGTGTATTTGGCATGTCATTGCACATCAGACCTCTTACTTAATTTGCACCACATTCCGTTCTTAGTATGGATTGTTGCCCCTGTAACTAGTCCCACTGATTCTGGAGATCCTTTTAACTCCACATTAAACTTTTGCAACAGCATTGCCAATGATACAGTTGACTCCAACAGGGCGAATTGGTCCCCGACACATTTTCTTGGCCCCCCACCAAAAGGTAAAAAGGAGTAATCTGCCATAACCTGATAAATGCAAAAATTAATTTCTTCATTTGGTATCATAGCTATAAGAACATGAAGTATGCTCCAAAAATGTAGTGTGATCAGTAATGACCAACCTCATTCGGATAAAATGCTCCAGGGCTACGAGAAGGGTCAAAACCAGCCCATCCTTCAATGTCACTATCCTTTTGCTGTAGAAACCTCTCTGGTTCGAACACATTAGGACGGTCCCAATAATATGGAGATCTATGGACATTATATACCTGGCCATACAAGTTTTCGGAATATAAGTTCTGTCCAAGAACTTGATAATGGGGAAGAATGATGTTAAATGCTCTTACTCACCGAGATAAAGATATCAGTCCCAGCAGGAATTTTGTAACCATCCCTTTCACCCTTATGCCCTCCTGCACAACGAGGACAAGACATAATGCCTTTTGTATATATTTTATATCCTCTTTTCAGCATCTTGTTTTGCTATATTAATACCTGGTAGTGTATCTGGTTTGAGAGAACGCCTAATGAGCAAGGGGGGTTGAGGATACAAACGAAGAGACTCCGCAATAACACATTTTATGTACCTGAAAGAAACAATCACATGAGTATTACTTTAAGCAACCAACAAAGTGCAATCACATGAAGAATCATTGTGCCTCTGCTTGGCTCTAGGATGACTTAACTTGGATTGGCATCAGAGTGCCCTGTTCAAACCCATTAGCAATTTAAAACTCATTCAGATAAAGAAGGAAATGCTCAGAATCTATCAAAATATGATTCAGCCTTCTCCATCCTCTTCATATTAATGTTCACATATGAAATCATCTCATTGTATATATAAAGCATGAAAAAGTGAGTCAAAAATGTTCAGTTAATGATTAGGGGGCATACTCCAATTTTTTGAGTGATTCTAAAGTTGGTCCACTTTGTCCAAGTACTGAATCAATTTCCGCTTGTGCTTTCTTCATCTTAGACGGGTTCTGCAAGAAAGCAAATTCATTGTGTCTGCATCACGTAAGTGCTTGAGAGGATTCACTTGTGCAAAAAACAGACATGACATAACACTAATCTGTGCAGCCTTAAGGTTTGAAAGAAAGATCCATACTTGTGCAAGGAAGAAAATAGTCCAAGTAAGGACAGCTGCTGTTGTTTCATGGCCGGCTATAAGCATCGTCATCAAATCATCTCTCAGCTGTGAAAATTCATTAGCAGTTTATAAAATTTGCAGTTACAGATCAGAAGAGTTTATCAAACCCTTAAAAAAAATGTTGCTTCAAAAAAATTGAAGTTTCAAGAGTAACCTGACGGTCATCGACATCAGCTCCACGCATATCAACTAAGAAACGCAATAGACTTGCATCCTGCAGGCTTTTATAATTTTAACACTTCAGCAAAGCTCCTAAGAATATTATCTAGCTGTTTCATAAGTAAATGCTAATGTGCTAAAAGGTAGTTGGATTTTCCCCACCTTCAGATTAGAGTAGTCCCTTTGTTGCAGTTTTTCGACATCTGTTTCCTGTCACAGAATGTAATAAAATTCCTAAAATTATATATAGATACTGGCAATTAAAGCTTAAGGGTATAACTAAATTAAACTAACTAGTGGTGCTTTTCCTAAAATAAATAGGAAATATTACTGATGTCATTCAACTTAAATTTCGTCTAACCTGTCTGGTTTCTTTTGCATTTCTGATAAGTCCATCAAGACAGTCATTTATAACCTTCAAGTCACCATGGAACTTCCGTTGCCGGGGAACTATCCACCTTGCCAAAGGAAATTTCCAATATGGGATGTAAAAGGTGGACCTATGTTCAGCTTCGGAAAGAGTACCATATACTGCCTGTCATGTATTTGCAAAAGGCTGAATGTCACCAATAAGCATTGAATGTAGCTAACAATGTTGACTTTATCAGGATTTTAGGGGAAATAGGCAATATTGCATGCTAAAAAAAAGTTAACTCCTCTGATTAGGTAAGAAGCAAAAAAAATTAAGTCATTTCTGATCTGATCTGTCAGGCTCTTACTCCACAAGTGGGTGGAATTTAAAACTACTAACAGACGTCAATATAAAGGAAGGAAAAGGCGCACAAACAAGCAAACAACATATAGAAACCAAGAATAAGTTCAGTTCTTTTATCAAACCTTAATGACAGGAGATTCTTTGGTAACTGAGCCGAAGTCATAGTTGAAGACACCAAGCCCAATAATATCCAGGCCAAGACTCAAAAACTCAGCTTCAAGGTCCAGTTCAATTGTCTTGCTGCCTTTCAACTCCTCTTTTTCTAGTAACTTCTCAAACTTTGATACTGTTCTTCCTGAACAATCATTGAACATATTGATCATAGCTTCCAAGTATAAGACATGGAACGCAGGAGCAATAACTGCAAAATCATATATGGCTTGTCAATATGTATGTTTTGAACCATAGTCAGTTATAAATGGTGTGATCAAGTAGCCGAGGTACAGATCACAAAATATATAATGTTTACTGCTCACCTCTTCTCCTCTGCTTCCAAGTTTCAAGGTCAGCAGGTATAAGTCCTTTTCCCATTATTGGTTCTAGAATATCAGCCAGAACTCCCTAAGTGAAAAGGTTGAACCACAATCAATATGACACAACAAAACTACAAATTATTCTGTTAAAATAGATTGAACTCAGACATATAACACACTGTGGATGATACAGAGAGTGAGGAAGAAGCACAGCACTGCTTATTTGCAAAAGAAAATAATTCTTATTCTGTTGATCCCTATGTATGGTGTGAGATACAATAGTTGATGAGTAAAGAAACCAAATCAACACTATAAGTTCTCCGTTCCAAATTGCATAGGCAAATAACAGTCTCTTCTGAAGAGTAATAGAAAAGTTAGACATCAGATCTGGAAAAAGAGGATTGCAGCAGCATAGAGTACCTTATCATATCCAAATGCATTTTCCTTAAGAATATGCCTTGCAACAATGGGATCTGATACAACAACAAATGCTTTCGGTCCAAACGCAAGCTTATACACAGAACCGTGCTATAAAGTCAAACATGTCACATGCAAATTAGTGAACTAACAAACTCAATTACCACATTTGCAAAAAAGGTAATCAAAACATTAATCTATCACAACAAGATCAATATTTAGTTGCACCTCCAATCCAAAGAGAGCAAAAACGATCAATCAGCACAGCATGCAATGAAATGAACCAAAGTTTGGGAGATTGAATTTACCTCTATGAACCAATCATACAGAGAAAAGAAGAGTGGACGATCGAACAAATCGGTTACTGCACCTTCAGCTATGGGCATAGACCCTAAGTTTCCTCCACTCAAAAGATTTGTCAGGAGGTTGCTTGCATTGTCCAGTAAATTTCTCTTTGTTTTTGGCTCTTCAGTACTAGTCGATTGGCACCTACATTATGCAAAGTCTCAACATTTATCAGGACTTGACCCATTTGTTGCATGCAAAGCATCGTTTCAATTAAACACCAAAAGTATCCATTTTCCTTGAAACTAAAATGATGTATAATTTCTCACTCTCCATCCAAAAGGTTCAATTTGACAAAGAAGCATGCTTGATCTCCCAGCTAGAATTGTAAAAACAATAATCAGAAACCAATGGAAGTTACAAACTTAAACTCTCATTAGTCTCATAGCAGTTGCATGTCCAAAAAGAGAGAAGCTTGAAATCTATACAAGAGACCCAGAAGTCCCAACATGCTCAGCTGCTCAAATGAGCATCTGGGTATCATTAAATTCATGCTCTTCTATTCTTCTTCACTCCCAGTACCAACTGATCAGAACTTGAAGAAAACTAACAGTTACAGAATTAGAGCTCTACCTGAAAGAAGAGCGTCTGGGCTTGGAATTGAGTAGATTGGTGGAGCATGAAGATTGGAAATGTCCAAAATCACTTCTCTTTAGATTGGCATGAAGCAGAGTTGGGGAAGAGGGACTCAATACAGAAGAAGTAGCCATGGCCGTTGAGCAATGAAAACAGCCAAGTGGGTTGAGCACTTTGAGCTCTGGATATTAGGACTAGGGAGCTCTCTACATCACAGATGTGTGTACCACTACAGATGTTGGAAGTGAGACATTTGTCACAATGGAACTGTAATTAATGTTTTACTCCAAAAAAGAACGGTGCCAAAGTATTTAAACAAACTTTGGTTGCTTGTCACAATATTTAGGTTGCCCACTTCTTAGAGCATGTCTAATAATGGAGGTTCTATATCATGAGACCTTGTAAAATCATTATTTAATATAAGACATTCTCCAATCATCAATGTCTCGTACCTCATTTTAAGATGAGACTTCTCATCTCCAACCATAAGGTCATATACCTTATACCTTAAAACTTATAATTTTTATTATATATTTCTTTTAATATTAATGTATACATATTAAAAGAAATAAAAGTTTTTTTTTCAGTGTTTTTTTTAGTAAGTGTATACTAATTTTTATTATTATTTCAGTATTTTTTTCTTAATTTAAGAGGAATGACTATTAAATATATATGGTATATTAAATATACATTGGTTGTTGCCCAATGGGCCCCACCAATTTTATCAAGGTTCTATACCTCATGTGAGGTTCTATTTTAAAACTCAAAATAGGGTATAAGACTTAGTTTTAAGTTATAGGACTAGAATCTTCATGTGTTGGAGATGAATTTTTTTTAAAAAAAATCCTATTATGAGGTATGGAACCTCCACTATTGGTGATGGTGTTAGGATGATATTTGAAACTGTTATCCAAAGCATGACATACCAAAGTGCACAAACCATAAATGTATGCAACTATAGATGAATGAAATCAGTGGATGTGTTCATTGTGCTTCCTGCAAAGCTGCAATACTTTCATCCATGCTTTGTGAAAGAGCCCCTAATTTTTGCATTTGGATGAAGGGCCGGACTTGTTTTTTATGTGTGGGCTTAGTCATGATCCGTAAGCCCAAGTTTGTGTAGCATGGGTCTTAGTTCTTCAAATATTCAAATTGCAAAGTAAATCCAAGCTTCAACTCAACTAATGGCTAAAATGAGGACAAGGTATCAGTTTATCTTGGGGACAATGTGTGTTGTCCTTATTTAATTTCAAGCTTCTTCCTGCTGCTCAAGGACACCATTGATCGGGTTCATCTTCCTGCGACCGATATGAATGACATGTTGGTCTGGTCAAATTCCACATGCATAAGGTGGTTTGTGTGCAAAGGAAGCTTAATTATGCTTTTATTCAGCACAAGACTCCTGATTGTTTTTGGGGTAGCGAAATTTGGTCGGCATTTTTTCCTCCAAGAAGAAGTTTGATTATGTGGGATTGTGCGTGGTTGGTGTTGCATGGTAGGGTGCTTACGGAGGATATGCTTCAAAGTTCAAAGGCATGGGGTTTCTTTATGCTCTCAATGTCCTTTGTGTTTAGTAAGCTCAGAAACTCTTAATCATCTTTTTCTTCAGTGCGTACATGCTAGAGGATTATGGGACTGGTGGTGTCTGCTCGTTCGTATCTCTAGGCCTAATGGTTTAAAGGTTTTTTTTTTAAATTTATTTTTATCAAGCTTTGATTAATGGCTTTTCAAAGTCTACAAAATTACTTTGGTTGATGGGAGCTTGTACTGGAGTTGATGCATTTGGAATAAGCGTAATGGGGTGGGTAAATCAAATTTGGTCTTCGACCCCAATGTCTTCAAAACTCTTTTTTGGCTTCTTTGAAAGATGTGGCAGTTCAAACGTTCACTCCTTGCTCCTCTTTTGTAAGTGTGCTTCCTATGTTTAATTTCATTGGATTATCTCCATTGCGTGTGAATGCTACAGAGTTTATTCCAGTAACATGGTAAACACCTCCTTCTGATTGGGTAAAGATTAATATTGATGAGTCTTTCCATGCGGAAAATCATGCCCGTTACGGAAGGGAGTTTAGAGGTGCTGACGGTGTTTTTCTAGGAGCTTTCTCCCAGTCTGCAGTAGCGTCGTCCGTTGTTGATGTGGAGATTTTAGCAGTGAGTGAGGCTTTGCGTATGGCGTGGGAGAGAGGTTGGAAGAAAGCTTGGCTGGAAACAGACTCCATGCTAATTGTTTCTTATTTCAGTAACCCCTCAAAGGTTTCTTGGAGACATAAGTTGACATTGACTTTTTGTTCGAGGTTTTGCGAAAAAGCTCAAATTCGGACAACTCATATATATAGAGCTAGAAGATAACAATGTGGCTGGTTGTCTTGCAAATCGTGGTGTGATGCTCAATGAGTGTGTTTTGTGGCTTAGTCTCCCTCCTTTTCTTGCGCGCCTTCGTGCATTTAATATTAGTATGCTTCCTTCTTATCGTTTCGGTAATGTTTTCAGAGTTTGTTTCTTATTCCTTTTGGTTTATTTCCGTGGAATATATATGGTTTAAATTTTTATCCCCCATCCCATATATACTTGTATTGTACTTTCTTCGAGTATCAATAAATTACGAGTTTGAGCGATAAGCTAGCTCAACACCCCTTTTCTATTGTTTGGCCCCGAAATAAAATAATTCTTATTGAACTTTGAAGGTTGGATTAGGCGAGCGGCCCAAGTGAAGTGGGTAAATTCGGATTGGAATGGGCTTGAAGGAAATGATATGAAAGGCTGATCCATGCGGCTTGTTTTTATCTAACATTTCCTATAATGGTTAAGACTATGTTATGAGAGTTGTTTATAAATATCGGATGAGCTATATTGAGTACTTAGAGTTGTGTTGTGAATCTAATTACCGATATCAAAGAGTTCCAAGTGAAGTGGAATACAACTACGGTCTTCTATATAAAGAGTTGAAGAGCGATTTAGAGATCCTCGATCAAATACATATTTTACTCCCAGCAAATTATCCTTCTCATCACGAGAAAACCCTTGCAACCAGCGATCAAGAGAGTTGTCACCCGAAGAGCATGAGATTCTTGCGATTCAAGGACGCAAAAACCTGCAACTGACGATCAAGAGGCTTGCCATCAGGAAGAGTGAGAGTTTCGAGGTTCAAGGACGCAACACCCTTGTGTTCTTAACACCGCATCAAAAAGATTGCTCTGCTTTACACCAAGAGGAATATAGAGTATTGATTTTCGTGGCTCAGTTAGAGACACAAAAACAGCAAGTCTTAGGTCACTAGGCAAGAATGATCCATTCAGACGAGGTTGGTGCTCTCCTAGTCTAAATCACTTATTAAGAAGTCAGTAGCCGCTAGCCTACAAATCTACATTCCGTCGTGAAACGGTAGCACGCCAGCGCACGAAGCACAATCGAGGAAAAGAGACAGTTTACGAGATCTCTCAAGTCCGCTAGGAGATTTTTGTGATAAACATTTTGGCACGCCCAGTGGGACAAGTTTTCAAGTGTCTCTAAGCGACAATTGGGGATCCCTATAAAAAGGAATACCCTTAGTGTCGTAAACATCCACAGTTGAAGTACCGAGAACACACTTCTTCTAAGTGCAGTTCATTATCCGAGAAGGCGGTTGACATCATTTTCGCAACAACACATAATTCGAGTATGGACGTTAACTTTTTGAGTGAGGGTGACATTAATCACCTAAGTTATGAAGAGTATTGAGCGTACGCCGCTAGGCGGGATGTACAGCTCGGAGGTTACTTTGAAACAATCGGAGGTTTGAAGAACAAGCAGACCTGCTCGCTTCCAAAAGACAGACACGACGATAGCCAAAATCAAAGCTCTAAGGCTAGAACATAACAAGGGCTTAGAAGACCAGGAGGTGTTGAAGGTTCAAATAGTAACCCTCACAAAGGGTCAAGAAAGGATGCATGTGAAGACCATGCATACCCTGGACGCAAACCTCACGAAGCAGGCCAAAGTAGTGGCCACGCAATTTCAGAGAATGGAGAGAGACATCTCAGCCCTTACCAAGTCTGTCTTCAATCTCACCAGGAAGACACAGCAAGCAGAGGCTTTCTCGAATGCATGGAAAGAGCGTTTAGAGAGATTTATGGATGAATGTGACATTCACATCGCCAAAGCATACGACCCGTATGAAACTCCTTTTCTGCATGTCCAGAAAGGTGACACCAAAGCTTGGCAGTGGTCAAGACATTACAAACTGATCAATTTCTAGACCTTTACAGGGGATGACGATGCCAACGCAGCGACACATCTGGCGTACTTCACACTACAGCTGGGGCAATTTGTGGATGACGACGAGCTCAAATTGAGAACTTTTGGTTCATCTTTGTCCGGATGGCCCTCGTTTGGTATACAGGTTTGGAGAAGAGGTTCATCACGGAATGGGCGACAATGGAGGCATTGTTCATAGACCATTTCGGGACCACGCGACTGGAAACCAGCATCGAAAAGCTAGCGGCCATGAGTCATCAACAAAAACACTAGTAGCTTTCCTTCATCATTTTCGATCCAAGTATAACTTATGCAGAACCCCGTTAGGAAAGGATGCAGTTGTTGAAATGGTCATAAATGGCTTGGAAGACCAGTACTATAATTTGTTTTTCAACAACAAATACTTTATCATAAATGAGCTTATCACGGCTGCAATAAAAGTTCATAGTGCCATGCAAGAGTTTGATAACAAACGTAACTCATCAAAGGGGACATATGCATCAAGGTCGTATGATAAACACAAACCAAGAACTGTGGCTTTCATAGAGGACCAAGTGGAACAGGAGTCAGACTCTGAAGAAGAACAAGTGGGAGCTGTCGAGTTGGCAAAAAACAAAGTACTAAAGCCTCGAAAGCTTCAGAATAACAAATGTCATATAAAGCTCTTGACAGTGGCTTTTGCAAAGCTAGAGTTTGAGACGTACACATATAACGCCAACATGTATCATGAGATACTGGGCGAGCTTTTCAGTATGCGAGCTGCCAAGACAAACTTTGGCCTATTACCTAGTGCAGAATAACTAAAAGAGAAGAAGTACTGTAAGTTCCATGGCACATGGAACCATATGACTAAAGACTATATTAAGCTCAAAGATCATATCCAGAAGTGGATTAATGAATGCCAGTTAGCCTTAGAAGAAGCTTCTAAGACAACCTCGCTAGTTGATTCTCAACCATTTACGACACCTTAGGTTAACATGGTAAATATCAGTTGGTCGCTAACCAATAGCTTTGCAGTAGGAGCTGAGGAAGAGAATGCACCAATTCACCCGTGGTATACTTTTTCGCAAGATAAGGTGAAAGAAGTCGTGGACAGATTGCAAAAGATGAAGCTTATCGTCTATTGGCTAGTATTCAAGCTAAGACATCTAAATTATAAATGGCCAGGCGAGCATTTTTGCAGGTTCCACAACACATTTAGACATCGAACAGTAATGTGTTCTGCTCTGAAGGACATAATTCAAGATTTGATTAACTGAGAAGTGATCATAGTTAACCAAGAATGGGTGGTAGAATAGAATCCTAAGACACCACCGCTTTCCATTATAGTTCCAGAAGCTTCCTCGTCTCGCAATACATCAGGGCCATCACAAAGATGGAGAAGATCAAGGCGAAGGCCTAAGCCCAAGCGCAATATCGCATTTGTCCAACCCAGGCGAGCCGAGATCACATATGATGCATCTAGGCGAGCAAATATTTTTGAAGAGCTACTCCGAGCAGGGATAGCAGTGGTTCTCGATAATTGAGGGACTCCAGACCCAAATCCTGAAGATGTAAAAGGTCTACCTCACTGCCAATACCATAACAAATGGGGGCGGTATTCCACTGATGAATGCATTAACTTAATGTATATAATTCAACAGTGGATAGACGAAGGAGAAGTGCAAATTGCAGCACCCTCGCCAAATCTTGCAATCGAAGAGGTGTTGATGGTTGGAATGATAGAGCTGTCAAGGGGCAACCCAAACAAAAGAAAACTAACTCTCGACCTTCGAACCAGTAGCGAGGGTACTTTAAGAAGAACACAAGAAAATACATCAAAAGAGAAGGTCGACTCGAATGACAAATCGCCAGTGGCTTTATGTTCGCGATGCAAGTTCCACTGTGGGTTGAAGATCATATATGAGGAGTTAAAAGAAGCAATTAAAGTCTGCCCACAATTGATCTCAACACCTAAACACTATCAGCCAAATAGCCTAAGGGAGCTAAGTCAAAGGACTTCTCAAGACTTCAAACGAAGAAGCGCTATGGAGAAATTTGGCAGATCAAAGACATCCGAAGTAGCCGTAGTCAACACACTCGATAAACTATATCTTCCACCCGCTTCAAGAAACATCACTAAGGAGAACGTATGGTACGTTAAAGAGAAATGTGAGATAATGGAGGTGACTCTAAGCAGGAGACGTAACTTACAACGACACCTTAAAGAAGCTAAGAGAGCTCTGGAGGCATTAGAGATGGGTTTGGTACAGGAAGAACAGTTGAAGTACACCCCAGAACAGTTGCAGAGGCATCTGAATGCCTTGGACGCTAACCCCCTGGTCATTTTTGGAAAGAAATCTTGCAAACCCAAAGTTCGAGTAGCCAGGCCAAGTGTTTTCGATCATAACCCAGAGTTATGGGCCAGATATAAGACACCAGAACCTGTACCCGAGGTTCCCCGCGACCCAAGGAGACACAGAACGGTCAGGCAACGTCTCCACTTTATAGAGGAAGCCACAAGAATAGTGAAGAGCCCTCAGTAAACTAAGGAAGTTGCACGAGGACACGTCACAATAAGCGAAATAAAAGGTTTCCGTTGGAAGCCAAAGCCTCTAATTGAGGAAGAAAAGAGGAAAAATGCTAGCTTGGACAAGTCTTTTCCCACCTCTGAAAAGAAAAGTCCCGGTTTGTTTCAACCAACTACATTAGAACCTATATATGAGGTTCAAGAACAACACGTTGTCACCCAGAATATCATTGACGGTGCAGACATGGATGCTGAGAAGACTGAAGAAGGTGTCGAGGGCAACGACGAGGAGGAACTAGTAGACTATGGTGATGACGAGGAGGAAGACATGCAAAAATACGAGGATGAGGCAGATATTAATGTTAATATGGTGTTTGTCTTACCCTCCAAATTTGCAAGACCTTCGACAAAAGCAACAGAAGTCAACGTTAACCCAGTAAAAAAGTGTGAACAACTTGGCGACCACAGAAGAGGACACTATATCATCCGATCAGCAGTTACTCGCCAAGAAGTCAGAGGTTAACTTGTCTTTGAAGAAGGAATACATGATGTTCGCGAAGCTTACCTTGAATATGGCCATGCACATGCGACCATTATATGTCATATGGAAGGTCTAAGGTATCCAAATCAATAAGTTTTTAATGGACCTAGGGGCAGCCGTCAACATTATCACCATTAAAGCAATGGAACTACGAGGTATTTCCAAGTCTGCTATCTTAGAAACAGTCTTGAATGTTCGAAACTTCCAAGAAAATATCTCCAAGACTTAATTTTTTTTTCCTTCATGTGCAAGTGGGACCAGCCGCAGGCACATACACATTCTTTGTGGCAGAATGTATAGCACCATATAGCGCAATCCTGGGACGAGATTGGATTCACAGAAGCTATTGTGTACCCTCTTCTCTTCATTAACAGATGAAGCTTTGGAATATGGAGTCAAGTGAATCAGAAGTTTTTGACGCCGATCCTCGTCCTTATACAATAGAGGCCGAGGCTTGCTTCTCCCTATACAAACGGTTGCATAATTTTCTAATGGAGAGTCAAGCCTACGAGAGTATTCGGATGATTACAACATTGGAATACATGGATGATGACGTACTGCATGAATCAGATGAAGAGGAGGACATTCAATTAGCTCCAACAACTTTAGATGATACACCTCCTAAGGACCATCTAAATCATTCCAATGATAGAGTCTCTATCAAGCATAGAGGTCGAGGCTTGCTTTTCCCTATACAAACGGTTCCATAATTTTCTAATAGAGAGTCAAGCTCACGAGAGTATTCTGATGATTGCAGCATTGGAATACGTGGATGATGACGTATTGCATGAATCAGATGAAGATGAGGAAATCCAATTAGCTCCAATAGCTTTAGACGATACACCTCCTAAGGTTAAAGATCCTATAAAAATATTAATCTTGGGACTTCAGAAAAGCCAATAACTGTGGCTATAAGTACCTTCCTGGAACCTGAAGAACGACAGAAGCTCATAGAATTGTTGAGGGAATACGCATATTGTTTTGCAAAAAAGTACGAAGATATGCCGGACCTGTCGCCAGACTTAGTGTGCCATAACTTACCTATCCTAGAAGGCAAGAAACCTATGAAGCAAGAGATATGTCGTATAAACACAGAAATGACAATTCTAGTCAAGGAAGAGATTGAAAAAATGCTTAAATCAGGCATTATTAGAGTAGCCAAATACAATGAATGGCTTTCAAATGTAGTCCCGGTAAAGAAGAAGAATGACAAGATGAGAGTTTGTGTTGATTATTGAGACCTTAACAATGCAACTCCGAAGGATGCATACCAAATGCTAGTAGCAGATTTGTTGGTAGACTCAATCGCACGCCATGAGATATTCTCATTCATGGACAGGACAGCTGGATATCATCAAATTCCAGTGGCAGAAATAGATAGCCATAAGATAGTGTTCCGGTGTCCGGGTTTTACAGAAGTATTTGAGTACGTGGACATGCCATTTAGACTCAAGAACGCAGGGGCGACCTATCAGAAAGGTATGAATTTAATATTTCGTGACCTCATAGGGAAGTCCATGAAATTTTATATCGATGATGTGGTAGTCAAGACAAAGCGCAAAATAGACCATACTGAAGACTTGAGGCAAGTGTTTGTTCGAATGAGACAACATTAATTGAAGATGAACCCGGCCAAGTGCATTTTTGGGGTATAAGCGGGAGATTTTTTGGGTTTCTTGTTCCATCAACAGGGAATTAAGGTCCCAGATGATTAGAAGGAAGTAGCCATGAGTGCAGTCCCGCCAAAGAATAAGAAAGAGTTACAATGACTACTAGAAAAAATAAACTTCTTTAGGCAATTTATTACAAATGCAGCCGGGAAAACACAACAATTCTCGCATTTATTCAAGCTGCAAAATCAAAAAGACTTTGTATGGGAGCCTGTCCATCAAGAGACTTTTGATATCATCAAAGTGTATCTAGCAAACCCACCAGTTTTGGTCCCGCCAAGACCAGGGGTTTCTCTTAAGCTGTATATATCAAATACAGACCATTTTATTGGGAGTCTATTAGCTCAAGACGATACGGCAGGCGTCGACCGTGCTATTTTCTATCTTAGCCTTAATTTGACAGATTGTGAAACACGATACTCGCCAATGGAAAAATTGTGCTTGGCCTTGTATTTCTCAGGATGCAAGTTGATGCACTATATGCTATCATTCACCACCTGCGTAATTGCACAAACCAATATGGTGAAGTATATGTTATCACGACCCATACTAAGGGGCAGGATTGGGAAGTGGATCTTGACACTTTCCGAATTTTCACTGCAGTATGTACCATAAAAGGCAGTCAAGGGGCCAGGCAAGTGGCTGATTTTCTTGCACACCATCCGATGATTGATGCTCATGAAGGTCCAGAACTAGACTTAGCTCGTATTGATCTTGCTCCATGGTGTTTATACTTCGATGGCTCAAGTACTAGCACCATGGCTGGAGCAGGAGTCGCCTTAGTCACTCCACATAGCCAAACTTTTGCGTATTCTTTCAGGTTGGAATTCCAGTGTACAAATAACCAAGCGGAGTATGAGGCACTTATCATAGGATTTGATCTCTTGCTGGATATGGAAATTATAGATGTGCACGTATATAAGGATTCCCTGTTGGTGAAGAGGCAACTCGAGACAAAGTATAAGGCTGGGCTAGTGTTAGAACCGTATGCCAAGCGAGCCTATGATTTACTCAAACTGTTTACTAAAGTATAATTGAGTCATATTCCTCGCGAGGAGAATTATGCAGCGAACGAGTTATCATAATTAGCATCAGGAGTAAGCCTCCAAGATGGAGTACGCGAGCGTATTTTAAAAGTTGAATGATACACACTTCCTTCTTTCTTTGCTCGCTAAGAAGAAAACAATGAATGGTACGTCGCAACACTTAATCATATAGATATAGACTGGAGATAGCCCATTATCTCGTATCTCAAGAATCCTGATGAACCAACAGATAAGTGGATGCAGTTTTTGGCCCTCAACTATATGCTTAGAGATGATGCACTATACCGGCAAGGAGAAGAAGGTCTGTTATTACGATGTGTATATGGACATGACGCTAAGCGGATAATAAGAGAAGTTCACTTAGAGGCAGCAGGAGCATACCAAGCTGGTCCAAAGATGAGATGGTTATTACAGTGTCATGGTTACTACTGGCCAGAAATGCTTAAAGAATGTAATACTTTTGCCAAAGGATGTGAATAGTGTCAAGTACATGGTTCAATCAGCCATATGCCCAATATCCCTTTACAACCAATCATCAAGCATTGGCCAGCATGAGAAGGGGCTTTGGATTTAATCGGGATGATTCATCCTCACTCGTTGGGAAGATACAAGTTCATCATCGTTGCAGCTGACTTTTCACTAAATGGGTGAAAGATAGGCCTTTAAAAGTGGCATCCGCGAAAGCCATTTGCCAGTTTCTGTTCGAAGATATCATCTGTAGATTTGGCATTTCAGAATGTTTTGTGTCAGACAGAGGGGTAACTTTCATGTCTGGCGAGGTAGGGGAGCTAATGAAAGACTTGAGGATATATTTTCTTCATTCTACCCCGTATTATGCTCAGTCTAACAGTCAAGCTGAGGTAAGCAATAAGATAATTATCCATATCCTGAAGCGAATACTTGCCAACAATGCATGTTTATGGCATGAAGATTTATTTAATACATTATGGGCATACCGAACAAGCAAACGAAGCCTCACTGACACGACACCTTATGCATTAATGTTCGGCCACGATGCAGTTTTACCATTAGAGATCAGCGTTCAGTCTATGAGGGTTATGGACCAACACGATTAGGTTGGCAAAGATTATGTGCAAGCAATGTGGTAGGAGCTTGAAGATTTAGACGAGAAACGTTTGGAGGCTTATGACAACCTATGTGCTGAGAAAAGAGAGTATCACGTGCTTAAGACAGGTGCACAAGAGGAAAAAACTTTGCAGAAGGAGACTTAATCTGAAGAGTGATACTGCCAATTGGCGAGAAGATTGACTGCTGAGGCAAATGGTTTGAGAAATGGGAAGGTCCATACATCATAGATCGTATTCAAGGGAGAAGAGTTGTGCGTCTGCGTGATCGAGACGGTACAATCCATGCTAACCCCATCATGGTCGTTTCTTCAAGCCGTATTTTCCGCCAGTATGGGAGTATGACAACCCACCAACAACAGAGTAATTTAGTCCATACAGGCTCCAAGGAAAGTCTTTGCCTGAATAGACTGAAGGGGCATAACGTAGAGACTTCTCTAGCCACATGGCCAAATTTATGTGGCTATCTTTCGTAGCGAAATTTTATTATTTTTCTTAACTTTTTACAACCAATTTATGTGGCTAAGTTTTTTGTCAATAGTTAGTTGTTAGTATGTACTTGCCAACTTCTGTGGCCAAATTCATAAGTATTTTTCATATACAAACAGTGTTTGAGTTTATCAATACGAACAACGTTTTGCAGAGAGGAACTTTTTTTCTTTAAACACAAACAGATGACATTAAAACACAAGATTACAAAGGTTTTGCGGCCTTAAATTTTTATACAGTATGAAGATAGGCTACGATTGACATGAGAAACAAAAAGGAAAAAATGGTGTCTATTCCCCCAAATCCTCAAACAGTTAATAACTAGTCTCTGGGCACACGTATCAAATATGCATACATGGAGCGTGGACCTTAAGAGACAAAAAAAATAAGGATTTGAAGTGCCAAGGAAGCTAGTTTAGCAGCCCAAAAGAAGTGCTGGAAGCAAGTTAGCGTATGCTTCCCTTCCCTGGGTTGAATGTCCTGTCTTTTCTCTCTAGAACAACCATGTCCATATGACCTGCAGTTTCCATGCACAGAAAGACAGAGCGATTGCTGGCGAGGAAGCCAGTGCAAAGTCATCTCTGGTGTTTAGACTTCGTCACCCTATAGATACGTAGGGTGATTCCGCCAAGGAATTATCTGGACATATATATCACTATCTAGCCCAGATTTGGACATGGATATCACTATCTAAGGTATATAGTGTGGATTACATCCGGAGGTTTCTTTTGGAGCGAGAGCCAAAGTAAATACAGTGAAATGGGGTTCATAGAACTAGATAGATGCAAAGAATGAGAATGGCCTTTATAGGAGAAGTAAATATTGAACTGTTGCATCCAAAGAGAGCGGTAAAGATTCTCAGGATAACACGCGGCCATTAATGAATGATGTGTGTCTATAGGGGATTGATCAACATGACAGTTTATCTACCCCGAGATAAAAAGACCATAATTAGAGATTTTTTGGGCAGTTAAACGGATGGGACAACACGTTCCGAATTTTAAGTCTGAGATTAAAGGCCATTAAAGTTGAGCAACAATAGTAAGAGGGCAAGTAATTTCCTTAGCATGTCAGTTATTGATGTATTATTTTTAACAGACCTATATCTGAGGCCCAGTAATATATTTAGAATCTAAATGGATCTTAACAGTACCAAAATAATTAAATTTTCGTTTTGGGTTCATAAAATATAAAAGTTGGGTATAATACTAAAGGCCCAAAAGACTATAACAGAATAGCATTTTTCTTCAGTCTCACTTTAAAGAACTCGAAGTCTGTCCAGGCCAAGCTGTAGGAGTCTAGGAGCTCTGAAGCATCATCCTCGGCTTCGGCAAGTTAGTTCGCGCGACAAGAGCTTTCTTCCAGAAGTTTTTGAATGCTAGCATGAGTAGAACTACCGTCAACCCGCAAGAGTTCCACTTCATCCTGAAGAAGTGCTAGCTCAGCTTCCTTGATGGCTAGAGCTTCTCTCTTGGTTGAAGCATTCTTCAGGAATTCCTGCACTCGACCCCGTTCTTATTGTAATTGATTGGCCATCTCGACTATCATCTCCTGCTTGCGGTCTACTCTATGCTTCAAGTCATCTTGGTGGCTATAAAAATTATAGAGCTCGCGAAGATCTTTCTCAAATTCAGAGATAGTATCGAGGAGCTTGCGAGGGGTAGTTCTACTCAAGTCTCTAACTTTATCCAGGGAGCTGTTGATGTTCTCAAACGAGTCTAATGTGGCTAGAGAAAGTTCTTTGAGAGTGGCGAGAGAGAAAGAGAGGGAGAGAGGGAGAGAGAGAGAGAGAGAGAGAGAGAGAGAAAGAGAGAGAGAGATAAAGAGAGAGAGAGAGAGAGAGAGAAATAGAGAGAGAGCGATGTCAGCCAGAATTGGACTCAAGACATCGAGCCTGGCGGAGAGTTCCTACAAGCTCAAAGCTTGATCTCGAAGAGCGGATACTTGGCTGGCAGGGCATGAAGATGACGAGGCAACGAAGATGCTTCTTGGTTGCTAGGAGCTGCTTTAATAATTGTGATGGGAGTTGAACATTCTCGTAAAGTAAGCTGACCACCGGAAGCAATAAAAGAAGTATGAGGCCAGGAGTTCTGTTAGAAATACTTGATTTAGAATAAAGGGTGATGCAATTTGTAAAAAGAAGAAGAAATTGTTATAGTAAGCGTACCTTAGGCCCCTCAAGCATATGTGATTCAGGCGAATGCAGAATATCAAATACCCTTTGCTCCAGAGAGGTGTTGGGCTCGCTCAAGGGTTTTGGATGAGAGACATGTACAACTCACCCTTCTGACATGGCTTGTTGTTCCTCCAGAGTGTAATACAGGGAATAATAAGAGAAGGAAGCGGCACGATCTTCATTTGTGGTGTCTTGCTCCTCAAACTCATTAGCAAAATCCAAGAAATATTGGCATTGGAGCAGTCTGGAATCCAGGGCAGGTTCAGAGATGAGCGAGTCAAAAGTGTTCACTAGAAGAGCAGAAGTATTCTCAGTAATAACAACTTCAGTGTTATGGACAGGACTCTCTTCAGTAGCGGTGAGCAGATCCTAAAGGCAATGAACGTTTAGAAGTGTAATAGGGTAACTACGTATTGCCTAGGTTGTTAAAAGATTGAATTATCTTACCTTGAGAGAAGGTGAGGGGTTGGTTTCAACAAACTTATGTGGTTGCTCGGCAGAAACGTCATCAGTATGTGGGGACTAAACAACCATGATAGATTGAGTCTCTGGCAATGGCGAGAGAGTTGTTGTTTCCGCAGAAGGAGTAGGCTCGGTTATTATTTGGCGAGGAGGCTCGTCTTGCACTACTTGTTCCTCCGAGTCATCCTCGATGGTGACCTCACAGCGGCGTTGTTTGCGTTTTTTAGAACCATCGGCTGTTGAGTCGGTTCGAGTCCGCTTGTGAGACCGCTGGAACAAAGCAGGATAGTTATACTATTTGAAGGCTTAAAATGGTGAGGCATTCGGAGAATGGAACACTTACAGTTTGTGGGAGTTCTTCTTGGTCTTTTTCCATCCTCTAGTGAGGCTCTTCATCAACAGCTGCATCTTAGGCCTCAGGTTCTTCAGAGTACTATTTAGGTCAAGTAAATGGCCAATAAGTTAAAGTAATGCAGAAATATCGCCAATATCTGTGGCAAAAGTTTAGCAAAGGAAAATATGTAAGTATAACTACATACCACTGGTCAAGGGGTGTCATCAGTGTCCTCATAGACCATGTGTGGCAGTTGCCGATCAGAATCATCCGTGAAGTGTTTCTTGAAGTTACGGAAGATAGCGGCAAAAAGGGCTAGGGGTGGCTTGCGTTTGATCCCATCCCAGAATTGGGCTTTCCAAGCTAGATAATTGGTAGTCATGTAAAGGGATGGCGCAATAGAATGGTCGAAATATTGTTCATGAAGCATGACCAGAGGGAAGCCGTAGTGACCATCAATCAAGTCAATAGGATCTGGACTAGAGGTGGCTTGCCAGATACTGTAGCGGTTCACCGAGCAAACGAGAGGCATAGGGGCACGCTGGGATAGTCCAACTTGCCCTGCGAAGTGGTTCGGGGCGTATAGTTCATGCCCAGGTGTGGAAGGATTAAGAACCAGTAGGTCGTCGCAGGTGTTGCTTTGAAGGAAAATGACCCTCGCCTGGTTATCTTGCTATGGTGAGGGAAGAAAGCCAGTGTCCAAGTCTTTAGGAAAGTTGCGGCTCAGAATGATATCGACCACAGCAACAGGAAACTCTTAATGCGAGCAAAAGGCAGCGAAGCATATCTGGTAAGTTCCCGTGTCAAAGGAGTTGGTGGTCGCCAGAGTCTTACCCAGAATTACGTCTCTCTCGAATAGTAGGATTCCGGGATGACAAAAAATGGAGAAGTACATTCGAAGCCATAACTCTACCATCCAGAGTGGTCCTAGTTGGTTGATGTCGAGTCGCGAGAGCACAATCCACCTTAAGCTACGATAGATGCTGGCGATGATAGACAGTGTAAAACCCATTTTCGTTCCCTCGAAGAGACGCTCGGTGAGGTTGGTCGAGCACTTATTTACCTTCTGAGTAGAATGACAGAAAATATATTTGGATAACCAGAATTCAAGGAAAATTATCCCTTCTTGATTGGTTTGGTTGTTGATAAAGGTGTTGGTCCAGGCAGAGTATGAGGCGGAGCATTGAGAATCAGCATGAGTGGTACATTCGATGTGATCACCTTGTTTCCAAATGGGGTTGGCGATGGGAACTCCAAATATAACGTAAAGGTCTAGAAGAGTGATACTTACATCTCCGCAAGGTAAGCGGGAGCAGTTGCAGGCTGAGTGCCAAAAGCACATGGTAGTGGCGAAAGGAGCGCGATTTCCACCACTGGGGAGTGTGAAGCAGAGGTCAAGCAGTTGATCAATGCCAGTCGCTTACCATCAGATTAAGTCCAGTTCCAGGTTATTGGCATACCAAGCACGGTCCTTCGCCGTAGTGTTGGGCCATTTGCTGATTGAGCAGAAAGTATCCTTCTTCGTCCATCCCTCGGGGTTAGCCTTCAGGTTGTCTTGAAAAATCAGTGCTGAGTTGCAATAAGGGCGATGTAGCACGGGGAAGTGCTCTGGGTTGATTGGTGTTTTGAGGAAGGGGCCTAGGCGGCCAGTGCCTTTAGAGGTGACTCTAAGAGTGAGAGTAGCACCCGATTGTTTGCGAGCCGTAACAGCGCAAATATCGACGGCAAGGCGGTTTGCCTCGGTTTGGGTGACCTCTGAGAATCTTTCTCTATGAGGAGGCATGTTGAATAATTGGAAATTGACAGTGGTGGAGAAACAAAAAGGTTGGCTTTTGGAGGAAGCTTAAAGTTTGAATGAAAAGAAGAGTTTGTGTTGGAAGTGAGGATTGAAGTGAACGTGCACTTTTTATGTGACGTCAACCGAAGTGGCATAACTTTTTAGGAGAAAAGAGACGACGTGGCGCTTGGCATAAAGTTACCGTTTGGTTTTATCGGCATGTCGTTTGGCAAAATAAGCCTTTTTGTTTGCATTGAATTTAATCTCAAGGCTTGAGGGGCAATGTTTGGGTCCGAAATAAAATATTTCTTGTTGGACTTTGAGGGCTGGATTAGGCGAGCGGCCCGAGTGAAGTGGGTAAATCCGGATTGGGATGGGCTTGAAGGAAATGATATGGAAGGCTGATCTATGCGGCTTGTTTTTATCTAACATTTCCTATAATGGTTAAGACTATGTTATGAGCGTTATTTATAAATATCAGATGAGCTCTATTGAGTACTTAGAGTTGTGTTGTGAATCTAATTACCGATATCAAAGAGTTCTAAGTGAAGTGAAATACAGCTACGGTCTTCTATATAAAGAGTTGAAGAGCGATTTAGAGAGCATCATCGATCAAATACATATTTTGCTCCCAGCAAACTATCCTTCTCATCACGAGAAAACTCTTGCAACCAGCGATCAAGAGAGTTGTCACCCAAAGAGCGTGAGATTCTTGCAATTCAAGGACGCAAAAACCTGAAACCAGTGATCAAGAGACTTGTCACCAGGAAGAGTGTGAGTTTCGAGGTTCAATGACGCAACACCCTTGTGTTCTCAATACCGCATCAAGGAGATTGCTCTGCTCTACACCAGGAGGAGTGTAGAGTATCGATTTCCGTGGCTCAGCTAGAGACACGAAAACAGCAAGTCCTAGGTCACTAGGCAAGAAGAATCTATTCAGGCAAGGTTGGTGCTCTTCTCGTCTAAATCGCTTATTAAGAAGTCAGTAGTCGCTAGTTTACAAATTTACATTCCGTCGTGAGACGGTGGCACGTCAGCGCACAAAACACAACCAAAAAAAGAGACAATTTGTAAGATCTTTCAAGTTCGTTAGGAGATTTTTTTGGTAAACACCCATATATTAAAAAAAAAACCCTCACCTAATGGCCAAAGAGTAGAAGTTGTGATGGTGGATGGCAAAAGAATAAAATTGTTGGTGAATTTGAAAGGAGTGTTTTGATAATGAGTTATTTGCTAAAGATGGCCTACATTGACTATATTTCACCCACCACAAGGTGGCTAGATCATGTTTGAATAGCTAGCCAAAACTCGTCTAAGTGCACATGTTAATGTTTCTACGTACATGAGTTCGAAATCATCGTTTAATTTTCTCTAGCTGTGCAAACTGGTAACTATATATAACACCAAATTCGTCCAATAATGACGACTGTACTAGGTTCATGAAACGTTTTGTCATAGCTAATTAAACTCTGGTTAATTAATTTAAGAGTTTGCCTAATTAAACTCGGTTAAATTCGGTTTGCAGTGGGAGCCATTATTCCCATGTAGTTTGTTGGAGCTTTTCAGACAGTAAATAATAGGTGTGGTCGTGTGGATATATATGTCGATCAGTTATGGCCGCAAATTGAGCAAGAAATTAAGATTTGCAGCCTTTAATTAAGAAGCATGCTTCTTAAGAACTGACTAATTAAGAAATAACAACGTGGGCAAATGCAGCAACATTTTCGGTAGAGGAGGTCGATCTCTGTGTTAGAAACCTACAAATACATCACTATCCTCGGTCTCTCTATTTATTTAATCAACCCCGCCTAACATGTTCTTTTTTGACTCTCGCTCTTTCTGTGCGGTTGAGAGTTGAAGGCTATAGCAATTCATTTTATCAATCTGTTGGGTTAGCTAGATATATATATATATATATATATATATGCGCTTAAAGAATTCTTCAACAGACCAAAGAGAGAAAAACTTCGCATAAAGTCCAAAATGGATACGTATGAAATGACATGTTTAATCTGCAATAGAAACCACAGAAGCTAAGCTAGTGACAGAACTTTCAAAGTCGAAAAGTCTACATCTGGGAACCATAAAGAGAATTCTTTTATGATCGAGGAACAATCAAACAATTGACTTTGGTTGACTTCTGTTTCTTCTTTTGCGTTCCTGTTTTAGTTTCAAATAAAAGTGCTTTGCTTCGGGATATGAGACACATACCGATTCATACTGGTTAGTTTGGCCTGTAACCTTCTGGAAAAGATACGCAACTTTCAAATTTTTGTGAAGATAAAAGTTGAGCGTAGACTCATTGAGCTAAGCAAGTTAAGCATCAAATTGATGAGAATCAATGCCGAACTCATTTGAATGTTGAACTATCGTGGAGCTAAATCGATCAGTTACACAGCAGTGACAGCACTAGTTAATAATTAAAACAAAAGAGAAACAGTAAGTTAGTGTGTCGTGTTTATATATTTCTATCTGCTCAGCTTGACTTTCACTCAGGAACATATAAAGACGTCAAATTAATCGGACAAATTAGTTTCTGCTAGTGCTCGAGCTATCCAAGAAAAATAATGTCTCTAGCTAGCTAGCTAGCCATCTTTAAAGATTCAGCACCAAAAAAAGAACACCACCTGAAGGTATAAAGAAACAGCTAGCAACGTACCAGCAGATGGAGCATTTAGCCACGCTTTTAGTTTTAAGCCATATATGTGATTCCAAAGAATTAGTTTTATACTTGGAATGTTTCATAGACTAATCGAGTTGGTCGATAAAGAATCGCCTTAATTATATAGTGTTTTTTGTTTATAATCTCAACACCCATGTGTGTATATATATGTGTATATATATAAGATTACCCTTCTTATATATAGTGTACGTACTGTACGTAGTGTTTTTGCTTTGCCATAAGCGCATGCTAATCTAAACACTTTTGATCTTAATGATGTCATACGGCGGGGATGATGGAGTTGGCCCGCCGTGACTCAGCCATCCCCTAGTAAAAGACAAAGCTTGGAAGCTACTCACTTGTTTCTTCCCTTCTTCACAAAAACCCTAATTAACCCTCCTCATCTATCTTCTTCCCGCCAATTAACTAGAAGACGTCTCCAAAGTGTCACACAAATCACCTACCTCCACCACCACGTGTCTCACCCTGACGTGGCCACAATCTCCGGTGACGACAGCATCCAGATAAACCTAGGGTGACTCACTGTAGACTGCTGTTGCTGCTTCCAGGAACCATGCACACGCACTAGCACACACCATGCCCTTTATATTTTTCTCTTTACATTTTTTGGGTCCAAACACAACATGCCCTTTTACAAAGACCAAACTACTCACAACGCCTACTCTCGTCGATTCCGTTCCAGAAACCAACACGCCCAAAACCCTCTTGGCCAATCCCACGTGACCAGCACGTGACGCGAGAAAGTCTGACTTTTGACCAGAGCTAGCCCTCCTCCATATATACCTCATTCCTACGCTCTCATATTCCTTCAATCCTTCTTCCTTGACACCAAAGAAAGAAACGACCCAAAAAGCCTCTTCTGAGTTCTCACGTTCGCATTTCTCTCTCTCTCTCTCTCTCTCTCTCTCTCTCTCTCTCTCTCTCTCTCTCTCTCTCTCTCTCTCTCTCTCTCTCTCTCTCTCTCTCTGCGTTATATGGCTCTGAGTGGAACCATGTCCAACCCCAACGACTGGCTTCAATTCTACAACATCCAGAACAACACCTTCTCCGCCACTCAGTCTCTCCCCTCCTTACCCCACGGTCACGTCAATTCCACTGCCTCCGCCGCTATGTTCACTAACCACGCTGTCGTCCCTCATCACGAAGCTACAGTCGTCACCACCACCGCTACACCTTCTCTCCCTGCCGCTGCTGCACCGAACCCGAGCTCCAGTACTACTACTAACAACAACAACAACAACAACAACAACAACAACAGCTTGAGCCCCGAAGGCCGTGTTTCGAAGCCTGTCCGAAAACGGTCCAGGGCTTCTAGAAGAACCCCGACCACGCTGCTCAACACCGACACTGCCAACTTCCGAGCCATGGTGCAGCAGTTCACCGGCGGCCCAAGTACGGCATCGTTTGCCGCCCAGCCTCCCAGTGCAACGAACTTCGGTTTCGGACAAGGTTTTGTGAACCCTAATGCGTCTTCAATGATGGTGCCTCCTGGATACAATCATCTACAGCTTCAGCAACAACAGCAACATCCATACCTGCTTTCACTGAACAACCACAGTAGTAACGGTGACGTCAACCATGGCTTTGTTCAGAGACTAATGAGCTCGTCATCAAGTTCGGCAAGACCAACAAACATGGGGGTTCCATTTTCTTCTTCGGCTGAGTTCCTGAGCAGAGATCAGGGTGGCGTTGCGTCCCAAGTGCAAGGTGGGCAACCTAGTAGTCTGGTTGGAGGTGGTAGGCCTAATTCGAACTCTTCCAATGAGAACAGGAGCAACAGCTTCTTGTATTGAGAGAGACATAAAGCTGGGAAAAACGAGTTAGGTAGACTGACTTATCTCTAGGGACACATTTCTTGACCAATGTACATTATTTTATTATATGCTTTTTCATATAGATTTTTTCATCCAAACATGTATTTGATTCCCAAGTTTTATTTTCACCGTTCTACCCGATCATTCTGGATCAATTAGATGAGCCCTGATGATCCTTAAAAACGTGCGTACGATTCGTCCTGTATATACTTTGAGTTAAATTTTAATTTCGATTAGATGTTGTTTACTTTGTTTTCTTCGGTTTCTGAATTGCCAAATTAACAAATAACGCCATGATCGTAGACTTTGTGTTTATTTTTCATGAGACGGACATGTTCGTCATCTTTTTTCAAGTCTAATATGGTATAAGTACTGATGTTGTTGATCGATATGATGTTGGCCGATTTTTTGTAATTTATAAAGCTGTGCGAGTTCTTCTATTTTGGAAGTGTGGGTATTGAACTACCCTAGCTATGATAATGAAGTATATTGATATGTTATTATTAAGTTGTTTGGCAATCTTTTATAATAGTTCATTACTAGTTAGAGTAATTAACACTCCATTATGAGCGTACAAGTCTCGCAGTTTTAACCTACCACGCACAGAAGTGACAAAACAAAGTGCACTTGGTTAATTGTTAACCTAACCCTAGCTAAACGGTTTGCATTGCTAGCTTATCATCATTTACACATTTCCAACTTCAAAACGAATTCGAACATACATATATACCGGCCGAAAAATTCTACTATATTTTAACACGTTATATATCAACTTTTAAATTAGTTCTCAAAATTGTAAAATACATTAGTATCTCAACTTATAATTTTATCGTGAAAGTTATAAAAATATTTTTGATTTAATGATTATTACTAATGAACTAAAATTACAAGAAAAATATTTATTTTACAATTTTTTAAATAAATTTACAAGTTAATGTTAATTAACTCACACAAGCCTTCTCCTATAAGTACCAGAGATGAATTCCGCACATGTACATGTATTCATATCTCAAATCGATATGATCCTAGATTGATCGGCCACATACATTTTTTGGTCGCTGACCAATATTTCGAAAAGATCGACTGACGTACATAGCGATTGATGTGGGAGAACAAACTTAGAGGTTTGTTCTAAAACCTTAAGTGTGATCGATCATCAGTCATATAGTCCAAATGTAACAAGCTTCTTCTATTACCTTTGTTAACCTGTTGCATACTAAGAATCAAATTAAACCAAGAAGAAAAGTTGTATCAATTAGAAAGAAGCTAGACCAATTCAGCAATTAAAAGGCAAGGAAGAGTGGTATATATCCTTTTCGACAAAGTAGGTTTGGCGACGGGAGTGGAGCGTCCGGCGATGCTTCCATGAATCCGTGACTGATAAGGATGTGCATGTTTGAGTGAGACATGGAGAGGGAAAAGGGGATGTATGCGAGCTCCATCAGGAGACCCTTACTCGACATAAAAAGCAAAGATTATGCACCTTAAACAAGTCAAATATAGATCCTCTAATGTTTTGCCAATGTGAATTTAATTGGGTGCCTTTCGATCCCCAAAGATTACATCAACCGTTGATTAGTTTTGTAGTATCATTCGTCCCGCTAGCATCATTAGCCACCTGAAAACCTTTCAAGATAATACACTCATGTCAAACACGTGGAATTATATTACATCTACCTTTTACCTTTATATGCCAAAGAATGAAGAGTGAATAAATCGAAGCATGCGTTATATCAATATCTGAATCCCCGATGATATAATCGATCCGATCTTATCACCTTTCACATTGGCAAGATGATATTAATCTAGTGTGTACATGTTATAGGTACAATATATATGTCATGCTTTACTTCAAACAAAATCTATGTCATGCGCGCTTTGCTAATTTAGTTATGCAAGGTTTCATACATATAGAGGCTCTTCCACTCGATCGAGGATATATTTTTTTGAGTATTTTTAAGTATAAAGTATTATACTAATTTTTTCATTACATTTTATCATCTCTACTGTTTTGATTTTAAGTCATAATGTATAGATTACTTATGAAAATTTTTAACCACTTTGATTATTAAATGTTCAAAATTGTAATTGAAATTTATTAGTATGAACGGTTCATGTTTGACAGATTTCGTTCGTCCTTTAATTTAATCTAGTTACTTCGATAATTAGTACATTAATGATCAACACTTTGACTAAAAATTTATATAAATAATTGAACGGAGATGTTAAATTATAATCTAAATATTAGTATAATGCTTTGTTACTAAAAATACTAAAAAAAAGGTATACGAGTGAAAGGGACCTCCATACATATATATTTATGGGTAAATTATACATAAGGTCATTTACATAAGATTACTTATGTATAAGGTCATATGGTATTTTTAACTCAAATAAGCTCACCTGATTTAACAAAAAACCCTTACATTCAATTTATTTACGTTTAATCACTACCAAAAGAATTATTATGACCGACGACTTGGTGTCGTCGGTCTGTTTCCGTTCATCGTCGGTCATAGCCTATATCCGACGACACATCGTCGGATATAGTATCGTCGGTAATACGTCGTCGGTGATACTATATCCGACGATGATTTAGGGTTATCGTTGGAAAATAGAGACACTATATCCGACGATGGTTTCTCGTCGGTCATAGTTTAAACTATAACCGACGATGTCATCGTCGGATATAGTTTTCTCCATGGTCAAAATGGTTGACTGTGGAGAAAACTATAACCGACGATGTTGACACATATCGTTGGATATAGTTAAAAATATTTATTTTTTTTTACAGGTTTTGGGTTTTATCCCAAAACCTGCATTCACAAAAAATCACGCTATCTATATATTGTTCAAATTGAAAATCAACAACCATTGAAACTATAGTACGTAGTAAATAAATAAATTAATAAATTAAAACCGAAATCGTTCAAATCTGTATACATATGCGTAGTAAATAATGAAAATAAAAATTAAACCGACAATTGTTCAACACCTAGGGCGGTCCTGGTCCTAAGTCTATGTGGTCAAACGGATTGGAGAAAGTTGGTTGGTCCTGGTCTGGCTAAGGTTGCGGCTGAGGCTGAGGCTGTGGCTGTGGCTGTGGCTGTGGCGCACCAAAAATGGGCGGGGGAGCTATCTGGATTCCAGATGCTTGCAACTGTGCATAACAATGCTGCATCCATGTCCCCATTTGCTGCTGCTGTTCAGCCAACCGAATCTGCTCTGCAGCTTGCGCTTGCTCCATCTCCTCGGCCCGACGCCGTTGAGCTTCCATCTCAATTGATTGCCTATAAAGCTGGTCGTGTAGCTCATTAGTCCTCGAAGATGATGATGATCCCGATCCGCGAGAGAATTCAGGGGTATGCTTCAGCAGCCCTTGACCCCATTTTCCGGAACCCCTGCAGTAGAATGTGTTCTTCCCTGGAGGGATCGCAGTTGACATAATCCTGGCCCTGACGATCGGATCAAATCGATCAATCTGATCAATCGGGAGTTCCGCATCGGGGGTGTTGGGATAGAGCTCTCTCGCCACTTGAGTCAACACCTCCGGAATCGCCTCCTGAATTCTCGCCTAATTGACAAAGAACAATAAAATATTAATTAAAAAAAACAATCTAAATAAATAAGAAATAAGTTTATTTTGTTATAAGGACACTTACAGCATATTCGGGGGACTGCGGATACGCGTGCTGCATCGTATAGACGAGGGGATCCTCTTCTGGATGGTTGGCCGCCTCCTCGATCCAACCCGAGTATGATCTAGTACCGGCATGATGATTTTTGGTGTTTTTGGCCCGGTTCCTTGTGTTGACTTCAGAAAGAGCCTGCGCGATTAATTCAACATAAAAAAACACTCATTAGCCAAATAATTTAAGTGAAGTACGATAAAACAAAAATTAAATCGATTGAAGGTTGCGTACCTTCAATTTCGGGTTGTTGAAGTGAACCACAAGCCATCGCCACTCGTACTCCCTATAACGAAACTCGCTAGAGGTACCCTCACGATCGTCCCCGTACTTTTTCCAATGCTTCTTCGGCTCGGCCTTCCACTCCTTATACCTATATATACCCATAAAATCAAGCGTTAGTAACTAACAACATTGTATGAACATAATCAAAAGAAATGAAAAAATTGAAACAAATGCCCATCTGCAAACCTGCTCCCATGCACTTCATCCGCCCACGTGGGTCTAATGTCTTCATCCACGCGGAACCACCTCTGCAATGCATATATTTATATATATCAATAATATTAAAAATTTATTATTGAAAATTTTCATAATGAATATACAATTCAACTCACCGACAACGCATTATGCAGCTGATATTTGACGGCTTGCGGCACTGAATTCCAATTTTCCCACAACATTGTGACTCTATCCCGTATGAGGCTGCCCGCCATCCCCGCGTACTTTCGAGTGACCTTTCCCTCGATCACCTGCCCTCCATCCCCCCTCGGAATCATAACCTGGCCACCACCGCTAGCCTGAATGGCGTCGTCCAGTAACTTGCCGACGACGGGGTCTCTAGTTCTCTTCTGTTTGGCACTGGGCACGATCTCGCCTATCACATATATATGTAGACGATTTTTTAAACATCAACACCTAATTGAATTTAAATATTAGGGAGTAAAAAGATATCACTAATTAATATTTACCTGATTCGTCGGTGCGTTGTCCCGGAATCCTCGCAATCCAGAGATCTGCCGGGAAGGGTAAATACGCATATGCCTGCTCCGGGGTAATGAACCCTAGCTGTCCCGGAATAGGCATCCATTCGGAATCAACGTGAGGTATCGTCGGGATTTCCGGCGGTAAGAATAAGGTAGACGGCGGGCATAGTCGCATCCTCGCCGAGGACTGAGTGGATCCACCAGCTTCCTCGGAAGAATGAGGAGCTGTCTGGTGGATGACGGGGTAAGGGTCCTCGCGATGAATGTCTGGCATTCGGACCGAGGATTGAGTCGCACTATCCGTTTCCGGCTTGCGACTGACCTGATGAACCCTCCTCGCGCCTGAGGATCGAGCCGGCTCGAGCTGCTGCTGAGGTTGTCCCTCGCCCATCAGCCGACGGTGTCGAGAGGTCAGCGGAAGACTGTAAGTGTTGGGGACGCTGGTGGATCCTGATGCGGACCGACTTCCGGTGCCATCAGGATCCTCAGCTCCCGAGCCCTCATCCCCACGTCCCGATCTCCCTCTCCCTCTGGACCTCCCCCTCGAAGTACTCGACCCGGCCCCTCGGGAAGGTCCGCAATTAAACCATTGCATCGTTGCTATAAAATTATTAAAATTAAAAATAATTCCTAATTCATCCAAAAAATCTAGCACATGCATATTCCAATATATATTCCAATATATAAATATTCCACAAAAATCAACAATAATTCCATAAAATCCAATACATATATAATCCAATAATTTAACTATATATATCAATAATTCCAATAATCCAAATTCAACAATAATTCCAAATCCAATTAACAAAAAACTTAATCAAATTTAACCTAAAATTCCAAATCCAAATTCAAATATATATATAAATAATCCGACGCCAAATCCAAATTTAACCTAAAATTCTAATATATTCCAATATATATCAATACATGCATAAAATTTCAAAAAAATCTAAATTTAACCTAAAATAACATACATATTATTTATTGGAATTCAATCTAAATTTAACCTAAAATAACATACATTTAACCGAAATTTAACCTAAATTTAACCTAAAATTCAAAATTATTCTAATATATATCAATACATGCATAAAATTAACAAATTCCACAACTATATCAATACATGCATCCACATTATCGATCAACACATTCCACAACGTAAAATCTAACCTAAATTACAAAAATTCGAAAATTTGAATTTAGGGATGTCAAACCTGATTTTTCACTAATCGACGAGGGATTTGGCTTGAGGATCGATGGAATACCACTTGAGCTTCGATTGCTTGCTTGTAGCACGAAGGAAACAGAGAAAATCGATCGGAGGCGTTGGAGCAGTTTGGGGCAGTTTCGTTTCTGCCCAAAACGTATCCAGATCGGGATATAAAACAGAACTATAACCGACGAGATAAGTAAACTCGTCGGATATAGTTGAACCGAAACTATATCCGACGAGATTTCATATGCATATCGTCGGATATAGTTTCGGTTCAACTATATCCGACGAGATTTTTATATGCATGTCGTCGGATATAGTTCTTCTATTTATTTTTCATTTATGCCGGTAAACTAATTAAATATGTAATGTATTAATATATATATTTATTAATAGGTAATACGAAATTATTAATATTTAATACCAAATTATTATTTAATAATACGATATAATTATTAATCGATCGGTACGGTTGTGTATTTTTTTTTCAATCGATCTCTCGAGCTCTCTCATTTATGATGGGGCCGGATATAGCAATTTCATCGATCGACACAATGGGCAGTCGATAATCTGAATAAAATTCATTTTACATTGCACGTTCTAAGTCAAAATAACATACATATATATACACTAATTAAGACGCATAATCAGAATCATCGCTTGAGTCTGACTCTGTTTCCGAGTTAATTTCAGGTAACATGTGTATGTCCTCGTCACTTGAGTCTTCATTGTCTTCATTTTGATTAACATCAAGAAGATTCGGTTGATGTGTTCGTACCACACTGCCCCGTCTCACATTATTAAGGCGAATTGTTGAGGTTTCAGGAATACCAGTTGCGTTCGGCTCTTGGTATGCACTGACTTCTTCATTATCCGAGGTCACACCAAGGGTTGAGGCACTGTATATGTTTCGTGGAAGAACATGGTTAACCACTTTCCACGCGCCTTTATGCACAAGATCATCTAGATAGAACAATTGTTTCACCGCCGTTGTCAACACAAACGGATCATCTTCATACCAGCTTGTGGCAGTATTCATCGAAAAAATCCCGTATTGATCGGTCCTTGTGTTCTGAGGGTCGGTATCAAACCATCTACACTTAAACAAGTGCACGGCCATGCTTTCGCCATATATTAATTTGACAACTGAATGGAGAACACCGTAATAGTCAACTCTATTCTGCCCACCATGCACCATTACCCCAGAATTCTGTGTTTTTCGTCTGACATCTCTATGTTCACAAATAAATAGTACGCCATTTACCTTACACATAGGATAAACTCTGGAAGTTACCGGTTTCTGCGCCAAGAGCCTCAATTCGTGTGACCACTGAGGGATACCATCATCTTGTACATGATTCATCTGAAAATAATCATTTATTAACTTAACTATAAATAGGATGCGAGACATGCACTTAACATCGATCATATACAGGTCAATTTAAGTATCAACTTACCCAGTTGCCAAAATAGTTTGCGAACGTCTTGTTGTGGTACTCAACATCACCAGAAATAGCAGGGCAGTAAAGGTGCAAATTTTTCCAATATTGAACTTCTGGACAGTTAATCAATACCGACTAATGGGCAATGACTAGCTCATAAGGTTCTAACTTGTACGAGTTGGGCAACTTTCCAGAAACTTCAACATCATCGGAGATGATCGAAAGGTTGAACTGCCCTCCATCTACTCGCATATGTTGTGGAGGGTCCTCCAACACTCCCAAATACAACTTGGTGTACGTTACGCACTCATGCGCAATATATGCTTCAGCGATACACCCTTCGGGTGCAGATTTGTTCATCACATAGTCTTTGTAGTCCCTAATTGTCTGTAAATTGGTAATTACAGATCGAGCATGTTATGCTTATTGCAACAATATATAAGTGAATAAATAATATTAAAGATCGACATATATATATAGCCAGATTCAGAGATGCATTACGTACATTTCCATAGGATACATCCATGTGTAGTGTACTGGACCAGTAAGCAACAATTGTTCTGGAAGATGGAGCATCAGGTGAGGCATGATGTCGAAAAAGTTTGGAGGAAATATCCTTTCGAATTGGCACATGATAAAAATGATGTCCTGTTGCATTTCCAACAAGTCTGATTTCTTCACTTCTCTCGTGCATAACTTCTGAAAGAATCTTGACAAAGCCACTAACGGCTCCACCACCTCTTTGGGCAGGTACCCTCGAATGAAAACAGGGAAGAGGCGTTGGAGCAGTATATGACAGTCATGACTCTTTAGTCCGTACATCTTGTTGTCTTTGAAATTAACACATCGACTTATATTTCCGGCATAGCCTGAAGGATACCTGACATTAACCATCCAGCCAAAAATTTCACTCTTCTGGGCAGGCTTCACGGTATAAGGAGCTTGTGGCATTTTTTTCTTCCCATCTCTCAACCACAAATGTTTTCGCAGTCCCATCCTTTTAAGATCAATGCGTGCCTTCGGGCCGTCTTTAGTTTTTCCCTCCCAATTCAACACTGTGCCGACCACACTCTCGCACACATTTTTCTCTATGTGCATGACATCTAAGTAGTGTCTGATCAGCAACTTGGACCAATAAGGAAGTTCCCAAAAAATACTTTTGTGTGTCCAGAATTTATACCTGTCGGGTTTGTCAGGAATTGACGCCACTATCTCAGGATGATTGTTTAGCTGCCTAAAATCGTATTCATTTAGCACTTCTAAGATTTCATCCCCCGTCCATCTCCTCGGCTGCTCACCTGTTTCCACAGTCCCATCAAATGCCTCCATATCCTCCCGAAATGGGTGATCATGTGGAAGCCAACAACGATGTCACATCTGTACAATCTTCCTGCAATGAGGTCTGCAACACTCAACCGTCATGCACTCTGGACAAGCCCTGTATCCCCTGGTAACGTTGCCCGACAACATCCCGCGTGCAGGAAAATCGCTAATGGTGCCAACAAGCATGGCATGCATCTGGAACATCTCATTTTTGAACTTGTCATAAGTGGGATGACCATGCTCACTCAAGTACTTAAGCTCCTCAATCAAGGGTCTCAGATACACATCGAGACACTTTCCTGGATAACCCAGCCCTGGAATGATCATAGTGAGCATATTGTATTCTTTCTTCATGCACATCCATGGAGGAAGGTTGTACGGTACCAAAATAACTGGCCATATACTGTATTGAAGACTCATGTTGCAAAAAAGGTTGAATCCGTCAGATGAAAGCCCTAGCCAAACATTTCGAACATCTGATGCAAAATAAGAAAACTCTTTCACCATGTGCTTCCAAGCCTCTCCGTCAGCAGAGTGTATAAGTGTATCACCGTCGGGCAAATTCCTCTTGGCCCACCATCTCATAGCTTCAGCCGTGTGTGCAGACATGAACAACCGTTCTAGCCTATCTATCAGCGGAAAATATCGAAGTATCTTCACAGCTTTCTTGTTTCCGGCAGGAGTCAACTTATACCTATCTGTATCACATACCGGGCATTCATCAAGGGATTCAAGATCATTCCCATAAGCATCTTCACCCCAGAAGAGAACACAATCATATCTACAAGCATGGATTTTGATGTAGGAAAGGCCAAGATGTTTAAGGATCTGTCGCACCTTACGATGAGTGGTAGGAAGACGATGACCGGGGGACAACAACGAACCAGACCAATTCAGCCAATCATCAACAGCCTTCACACTCATTTTGTTCTCCACTTTGAGCTTCATTACTCCCATAACACGTTCGAGAACAGTCTTATTACACCCGTTGTACAACGGGGTCTGTTGGAAGGCAATGAGGTTGTTGTACTTGTCCATACCAGCAGTGTTGACAGCTGTAGGTACTTGCTGGACTGGCTCAATATGAGGGAAGTCTCCAACGGCGGGAGGGATATCGATATCCGGTGCTTGAGCAAATATACCGCTCTCATGAGGAAACATATCGTTGATCAACCTTGTTGTTGGATCATTGGATGTACTGCCACTCTCAAAAAATTGTCCGTGATCATGTTGACCAACTGTTGAGCTCTCACCGTGATAAATCCAACATGTGTACTTATCCCAAAACCCGTTTTTCTTCAAGTGCTCCAATACTTTATCGATGTGAAAACGATATCGCTCGCTGCGACACTGACATTTCGTACACGGACAATAATGAATTGTCATCCCTCCACAATTAACCTTCACATATTCTACAAAACTTCTAATTCCACGGTAATATCTTACATCCCATCTTGGAAAACATATCCAACTCTTGTCCATCCTGAAAATTATAACTGCATGTATATATACCCATGATCTTATTAATTCAAATTTCATAGCTAGATATAAATATTTATTATTTTAATTCCCATAATTTTAATATATATATACACACACACGTACACCCTAACTATATATATATATATAATCGATCACAAAAATCTAAATATATATATATATATAACGTTAACCATGCACGTACGTACACGTACTAGCTAGCTAGCTAGTGTACATTTAATCCTATATATATAATCACAATATATATAATGCAATATATTAATTAAATAAATTAATCACCCTAGCTAGCTAGCTAGTTATTGCTATATATATATATTCACAATAATCAAATTAAAATTAACAACAATTAATATATATTTACGATCAATCACGCGTACGTACTCAAAATCAACCATCGATCAATTACTCAAACTGAAGAATCAATTAATTAACTCGATCGATCGATCAATATATATGTATATATTCAAAATCAATTAATTAATATCGACCGATCTATATATTCAACAAATTAAGCATTAATACATGCATGCACAACACATATATATATATTAATTAAGCACTACGTACCTATATATATATAATGCGCATGAATCATCACGAACTCATTCTCGACATCACCCAAAGATCGATTTCAGAGCATTTTCAAAAAAAATGGAAAGTTTTTTGAATGACAGATCGAGCTGCTGCCCAGATCTAAGAAACTATAACCGACGATATGAAAAAATCGTTGGTAATAGTCAAAAAAAATCGTCGGACATAGTCGAAAACTATGACCGACGAGTTTCCGGCGACTATAACCGACGACAAGAAAATATCGACGGTCAAAAAACTATAACCGACGAGATAATCCTGTCGTCGGTTATAGTAAACTATAACCGACGAGATAATCCTGTCGTCGGTTATAGTAAACTATAACCGACGAGATCCCTTCTCGTCGGTCTGTTTTTTGGCAACTCGTCGGATATAATGGTTCTGCTGGTAGTGAATACCATCTATATGAACCTGCTCTCTCTCTCTCTCTCTGATTTCAGACCAAAATCAAACCCAACGTCCTCCGACTTCAAGCTCCGGCCGTGGACTACTTCCGATCCCGCCGCGAGGAGCCGTTTCGAGGTAGCGGCGGCGAGCGCGGAGAGCTCCGGCGAGTTTGTTGAGCCGAAGAGCAACTTGTTCAAGACTCTCGAGCTCGGGTCCTTGTTCGGACTCTGGTACTTGTTCAACATCTACTTCAATATCTACAACAAGCATGTAGCGTTTCGTTGATTTTGATTGCGATTCGGTTTTCGTTTTCGAAATGTGCGATTGCTGTGGATTTGTTTCTATGTGGATCGTGAACGTTGAAGTAGATTCGATTCAATTTGCTACATAATCACTACAACTCTGATTTAGAGTGTTTTATGTGGGGTCTCTCTGCTCGTAGTATGTTGTTGTGAATTGAACAGTAATGTGGTATATGTGGATCTCTCTCTCTCTCTCTCTCTCCCTCTCCCTCTCCCTCTCCCTCTCCCTCTCCCTCTCCCTCTCTCTCTCCCTCTCTCTGAGCGTTGGAGATCTATTTGTATGCAGAAGTGTGCTTTGGTTGTTAAGCACATTGTTGTGTTTTGGTTGTTACGTACGTAGTAGTGTCTATAATAATCTGTGGTAGTACATATGTTACTCTGTAGTAGTATGTACAGACTGTAGTGTGCTTTGGTTGTTAGGCAGATTGTTGTGTTTTGGTTGTTACGTATGTAGTAGTGTCTATAATAATCTGTGGTAGTACATATGTTACTCTGTAGTAGTATGTACAGACTGTAGTGTGCTCTGTAGTAGTTTGCAGTATTGTATGTAAGTAGTATGTAGTCCGCTCTGTAGTAGTACTGTCCTGAGTAGTTTGTTGTTTGCTCTGAACTAGTTTGTACTTCTGTCTGTGAGTAGTGTGTAGACTTGTTGTGTGTAGTGTGTAGTGCTGTCCTGAGTAGTTTGTTGTTTGCTCTGAACTAGTTTGTACTGTTGTCCTGAGTAGTGTGCACTGCTGTCTGTGAGTAGTGTGTAGACATGTTGTGTGTAGTGTGTAGTGCTGTCCTGAGTAGTTTGTTGTTTGCTCTGAACTAGTTTGTACTGTTGTCCTGAATAGTGTGCACTGCTGTCTGTGAGTAGTGTGTAGACCTGTTGTGTGTAGTGTGTAGTGTTGTCCTGAGTAGTTTGTTGTTTGCTCTGAACTAGTTTGTACTGTTGTCCTGAGTAGTGTGCACTGCTGTCTGTGAGTAGTGTGTAGACCTGTTGTGTGTAGTGTGTAGTGCTGTCATGAGTAGTTTGTTGTTTGCTCTGAACTAGTTTGTACTGCTGTCCTGAGTAGTGTGCACTGCTGTCTGTGAGTAGTGTGTAGACCTGTTGTGTGTAGTGTGTAGTGCTGTCTGTGAGTAGTGTGTACTGCTGTCTGTGAGTAGTATATAGAATTTATGTAAGTGGCATGTAGTGTTTTGATGGTCTGTCTTATTGTTTTGCAGAAATTGCACAAATGGAGGACCCTAAAAAACCCAAGGTCCAAATAAGATCGTCATTGAGAGGCTTCTGCAATATCATGGGTGAACTTCATAAAAAATTGCCTCCAAAAACAGTGAAGACGTTGCAAAAAACACCATTTGGCAGTTTCATGAAAAGCACTACAACAATTTGTTGAAAGTACTACTGTAGTTTTTAGAAAATACTACTCTAGTTGTTGGATAGTACTACTCTACTGAGACTTATGCATTTTAACTAAAACTTTGTTGAAAATACTACTGTAGTTTTCAGAAAGTACTACTCTAGTTGTTGGATAATACTACTCTACTAGGACTTTATGCATTCTAACTAAAACTTTGTTGAAAATACTACTGTAGTTTTCAGAAAGTACTATTCTAGTTATTGGATAGAACTACTTTACTGGAACTTTATGCATAAAAAATATGGATAAAAAAAGTGGCCTTAATTAGGATAAAAAAAATATAAAATGACCTGAAAAGTTAATATAAATAGGCAAAATTTGAAAGACAGAAAATATGGATAAAAAATGACATTAATTAAGATAAAAATATAAATGATCTTCAAATTAAATATAAAAGGACAAAATTGGAAAGACAGAAAATATGAATTAAAGAAAGTGACCTTAATTAAGATAAAAAGTTTAAATAACTTTATGTATAAAGTAGGATCTCTAAATGACCTTATATGTAATTATATACATATATATATATATATATGCGCATACGTCTCATCAGGCTCGTTCCTATTCTCAATTCTAGCTAGGTCACACACACATGCAATATTAATTGAGAGTTTGAGACACTCAGTCTTTGGCCATAGCAAAAAAAAATATGAAGACCAGAATACCCGTAATCTAACATTACGTGGACTACCGACAACTTACCTTATTCATGACAGTGTAGCTAAGATGGGTCATTAGTGCATTATTACGTTGGTAATTATAAACTTGCGTTGCATAAACCTCATAGGACGTGAGACATACAGTGCACAACAGATCGAATTTATTTTTAGAAGGCCATAGCTAGCTTTGGGCCATCCATCCAAGGCATGCTTGTTTTAGCTGAGGCATGCTTACCATCGTGAGTACTAGATCCTAGAGTGCATCTACAGTGTTCCGTATATATTGTGGTGTGGGGTACTATTTTTTTATTTTTTTTAAAATACTTTTTGAGTATTATATTATATTTATATTTTTGAAAGCGTAGTTGGTTCATAATTTGTTTGTTCTAACACTTACAACTAAAGATCTATCATCAATCCTCGAAGGCAAACAATTATTTTTACCATAAAGATTTCTCATTTTAGAATCAATCGCCTTCTAGGAAGAAAACTTAAGTTAATACGAGACTTTATTACTAATTGCAAAAAAAAAAAACTTCTAGAAAAATTGAGAATAGAAGGTCCTCCTCATGACAGGGCAAGAGTTGACAGAAAACTTACTTTTGAGCAAGTCTTTTTAGATAATTGTTTAAAAGATAAAGCCAAATTTGAAGAACATTTGCATAAACTTTCTATATGAGCTTTTGGTTAGATTCGCAGTTTAATGATATCAGAGTTTGTTATAAGCTCAACAAATTCCCAAAGATGGGTACACTTTCTGAAAGAATAATAGAGAAACTAGATTCTCTATTAGAACTAATTGATGTAAGACATCAAGAATCTCTATCAGAGATCTCTATATACAAAGAGTATCTAAAAATTCTTCCGATGATTAGTAACCAATTACAGAAATTGAAAACTAAAATGGATTATATCCAAAATCACCCGAAAAACAAGAGAGAACTATTAACAAAGGTTAATAGTAAAATTGAGGAATTAAATCTTCAATAGATGAGGATTCTTGACTATGTTCAAATGATAGCCCAAGAACAAAAATTGTCAAGTCTAGTCCACCTCGAACAGTGATAAGGAAAACTAATGACTTTAAACCATTAGAAGCTCCAAAAGGGAACCCTTCACCAATACCATTTCTTTTAGAGCCAACAACATAACAAATATTCCAGGTCTCGCTACTGGATTCCTCACAAATCTCAAAAATCATTTAGAACATATTCATAAGGTTACATGGGATGAGGTAACATTTACACTAGAGTGAAAATTGTCTGGCTTTAAAGAGAAGCTAGAAAGTTTGAAGGCGACAATCTATGAAAACAGAAGAACTAGAGACATTAACCTTAAATTTGAAGGACACAGAAACAGTGATGTATCCCTTGAAAGTTTAAGAGGTGAAAGCTCTAGATCGCTAAGAAGATGCAGCTCTTCCAGAGAAAAAGGTACTAGAAGTACCAAAATCTCAATAAGAGAACAAACCAATCTAGTGATGGAAGAAAATTTAGATACTGAATTAGAAAAAGATATCAGCATGCTAAAATCAGAGAGATCAAAATCAGAAAGACTCTTCACGCTTTATGTGGAAGCAGAAGAGTGTAAAGATCCTTCTCATTTGGAACATTTGATTAAAAAGATTGAAAGTTTCACATTTAAAAAGGAAAGAAGAGTCTTTCCTTACCAAGAAGTAAAAATGGAAGGAGAGTTCTCATGAGCATCAAAAACCACCATCCTCCAAATAAGTGAAAATACAAATTTTCCAAACATGAAAGGCTACGAAGTAGTTTATTCAGAAGAAGAAGACGATAAATCTGTCTATTTAGCCTGGACAGAAGATGAATCGTTAGAAGAATTAGAAACAGATTCTGAGAAAGAATATGAACCTAGAGAGGTTTATCTTCTTGAAATAAGAAATTGCGAAGAAGGCACTGAAGAAAAAATATATTTCTTCATACAAAGTCAATCCCAGATCATTTGTCTGTGACTACTGTCAGTGCTATGAAAAGGATGGTCTTCCCATATTTTGTGAAACGTCAGAAAAAAACGTATCACAAAGAGTGCTTCATAGCTGAAGCAAGAAGAAAAACAAAAAAGAGTTCAATAAATAAAATTATTGAAAATGAATGTGAAGAATACTTCTATGAGATAGAAGAAAGACAAGAAATTCTAGAAAGAGATATAGAAAGAATGAAGTTTGATACTACTACTGAGAAAGAAGAAGTAGTATCTACAGAAAGTCCAATCTGTGAAGAAGAACAATGCAGTCCTTTCACAGAAGATGTAGGGGAGTAAGTTCTTCGAAATAAAATTTGTGCAAAGTAGCAACTATTTCTACAAGTAGATTCAGTAACTATATGGAGATTGGATTAAAATTTTCAGGATACAAGAAATATTGTCTACATGCCTTTATAGATAACGGTTCCAATTTCAGTCTAGCAAAATTTTTTGCTATACCAGAAGAACTGTTGAAAACTAATCTAAAAAGGAGCACGATTGGAAAAATTGTAGAAGGAAGAAGAATTTCCATGAATACATTTGCCAAAAAGGTTCAAATCTCGATAGAAGGAGGAACCTTTGTAATTGAAAATATTTGGCAATCAGAAAATCAAGATTCAGATATTTTGATTGACAATGATTTTCTTCGACAACAAACTTTCATCCAGAAGTTGGAAGTGAATTTATTAGGATTCGAAAAGAATATCAAGATCTTTTAGACAGAGAGGCTAAAAGAAGAAGAAAAATGTGGTTGTTCCAGGATTTACAGAGCAATATCAGAGATCACATCAGAATAGTGTTGGATATACACCAAAATTCGAAACGATATTGCAATACAAGTAATAAGAAGAGTTGCTTATTAAGGAATCATTAGAGGAAGAAGAAAACTCTGATAGTATGAAGTTCTGTAGGTTCTATGGCAACAGAGAATTTTAGCATCCTAATACTCTATCTAATGCTCCTACCAAAATCCAACTCAAAGAACACACTGTCTACAACATTCCTAAGAGGGATTGTGACAAGTGTAAACAAGCAAAAATCCTCAAGAATAAAGTGAAGAATTCCAAGAAGCATTGTATGAAAAAAAAGAATTGAGAATAGAGATCCTACCATTGCGCTGCTTTATGATCAAGATAAGTACCATTACTATGTGTCTCGTAATCCTACTGATAACCATCACATACAATAAGAGTTATCTAGTGAAGAATTATCAGAAGATGAAGATGAAGAGATAGTTGAAGCCGCCTTTATAAAAGAGTATAATATCAAGCACATCAAGACTAAGCTTGGGAAACAAAAGAAGCATACTCTCGGAGAGATCAAGGAAATGCTCAAACAAAATATTGACATCAATCCTCTGAAGTTCTGGGAAAAAGACCCAGTGGTCTGCGAACTTAAGTTACATGACATGAATTCCATCTGTCATGTAAAAGTAATCTCTCAATATAAATAAGAAGACCAGAAAGAATTCAGGAAAAACATAGCTGATCTTATAGAAAAGGGATTGATCAGACCATCGAATAGTCATCATCACGCTCCAGTTTTTTATGTCAGAAATTATGTGGAAGAAGTTCATGGGAATGCAACAATGATGATAGACTACAGAGATGTCAACAAGAAAACCGTAAAAGACTGTTATCAGATAGCATTGACAAGAATGCTAATCAATAGGCTTAGAGGAGCCAAAGTATTCTTAAAATTTGATGCTAAATCAGGATTCTAGCAAGTTAAAATGCATCTTGACAGCATTCCCATTACTGCTTTTGGAACTCCACAAGGACACTACGAATGGCTAGTAATACCTTTTGGGTTGAAACAAGCTTCATCCATCTTCCAGAGAAAACATATTCAAGTAAGTGACAAACTTTTGTGTCGTCTATATAGACAACATACTAGTTTTCTCAAAGAACAAGGAAGAACACATGAATCATCTCTTTGAAGTAGTCAAACTCATTTGGGATAAAATTGACTTCTTAGGAGAAAAGAAGTCAATTCGGGCATGGAATCATTATGGGAGAAAAAAAAGTCTTTCAATTCTTAGATAAAATTGACTTCTTAGGGATCAACATTAGAAATGGGGTTATCAAGTTTCGACCCCATATCTTGAAAAAAGTCTGGAAGTTCCCAGACAAAATTTCTGACGCTAAAAGTCTACAGAGATTTTTAAAAGTCATAAACTATAGAAGAGACTTCCTTCCTAAGATTGTTGGATTAACATAAATACTGCTCCCAAAAAAAGCTCAAAGAGAGATTAGAAATTCACAGAAGATGACGAAAAGATCGTCAGGCAAATCAAAGAACTGCGTAAAAATTTGCCACCACTACATCGACCTGAAGAAAATGATGGGATAATTCTTCAAACAGATGCTAGTGATAACTTCTGGGCATGAGTAATGATAGCGAGAGCGCCAGACATAACAATAAAAAGATTTTAAAATTCTGCAGTGGAAAGTTCAATTATGCAGAACATAATTATCTCACAGAGGAGAAAAAAAATCCGGCAATCAAAAAGACAATTGAAAATTCTCTTGCCTTTTTGGGAAAACCATTCACAGTAAGAACAGATTGTGCCAGAGTGAAAAATTTCAAAAATTTCAAACTTTATAAAGCTGCTGATAGGGAAAGATTAGCAAATTGACAATTATTTCTTAACCAATTTGATTATGATGTTGAATTAATTGCAGGTAACAAGAATTATATTCCAGATGCTTTAACAAGAGAAATGAAAATGTTCCAAAGGAATGAAATGACGATGAATGTTGAAACCTCAGAAGCAGAAGGCCAGGAAAAGAACCAGATCAACAAGAAGAGTCGATCTATTGAAAAGGTTCTTAAGAAATTTTTGTTATGTCCTAAACGACCAACCTTAACTGACTAATTTCAGGGGAAATGATTGGCTAGTCCATCTCAAATGGCAGACAATAAGGCACATCAAGATCGTTGAGGGCTGCTGCTTTGCCAAAAAGAAAAGAAAAAATTCTACAGCGTTCGTGAATATCTTCAATTACCAGCTGAACACTGTTTAGCTTTTCATCAGCGTTCGTGAAAAAATTCTTCCTGACTGACGTATGTTTAGCTTTTCATCAGAAGGCTCTGCTACACAGCTTAATGTTTGCCTTCCAAGAACAAGACAAAATGCTTATGGTAGAGACTATGGATGCCTTAGTTGAGGAACTAATTCAGAAGAAGAAACAACAAAGTGTTGTTAATGAACCATCATTGCTATACATCAGAACCTCTGAAAATGCAAAGGTACCTATTCAGGCACTAAAAGAGACATAATGGTTCAAGTTCCATAACCTTATTGGCAAACATTCACCCAATTCAATCATTCCTGATACCCTCTTCATAGTTCCAGGACCATTCATGAGTATATATTTGGTGAATGTTCAGAGCGAACATCCTCAAGAGCATAAACTGTGACAGGTTAAAAATGGATTTGTTCATAACCTATGGACAAAAATAAATGATGATTTCAAGGGACTACCAACTATCAACTACAACACTGTCAAGAATGTAAGGAAGTCTAACTGTATTCTTAGACTCAAATTCAGATCTACACCTCCAGAATGGGTGCAGAAGTCTAATGGAGAGAGAGAGTATATCTCTCCATACCATTATGTTCAGTTTATCTAGGGCCAGTATCTAGAACCGGCTTGTGTTAGATATATTAGAGTTTCAAATTGTAGTGTCTCATGGATAAAATCAATGACACTAGAATATTTCAAGATATTTCAAGAAAATAATCAAAGAAGATCAATAGATTACTTTCTTGCATCAGGAGAAAAAATAATTGTGACTACATATGACCACCTAGAGGCCGTAACCAGTGATTTGTCCGTTTCCCTAAAAAGAAAGGATATAGATTCTACCCAGTGGTTCGAAAAGAAACTATGGATGCCTTAGTAGAGGAACTAAGTCAGAAGAAGAAACAACAGAGTTTTGTTAATGAACCAACATTGATATACATCAGAACCTCTGAAAGTGCAAAGGTACCTATTCAGGCACTAAAAGAGACAGAATGGTTCAAGTTCCATAACCTTATTGACCAACATTCACCCAATTCAATATTTCCTGATACCCTCTTCATAGTTCCAGAACCATTCATGAGTATATGAAAAGATCGAGAAATAAAGACATTACAAGATGTACGTGGATACAAATATGGAATAAAATGAAACAAGGAGAAGAATCACTTTTGAAGATCCATATCTTGGGGAAAATTCAGAATAAAAGAGATCTATCTGAGAGTAGAATTGCCTGAGAGTAGAGTCTATGAGTCGAGAGATAGAGTGAAAGCAACATGTTCTGTATCTCTATTTACAAGTAAATATGTCTACTACTACAAGTGGTTAAACAACTTATAACCGTTTACCAGAGAGTGAGGCTCTGGATCTATAGTCTGTAATTATGTTTGAATAAATAAGCTATGGTATCTTTCGATTTGTTTTTGTGTGTGTGTTCATAAAAACTCATTAAACTCCTCTGAGAGGCAGACTACCGCCAGAAGGAGGAAGAAAATGAGTTGTTCATACTTGTTTAGACTCAATTGATCCTATAGGAGGCGGATTACCACCCAGAATGTGGAAAAATGGGTTAATTAAGATTATTCTATTTCCTAGTATTTATTTTCTTATACTAAGAGAGAAAATTAGTTAAAAGAAAAATCGCTCTTAAAGATGAGTTTTCAGTAGTGAGTTTGTTCACGTAAGTAACTCGGTAAGATGTCACAGGTGAAGTTGGATTTAATGAAGGTTAGTTTAATTTTTCTTGTTGGGTAATTTTTCTTTTTTGCTAGTTTTTTCTAAACTTACTAATCACTACTTATTGTACACGGTACACTGTTCACTATTTACTATTTATTATTCACTAGTTGTCTTTTTGTCCCTCCGCACACTGCTGCGTAGCACACTTCAGACTTACTCTTAGATACCAGATCGATAACATGATTACAGTAGTAGCTTCTTCCTATAAAGTATAAGGATTAAACTCACCCATGGTACCCAGACTCTTGGTGCTATACCAAAAACGGTCTCGAACTTTAAAACATATCAGAATGATATCCAAACTTTAAAATCGCATTATCGTGGTACCTGAAGCATTTTTCCATCCATTCTCTGTCAATTTTGCTAACGTGACAGTTTTTTTTTGATAATAAGGGGTAGTTTAGTCGATTTACACACGTTAGAACTTAATATGTTATGTACCCTTATTTTAAGTTTTTTTCTTCGTATTTTCATTTTTTTTTTGTATTCTCTCTCTCTTCTCCTCGCGGCAGTCTCTCCAGCTCATCATTGCTTCTGCTCTCCTCATCAGCGTAATTGTCAGAGGCGGCGCTGGTGCTGACCCGACAGCCGGAACCTAATCGAATTGAGATGTTGAGGACTCGACCGTACCCATTGTTAGTATTGCACCAATTAGTTGTACGATTAACATATTTATCCAATTAAGCAGATTAGCAACACCTACTCGACCACATGCAAGACCACCAAGGAAGCTCCAACTTCGCTCACCGGACCCACCCCCTCCGAGCGCGCACGCGCCCAGAGGAGGTGCGCCCGAATGAGCAAAACACACACCAGGAGTGCAGGACGTCCCACATCGAAGAACACCACCAGGTTCCAAACTCAACCACCTATATATATCAGGTATTTATTACAGGTAAGATATCTCTCGACATCCCAAACACACTACTTACTCGTTCGCTTGACTGTTATATCCGATACATCATCTGACTTAGGCATCAGAGCGTTGAAGGCGGGCCACCCCGTCTCGACCCCTGACCCCTGACCGTCTATACATCATTTGACTTAAGCCCGCACGCACAAAGAGAAGGAGAAGAGCCCGCCCATCCGAACATTCCCAACGTTCGGACGTACGGGAAGGAAGGAAGCACATCACTATTGCTTCTGCCCCTTTACGCCCCCGCGCGTAATTCGGTAGAAACATCTGGCGCCGTCTGTGGGAAACTTAAAAATTGCAAACCTCGTATAAACACCACAAAAACCAAAGGTCCACATGCTCAACCCGGTGACTAACGATAGCAGCACGCCCGATGGGGAGACACCGCCGGACTCGCAGGGGCGGAACGTACTGGCGACTGGCGGAGAGGACAGCGAGGGACGCATTGGCATCTTGATCCAGGAGCTGCGGGAGGCGGCGCTCGAGAGAGCAGAGGAGCGCCAAATCCGCCAGAGGTTGGAGGATCGACTGGACACACTCATCATCCAGCAGACGGAGCGACGAGGGGAGGCTCGGGAGATCAACAACGAGCAACACCCGTTCGGCGAGCCCGATGCCCGAACGAACCGAGCACCCTCACTTGGGGAGGAGTCAATGCCCCCAACGGGCGGTGCCCTGATCCTTCGGAGGATGGAAGAGTTGGCGGAGGAAGTCTCGCGCCTGCGCAAGGATAAGTTGGCAGGTCAGGGTGGGACGTTCGCCCCCCGGGTCAGCCCGTTCTCGGCACACATCCTGGAGCGGGGAAGGGATCCCCACGCGAAGATAACGAAGATTGCTCGGTTCGATGGGAGCGGGGATCCACGGGCGCACGTGGACGAGTTCTGGTCCACCACGGACGGGACTCGATATTTGGACCCAACCTTGTGTTTCCTGTTCCAGGAAACGCTGGCGGAGGAGGCACGGAGCTAGTTCTACGAAATCCCGCCAGGATCCATCCACTCATTCCTCGAGCTGGCGGAGAGCTTTCAGAAGCAGTATCGACTCCAAGGCAAGTACAACACCACGGGCATCCTCCTGAAGGTCCGCCAGGGGACGGACGAGAGCCTGTCGAGCTACATCAACCAATGGAGGACGCTCGCAAGCACATGCAGGGACCTTGACAAGCGAGTGGCCAAGGTAGCCCTAATGGACAATCTATTCGCCACTCCATTCGTAGAAAAACTTGTGAGGAAGGAGCATCTCGACTACGACGAGATCATGGATCTGATTGTGCAGAAGGCCTTGGTGGAGACGCGAGTGTACGGGTCAGGCTCCGAGCCCAGTTCCAGCAGACCAGGGGCGACGGGAGCCCAGCCGCTGCAGCTGGCAGACGACGAGAGGCCAACCGGGGGTTTCAAGCGGAACCGGGATGCACACAGACAAAATTTCCAGCGACCTTTTCTCCGCGGTCAGCAGAGCAACAACTACAACCAGGTGCGGGGACAGGCGCAGCAAGGTTCCCATTTTCCGCCAGCACCACGCTATCGACCGGCGGGGAAGGTCTTCACAATCGATCGGCAACCACTTGAGCAGCTTCTCCGCCTGCATCGACACCGAATACCGCCGCTGAACAACATGACGAGAGCAATGACTCCAACCGGCCAACTCCCGGACGTATGGTGTGAATTCCACAACGCCGCCACCTACCATACCAACAGCTGCATCATGCTTAAGAAGGCCCTTGAAGACATGAAGGATGAGCGACCAAACCCTCCCAGGGTGGAGGGAGAGCAGCGCCAGATGGGCGCCAGCACCCGTGGGACTATCAGCACGATATCCGGGGGCAAGCGCAAGGAGGGAACATCATCGCCCGATCGCTCGAGCAGGGAGGTGCTGACGATCGGGGCAAGACGAGCACCCAAGGCAGTAAGGAAGGAAACGCCCACCATCAGCTTCACGACGGGCGACGAGGAGAAGGGCCCAAGGAACAGCACCCTGCCGTTCGTGATCGACGCGATCGTCGACCAATTCCTTGTGAGGAGGGTGCTAGTGGACAGCGGGGCGTCCGTCAACGTAATCTACTTCGACGTGTACACGGCGCTCGGACGACCCACCAGCAAGATGACGCAGAACCACGAGTGCATCGCCAGCTTCACGGGCGAAACATCGTATCCGATCGGGAGTGACAGCCTCCAGGTTGAAATTGGCGCACCTGACTCTCCGCACACAGAGATCCAAATGGACTTCATCATCATGGACACCCTCTCCCCCTACAATTCCATACTCGGGAGGCCAGGGATCTGCAGGCTGAAGCTGATCATCGCAGGACATCTGCTCTTGGGAAAATTCCCAACCGACCGTGGAATCGGGCACGTTCGAGGATACAACCACGAGGAAACTGCAGAGCCCCAAGGCAGGCAGGAGGTTCTCGCCTTGGAACCCACGGATCGAGGGGCGCGATCCAGGCACGGGCGATGAGGACCACGCCTTAGCAACCGTACTTGGGGGACTTGGAGGCAAACCCACGGATGCGGGGATGCCCGTCCATGGAAGAAGGCAACACTTGGGGAAGTACTCTCCTGTGGTTCTCTATTGGTTTGTGTTTATGCGCCCGTTTCATCCTTACTCCGCCCGCCCATGGAAGAAGGTAACACTTGGGGAAGTACTCTCCTGTGGTTCTCTATTAGTTTGTGTTTATGCGCCCGTTTCATCCTTACTCCGCCCGCTCACTGGGCGACTGGGGAAAGGTTGTCCGCGTAAATACAACACTTGGTTGAAACCCATTGCGGGGAGTAGGCGCACGTTCGCGCGAGTTATTCAAAAAGATGCCAAAAAAAAATAAAAAATGCGAGGCACACAAACGGAAAGAACAACAGTTTCATTCATCCGATCGATTACAAACAACAAAAAAGGGGGGGAGAACACTATTCTACTCCGCCCCGGTATCAACATCCAGCTCTTCACCCTCCGACGACTCCACCTCCACGGTCTCCACCCGCCCGCCTGGCTCCATCCGCGTGATCACCGACTCCAGCTTCACCTTGGGAGGCTCCCCACCTAGCCCAACCGCCCTCTCGTACGCGGGCACCTGACCGCCCAGCCACTCCTCGGCATCAGACGCATCGCACGCCTCCTGGGCGGCTGCTCCAGCACGAACGCGCTTCAGCTCTGCGCGCAACCGCTCCACCTAGGCCAGGGCTCTGTCCCGATCGATCTTGGCCAGAGCTTCGCGGGCAACAGCTTCATCCGCCCGGAACTCCGCTGCCTCCGCGCGCTTGACATACCGGGACGCCAGACCATGGGCCTTGTCCTTGCTGGCCACCATCAACTCCATCACCCTCCGGTGGTCACACACCTCGACCCTGAGGCGTGCAAGTTCCGCAGCCTCCCGCGAGCGGACAAGGAAGACCTGCTGCAGCATCCGGTCGCACCCGGCAAACACCGCATCCAGCCCTTCGGGCGCGACGTCCTCCCGCGACTCCAACAGAGACCCTAGAGTAGCAGCACCACACGCCAGCATGCGGTGTAGCCCGTCCACGGCATCTCGGCCCGACCCAGGGGCAGGATCGGCGGAGGATTCTTCCACCCGGGGACGCTTGTGCGCCCGCTCCTCACCTCCCTTCTGTCTGGGAGACCCTGGCGGCCCCCGGGGCGGAGATATGGGATTTGGAGAGCAAGCACGCTCACTCCCGGAGCATTGTGGAGGACTTGAAGGTGGACTCGACAACGGCCGCACAACGAGCGCACGATCGGAGGACTGCAGCGCAAGCACTTCTCGCTTGCCATCTACATCTCCTCGCCCGACCTGCTGCCGCTCACACTCCGCCCGGGTCTGGGCCTTGGGCACAATCACATCACCCGGTGGCGGACGCGGAGCATCCGGTCGTACCTCTTGGGCGGACGCAGAGGCGGAAGCAACCACACCGGAGACAGAGGTCTTGGACTCAACACTACCCGACGGAACGAACGAACCACCACCATCTTCCGCCACCCCATGGACCCTCCCTATCGCACCCCGCATCTTGATCAGGCGACGTTTGAGCAAAGCATCCATGTCGATCGCCTTGAACTTTGATTCTGCACTGCAAGCACACGCACACAAGGTTAGAAAGACAAACAATGCTTCAGATATTATCCTATCTCTATTATTTTGTGCCAAACAACAACCCGCCCGTTTAGCACTCGCCCGCACCGGGCACACTGGGGGACTTCCGCCCGTGCGGAGGAGCACCAGGGCACTTCGGTTGGGCGGACGAAGAGGCAACACTTCAGAAACACCAGGGAAGGCGAATGAGTACATACCACCAGAAACATCAAAACCCACCACAAATTCACCCAAAAACAGATCAAAACCCACCCCACCTCAAGAACACGCCCTGTTCTTGAGAGGCAATAACCCAGAAAACGCCCAAACAATCCAGAAACACACAAAAACCAAAGAGGGGGAAACAAAGAGAACCAGGAATGAGGGCCTCACCAGATCGAGTTTGTAGGGCGAAGTATGCACGTCAAGCACGTATTCCGGCAACAGAGCACACAAACACAGCAAAGCTCAAGGAGGCAGACCGCAGGGCAGTTTCAGCAGAAATTTTGTAAGTTATAAAAGCAATGAAGCAGATGAAGACCACACCCCTATTTATACTGATTGCACGACGTCAGCTGACGAATGCCAGCCGTTCGTTTTTTCGCGTGTCTACCGTCGGATCACGCCACGTAGTGCGGAGCGGTTCACTTGCCCTCCCAGGTAACCGTGCCACCCCATCATCTTCCCGCCTTAAATTCAACCCTAACACGGTCTCCAACGGCTCGACGCGTGTCACCCATGCCACACTCCCACGCTCCCACACGCGCGACGCCTGCCCTCCTGGCAATCTTGACAACATCGACGGTTCAAGACCTGACCCACACCAGCATTAAGGACGACGGCCGTATAGATCCCCAGAGAAACCAGGGAGAATGCCTCCTCAACAACATCCCATCAGAAGCACCACCAAATTCAGGGCAAGACACTCCGCACGCACGCCCGACGAACAGACCACCCGCCCACGTCCAAACAAGGCAAGCACCACTACGGGCCAACGAGCACCCATTGGTAAGAATTGGCAGCATGATTTACGCGGCAACTGGCATGGCGCGCTAAAATCGATGGGCGCACACGAACGGGGGGATCCCCCGTCGTACGCGCAGTGATAAGACAACCAATCGACACCGTTTTCTCAGTCCTGGCAGGTTGCAGGCACTGAAAACGAAGGCCACGTCCCCCCCGTACGCACAAAAAACACAGGTCGCCTATTACGAAAGGCAAGGGATTCGTCCTCCCCTTGCAGACCCTAAGACCGACATGCGTTGGGTACGGGGTACGTCCTCCCCGTTCGCACAAACACAGGCTGGCTTAAGAAACCAGAGGCATGGGGTCCGTCCCCTCTCTTGCGCGCGCCAAGGTTGCCACGGGCGTGGGGTTCTTCCCCTCCGTGCGCCGCCTCATCCCAACCAGAGGCATGAGGTACATCCCTCTTTGGATATTCCAAGTTCGATGGGCGGCAACAAGCATGGGGTCCGTCCTCCCTCTTGCGCGCGCCAAGGTTGCCACGGGCGTGGGGTTCTTCCCCTCCGTGCGCCGCCTCATCCCAACCAGAGGCATGGGGTACATCCCTCTCTGGATATTCCAAAGTTCGATGGGCGGCAACAGGCATGGGGCCCGTCCCCTCTCTTGCGCGCGCCAAGGATACCACGGGCGTGGGGTTCTTCCCCTCTGTGCGTTAGATCCTTCCTAGCAGAGGCATGGGATACGTCCCCTCTTCTGACGAAAATCGGTAGCCCGCAACAGGCATGGGGTTCGTCCCCTCTTTGCGTATGCTATACTTAGCTGGGCTAAGCTCGATGGGCGGCACGGGCGTGGGGTTCTTCCCCCCCGTGCGCGTAACGTTAACGATCGATTCTCCGACTCGGGTACCGGTAAGGGTGTGGGGTCTGTCCTCTCCTTCAAGGGCCCGAGACCGATGAGCGTAGACCAGGCGTAGGGTCCGTCCTCCCTGGACGCGAAATCTTCCCGGGTTAGGCGGCAGAGGCCTCTGCCCGCGCTAAGGCCGATGGGCGGCACGAGTACGTGATCGTGGGCGCCGCAACACTTGTAGGTCGTGGTCCTGATCTCCCCGCTGACGCTACAGCGTACGCGATGGCATCCCCATTGACGTGCGGCGTGCGCAGTTGGCTCCATCGCTGGCGTACGGACAGCATTCATTGCATACACACACTCATACCATACATTCATGCATTCATACCACACCTTCACATTTGCACTCGAGTCTGTATATCTCTCTGGTTTGCACTTATGTATGCGTTCCAAACCAAACCCACCCGGGCACGCGGCTCCCAAAATATAGCAAGTCTGGTTGGGAGGCCGGCCCCATATATACACCAACACACCACCAGGCAACACTCCACAGGAAACATATATAGGTACACCACGGCACGAACAGGTACCCCACGGCCCGAACAGGTACACGCTCGGACGCCCAGGTCCCACTCCGTCATGCGATCCCTTTCTTGACCGGAGAGTTGGGGGACTTGGGGGTTACAGGATCACATACCACTGCTCAATAGGATAAGTATTCTTGTTAATCGCACACCCTTCTTTCAACTCCCCAGTCAAGAAAGAGCTCTTTGACTTGGGGAATTGGGGGACTTGTTAGTATTGCACCAATTAGCTGTACGATTAACATATTTATCCAATTAAGCAGATTAGCAACACCTACTCGACCACATGCAAGACCACCAAGGAAGCTCCAACTTCGCTCACCGGACCCACCCCCTCCGAGCGCGCACGCGCCCAGAGGAGGTGCGCCCTAATGAGCAAAACACACACCAGGAATGCAGGACGTCCCACATCGAAGAACACCACCAGGTTCCAAACTCAACCACCTATATATATCAGGTATTTATTACAGGTAAGATATCTCTCGACATCCCAAACACACTACTTACTCGTTCGCTTGACTGTTATATCCGATACATCATCTGACTTAGGCATCAGAGCGTTGAAGGCGGGCCACCCCGTCTCGACCCCTGACCGTCTATTCATTGTTGTATTCTTCTAACAGCCGCACGCGAACACACCCGCCCGATCACCCGAAGGAAGGAGAAGCCCGCACGCACGAAGAGAAGGAGAAGAGCCCGCCCATCCGAACAGTCCCAACGTTCGGACGTACGGGAAGGAAGGAAGCACATCACTGTTGCTTCTGCCCCTTTACGCCCCCGCGCGTAATTCGGTAGAAACACCCATTTTAGTCGATCCAGCAGTTGACGAGGTCGCTGGTCTTGAGATCAATATTGGCAGCGTCGATATTACCTACACGGGTGGAGACCATGGAGTTGAGATCCAGTCCCACGTGGTTTCTATTAATGTCTTAAAATTCCACGTTCATGAGCATGTCGAATTCCACCACCACGAACGAACTCGACTCGGAACCAGACGACCCAAGCCTTTCGCCGATCTCCAGTCCCACATGGTTGTTAACGGAGAGCTCATCCACCTCTGTCATCCTACTTAGTCAACTTCCATCACAATCTACAACCCACCGTCGGCCTCGGCTTCGCTCAACGTTGCATTTGGCTCGTCCCCGATCTGAAACCTAGAATTTATAGGAGTTTTTTTTTTTGCTGGTAACCTAGAATGTTTCCTATTGAAATCAGGCTTTAGTTGAAGAGAATTGAAAGGAGATATATTGGGGAAAAGAGCGAGGGAACATAGGCAAAAAATTTTGACACCATGGTCGACCAATTTGGTGGCTGCCGGTGGTGCTTCGCCGACCACCATCGGAGGCTGGAGAGAGGGAGAATAAAAAAGATTAAAATACAAAAGAAAATAAAAATAAGAGCATTAATGTGTTTTTGATCTTATTTTTTCTTTAAAAATGCCATGTCAGCAAAACTAACAGAGAATGGACGGAAAAACGCTCTAGGTACCACGATAATGCGATTTAAAGTTTGGATACCATTCTGATAGGTTTTAAAGTTCAAGACCATTTTAGATATAGCACCAAGAGTCTGGGTACCATGGGTGAGTTTAATCCAAAGTATAAACTCCCTTCTATTATTAGGTTCTGTCCGTCTGTGCAGGCTCTTTCACCTCCTTGCTTTGATCATAATTTGCGGTCCATTCTTGTTTTACCTTTAGTGGCACAGCTGGAAGCAGAGTGTTGTAAAGATGAACCCTTCTGCGGCGGCTCGGATGATACCGACGACCAGTCTGAAGCCGCTGTCTTCTAGCCAAAGCAGCAAACATACTCTTTTCGGCAGCAATAGCCTCACATTTCTAACAACGGAGATAGAGTCGCGGCTGGAGATGGTGGGTCGGGTTACCAAAAGTTCAAAACTTACCTCAATGCAATTAGCATGGAACGTTGCCTTATTTTATCCAATTCAATTATGTTCCTGTGTTTTGCAATCAAATATATTGCTTGCAATATCTTCTTGTTTAATATTTGCATATTGTTTAAGGCTCGGATCAACTTCGGAATTCCTCGTCGTATGATTTCAACATGCATGACATGTACGCCGTTGTGTCGTACACTCCGATAGTGGTGAAAGCGATGTCGATGGCCCATCCGAGGAACTCGTAGGAGATTAAACACAGGTGATTAGAATTTTTACGGACGAGACGTGGTTGTGGGAGAGAGTTAGTTTGGGAATTTTGCGTTAAAAGTATAATTGGTTGAGTTTTGTTTAGAATTGGATGTTGTTATTATAGATAAAATTGTTGTTAGGTTAATTTGGAAATGTTAGGTTTATGAATACCAAAAATGGAAGTAGCTCGCCGCTGGTGGTGGTTCACGGCGTGCTTTGGCAGAGGTTTTTTCACTACAAATTTTGGGGATGATATTGATATCGTAAATATAGTTTGGGTATCATGTTGATATTTATTAAGTTATAATAGATGTTAATTGACTAATTTACCCATTGTTTACCAAATAAAATAAAATGGTCACGTCAGTAAATTGGACAAAATTTGGCGACTTACTGACAGAAAAACGCTCCAAGTACCACGGTAATACAATTTTAAAGTTTTGATACCACTCTAATAATTTTTAAAATTCGGGACCTTTTATGATATAACACCAAAAATCTAGATACCACAGATAAATTTAATCCTATTTTTAAATATATATATAAGATATTACATTAATTTTTCAATCACTTCCTACCATCCAACATTATGTTGACTACCGACAACTTACCATATTCATGACAGTGTAGCTACGATGGGGGCATTGCTGCATAATTACGTTGGTAACTAAAAAACTTGCATTGCATAGACCTCATAGTGAAATAGTACATAGTAGATAGAGGACGTATTTTAGAGGCCCAATAGCTTTGGAGTTTGATTGGCTTGCGGGCGGGCCTGCGGGGGTCGAGTCCCAGCTAATTGAAATAATAGCTATCCAAGGCATGCTTACCATCAGTGACAGTACTAGATACCAGATAGCATGATTGCAGTAGTAATAGCTTCTTCCTTTACTCTCCCTTCTATTATTAGATTCTGTCTGTGCAGGCTCCTTCACCTCCTTACTTTGATCATAATTAACTGCCCATCCTTGTTTTAACTTTGATGGCACATCTGGAAGCAGCCTGTTGTAAAAATGAACCCTTCCGCGGCGGCTCGGATGATACCGACGACTAGTCTGAGTCTCCTGCTGCCTCTGTCTTCTAGCCAAAGCAGCAAACATACGCTTTCCTGCAGCAACAGCCTCACGTTTCCCATGTTGATCCCTTTTTTCCTGAATAATCTTCATTCTCTCGGGAGTTAGATTGGCAGTCCTCAAATTTGCATCCCATATGTTATTGGCGCCGATTCTGTTTCTGAACGCCATGATGGTAATGTTAGGAGAGCAAGGCCCGGTGGCAGCCATTATACAATGACCAGCTAGAGTTAGAGTCGACATGTTGATTATACTATTGCGATTAAGCCAATGTTGCCGAATGAAATTGGACAAGGAAGAGCAGTCAACATTGGTAAGGTATTGATGAAGCATGTGCCTGTCGCCGTAGACAGCAGCAAAAACGTAGAAGTTGAAGAATTCAAAAGCTGATTCTTGAGGCAACATGTCAATCGTTTCTTCAACCTTGGTAGCCACAGAGCTCGGTGTGTTGCTGTCTTCAGAGAAATACATAGTGTAGCCGTCAAGATGATCATAAACCACCCTTCCGGGATGGTAGAACGTTTTGTGATTTTGGTCCATTTTTGGGTTATATATGTTGGTTATGCAAAGGTTTAAGCAAATATATTTGTTCTGCCCATCAAATTTGCACAGAAGAGCAAGAGACGGTATACATTGTTCTATGAATTCATGCATGCATGTTGTTGATAGATTGCTCATTTACTATGATGGCATTGGAAGAGTAAAAGATCGATCTTCTGCTTCTTGGCCCATCCCTAAATGTATATATGATGTAATATCTAAATATTGAATCTGATGGCATTGGAAGGTTAAAAGATCTTCGGCTGGTTGTTACATATTAATTCTTAATTAAGAATCTCACCTAGGAAATTTATAATGTAGGAAGGTTCTTTGAATTGGGCATAATAAATATAAATGATATTTTTCGAATATCGTAATAAATAGTATATATAAAAATAATTTTGCTCATATGTTCTCTTACATGTGTTCAATTTTCTTCCAAATTTTCCATATTTTAATTTCTTCCAAACAGTCTAGGAAAAATAATTCTTAAAAATAAAAAATTACTTGACAAAGAAGATTCACCCAAAAATGAAGGAGAGACTCACTAAAGAAAAATAATTTTCCTCAAAAAAATAAAAATAGAGACAAGTGAACGTACTAACCTGGACAAGTTTAGTTGATTACTTTATTTTGTTCATTCGGCAGGATTCTTTAGTAAGTTCAGTTATTTTTAATTAATCTCAAAACCTCAAATGACGTCGTTTGTATTCAAAATAGTTTAGTCGTTGTTTTCATTCAATTTTGCCCATAATCTGCCATTTTTTCCGATCAGATCTGTGCCCAAGATCTTTAATCCAAAGGGACATTACAAATTTTTCAGGTTGGGCAATTATGTAGATCCGTCCCTGACTTTCACAGTATATATGTACTTTATGCAAACTGGGAATGGAAGTCGATCTATAGCCAATGTTGTCGTGACTAAAAGCTATTTTCTAGTTATATATATATATGACCAAATTGAAATTGAAATTGATTAAAAGTACAAGTACATAATATTGAACTTACTAAATCAAAACCAAGTATGCATGTAGGCTTTGACAGTGATTACATAAAGGAGTGGGTGACTATACTAGAGAAGGTGACTATACTAAGACGAGGGCTCCTCAACACATGAGTTGTTTCGTTTCAAAACTAGAGAGAAAAGAGAAAAAATGGAACTTGCTTTAACTGAAGGAGAAGTTTCCCTTATATAGCTCTGGATGCCTAGATATTACGGATGGGAAATCTCCTCTCTTTTTTTATTTCTCAAAAAGGCCAAAAACAGGAAGCAACATAAATTAGTTGTGTTTTTGCCTTTTTCCTCATGATTGAATATAAAAATTATTTGATGAATAGTAAAAAATTACTATTCAAGAATAGTGAACTATCTGCTCATTTGACTAGGAGTGGACTGACTTAGTCAATCCGATTCTGTGTAAGGATCTTGACTATCTTGATAGTCGGCCCATCTGACTGGATGACTTCTAGATGAGGATGAGGAGCGGGAAGAGGTTTATTTTTCGTCTTCAACTTCATTATCAAATTCATCTTTATCTTTAATTGGCTGCTTATTCTAAGAGTTTTTTGGCTAACTCTTTTAATTCTGATGACTTGGAGGATGCATATGATTTTGCTTTTCCATTTGACTTGGAAGAGGATCTTGATTTGAGAGTCTGTGGTTGTGACTGTGAAGTGGATACTTGTAGGAGTGGTTTTGGAGTGATTGGCAACGATCTTGAAGGAGGAGGTTGTGATGGAGTGACTGTAAATTCTTCATGAAATTGGGATAATATTCTATCAAATTTGAATTTATCCCACAATTTGACTAGTAAATGTCTAGATATGATATTTTTCTTGAGTTCATAGTGTCATTTAAAGATTCAAGGAAGTTTGTATTTGGCCATAAAATGTAGGGTGACTGAAAAATTAATGTCATACTTTGTGAATTTCATGATTGTTGGAAAGTGATTGACTGCATCCTTTAGAGGTTGAGGAAGGAAGTTAAATGGACATCCATGAGATAACCACCAACGATGGAACCACATGGCAAACTGTCTATTAAATTTTTTGTCAAAGTTTAGGAACTAGGAATGACTAAATCTTCAGTTTGGTGGATGACGATTTTTACCCATGCTTCCATATAATCATAGTAATTGAATGATAAGTCTCCTAATCTGTGGTAGGTAAACGGCGAATTACCCCATTGAGATAAAGAGATAATACATACTATATATAAGGAGTGATACAGGATTTTGGTTGGATCTCGTTGGTTAGATATGGGTTTAATGGTGACATATTGTGTTTCAAAAATGATATCTCTATTAAATTTTAGTGTTTGGGAATGGTGACTAGGGAGAAAGTGAAAATTAGGAGGGTACCAAGATTTGACTAAAGACATTGGATTTTTTTGGTGACTCATGGTTGGTTCAGCATAAAAGAGAGAGTATCTAGCTTCCTGGTAGTAAGGGGAGAATTTTTTATAGTTAATTTGAGTTGGGGTATTAGTTTTGAATGGGTCATATTGGTTGACTAGGGCTGACTGGTAATTGAGGTGACTATGATCAATGGTGCAACAAATAGTGTGGGATCTTTAGTTAATTGGTATTGGAGGCTGCCCCGGGGAAGGCACAAGACTGGAGGATGATTTTTTCTTGACTGGAGATGATGGCTCTATATTTAGTAATCTCTGGATCTCTTGGAGCCCCTGGACAAAGATCAAAGGGTTCTTGTTTAATGAATGATTTGGGCTTCATGTTTGGAACCTTATAGAAATTCTCGGGTTAGAGAATCTGGGATATGATTGTCACTGCCTTTAAAGAATGCAATTTCGAAATCAAAAATACTTAAAATTGCTTTCTATCGGGCAAAGATTGTTTACTGGTGATATTTTGAACATCTTTTTCTAGAACATCTTTAGCACTTTTGCAATCAACTTTGATTAAAAAAATGAATCATCTTGAAATTTTCTAACACATAAAACAATAGATAAAATTTCTTTTTTGATGGTACTGTAATTTTTTTTGTGATTGCGACAAGGTTCCGGAATAGAATCTGACAATTTGCTCAGAATGACTAGGACAAATTTGTTATTTTAAGATTTCTCTATAACCTATTTTAGAAGCATCTGTCTCAACAATTTTAAAGGAATTGGTAAGGGGAATACTAAGACATGGTAGATTTTTGACATAACTCTTAATTTTTTTTGACCAAAGAAGTATGAATTGAAGACCAAGGAGGGGGTGTTTGTCTGTAATCTATCAAATAAATGTTTGCATTTTTTTCTTAGATTTTAATAAAAATCTGCTACATAATTTAATGAACCTAAAAATCTCTGCAATTGGCTTTTGTCTTAGATTATATCAGGAAATTTATCAGCAAACTGGATGACTCGATCTATTGGACTTATTTTGAGCTGATGCATATTGAATCCTAAAAGTACGATATCTGTTTGGAAAAGTTTGATTTTTGAAGCTGAGACTACTAGACCATTATTTTTTTTGACAGTGAAGAATTGGTGCAAGTGTTTCCAATGTTGATCTATGGATTGTGAAAAAATAAGTATGTCGTCGATGTAGACTATGCAAAAATGACTATAAGGATTTAAAATAACATTCATAAAATTTTGAAATTCACTAGGGGTATTTTTGAGACCAACTGACATTACATTACATTCGTAATGATCAAAGGGTGTGACGAAAGCAGTTTTGTATTTATATTTTTCATGAATTTGTATTTTCCAGAAACCTGATTTCATATCCAATTTGAAAAAAATGACAGAATTATGTAACCTGTTAATGAGGTCTCTTTTGTTAGGGATAGGATACCGAATCCATTCTAGTACTGTGTTGAGGGGTTTATAATTAATGACTGAGCGTGGAGTTCCTCTTTCTATTTCAGTATTTTTCTAAACATAAAAGGCAGAACATGACCACGAGGATTTACTATGTCGAATAATTTCTTTGTTGAGTAGATCTTTTATTTCAGTTTTACAAAATTCCATAACTTCATGATTCATTTGGATTGGACGAGCCTTGGAAGGAATATTTTTCTCATCAAATCCTTTGGTATAGGGGAGGGTGACAATATATTTTTTCCTATGTCAAAAGGCAGTAGGAGTATCTGAACATAATTCTTCAGTGATTTTTGTTTCAAAGGCCTTGATTTTGTTTTGAGGGGAAGAATTTTGTAATTGAGTGTCAATTCTTTTAAAATTAATTTCTTCTTTAAGAAATGTGATTTGTTTGGATTTTGTCTAAATACAATTGAGTGTTTTTGAAATAGAATTTTCTTGAAAAGCCTGGAGTGTATGAATTTCAGGGTTAGAGAGAAAGGTAAATTTGACTGGTTCATCAAAAAGATATGTGATAATATCCTTATATTCTGTTTTAAAAGGATAAATTAAGGTAATAAAAGGTAGACCTAAAATTACTTTATCGGTCAAGTTTTTGACTAAGTTGAATGGTGTTTTGAAGCAAACATTGTTCAGGGAGATATGTGCTTTGGAGATTTCGTATTTTATATCCATTTTGGTTCCATCGGCAATTCTGAATGATTCTTTTGTTTTTTTCAAAGTATTTGGAAGGTATCAGACCTTCTTATATGTAGTTGAGATCTGCATCTGAATCAATGAGGGTTGTTGTTACTAACTGGCTGGAAGTCTTTGATGAAGCTAACTTAACAATCACCAAATTTGATGAAACTTTGCAGAAATTATCTATACACTAAGACCTAATAACTAAATGGTGGAGATATGAATATATGACCTAAAAGTTAGCAAAATTAGAAAATCCGCATATATTGAAATATGCGGACCTCCGCACCAAAGAATTTCCATATATATAGAGCAATTTGAAAGGATTCTTTAGTAACACGACGTCCTGTTTTCTCTCTACCCTCTTTGTTTTGTTCTCAACAACCTTAGCCGCTGTCGCCAGTGCTCCACCGATCCTCGGTAATCCCTTTATCCAATCGACCACCACCACGAGCTTCACCGTATTCCCTTCTATTGACCTATATCTTTGCAGGTAGGTTTCCCTTATTATTCCCTATCTTTTTATCCAAACTAACCCATCTCTCTCCCTCGGCCTTCCTCTGTTTGGTTGATCTGCCTCCATTTAGTGCTCCTCTCTTTCCTTATATCCAAATTTTGTTGCATGTCCATTCTGATGGAAAATGAAGGTTTGGATGATAACCCGAATTCTCTTCCCCTAAATCCACCACAACCTCAAGCTAATGGACTGCCCGTGCCATAATTCCTTGCGGCATCCCTTGACGAGATAAACCTTGCTGCGGTGGAGGACGAGGACGAGGAACAAGATTGGTTTTTCGTTTTAGCCCACATATTTTCTTTGGATCCTATTGCAGATGATTTCTTTGTGGCATCATAACCGGATCAGGCACCATTGGTTTCACTGGGATTGGTACCAATCAGTTTATCTATAAGTTTCGCTCTCTGGTGGATCGCCGACGCGTGATCTTGAGTAGACCTTGGTACTATCTGTCACATACTGTGGTTGTCCAGGCTATGGTGGAGTTTGATGAACCCTTTGAAATTCTGACAAATCGAGGCCGGGTGTGGACTGTGGTTCGCCCCAAAGACGGCAGGTTTGTGGTAGGAGTGTTGCAAGAGAAGTGGTGACGCTTAATCAGTAAAGTCGTCAGCCAGTACTTGGAGTTCAATCGACATGTAATGTTCCACAGCTCGGAGATGAAGCTTGTGTGGAGGTGGATTTCGACAGGCCTCTTGTGGTAAGCGCTCGTGTCCGATTTTCAGAATCATATACTATGGATGTTGAGTTTCTGTATGAGAATGTTTGTGGATATTATGGAGTCTGTGGAGCCTTTGTGTATGGTGCAAAATTTTGTTTTCTAGCTTCAGATGCATAATCTGGGGAGGAGGGCATGACCACTCGGCCAACTTCCGGTCGTGTCTCTTTTCACGGGGGACAAGAGTCTTCCGTGGCGGGAGCGGGTCAGAGTTGGTCGTCTGGACTAGTTTTAAGTGTTTCCAAGACAACTACCAAAATCAATGAGTTGCTGGGAAATCCCCCGCAGTTGCCTCCTGGTTATACGAACTCCATGCAGGCTCTTCTGTAATCTGTCCAGCGGGGAGTCTTGCCTCTTCAGGTTAATTTTGAGCATGGTGGGTCATTTTTTGGCGTGAACATTAGCCTGACAGATACCTAGGTTGTAGCTATGGCTATGGCCTTGCCGACCGGGAAGGATATAGAGTTTATGATGGACAATCCCCTATTTGGGGAGAGTCCTACTAACCAAGTTAATTTCTTACAGATGGAGCCCTCAGGGTAGATTTTAGTTTCACTACCCTCAGGTTGAATTGCTACACCGGGAGCTTACTTGGAGGGTGGTTAGAAGAACAATTTATGTGATATTAAATTAAATATAATATAACAAATACGAATTAAATAATTAGTAAAATGTAAACATAAGAATGAAGAACAATTTCTGGGTAAGAAGATGAACTAAGTTGAGTCACGTGCATCACAAGTTTTCCTTAAGAACTTTTACGCCGCCCACAGATTTGTAAGGTGTTGTTCTCCCAGGATAAAACAACTTCAAAGTTTTTGTACCGCAGGACAAGAACTTATCGTCGAACTGAAGAATACCTTACTCTATCACCGAATTTGCTCACTGTTGAGAGAGGGAGAGAAGTGATCAGAAGAGGAGATTGCTTTCTGATAGGATGAAGAATGAGGGAGGATGAAGCCACTATTTATACATGGAGGAGATGGAGTATGACATTAAGGCCGGCCACCAAAAGGATAAACCCACCATAACCGGAGAAGTTGAAAGGTCTTGAGGAATGCAAAAAGCCTTTCCTGAGTGCAAAAGGAAACTCGTGCGGCCTGGCCTAAATCGGAACGACATTCATGTCCGCAGGACGCGGGCGCACACAAGTCCATATCGCATACTCAATTCAACCAAGATTTGTACCCCCCCTGTGCGCGTGAGAGAGAGCCTCTCTACTCACTCACTCAAGGCATACTAGGGTGCAATCATAAATAAAGACTTCCACATTCCTAATTTCTCCCATGTGGGATCACATTCCTTCTTTTTGTTTCAAGTGGCCAACTTTGAGTGACAATTTCTCATTCACCCCTTAACCAATTTAAACAAATGAATACATAATCTTTATGTACGCTTGTAGGAGAACACAAATCTATGTTTCCCTCACATCAAAATTAAGTGCAACACACTAAATTATTTTGTTTAAATTGTCATATTAAAATGGTGGAAAACCACAATTTTTCCAACAGGACAATCCCCAATTTGTGGAGAGTCCTACTAACCAAGTTATTTTCTTACAGATGGAGCCCTCAGGGTAGATTTCAGTTTCACTACCCTCAGGTCGAGTTGCTACACCGGGAGCTCACTTGGAGGGTGGTCAGAACGTTCCTCATTTTACTATGACATCGAGTGTAGACCGGTTCATTGTGTCTACCGTTTCAGTTACTGAATCCGTACCTAATCTGGCTATAGTGGCGCCTACTCCAGAGAAGGTATTGGATCAAACCATGGAGCAAGTCGCAAGTCAATGACAAACAGTTTCTATAGGAGCTACTAATAGAGGGATGCCAATGGATGAAGAGCTGCCTCCTAGTTTGTCAGGGGGTTTGGTAGGCAGACGTCGATTGCCAGAGGAGAAGAAGAAAGAGAAAGTGAAGTCCAAGCTTGGACTTGTGGCTACCTTTACTAAGAAGGTTTCACCTTAGAAGAAAGTGGTGCTTTTCCCTGCGGGGATGACTGTCGAGGACCTTCGATAGTCAACTTCTCAGTAGATATGGTGCCCAGATAACTAATGAGTGGTATCTTAATTTTTTTTAGTCTCTTACTACTTTGGTTTGTTATTTCATGATATTATGGACTCCAACGTAGTAGTATTGTAGTGCTTAAGATATTTTAATTTATCGAATCGAGAATCCGATGGAATTCTGTACTACAGTCATTGATTATAAATTTTTGCCATATAAAATATATATATATATATATTGCTTTTCAGGTAAGAACGTCCTCATTTATTATAAAATGCAGATTTCTTAATTTTTTCTTGATTTAACTCGCGCACATATATATATATATTTTTGCAAGAAATTCCATCTAGATATTGTCACTATTGATTCATACAGTTTCAAACCCCTTAAACCCTCTATATATATTGTAAATTTACGATATGTACTTTTCAACTCTGCCTTGCTTATAAGTTATAAGAGGAAAGTAGTTGATCGAAACTTGAGGTAGATAAACAATTGTCCACATAAATGTGACAAATATATATATAACAGTATATAATTAAATAATTAAGAACATTGGAGTCCTTTGGTTTTGGTTCTGGTATTCACAAATTAGCGAAATGATTAATTTCAAGCTATAGTATAGGTATTGTGAGTGCAGATTTGGATCTCCCTCTAGTTCCGCTCATTTGGTTAATGAAAGCACTGGATCATATGAGCTGTCTATGATCGTTGAAGGTGAAGTTCTTCCTTCTGAGGTTTGTTGATGATGTGAGATTCCTTCATCTTGCTTCCCCTGAGCATTCCTCCTTGAAAACCTGCAAAACAAGTCCAAGCACGGGTGGTATCGTGCTTAAACCATCTGATGCTTAAGTCAGTAAAGAACCAAGCATAAACGTATATTAGGGTTGAATCAGCTATTTTTGGTAAGCTATGGCGTCATGTATATAATGATCGTTCAAGGTCTAAGCATAGTCCGTATAAGAATATGACTACATACTTTTGGATAAGAGGAATTCATTAAGGAATAGATCTTCATATCTAGGGCTAATCATGTTTCTAGATTACCACAAGCCCACTGGTGTAATCTCCTTAGGATTTATACAAATCTTACCATTTTCCTCGAGATATGATTATGTCAATCCCTCGAGGTCCTATCATACATCCATCGAGGTCCGACCGTACAATCCCTCAAGGTCCGATCGTATTATACCTTAGGATTGTCGCACCATCTTACGAACATTCCAAAGTCTTCCACATCATTCTAGATACTCCAGGAAACCTCTAGATGAATTGATTCATACTTGGAACCCTAATCATATAGGCTCAAGCCCATTATTCTAATTATCGGATCTCTTCTGCTTGCGGACCTGGGGGACCAGAATTCCTCTAACTTGATATGGCCAAATTTGGCTCCCACAAATACCCCCAAGGCACACCAAGCAAACCTTGTTAATTGGTGTGGCTTCATCCTCCAGCTAATTTGGCCTACAAAAATATCCAAGCAATAATATTTAACATATTAATTCAAACTAAAAAAGAAACACATACCTTAGCCATGATCAATTCATGGAAGCGAGCTCCATTAAGAGATTTCCCATTCTTTACACAAGCTTTCTTGTTTCCACAGGTCTTCCACATGATACCTCAACATTACCGTGGACAAATAGTTCACGATGATGACAATAATAAGCTAAGCGACCTGCTTAACTCAAATCATCTAGCTTTCTGCAATGATGAGCTCATGATTGTCTGAAAATCCACTCATATAAATTTCTTGCGAGTCTCCCCACAGCTCGGAACGCCAAATAAATTATTATAACTTGGTCTCTATAGATAATGCTCAACAAAAAGTCGTTGCTGAAATTTCTAGAAAATTCCTCAAGGTTTCTGAAAAACCTTCGAGGTCTGGAAAAACCTTTGAGGTCTGGAAAACCCTTAAGGTTTCTATAGATTGCATACCTAGAAAGCTTAGGAAAAACAAATGATTTCCTTTGAACATGATCATCTTCTACCCTGCTTCGTAGTACTAACTTAGGCACGTACTTTTACCTAGCAAATTGATATTGACATCTTTCCTCGTGCTCGATCAAACAGGCATGAGCGAATAGTTCTTTCTTTTTTAATATCATGTTCCAGAATAGATAGTTCATGAGCTTGATGGCAATTTTCTCCAACTCTGTGACACTTTCCTCAAGCTTTCTAGAACCTTCCTCCAACTTTCCTCAAGTTTTCGAGCAATCACCCCCAGTTTTCATGGAAAGCTTGGGGCTTTATGGAAAACTATAACTTTTCTGGAAAATAACTTCTTTTTTTCTAAAAGTATTCAGCTTACAAAGCATTCCATCTATTTTCCTCTAGCTTTCGGGCAGTAGATGTTTCGCCCTTGAGCTCCGAGCTAATTATGAATAGTAAAGTTCAAACTTTCATCAAATGCATCTTTCTTGATCAATCAGCAAATCTTTCTCAAGTAAATCGTTCAACTTTTTCAATATAACCATGGTTGCCTCTGAGTAGCTGTGGCCGCTGTATGCCTCTTGGACCATATGGATCGTACAAATGCTCACGGATGAGGCTTATGGAGAGCCTCCGTAATTTATTGAGGTCTCCAGGGAATGCTCGCAGTTTTGAGACGGTTCCCCTCAAAAGACTTCTAGCTTAGTCTTAACCTTGTACTAAAGGTTATCATACTCTGCAGCTTCGTTGTAACCAAGTTTTTTCGCTTGGTAGGATCCCTCGGGTTTTTCTATCCAGAAAACTTGTCCTAGGTGCTATAACGAACTCTCAAAAAACTAAAATCGTAGCTGGATTATCCTTAAGACGTCATCAAATAAATATGCAAGGACTTAAATGCTCAAAGTATCAGGATATGGCTGAGTTACCCATGGGGTATTGTCAATCTAACCTCATCAAACCTAATCTCGAGGCCCTACTAACACAAGATTATTTTGAACTCTCATGAGATTTTTCTCTGAGTGTTTTGGTCTATCCATGGGTGTCCTCCTCCTGCCCTAACCTCCTTCCCTTATAATGCCTTATCTTTGGGAGAGTTGGTTAGCTCGCAGGGTGAAGGTCATTTCCACGGGAACCAACGTCGTTTGCCCCACTCGAGCTTGGTGCCTTTCTTGGTGGTTAAGCTCCTCTCCTCGTAATCGAATAACACATCAAACAGATCGTACACTTGCAAAACATTCTTGCAAATATAAGCTAATTGTACTTGATCGTACACAATAAATTCATTGAATTATTCATGGAACCATCCTTTTTAGGGATGAGCATGATTTTGGGGATATTTCACAGAGCTTGTCCAAGAGATTCTTTCCCTCATAGGGTATTCTGACATGTTGTCATGGACCTGAGAGAATGCCCAACTGTTGCGAAACTCGAGGGAATGCTTTGAAGTCGAGGAGAACTTGATAGATTATACTGCTAAGAACCCCTCATCAATGGATTCACTCAGAATACTCTAGCTTTCAAGGTTGATTAAGCTCATCGTCATCCCCAGCAATAACACGTTCTATGCTCGAGGACTCAATATAGATTCGTGGGAAGGCATCTCCTCAGCTAGTATCATCTTCTTCATGTGACATGGGAGCTCACAATACAAAACCCTCAAGCTTACCTTTGATTTCTTGGGTTTCCTCGAGCTCACGATGAAGACTGATAAACTTTCTTGAAAACCATCAAGGTTTGTGAGAAACCTCGAGGTTTCCACATCGATGCTAAGTTTGAAGTTTTTTTCCCATTTCTTATAGTTAAGGTCTACCACAGGGGCTTCATATAAATCGTACACATGAATATATCAAGCAGATCATTATTCCTTAGGAAAACCATCATACTTCACATAAACCATAGTACTTCATGCTCATACTATAGGTTTGAGCAAATATACCTCATCGATCTCCAAGTGGTTCGACGATCAATATTATGAATCAAGATTCAAAGGAAATACTAACCTTGGTTATGTTTGATGGCATGATCTGCATTAGACATGGTTTTTGTAGAGGGTTGTGATAGCCTTAATACTTTTGCTCGGCTCCCCAAGCTCCGACAATGTCTGGCCTCGAGCCTTCTGCTTGACCCTTCAAGCTCCAAAAGCCTTTGACCGTTCAGGTTAGAAATCATTCCTTGAGGTCTCTGATCGATCATTTAAGCTGGTTACTCAAAATCTCACAACCCTCGAGGTTAGCAATTGATCCATCGTCTTCCCTTGAGGTTTCTGATCTGTTACTCAACTTTCCTCAAGATACCTAATCGATCCTTCAACTTTCCCTGAGGTTTCTGATCGTCCGCTCATCTTTGAGGATCTCTGGTCCTCAACCCCCAGCTCGATCCACGTGCTGATGCTCAACCCCTAACTTAGGTCATAGGCTGATGCTCAACCCCCAGCTTGTTCTTCGAACATTGGTTATCTCTGAGGAAATAGATAACTCTCAGCTCAGTTACCCTTTCACCAGGAAGGTTTATGCCCCTAATATGCATGTCACATATCCTAGAGTGCAGTTCCTTCATTATCATCTTGGCCAGGGGGATGTAAGTAGGTCTGACCTGCTTTAAGGGTCGTCGGTATGGCTAACCATCTCTGATGTTGTATCGTGCTACTTGTCAATTAACCTTCTTGGCCTTTGTACGCCCCTTAGGGAGAATTCATGCCTCAATGTAATCAATCAGTCCGTCCATCCATGAAGGTCCCAACTGTATTGGCATCACCATCACTGCTTCCTCCTTGTCCGTGCTGGGCATAAGCAAATGCTCCACATGGGTCTTTCACCTTAGCTGATAATCCTTAGTGGAGGCTAGGTTGGCCAACACATCTGCATGTGTATTCTCTGACCTAAGAGGCTGCATGGTCAAGAACTTTTCTAATTGGTTGACCAGTCCCTTTGTTATCCTAAGGTACCTCAATAGACGCGTGATGAGTCGCGTACTCTCCAAGTACCTGGTTCGCAATTGGCTGGGAGTCATAAAACACTTTGATCTTCTTCACATTTAGCTCTCGACCTAATCTCAGTCTTTCCATAAGGGCTTCGTGCTTGGCTTCGTTGTTGGTCGCCTTCTACTCTAAGTTTAGAGCTTGTTCCATGATTGTACTGTCTGGAGTTTTAAGTGCCAGACCCACTCCAGCGCCCTTGTCCTTTGAGGACCCATCAGTGTACAAGGTCCAATGTTAAACCCCCTACTCCTCTGAAGAACAAGTTGTATTCCAGATTAGCACTGTTTGTCAACCACAAGATGAAACTGACTCCAAAATCGAAAAGTCAAATTCTTTTGTAGTAAGTCCTTGTCAAGGTATATTATCTCTGAATTTTGCGTTGAAAATGGTGATATTTGGGTAGATACTCTTTGCCCCCAGTATTCTGCTACACTATTCGAGTCTTAGGGAATACTCAATGCCCTTAGCTTGAATTCTCTCCGTGCATGACCTGTGCTTTCGGCCCTTTCTTCGATGATCGGCCAACAAGTTTCAAAGAGTGAGGTGATCCACTGTTCTCTAGATTCTGAGTTTACATGATCCCTCAAGCTTTTAGGATTTTGGTTGTGCACCATCATGGTCTCCTCCATAATTTAGCATCACTATTCGAGTAGATACTCCTTGCCCCCAGTATTCTGCTACACTATTCGAGTCTTAGGGAATACTCAATGCCCTTAGCTTGAATTCTCTCCATGCATGACCTGTGCTTTCGGCCCTTTCTTCAATGATCGGCCAACAAGTTTCAAAGAGTGAGGTGATCCACTGTTTTCTAGATTCTGAGTTTACATGATCCCTCAAGCTTTTAGGATTTTGGTTGTGCACCATCGTGGTCTCCTCCATAATTTAGCATCACTATTCGAGTAGATACTCCTTGCCCCCAGTATTCTGCTACACTATTCGAGTCTTAGGGAATACTCAATGTCCTTAGCTTGAATTCTCTCCATGCATGACCTGTGCTTTCGGCCCTTTCTTCAATGATCGGCCAACAAGTTTCAAAGAGTGAGGTGATCCACTGTTCTCTAGATTCTGAGTTGACATGATCCCTCAAGCTTTTAGGATTTTGGTTGTGTACCATCGTGGTCTCCTCCATAATTTAGCATCTTCTTGGTGATTTTCACACAATGCTTGAGTGTGTAGGTATGGTAACCTTACTCCCAACAATTTTCGAGCTAAGGGGAATAATGTCCCCAGGTTTCTATATCTGACCCTGAGCTTTCCCTGAAAATCACCCCCAGCTTCGACGTAAAGCTTGAGGTCGTAGTTTTTTCCTTAACCTCGATAGCAATCATATTCCGGCTAGGTAAGCAGGATGTGTTTTCTCCTACTACTTGTAAGGGCATGCATGGTCTTCAGCCTTTTTCCTCTAGCTCTCCACATGCTCTGAAGTTGCTTCTCATAGAAACCTTGAGGGTTCATCTTGGTCAAGGGGATTCTGTTTTACTCCTTGTTTCTGGCCTTATTTAGCTATCTACTACATATAACTGATGTTCCTCGAGGTCTATCGGAGACCTCCACCTAGGTTTTCCTCCTGGCTTGTTACCCTCAAGGTTGCTAGTTAACCTCAGCGCACCTTAAGCTCCCTGGTCTTGGGTCATAAGATTCTTCAGTCCATGAGGATTCTAGCACCAGTTGAATGGTGTACAATATGGCATAATCATCCATTGGTGGAGGACAGGGAATTGGCTTCTTGTCCGGTGATTCTTGTCTTCTTTCTCGATCTTTCTTATTTTTCCTTAAACACCAGCATGCCTCTAGCCTTCTTGCCATGCCCTTGAACATTATGAGCTTGAGAATACCCCCAGGTCTCCAAATTCTGCCATTCAATGTGTCTCAAGCATTCTGAGCTAGAGGATACCCCTAATTCCACTATCTCTGTCATTACATAATTGTTGCTTGGAAAAATCGTTACTCAAAGTATTTGGGAGTTTCGATGATATAGTGTAGCACTAAATATATCTTCTCTTGACCTTTAGATGGTGGCGACAAGGTCTAATCACTCTTGAGACACTTGTCATAACCTTGAGGCCTCACTGAATCTTCAGACTTTTATATGTATTCATCGGTCGAGTACTCCTAGCAATATCTTTGGTCAACCAGCTCGATAAAGTGTTATTTGAGAGCTCTATAACCTATCTTATCATGATCATTCATCTCGTGGTAAAGGGGTCTCGGGTTAGTCCGAGTGGTGGAGAGATCTCTTCAAATGTGGTTCATCTTTGATATGGTAGAGTGTTGTTGTGATAGAGACATTTGTTGGCCTCCTCGAGCTCCTTGATATTTCTAGCGAGAGAAGCCCTTTATCTTCTATCCTCCTCTTCTGATTTTGGTCGTCACTCCTTGTTAGGCTGCTCCCCAAAGGTCGTCCTCAAGCTCCTCATCAAGGTAAGGTGAACGTCAGATTCTCGAATAGACTAACCTCTTCGTACTAAGTCGGTCATTGGATATATAGCAGTCTGAAAGATGTTCTGGAAATTAGATACATCGGGCTTTCCATGCATATATAGATCGCAACTTGGTTTGATTTGAGCTGTTCCCAGTTCTCTATTGAAGTCGACTGATTTCCCATTCGAACTCTAAAACTCCTCTAAATCTACCCTTCTTTGTATCTATTCCCAACTTCCTCCGGTGCTTGGATATGTTTGCTAAATCCCTAGGCGTTTGGATGGTCTCTTGAGGTTTAGAGATTATCCATGCATGGTTTGACAAGATATTGGTCATTGGTTGTACAACTTTCTACCCCCACACCATGAACTTGGGAATTGATCTCCCACTTTCTAGTGCTTCTTGGTGTTGGCTTTCTGATCCTCATGTCTTCACCATTGTTGTTGTATGAACATGATTAGTTCATCAACGAGCTTACCTCTTTGAGTGTTGGTTTACTCTTGAGAGATCATTTGATCTGATATGTTACTTCATGACTTGTCGCAGTCTTCAACATATCATCGTGTTGTAGAACCTCATTCATAACTTTCTTTGCATAACTCAATCGTACTCGTGAATTGGATCAGACCCTCGAGGTTGATTGTGACTTTGTAGATTTTGTGCATATGTCTAGTGTGACTACGCCTTTCCTCCTCGTATATGATATTTCAAGTTTGAAAATCATAAAAGTCAAGCTAGTAAGCCCTTCAAAATATTGAGGGTTCTCCTCCCAATCTTCCAACGGCGTTGTTGCTTTCATCAAAACCACCTTAAGTTTTTCCCCCGCAGAATGCTTGAGGACCTCGAACTTTCGTACTTCCCAGATTTCAGGTGTATGTTTCTTGAGGTTTCCCATACTTAAAGTGTGTGCGCCCCCACCCCCCCTTCCCCCCAGCTTTCCATCAACGCACCCCTGCTGGAAAAGTTGCTATCAATGTGGAATACGACTGCTTTCATTGAAAAGACGTCGATCTTGTTGAAACCCATACACTTCGAAGAGCTATCTTATTTTCGTGAAAAATTACCATTTCTCTTGACTTAGAGAAAGTTGTTTTCTTCTTATGAAAAGAGGTTGCCTCCGTGCATAAGCTTGGGAACTATTGCTCTCCGTGTATAAGCATAAGAAAGTTTTTTTTCTTCTTGTTTTCACAAGATCAGAATAGTTACTTTGTTGGTAGTCGGTCGTCATCGTTGAAAACTATTGCTCTCGTAGAGAATTACATCTTTCCTAAGTGTTGGTTTTTCGGAAAACTAGTTGGGAAACTCAATTTTCTAGAAATCCTCTAGCTGTCAAGACTCTATGAAATTACAAGATCATCCGTGTGTGTCGTAACCTCCATCCTATCTGTCCAAATCACTCTGATAACCTCCTCACCCTTGTTGTTGACTTCCATGGTATCTCATTCGCAAAAGCTTTTCTGGCCAATTTTTACATTCTGACACGTCATGGAACTTTTGTCATATCATTCTCTAGAGATCTCCGATTAATGAGATTAATATGAAATTGGAAATAGACTCCAGGGTATTTTCAACCATATGTTATACCCCTCCTTGGTCTTGAATATCGGTCTCCAAAAATAGCCCGCAAAACATACCAGAAGCAGCGATGCTGTTTTCGTCAGACTCGACCTCCGGCCAGTATTTTAGCTATATATTTTTGCTCCAAACTCCGATTGAGATGAAACTTATTGCATTGAAAACTAGACTTCCGTAGCTTTTCAACTTTGTATGATTCGTCATCTGGGACAAGCTATAGTGTTTCCTGAATATTGATGAACAAATGATATATTTTTCTGGGAACTTTGAACATTGTTCTTTGTCGATTTTTTTTCGTGTTTTGGTGAAAACCAAATTCATTCTGAATTTGAGAGAGAACCCATTCATGGAAGATCACTGAATAGTCAGCGCAGGAGTTCTCTCAATGAAAGTACCAATTTGTAAGCGTAGATTTGGATCTCCCTCTAGCTTCGCTCATTTGGTTAATGAAAGCACCAGATCATAGGGGTTGCCTATGATCGTTGAAGGTGAAGACCTTCCTTCTGAGGTTTGTTGATAATGTTTGATTCCTTCATCTTGCTTCCACTGAGCATTCCTCCTTGAAAGCCTGTAAAACAAGTCCAAGCATGGGTGGTACCGTGCTTAGACCCTCTGATGCTTGAGTCAGTAAAGAACCAAGCATAAACGTATATTGGGGTTGAATCAATTACCTTTGCTAAGCTATGACATCATGTATATAGTGATCGTTCAAGGTCTAAGCATAGTTCGCATAAGAACAAAACTACATACTTTTGGATAGGAGGAATCCATTAAGGAATAAATCTCCATATCCAGAGGTAATCATGTTTCTAGATTACCACAAGCCCTTTAGTGTAATCCCCTTAGGATTTATACAAATCTTATCCTTTTCCTCGAGATATGATTATGTCAATCCCTCGAGGTCCGACCGTACAATCCCTCAAGGTTCGATCGTGCAGTCCCTTGAGGTCCAATCGTACCTTGGGGTTGTCACACTATCTTATGAACATTCCAAAGGCTTCTACATCATTCTAGATACTTTCAGAAACCTCTACATTTATTGATTCATACTTGGAACCCTAATCGTACAGGCTCAAACTCATTATTCCAATTATCTGACCTCTTCTGCTTACGGACCTGGTAGACTAGAATCCCTTCAGCTCGATGTAGCCAAATTTGGCCCCCACATGTACCATGCATCATTCGATCTTCATGTTAGGGACAATGTGATCCCATATTGTGCTAGCACTGCTCAGTGTTTTGATCAGTTTGATTTAGGGTGCCCTAGATGTTTTAGTTTTTTTTTTTTTGAATAAAGATGTTTTAGTTTGTAAGTCTCTTACTTTTGTGTGTGTATATATATATATATAAAGTTCATTCGATGCTTTTCATGCTTTGTACTTAATTTGTACATCTTACTAATTTCATGCTTCATCAGCTTACTAATTAATATGAAATTCATATGAATTTTCTTAATTTGTAGAAAAAAAATAAAGAAATTGTTTGGTAGGATAGACATTGTCTTAGCTAGGATATATATGCAGGGTTGCACGGTAGTTTGCAAGACATTCCATGAATCCTTTCACTTCACGTGCATGTCTATTTAACCAATCCAATAATTTCGAACATCGATCTCATGTTCATCTCAACTTCTTTCCTATTGCTTCAGTCAGAAAATGATGAGTTTCAGAAGCATATCGCTAACCTTGCTTGTTGCCATTTTTGCAGTTCTTTGGGCATCAAGACAGCTCATAATTTCTATTCCAAACTCACATTACCTCAAATACTATGTGGATCTTGGTCTCACCATTCCTTCAGTATCACCTATCATTTCTCTTCTCATCCCAAACTCCATCAGCATTATTGCCAGACATCATCACAAAAAGCAAGATAATAAGCCGAAAAAAGTGTCAATTTGTGATGACTTCCCACCTGGAATACCTCCTCCAGATACTAACACAACATCTTATTTTTGCGTTGATCGGAATGCGTGCTGCAATTTCACACTAGTTCAAGCAGCTGTTGATGCAGTTCCAGCTCTTAGCCAGAAAAGAACAGTAATATGGATCAATAGTGGAATTTACTAGTAAGTATAACGTACTATATATAAGTATGTTGCTAGTATCTTCTTCTTTCATTTCTGGCTATTTCCTTAAAATGCCAGGTCTATTTTTGTTATCTTCTTGTTCCTGTTCTCTTCTTATCTATTTTTGAAGTGATTTATTAGTGAGAAAGTCATTGTTCCAAGCAACAAACCAAATATAACATTCCAAGGACAAGGGTATTTATCAACAGCAATTTCCTGGAACGACACGGCCAATTCATCACACGGCACATTTTATAGCGGCTCTGTTCAAGTTTTTGGTGCCAATTTCATTGCGAAGAACATAAGCTTCATGGTGAGAAACAATCTCACTTTAGTTGCACCACGTACCTAATATACTAACTTGTGTACGTACTAATAAGAATAAATTATATGTTATGCTAAAATGTGGCTCCAATTCCAAAACCTGGTGACGTTGGAGCTCAAGCTGTGGCGATTAGGGTATCGGGAGACCAGTCTGCATTTTGGGGTTGTGGATTCTTTGGAGCTCAAGATACCCTCCATGATGACAAGGGACGCCATTACTTTAGGGATTGCTATATTCAGGGATCCATTGATTTCATCTTTGGCAATGCAAGGTCATTGTTTGAGGTAACCCTATAGCTAGGCAGATGGTTCAATTCTACTTATATTCTTCCTCTCCAAATAGCTAGGTTAAGCAATAGTAGGCTAAATATTCTAGATGCATGTCTACTAATAACAAATAAGCAGTGAATTTCTATGTGAGTAACTGTTTGATCTTGCACAGAATTGCCAGTTGGTTTCGATGGCAAACCCAGTAGCCCCTGGAGTGAAGAACATAAATGGAGCCCTCACAGCGCATGGTAGAGCTTCAAATGAGAACACTGGCTATGCATTTGTGAACTGCATTGTTGGAGGGACTGGAAGAGTTTGGTTAGGTCGAGCATGGAGGCCTTTCTCACGTGCGGTGTTTATCAACACAACAATGACCGACATCATAGCTCCAGAAGGCTGGAATGATTTCAATGACCCAACAAGAGACCAGTACGTAACAATTAGCAACAGACAAATCATTACTCTAGTTTTCATACTTATGTAATTAATCTAAGTTAATTAAGTACTATACTTTATCAAAGTATTTACATACATGCATGTATGTTATGCAGGACTACATTCTATGGGGAATACAACTGCTCAGGTCCAGGAGCTAATATGACCATGCGACCATCTTATGTACAGAAACTCAACGACACTCAAGTTTCTCCATTCCTCAATGTGTCCTTCATTGATGGGAATGATTGGTTACAATCCGTCGATGCTAATTAACTAGTAACTAGCTAGCTAGCATCGTCATCGATCTAATCGATCAGCTCCTTCAAATCTGATTCATTCTTTGCAATTAACTTTGTAAATTCTTTAGGTTGAATGTATATCTTGTATATATACTAAACCAATGGATTACAAGTGAATTAGCAGCATATAACAAACGAGTACCTCTCAAACTTTTAATCACATTCATCAATTGAGGTTTTAATGTAACAATATATTCGTCATTTCTAGAAGTATTTACATATTAATTATAGCTAGATTCCTTTTCCTTCAAGGATATATAGGTCACAAAGTAATGCAAGGCAAAGTAAATTGAAAGCCATAGGTAATGTAATAGATCAATCCAGATTCCAGAGTAAAGCAAATGATCGATCTATCTCTTCACAATTCCAAATATATTACATGGCCACACAAATGTTGAATCAATTCCCAACTAGTTAGTGGGCAGTGCACTAGTGCTAGCTCTTTCTTCGTCTACTCATTACTCGATCATATACATGCTTAATTGATATATACACCAGAAGAATATATTGACGTTTTACTTGCTGGATCGGAGGAAAATGAAGGAAAAAGCATTTAATTTGTAGCGGTTGGGAGCAGGTAAAACAGAGAGACGTACATAGTGCAATTTTAGATAATATCAAAGAGATCGATCGTAAAGAACGTATGACATGGTCGGTGCTACTTAGATACAAATAGATTGAACATTTGTAATGCACATATATGCATGGATCCGGCAGCCTAGTGAAGAAAAATGAACTGTCTATATATAAATATGGTTACTTGTGTTTTGCAAATAAGTCATTACGTGCACATGGTATCTGCTTTCTTATGCAATATTCGAGCATGTGTTTATGTCAACCTGATGGCAGAAAAACTTTTAACCATATATGTAAAACACAAGACATAGAACTAGCTACTATTTCTTAAATTATTCAATTAGTGGATCCTAAATTTGTAAAGAGAAAGGGATGGCTAAAACTTTAACCATGTCTCAGCACATTCTCAATCTAAGAATTATGTATGATGGCCTTGCCTTTATATGTGTATATAAGTGCTTAAACTTATTCCATTAGCTCACCTCAAATCATACTCGATCTCCAGCTAGCTAGTTTACTCGATCATCTCCTTCAATCAGAAAATGATGATGAGTCTCAAAACCACATGCTTAACATGTTTTGCTGCCATTTTCGCAGTTCGATTGGCATCTCAACATCTTATCCTTAGCCCAAACTCACCACCTTTCAAGTATTCTGCGTATTATTGTAGTCTCAACACCTCATCAACCGAAAATAATGGTTGCAATTGCTCACCTGATATTCCTCTACAGGACACAAACACAGCTTCCTATGATATTTGTGTCGATAAGAACGGGCAATGTAACTTCACAAAGGTTCAAGCAGCTGTTGATGCAGTTCCAAATCATAGCCAGAAAAGAACAGTAATATTGATCAGAAAAGGATTTTACAAGTAAGACATTAATTGTTGATCATTGCAACACATCCTCAGTTTGTCAAATTAATTCCTTATGTGTCTATGTTTTTTGAACAGTGAGAAAGTGGTGATTAGCAAGCCAAATATAACATTTCAAGGAGAAGGGTATCTATCAACTGCAATAGCTTGGAATGACAAGGCCAATTCATCAGGTGGGACAGCTCGTAGTGCCTCTGTTCGTGTTTCCAGATCTGGTGCCAACTTCATTGCTAAAGACATAAGTTTCCTGGTTTAATTAAGATGTAGCAAGAGTTGCATTTTCATATCATGTATTTTGTACGTGTAGAATTAATTTACAAGATTAATTATGTCTGTATAGCTAACATGTAGAGTTGTTTGTTTGTACATTAAACACTAGAACACTGCTCCTCCTCCGGCAGTTGAAGTTGAAGGAGCTCAAGCTGTAGCTCTTGGAGTATCGGGAGATAAAGCTACATTTTGGCGGTGTGGAATCTATGGATACCAAGACACCCTCCAGGATGATAATGGCCGCCATTACTTTGAGGATTGCTATATCCAGGGCACCATTGATTTTATCTATGGCAACGGACAGTCATTTTATAAGGTAATTAATCACTCTGGCCGGATCAAAATATTTGCGCTGGTTTAGTTTCGGATTAATGTCTCTAAAACCCTAAACCTTATGATACTTAAAGTGTTAGTAAAATAGATAAATAACAGTATAAGATCGATTAATCAGTTCGTAATTAATGATGAACTGCATGACACAGATCGAGGTGCCAGTTAATTTCGGTAGCGGCTGCGGAATCAGAGAGCATAAATGGGATCATTACAGCGCACAGCAGAAACAATACGTATTCGGATGAGAAAACTGGCTTTGCGTTTGTGAATTGCACCATTGCAGGGAGTGGAAGAGTCTTGTTAGGTCGAGACTGAAGACGTTCTGCACGAGTGGTTTTTGCCTACACCAACATGACTAACATTATCGCTCCTGAAGGTTGGAGTGCCACAAGCAATGAGTACGTAAACATTTGGATATGAATCATATGTTATACTCCCAAACTAATCTCAATTATAACGTAGTTAATTGAATATTTTGTAAATGCATGGATGGCAGGACTGTGTTCTTTTGAACAACCGTGCTTCTTTTGTACACAACCTCACAGCAACTCAAGCTTCTCCTTTCCTTGATGTGTCTTTCATTGATGGGGCTGAATGGTTGCCACCCTATAATTAATAATTGATGTACGTTGTGATATATAATTATATATACTACCATTATATTACTACGTACGTTCACGATTATACCAATAAAAGTGGATATGTTTCAATTTATACACAAAAGAACATTGCAGATTATTAGTACTCGATCAGTTTACAAATAGGGTTGATACTGTATGCCCTTTTTATGTAGATAAGTTTGAAAATATTGGGGGCCAAACGCCCAGCATGGAAACACACACGAATTTGATCAAGAGAGGCTGGAAACTTTGCAGCACATGGGGATTTTTGGGTATCCAAATTTGGTTGTTATTTTCTTGCCAAAAAATAAATTGGTCGTTATTTCTAGGCAAGTGTCTAGAAACGTACTTAGAGCATTTGGGCCACACAAAAATCCCGATCAAACCAAACTGACTATGCCTTATGCCAACCTCGCGCCTAATATCCGAAGAGCCTCAGTGACAACTGACAAGAAGAATTTCAGCATCTGTCACACTAAACTTTGCCAAAAAAATTGTTTATAGAGACACCAAATTAAAAACTGAGCAGAAGCATCTTTAAACTCATCACCACGACACCACCGCATCCACCCAAAGTGATATTCCAGAACGATCCGTTACTACAGAATTATTGTAGCTCATCTCGAGGACGTACGTAGCTAGAAAATGAAATTAAAGGAAACAATCAAAGCTCGATCGTCATTCAACATTAGCAAAGATGTGACACAGATGTATGATGTGGTTGTGGACAACTGTTGAATTGCAAGCTCATCTTGGCCCCAGGAACATTGAGGAAGAGTTAAGACTTATTAATTCGGGGATATTTATTTTTGAGTACGTATATAGCTGGAAAATGGGAAAATCGGCTACCACGTATTCGATCTGGTGTTGCCTTTAGCTTATTGGTATGGCATATGATGAGTAATCTGATTAAACTGTGGGGGGTTTGCAGACATTTTCATTATAAACATACGTCGTGCATTTTGGTTTAAATCGAGTTTTCAACCTTCTGAACAGTCGAACAGAAAACCCAATAAACAGTTAATCTCTGTACAAATATTTAGAATATTGTATATATTTTGTGTTATTGCGTATGTATTTTACAAAATAGTCGAAGAGAACTAGAGAAAATTATTCGTATAGAAATGTATGTGTGAGCAAGAGACTAAATGTTAAACGAAAGGAATCAAATTTGTGTGAATTATCTTTTATGAGAAACGTACAAAAATTATGGAGTCTCATCTCAAATTATAAAATATAAAATAGTATGATCCAAGAGATAAAAATCGTGTCAAGTGAATACGGATAATTATCCCTTAATGCGACAATTTAATTTTCAACAGTTACAATTTTATATAACTAAGAATGTTAACTATCACAAATACCGAGTGATTATTAGCAATTCAAAGCGTAAAATTAACATTTCGTTGACATCACTAAACCTTCTACAACAAATTTGAAACATATGCGTTTGACTCTAGCTAGTACTCATACCAAATCTGTTCATTAATCAACAAATTAAAATGTGTATTTGGCTATTCTTTACACCTTGCTATATAGTAGTTACATAATAATGTGGGCCGATTCTCTCTACTTATATACATACTGTACGCTACGCGGAATTACCGCATATTCTGAGGTTGTACAGTTTACCGGGGGGGGGCGGGGGGGGGGGGGGGGGGGGGGGGGGAATACAAATAACGAAGAACGCAGAAAAGAGAGAATGAGAGCTGAGAAACGAAGAAGAAGAACGAAGCAGAGGTCGTAATACATATACTACTGCTTGAAGAACAACAAGGTGTTCGTCCTTTAATACCTCAACCCCCAGAAACCTCAGCTTCTTCTTATTGGATTCCAATGGCAGAGGTTGAGCCCAAAGATACTCCTCACACCACCTCTAATTCCGATCCTGATGAGAATCGTCTTGTTCGTGTCTACGCCGATGGAATCTACGATCTCTTTCACTTCGGCCATGCTCGCTCTCTTGAACAAGCCAAGCTATCGTATGTCTTTTCTCTCAAAGCTCACCATTTAACTCATTTCTGGCTACTTCCAATTGTGCAAGCTTACTTTGTTTTATTGATAAAGTTTGCAACTTTGATGTGTTTGGTTATCTGGGTATGTGTTATTTTGCTCTGATTGTTCAAATTTACTTGGTTTTTAATGATTTATCTTAGCTTGTTTCGTGTGGATTGAAGATGGTGTGTGGTGATTAATCTTTTCATTAGCTAAGGGCTATTGGATTCATACGTATGTCATTTAAGCTTGTATGGAACTTGTGTGGATCTTTATGGCTTGTTATTGCGAGTTTTGAGATTGATATGATGCGGCATCTTTGTTTGCATTTTGCTTATAAGCTTGCAATTGTTTAAAATTCAGGTTTCCTAACACCTACTTGCTCGTTGGTTGCTGCAATGATGCCACAACTCACAAGTATAAAGGGAAGACTGTCATGACAGAGTCCGAACGATATGAATCTCTTCGCCATTGCAAGTACTGTCTTTTCTCTTTCCTCTTGCTTTACATGCCCACTTCCGTTTATAATTTTATATGGATTTTGTGGAGGTTTTGTACAAGTATGATTATGCTACATATACGTATATCGAGGGAGTTTACCTACCATGGAATCGCCGAGAGTTCTTCTGTGAAAACCATGATTAATGATTTTTATTTGTGCAGGTGGGTGGATGAGGTTATTCCTGGTGCACCCTGGGTAATCAATCAAGAATTTCTTGACAAGCATAATATTGACTATGTTGCCCATGATTCTCTACCGTGAGTACATTTTCTTTCATTTCACACTTTTCAGCTTGAAAAATATGCTGCCTCATGGTGACTCTTTAAGTACTTCTGAAGAAGTCATGTGTAATGTGTTAGCTTCAAAATTGTTTCTTTGTTTTAGTCTTCTCTTCTTTATGAGAAATGGTATGACTTAGATTTTTTTAGATATTGATAGTATCATTAGTATGTGTCTCATAGTTTGTTTTTTGTTTTTTTATTTCTTCATTTTGAAATTTGACACTGACCATGCAAAATTTATACTCTTTGACGATTTGTACAGTTATGCTGATACTAGTGGAGCTGGGAAGGATGTATACGAATTTGTATGTTTCAGATGAAAAGTACTTTTCTTTTGCTTCAATCTTCATTCTTTAGGATATAATTTGTCAAGTGCTTCTTGTCTTATAGGTCAAAGCCGTTGGCAGGTTCAAGGAGACAAAACGGACTGATGGGATATCTACATCGGACATTATCATGAGGATTGTAAAAGATTATAACCAGTATGTGTTGCGTAACTTGGATCGTGGATATACAAGGAAAGAGCTTGGAGTTAGTTTTGTGAAGGCAAGATTTTGGTTATGTTCTCTACTGATTTAATATATAACTGACTATTCAGTTATATGTTTGTCTTTTCTTTGTCAATTGACTTGGATATGGGGAAGGAATTAAGCCTTCTGCTTTCATCTATCAACAGGAAAAACGATTACGGGTGAACATGAGGTTGAAGAAATTACAGGAGAAAGTGAAAGAACATCAAGAAAAAGTAGGAGAAACGGTATGTCATATATCAGTCTTCTATATAACAGGATGTAATGGGAGATGAGATATATGTTATTAGGTCAGGCAGGCTGAATGATAGGACACACAATATAGCTTGTTTCATGCGTAAATCCTCTTTGGCCAAGAATTATGTTAACTAAATTTACTGATTGCTACGTTTATGGAATTCTGAGTGAGGCCATACTTTCGATAGATAGAGGAACGGATCTGGCACACACTACTCTTTCTTATTGCATTGCCAAGTGGTCGTAATCACAGTGAGCACAAGTACTAATTGTTGAACTTTTCTGTAACTTTGTATGATTTTATTACGCTAATTCAAAAGGTTAATTATCCTATTGATGGAAATGTCTCTTCTTTATCAAAGTCTTTCTTTGTTCTATAACTCCATAGTTGTGTGATGGAAATCACAGTAAGTTGGACCTCAGCTTCTCTTAAGAAAACTTGAAATAAATATTCTTTGTTTGCTGTTTCATTTCAACCATACTTCATATTTCTTCTATTGTTGATACGCACATGGCATATTTTTAACATTTTACTCATTGATAATGAACTTGGTGGGGTATTGGCCATCAGATTGAATTCAAGTTTAGTCAACAGCCTAGTGCGAATGTCGATCCCATTGTTTGTTTTTAGCATTTTCATTGCATCACTCTGATGTAATTTATAAAGCATACCACTAGTGGCATATTTAGCGAATCGATTGATCACCCATTAGTGGGCAAAATTCATATCTGATCAATGACGAGGAGTGTTTCTTTTATATGGGATGCTGCTGTTGTTTTCTTCTCTCGTTCTGCTGGCTGTTGTTTCTTGTTTTTCTTGAAGGAGGATTGTCTTTTCTGTCTCTCATTGTGTGCAAGTTCCTAGTAATGAAAAAGAGATTGACAAATCGACTAGACATCACGAGGGAATTGAAGTTTTGCTTTTGTACACCCTGTTTGGACCTGTGCTCACGAAGTCTACTCAATAACAAAATATCCCACATATATGAACGACACCCACATACAGACATTTACAAAGATTTTCTTGTTTTCGTTTATAGACATTAAGTCATACTGTAGCCTTTCTGATCAGCGATCTAACTTCAATTCCTAATCATTTCAACTTTCCTAATCCCATTTCCAGATTTCTGTTCAGGATCACTTTCAATTCTTGTGCTTCTTTGTGAACCAAGGCATTTAGTTCTCAACAATAAATGAGGGTGTACCAGTTTGGTCAGTTCCTATTGAGTCTATGACCAAACTATCCTCTCATTGTCTTTGTCTTGCTTTAAGGCTAAAACCATCATTATTTGTTTACCATCTCTTTATCTAGAGTTGTTGATTATCTCTCCTGACTGACTGGTGTGGATTTCTGACTTGGTATTATAGATTCAGACCGTTGCTATGCATCGTAATGAATGGGTGGAAAATGCTGATCGCTGGGTTGCTGGATTTCTTGAGATGTTTGAAGAAGGTTGCCATAAAATGGTAAGCCATCTGATGGCCATATAGTTAATAGATCGATAACAACAAAATGTTGTTACTTTTGATATTTTTGGTATCCCTTGCCTTATGATGTGGAATTGTCTCAGGGCACTGCTATTAGAGATCGAATTCAAGAGCGCTTAAGAGGGCAGCAGTTGGCAGGTCGGCTTGAAAATGGTAAGGCGGTCAGTGATGATGATACTGAAGAGTATTATGACGATGGAGATGAAGAATATTATGACGATGAAGAATATTATGACGATGAAGAATACTATGAAGAGGTATATGGAAAAGACTCTAATAATGAGAAAGAGGGAAATGATGAAGGAAAGAGCGAGAAAGAAAAGGACGAGAAAGTAAGTAATGACCAAGAAAAGAAGTAAGGGTCTTTTGCTGTACTTGTCCATGGGTCTGTATAAAATAATATAGGGTTGCTTTTTTGATGCCGAGACATGATTCCCTATAGTTTGCAAGGGGGAACTCTAGTCACTTAAAACATATTTGTAGTGTTTTTAATTTTGTCAATCTTGAGTTGAGTGTGTTTAGAGTTTTGTTATGGTATGATGAAACTTGTCTTTGGGTTCTGTTGTTGTGGCTAGACAGCCTAAACTTGAACTTTTAGTTTTGCTCCTTAGCCATGTAAAAAAAACATCATCAGAGCAGAGTGCTCTTGTTAAAATGATTTAGATTATATCAGCCTTTTGAGTTTTTGTCCATCCGTCATATAATGGTTGTTCATATGATCAAGAACCTTATGAGTTATGTAATCTATCTACAAATGTTTGTGAGCAACCAAATTTTAGTTTGATTATTGCACGGCACAAAGTGCCATAAACTAATTAACTAACTGTATGGAAGTCAACTTATGACGATAAATATTTGTTTATTTATTTACTATATAACATAAGTGAACTTTACTGTTCAATACACGTGATTTCCTGTTCATACTTTTGCGATATTGTTCATCGGCGTGCGAGCTACCGTGCGAGACGTCTCTTCATTGAACTCAAAAGACAAAAGCCATCGCCCTCTCTTGCTTTCTCTCTCAATGAGCACGGCGAGAGAGGCTGATAGGGTTTCAGATTTCAATTTTGGGACTATCATCCGAAAATGAAATCGAAATCCGAAACTCACGATTTCCTATCTCTGAATTCAATTCTCTTTTTCAACCATAAAATTTTGATGGCAGGTTTTGAGATACCACCTCTTCTCACTCACGTCGATCCCTCTCGACGAGCAAAAGGTTCGTCTCTCTCTCTCTCTCTCTCTCTCTCTCTCTCTCTCTCTCTCTCTCTCTCTCTCTCTCATTTCATTGATTTGATTTGATTTTTCATTTTTTTTTGTTAAAATTATTGTAGAGGACGAAAATCGTGTGGTTTCAGATGATTCGGACCTCGCGGCGATCTCCGAGAAGCTTCAGTTGGTTTCGATCAGCAGACCAACCAGAATTGACGGCCGGAAACGATGAGCTGCTGAAATTCGATGAGGAATTGGCCAGAATTTTACAGGTTTTACATTGTATAATAATTGTGTGGTGTTTTGAATTTATGTTAATTTTGAAATTTGGTTTTAATTTTGGATGTTGGTGATTTGTGTGATGAAAACTAGACGAAGGAGGAGGTGCTTATGTTTCAGCAATACGCTGCGCCTGAAGATAATGGAGAATTCGAGAGAAGAGTGTGCCCCTTATGTGAAGTAAGTTCTCATTGTAAATGGTTTGAGATTGAAATTTTGAAATATCTGGAGTTTTTATGCATTTGGACATATAAAATAAGGTGAACTTGGCTTTTTGACTCAAATTTGGAGAAACGTAAAGTGATATATATTTTTTTTCATTTGTCAAATTTAGTGTGAACTAATTTGTTTCTTGGGGTTTTGGCCTTGATTAGTATGGAGACCCGATACGCCATGAGGCTGCTAGGAAAACAATCCCGATGGAACAACTCGAGAGAAGGCATTGGTTAGTTTGGTCAAGGTGAGAGCACTTACTCTCTTTTGTTCCTGAAACTAGACCGGTATAGCAATAGTGCCGCAACGACGAGAGTTGTCATTTACCGAGAGAGAGAGAGAGAGAGAGAGAGAGAGAGAGAGAGATATATGCCAAATAGCAAAGTTATCGCAGATTTTTGTCCTAATGGAGATGAAGTGGTCAGTTTTGTTCTGATGGAGATTTTCTATTATGTTGCGGAGCTATTTTCAACATCAGCATATTAAAATGGAGTGATCCATACTCCATTGGGTATTCAGTCTTCTGATATATGATTGTTATTACTTCTTGCAGGTTTTCCCATGATCACGACTTGGGTCATTTTAAGTGTGCTATTAGGATATTCTTATGATCATAGGTAGGAATATTTAGTAACTTCATAGATAACTTCCTACAATATCCTAGCTACCCTTCGTGGCTCTATGTGGGTTCACTACCAGTACTCTATATATATTGTTTATTGGTGGATGATGTGAGTTTTTCATGATCAATCAGACTGAATTGGTTGGAAGAAGTAGAAGATCAATAACTCACAACACTGGTTCTCTAAAACTATAGGCCTATCAGCCATTCAACTAAATATTGTCTTTAGTGCAAAAGTCTGACCACCGCTCTTTCCTTCTATGCGTTTAACTTGAAGAGAGGACCATATAACTGGATTATAAGTTAAAGATTGAATTATTCTTTGTATTATTGGAGATTGAGCTGTAGTATTACTAAATTTGAGAATAGGTCTTTTGTATGAAATAAGAAACAGACCAATAATTGTCGAGTGTATATATGTTAGAATTGTGCCGTGAGCTGAGGACCAGTAGCTAGCTAGCTACTGTCTACTGTTAAAAAGTTGGGATCTAAAGCATGACCATTCTAACTATCTTTGGTTTTTGAAGTCAGCTTGGTTTTGCGTGATGTTTCTTGAGAGATAGAATACAATTTGTGATGAGTCGTGGTCATGGCTGGAGTCAGGATTGCGAACTTTATTAGTCTGTTTTTTTTTTGGAGAATCTGAATCTTTGTTTTTTGGATTTTGTTTCCTTTTGTTGAATTTCGTTGCCTACTTACTTTGTTAGTTGGGTTTTCATGATCTGTTTCCTTTTATAATCAATCAATTTCGTTGCAATAATTTGGTTTCTAATGTCGCTCTCTTCCAATGCAGGTCATGTTCTCCAACAAAACGCCCATCCTCACTTCATTGAGTTTTCGGTTTTATTCTTCACCATATTGAGATCCAATCCAGAAAGTTCACTAATTGAAATTCTCTTCAAAGACAGAGGTAAAGGGTTTACCTTTTACTATAATTTTGATTAGTTGATGTGGCTGTTGTAGTTTTTAGTTGATTTTTATATTTGGGTCATGGTTTATGGATTTGAGGTCATGAGTTGAGGTTTCGATGATATAATGGTTGCTAATACAGTCACGCATGAGTACAAATTTTTTTCATAAAGCCAGCGATTAAAAGATAAATACCAACAAGTAATGAAACTGGATATAATGGTCTGTGTTGTATGCATTAACACAAAAGATTTTCATCGGCCTATTTTCTTTGTCGGTAAATTATGTTGCTAATATAATGGTCAGTTCTTAATTCTTTCTTTGTCGATAACTTATGTTGCTAATACATTGGTCAGTTCTAATTCTTTTTTACTATATTGTTCATCTTGAATTTTATTATATGGATATATAAGTAAGGGTGCTCTTCCATTTATGGTATTGATAGGTCTGTGATATTTGAAATTCAGTAGCCAAATTTAAGTGGCTCCAATGGAATGCATCAGTACAACGTTACTGGATACAACTTCTTTTTTTCTAGGTTCTTCTGCATGATTACTTGAAACACACCAAATCTTAACACTTATTCTGAAGTCAGTGATAGCTAATTAGTTATGTTCTCCATGTTATGATTTGCTATGATTTTCATTGTTCATGACTTTTGATGATCACTAACTATGATCATTGTATACTGGTTTTGATGGATTTTGATTCACTGAGAATTTAGTTTTATTATTTGTATAGGGTCTTGGCCATTTAGCTTACTTAAATGTTATTCTTTTGATTTCAAACAGTTGGTGCTTCTATTGATTTCAAACAATTAGTGCTCTTTTGGATGCAGTTTTCTACTTTGTATTTTTCTACTGACATACTAATTACAGTTTCATGTTTAGGTGCATTGTTGGAACAGAACACCAACTATGTGATCATTGAGAATGAAATACTGGAACTGATTCCAACGGATGTCATCATTTTAGATGGACCACCACGCTCTACATCACCACATACCCTAGCCCTGCCTCCATCACCACATACCCCACCACTGCCTTCACCACTGTTGAAAATTGTTCAGTCCGAGATTAGGAAGCTCAAAAGCGCATGGCTATGCCCTGCAAAGGGTAAGGGCATAGGAAGGGTGAGAATGTTTAGAAGGGCCATTACAAGGAGAGCAAAAGTGGCATTCAAAATAGTTATCCAAGAGGTTAATATCAATTATGACCCAGATCCAAAAAATCCAAGAGGACCTAGACGAAAAAAGTTCGTCTTATTTTAAAATAATTGATTTTTTTGTCCATTGACAACATTTTATGCTTAGATGTTAGTTTAATCTCGAGCATTTGATAAACCTGTCATGTTGATGTTTACAGGAAATGCGAAGATGAGGCCCCTGCTGCACTACAATCGAAGAAGAAGGCGGGTTGGTCAAAGGGAAAGTCGATGTTCTTATTCAATGACTAGAGACTCGGTATATGTAGAGAACTCAAATGGAATTATAGATTAGATAATTTAGTTTCTTATTCTATTCATATTCTCTTTAGTATTTCATATTATAGATTATATTTTTTTCATATTGTATTAAGTACAAACTTTTCATATTACGTTTACGAGAGTTTCGTGACACAATCTAAGAACTTTTATCTCATCTATTGAGTTTATTTCAATACTAATAATTATCGAACGAAACCTTGTGATAACACCTCCCCAACGGAGCTCGCAGCCACCTAGTTGTATACCGGAAGGATCCAAAACAAAGAATGTGTCCTTCCACTTTATGTTCATCAATTAGCTCATGAATTACAAATCTAATTTGGCGCCGGAAAGCCTATTTTGCCCCCACTTTGCATAAATATTTACCCCCGCGTCGTCTCTCTGTCGCTGCTCTCAGAATCACAGACGACGAAGCGAATTCATCAAGGTCAGCCTCGGGGCAGCTGTCAATTTATTGTTTCTTTCTTTGTTGCTTTAACGGACGTATGTTGATTTTCTCTCATCTATCTATGCTGCTCCGATCCGATTTCGTTTGTTGATTTGCTTGAAATTTCGTCTTTGTTTTTGTTCCGATTTCATTGTAATCTGCTTGGGCTCGGTCGATCGATCGATTTCGTTTGAAGTTGTCAAATTTTGATTCATATAGGTAGGTGTTTGTGTGCACAGAACGAACAAAGTTGATCACTACATTAATTATAACTCAATATTGTATTTTGTTCAGGGTTTTCATGAGCACTAAGTTAAACTCTGATATAATGTCACGGAGGAATTGAGGTTTTGTTTCGAATGATTATGGTGCAACTCATGTTTCAAACTACAAAGACCATCTAACATCGTCAAGGTCAGTACCTCCTCTGCTTTGTTTTAGATACCTCATTTTGAATATTGGCTTTGTAGTTTTTACTGCATCCAACTATCTTCATTAAATTCTTCACTGTATTGTTGATCGAATGACTTAACAGTTTCTGAATTATTCTGCAAAGCTAACTTTTTGTGTATAGAATTACGTAACAGTTCAGCTGATGACCAATGAAATTAGTTTGTTTTTTTTTCCTCATCATACATCACAGCACGGGCTTTCTATCTAGTATCTACAAGTTCTGGGTTCTTGCATGTCTCTTTGGTGGGATAGCATAACCAAAGAAAGATGCAATCAGATCGGTTTGAAACTAGCTCAGAAACTCAATTACAAAGATTTATGCGCATATTAGTGATCATAACGCTGACATGCCTGACCACTCACTCTAAACTCTGCTTCCAATTTTCTTCGGATTACCAATTCAAGTTTATACCGTTGCATAGCTGGTCTTCCAATGGTAGGTAGATAAAGTCATCGAATCACTGATGATCATTCTGGAACCATGTGAAGTAAAAAGTGATCAAGGCACACCAGCATACATAGTACAAATAGCTCCAACAAACTACATGGCATAAGGGAATTACGTGTGTTCTAGCTAGCTAGTCTTGTGGACTCTGTATTATTTGTTGGTTAAAGAAGAAATAAGAATTGGGTTCACCCGTTGGTTGAAGAAAGAATAATTCTTGGGTTCATCCAATGGTTTTAATAATGTGCACTTACGTATTGATGCAGAATTAATTCTATGTAGTCATATTGGGAAAGTTTATCTTTATGGTTTGTGATCTGGTGTGTAGTCATATTGGGAAAGTTTATATTTATGGTATGTGATCTGGTGTATAATGTGGACATGAATTATCCTTTAATGTCTTAATAATGATTCATTTTTAACAATGCACTCCTTACAACACTATATTTTCTTGTTTCATCAGATCCAAAAAATAAAAATCCTTTCTACGCGCAACCAAGTCATGTCGGTTTCAGCAAGTTCATCATCTGCTGCAGAACAAGTGATCAGGCCTGAAACTGGAGTTGAGAAGATTGAATTGCTCAGTATGGAAGATGATCGACATGGGGGAGTTATTGTAGACATGAAAGACCAGCCTATGGATTCCGAGGTGTTCTCTTCTTTACTCAAAGCTTCACTCTCAGCTTGGAAGCAAAAGGTATTATCTTAATTTCATCTAGCAGTTTTAATCCCACACCCTTGCTAGTGTTCACTTGATCCAAATTAAGGCTGCTGCCACCTCTGATAATGTTGTTTAATTACTTCAATTATATATGTTTCACAGGGAAAGAAGGGCGTTTGGATCAACTTGCCAATTGAATTGTCAAATCTTGTTCATGCTGCAGTTATGGTATACAATTTGATTCAAAGACTCCTACGAGACCCACAAATTGACTTCAATTCATTACAAAACTAAAGAAGAATCTTTTAATTCTATTCAAGTAAATCGACACAAGCTTACAGAATAGAAACTTTGACCGAAACATATTAAAAAATTAATTTGATTATAGTCACCACTCACCGGTCAGCAGTCAAGTTTTTTTTTTTTAATTAATTTTGCAGGAAGGATTTACTTATCACCATGCTGAACCAGATTACATAATGCTTAAATGTTGGTTTCCCGAAACTGTTGATACTCTTCCTGCAAATGCTTCTCATCGAGTAGGCATTGGTTCTTTTGTCATGAACAGTAAGAGAGAGGTGCACCTTCTGCATTCAAATCCAAGTTCCAGTGTGTTTCATCTCATGCAGAATGAAAGTTTAATCTTTCAATTCAAACACTTGCACACTGTCATTCTTGGCATCCTAAATTTTGGTTTCCTCTTATTTGGTAGTGATCTACTAACTTAATGGAATGCTATTGCTTCAGTATGCAATTTTGTTAAAAAAGATTATTCATTTCCAATTGTAGGTGCTTGTGGTTCAGGAGACCCATGGCAGATTCAAAGATACAGGTGTCTGGAAGATGCCAACCGGGACTGTTAATGAAGTGAGTACATAATTGCAAGAGAAGTTTAATATATGATTATCTTCTCCTCATGATTTATCAGTTTTTCCATCTACAGGGAGAGGATATTTGTGCAGCCGCAGTTAGAGAGGTCAAAGAAGAGACAGGAGTAAGTGATCGATAACTGTTAGAATATTTTAGTATATCAATAACTCAGTGAAAATAAAAATTAATAAGGGTTTTTTATGGGTTCTTGATTTTGGTACAGATCGAGACAGAGTTTATGGAAGTATTAGCATTTAGGTAAGTAACTAGTCTTCAATCAAAGTAGTCATCTTTGAATTTTAGGTAACTGTGTATATAACATTATTGTGCATGCTGCTCTTTTTCATTTTCAATTAAATGTCTTAATTTTCTCCCTGTGTCTCTTTACAGGCAAAGCCACAAGTCATTCTTTCAAAAATCTGATCTGTTTTTCTGTTGCATGTTAAAACCACATACATTTGACATTGAGAAGCAGAATCAAGAGATTTTGGCAGCTCAGGTAATTTTGAGTACTGAAAAACAAATTTTAGAACTATAACAAGTAGTTAGCCTTAACCCAGTTGATAGCTGCAAAGACTTATTGGTCTTGAGTGAGTGTTAATATTGTTGATTTAATGAAAAATATGGTACCGAATTAGTCTAATGTATCACTTTCTGGCAATTTTCTGTAGTGGATGCCAGTTGAGGACTATGCAGCTCAACCCTTTGTCAAACAGAACAAACTCTTCAATTACATAGCTGAGATTTTTATGGCAAAAACAGATAAGAACTATACCGGTTTTACTCCTCTAGCTACGACTACATCCTCCGGAAAGCCAAGCTACTTGTATTTCAACCAATGGGATATGGCCAACCTACTAACTTCCAGTAACCAGCAGTAGAAAACTGGACCTATGCAATTACATAACAAATTCATTATAGCGGTTTCTGTAATCTCCATGGACGTAAAATCTCTTTTTAGTGTTACTAATAGCAGTCTCCTACCTTCCAGTCTACTGATGTCTTAATAGTTGATATAATGTCAATAATGGTTTCTGAATATACATCTATCATGTATCAAAATGTAATATCTGCTAGTTGGCACTTTGGTGTAGTTTACTAATTCCATGTGACATTTTATATGGCTTGCTATAATGCTGATTTTGAGATGGTGAGAAACTTGAGCAATAAGTTCTGGTTTACAGAGTTAGGACAAAGATAAAAACCACTACCCCATTCTATGTGCCTAGTAACCACTTGTGCACTAAGGTTATCAGAAAGAACAAGCTTTGTCTTTGGGTTCTGGTGTGGCTAGACAGCCTGAACTTGAACTTTTAGTTTTGCTCCCCCATGTAAAAAAACATCATCAGAGTGCTCTTGTTAAATGATTTAGATTTCATCAGCCTTTTGACTTGTCTACCTTTCATATAATGGTTACTTTTTGATCTGGAACCTTATGAAATATGTATTTGCACGAGAATTTTAGAAGCTAAGATTGCTTTATTTACAAGTTTGGTTTTGAACAGAAGCAGTCAAATTTAGTTTGATTGTGGCATTTGCACAAGTGCCATAAATTGTATCCGAGTCAACTCATGACGATAAATGTATGCAGGATCCAAAACAAAGGTCTTGAATAGAGAATATGTTCTCCCATTTTATGTTCATTACCTCATGAAAACAAATCTAATTAGTCAAACTGAGGCAAGACTAATAGACTACACCTTTCTTCAAAGAGTACAAATATATACAAATTCTTGGTTCTTGCATGTCTCCTTGGTGGGATAGCATAACCAAAGAAGGAAGTAACAACTAACAAGAACCGAATGAAACTAGCTCAGAAACTCCCTTGCAAAGATTTATGCGTTTATTAGTGATCATAAGTCATAACGTTGACATGCTTAACTCAATCTAAACTCTGTTTCCAGATCCAATTCAAGTGTATATATACCGTTACATAGCGGTCTTCCAATGAGCACTGATGCTCATTCTGGAACCATGTGAAGGCACACCAGCATACATAGTACAAATAACTTCAGAAAACAGCTATATGTAATCTGCCATTTCTATACAGGACGTATGTTTCTGGTGACTACGTACAGTCCTGCCTTCGCTAGCTTGTGCACATAAAGTGGCAGAATTGTAGCCGAGTCAACCCAGCAGCTAGCTAGATAGAATCATTTAAGGTACATCGCAATGGAGAATATAGTATAAAGGTATGATCGATTTGATCATCTGTCAACCGTAGAAGCTCAAAGTTGTGATGATTATCTTCTTTAGTTCAAACTTTTTAAAGACTTTATGAGTTTATGTATGTATATTTGTATTCTTCGCTTCATCTCCATCGATCTTTCTCACAAGTCACAGCTCACAACCTCACATCATATTCGCTTACTTTAGTCAATGCTCCTCAATTAAAGAGAGAAATAAATGTAGAGATTGTGCTGACCAACCTCTTTGAAAGAGATACGAATCATACAATACATACAGAAAAATTGAACATATATCGTCATTCTGTCCATGTTTTACCAATTCAATGGTCGACTCTCTATCCGAATACCCTTGATTTCCTTCTATTCCATCTCCATGCTATGTCGACACTCTTTAGACACTTAAACACTATAACTTAATTACTTGGGAGTTTCCGCAAAACTCTATCATTTCCTTTCAGTCTTTCACTGGAATCCCTATACTACATGGTTTGTCCATAGTCCTCCATCACATGACCTCATTATTTCCATCACCACCTAGTCCTCCCTGAACCTCTTCCTAATCGACATTAGTTTATAAGCGACTATCGTACGAGTTCATGGTTTCTTTTTCTGTCGTTTATATATACCTCCAAAGTCCTTATTAATAGAACCATACTCATCCCTTGATCTCCCCCATTCTCAAAACACTTTTCGACTTACGGACGTAATCTTCTCCCTTCTCCGATGATGAAGTTTCAGAAAACTAGTCTGCTCTCGTTCTTCTGTCTCCTCCTTATAGTACTCCCAACGTTAACTTCCGTGGAGTGTACGTGCGATGTCGAAGAAGAAGGACATGGTGACAAAAGCGAAGCCCTAAAGCTCAAATTCGCTGCAGTAGCTTCCATACTCGGAGCCGGTGCAATCGGTGTTTGTATACCAATTCTTGGGAAAGCCATTCCGGCTTTACATCCAGACATGAACGTTTTCTTCATCATCAAGGCATTTGCTGCCGGCGTTATATTGGCTACGGGGTTCATCCATGTACTACCGGACGCTTTCGACAACTTAACATCGCCATGTTTGAAAGAGAACCCGTGGGGGAAGTTTCCGTTCCCCGGATTTGTGGCCATGATGGCCGCTATAGCGACTATGATGGTGGACTCGATTGCAACATCTTACTTCAATAGGTCTCACTTCAAAAATGCTCAGAATCAGATTATTAGTGAAGATGATGAGGAGAAACAAGGAGAGCATGACTGCATGAGGGTCACGTGCATGTTCATACTCATGGGACTCATGGTCATTCTCATGGTACGGTTGATAGTTGATATATACTAATAATTCTGCCGAGTCGTCACAACTCCTCAGACATAGAGTAATCTCAAAGGTTTTGGAGTTGGGGATCGTTGTGCATTCTGTTATTATTGAAATTTCATTGGGTGCTTCTCAAAGTTCTGAAACAATTAGGCCTCTTGTTGCTGCTCTAACTTTTCATCAATTCTTCGAAGGCATGAGACTTGGTGGATGCATATCACGGGCGAGGGAGTCTCAAATGACAACTAGCTATAATCATGGTGTTGTTCTTCTCACTTACAACTCCGATTGGAATTGTGATTGGTACGGAATAACTAACGTTTACAAAGAAAACAATCCGACTGCTCTCATTCTCGAGGGAACTTTCAATGCAGCATCCGCCGGTATTTTGATCTATATGGCACTAGTTGATCTGCTAGCAGCTGATTTTATGAGCCGTAAAATGCAGAAGAATGGGAAACTTCAAGTTTGGGCTCATCTTGCACTTCTATTTGGAGCTGGTTGCAAGTCTCTGTTGGCCAAATGGGCATAGATCGAGTATATGAGACTTCAATTTTGTTTTTTTAAACTTGTAACTTTTCGCTGATCAATCAATCTTATAATTTTATTTTGTTAGAGCAACTCCAACAATGTCATTTAAAGTTTGCTTATTTTATTCAAAAATAGAATGAATACCTTGTGTGAATTTACTCCAACAACATTTTAATAATGTAGTTAGATCCAAGCCAATGTTAAGTTTTGATTAGTTGACAATAAAATATTTATTTATTAATTCACTTTTTGATTGCATTTGTAATCTAGAAGAAAAAAATTAATTACAATATTAAATGTTTCGTCACTTATAATTCTTGTTTCCGGTATAGGAATAAGAGATATGAAAACATAAAATATAGGGAATCTCTAAACTAGCTAATATGATAGGGAGCTATGTACTAGAATTGATTTTAAGGGAAAATCTTTATATTTTAGCTAAAGATGACTTATAGGGAGCTGCTAGAGTTGCTCTTAGAACATCTCCAACAACATCACTTATAATGTTGTTACTTTGTTAAAAAAAATTGACTTTAAAGGTAATTTAGCTAGTCAATTTTTACAAGTTGCTCCACTAATATTACTTAAAATTCACCTCGGAAAGAGGTGATGGAACCTGAGTACGAGTTGTCCTCTAGTAAACCTGCATCGATCTCGGCAAAGACGAAAGGGTATCCTCAGCCTTCTTCCTTTTTGCATCGAGCATCGGCCTTACTTCACCCGAGAACCTAACGTCGGGTGTGACCTGTTCCAGAGACTTGAATGAGAAATCCCCTAACTGACGAAAGAGTATCGACACCGAGATGCCTGGACACGACAGTGTAAGACCTGGATTTGTCAAAGATCTCTCGGAAGAGCTCGACGTACCTGTAGAGGACGAAAACCTAGACAAACTGGGACTCCTAGTCAAACTAGGGTTCCCGGTTTGGTTAGGACTCCCTTCCTGACCCGCCGGGTTGCAAACAGCCCCAACGCCGATCGTTTTCTTCCCTTTTGGACTGGGAATTTGGAAGGCTGCCATGGTCTCCTCTGCCGCCAACATGTCCAACGAACTTCCACAGATTGCGTGATCAAACATCCCGCACATCCAACAATATCCACAGAGACGATCGTATATGTACCGCACCGATATCACAATGTCGTCAAAGTCAAACACCTCTGGTGGGAAAGCTTGCTTCATGGTTTCTGCACACCGTGCCAAATTCGGGCACGGATCTATTTTCCACTCCTAATTCTCGGTTCATCAAAACGGATAATCTCTCTGAGAGTTGCGGTGATGTAACAAACTGTGGTGACCATCTGCAGTCGTGGAAGGAGACCCAACACTTCGACCCACACCGAGATTCGATTCAGCACCACCTTGCCGACACCACCAATGCCATCATGAGGACTCAAAACCATGTTTGACTTGACATAGAACCATGGCCCTTCCTTCAAAATCCGATCTCTCTCAGCCTTGACATCAAACGCAAACACATACTGATCCTCATGTTGCCTTATCGATAATCTCTTCTTCATATCACACACGCCTGCAATTGTGCCCATGAAAGCCTTAGGGCTCAAGTCTTTCTTCCCCACTAACAAGCAACCCACTGCGTAGTGTTTGGAGTTGCCTATGTCTTGAGACTGTGAAAACAATTGAGAATCAGCAGGTTACGCCGTCAAAGGAGGCCATAGGATGCTAGCACTGCAAAAATCGGAGAGAAGTTTTACGGCACTCTAGAGTTTTTTTTAGGTGAAAATATTGAGTTTTCGTGAGGTTGATTTTAAATGGTAAACTTTAAAGAAATTATTAAATATATATAATTATTAATTACATTTGAAAACAAATGTGATGTAGTTAAAAGTCTCGAATCCGACTGGAAAAGATTTTGTTAATCCCTTTCAACAATGTTGCATGTTTACTCATCGTTTTCATTATTCTGAACTCAATGCTAAACGTTATCACTAGCTAGGTAGTCCATCGATTAAACCTGAAGACTGAGCATGGATGCAAGCACGTTTTTGTTCCTCCTTAAGTAGAAACTTAGACAAGCCCGTTTTACTAATTCATAAAAAGAATCTAGCTACTTCTGTGGTGGGTGAAATCCAGTCAATCTAGGGTAGGCCATCTTTAGTAAGAATTCATTATCAGAACACTTCTTTTAAATTTATCACCACCAATTACCAATATATTCTTTGAAATGGCCATCCTTCATCACCATCTCATTCTGCTCCTACGTACTCCTTAGGCGTTGGTTGAGTACTTAGAGTTGATGCTTGAAGTTGCTTGCAAGTTGCAATTCGTATATATGAAGTCAACAATATGTCCATACATAATAAAAAAATAAAAAAACTAATCAGAAAACTAAATACAGAGATATTGTCGTAAATCAGAATTTTATTGTTTGGAGCACGAGCAAGAAAGCTAGTAGCAATGATAGAGGGGCTTACGTAAGGCCTAACAATTGTGGACTTAATCTTATGTGTTAATTTCATGTCATTAATTATATCAAATTTACATATTCATATAATTAGCCAAAACCTATAATACTCTTTGTTTTGTTGAATTGGCAGGATATATATCACAAAGAAAGATTAAACCCTAGTGAACCCTAATCATCAAAATGAACTACACAGATTATGATCTTTAGGTTTTATTCTTTTCTTGTTTCCAGAGATATATCACCATTTGCCGGTTTACTGTGTTATTCGATTTGGTTAACAGTTAAGCATAGGATCGGATATCAAGATTCAAGGAAAAACCTCACGGAAGCATAGATTAATTCAAACCAAGATATTAAGATTTAGTTTTTCTTTACATACTCATAAACCCAGTATAAAGAGAGCTAGATTTATGCGAAAGAAGGAAGCATATCTATCTGCTCGAGGCAGCATGGCGTATATTAGACAATAGAAAGAATTTTAATTTGGATGGCCTGACTACAGAAGAGGCCATACATGAAATCAACAAACATTAATTTAAAAAAACTAATCCCATGATGAACTCTTGTCATAGATCGATCTGGACAACTAGTAATTGATAAAGTGTTGTTCCTTACTCAAGATATCATGATCGAATTGAACACTTATATATGGGATATGTTCTCGTTATTCCCTGATATTTTAAATTTTAGCCATATATAATTTGATCATTGCTTTTCATGATGAAGATAATTTTTCTGTAAAGTTTTGGGAAAAATAATTTTGATATAAGAAAGACAAAGGTTAAGATTTTGAATATGAATGGGTGAAATAGTCAAATGACAAACCAAAATGATAAATGTGAATGATGTGTCAATAACTTAGAATGCTACATAAGATTAAGGTCCTATTTGAGGCGTATACTTAAGGCCACATATCATTTTCTTTTCATACATATATGATTTATGCGCTTAAGAGCACTTTGGTAGGTCATACTTTGGATAACATATCTCAAGACCACCCTAACTGATGGGCAACGTAAACATTGTGACAAACAACCCAAATTACCTTTTTCACTTTGAAAGAGTATTCGTTCACCTATATAATTAACATCCTAGGTATATAACCATATTCATCCCTCTCATCCATTAATTCCCAAACACTAGTGAACTCTACACAGTTCGACTTACGGGAAGTTTCCATTCACCGGATTTGTGGCCATGATGACAGCCATAGCAACTTTGATGGTGGCCTGGATTCGATTGCCACATCTGCCGAGTCATAAGACTCGTTCTCATAGTTTGATTGAAACTAAAGATGCCGAGTCACAGCTCCTTAGACATAGAGTATGAAAGTCCTAGAGGAGGGATGAATAGGACTTTATTAACTTTTTCGTTAAAACATCGTATCAGGGATAGCAATATATGAAGCTATCCTGATGGACAGATACTTAACGATATAAAGTAAAAGTGCAAGGAAGTAAAGAGACACATAACACCAAGATGTTTTTCTTTAATGCATAAGCCCTGTAAATGGGAGAAAAACTGCGTGCCCCTAACTCTTGAGGGACAAACTTTTCCACTATGTAAATCACTCCTTATAAGATTAGCTCTCAGGATAGAAACTCGCACGTCTATCCTAACCAGTATTGCATACTAGTCTATGAACTACACTCTCATCTCTAAGTGTTTACATATGAAGGTTTCGAAAGCTTCTACCCCGAAATCCAACTCCCACAGTTGATTCCCAAGAATATATGTCAAGACACTTCTCATCGGATTACAACTCCGCTAATAGCACTCAACACGACTATCTTTTCTAGTCTCTTAGACTACTCTAGGAATTGTACTCCCTCTCTTGTTTCTAAATGTTTACACATATGAAGCTTTCTGATCGAGGATGAAAAGACTCGAAGCTATCCCTACCAGTCTGCCACACTAGCTTGAAAACCACTCGGTCTTGTTTCTTCGTCTCTTCATACGAAGATATCAAAAGGTTTATCATGAACCCAGCTATCACAAAGTTGGTTCTTTAGAAATACTTTTGGGGTTGCTTGCACTACCAATACGATCTCATGGATATAAGATGCAATGAGTATATAAAAAGGTTTTATGCAACTCTAAGCTTATAATCACAAAAGGATAACTTAGAGTGAAATACAATATGAACAAACCTAGACTCAGCAAAGAAACCATGCAGCTCTAAGGTTCTACATTTTGACAACCTAGCCAAACACTAAGCAAGACAACCAACCACCAATGAATGAAATCTCATCCATTATATAGGCCACAAAGACAAGTGACTTAAGGGCCAAACACCTCAACCATGTGAGCATGTTTTGGACTAAACTAAGGCTATTCTTCAGAGGTGAAAGTGACAATAGAGTCTGTCATAAGACAAGAAGAAAAGGACAAAAGTCCATGGCTCAAGATATGATTAATATAAATTAAAGAGAAATGTTTTGTTGATATAGAAAATAAGTTACATGAGTAGCAAAACACATTTCTCAAAATTAATCATATACCTAGCATAAATCTCGAGGTTTGAATCACAAACCCAGCTGGAACCTTATGTGTCCAATCAAAGAAGTTACGGGTCTAGTTATGACACAGTGAAATTAGGATACCAAGGCTGCTATCTATCCTGTGTCTAAACAAGATACATGCTATATGACAAAAGCATAGATAGCATAATACACTTATGGGCGACTTGTCAAAGACATTAATTAGGCATGAAGGTCACATGTCCAATACTCACAAAAGAGACAAAAACATCTTTCAAAAGGTGTATTTACATTGTTCAATGAGGAAAAAGATTTTGCTACTTTTACATAAAGGTAAAATAGTCACATGGAGTCAAAACATATTTTTCTATAAGCCTAGCTATCATCTTGAGTTTGTAAATCGAAAACTCAGTTGGAGCCTAAGAGCCTAGTCAAGACATCATGAGTTTGATAAAGCAATTATAAACCCAGAAAACTAGGACGACAATGCTACTGACTATCCTAGAGGATAGGAGTCAAGGTAGGTCTCCTCTATGAAAATCAATGATATGCATATACATGATTTACCTGAACCCATGAGATCATCTTGGTTCTTCATCTTGTTCTTCCACATAATTATTCACATATACAAGTATATGTCCTTCATAGGTTGTGTTTTGTTAAACAATAGGACTGCCAACATATCTTATGCTTACAGAGTAAAATTAAAGGTGATTTTTTTTTCTAAGTTCCGATGGAGTTAATTCCTTTGTTTTTGCTCTTTGGTGGTCTTCATTGCCGTATGTGTTTGTAACTTTGAGTCATGTATTATGTTAAATTGGAGTTTCACTGGGTGCTTCCCAAAGTCCTGATACAATTAGGACTCAGTTGCTGCTCTAACTTTTTATCAATTTTCAAAGTTAAGTAGTTTCTAAAATGAAGAAGAATGGGAAGCTTCAAGTTTGGGCTCATTTTTTCAATTCTTTTCAGAGGAGCCGGTTGCATGTCACTATTGATCAACTTTATAATTATTTTACTTCTACTATTTTACCTTGATTAACAGTTCGTGCCAAATGTGATGTAATTCAAGTGTTGAAAAGATCATGTTAAATAGTGCAATGCTCACTGCAGAAGATTTTGTTTGTTGAGACGTATGAAATCCTATGAAGACTACTTATATATCTGGAGGAGTTGACAACCAAAATCAATCCATAATGATTAGAGTGAGTCAAATTCTTATAAATTTATTTAAGTCTCTCTAAGTTTCAATGTGAGCATTTATTGTCTACACAAATGTCTTGAATACCATGTGTAGCATATGTGAGCTAAAGCTAAAAAATCTTGATTGTATACTACTAATAATGGATGTGGGTAAACAATCTTTTAATTCATCAAGTGAGAAGGATCTACAGCACTAGAATATACAAACACAGTGAATACACCGAAAGCTTCGGGGACTAGTGCGTCGTAGGCGTCTCAACCCACCCAAATCTCTTTCTTTCCTTGACACTCCTCCTTCTTCCGTCTTCCCTCATTTTTTCGTCTCTCGATTTCTTCTCTATTCTCCATGGCGTTGGTCCTAAGTTTTTTGGCCAGATATGAGTTTCTGGATCCAGATCTTGACCCGCAATGATTAGAGGCAGATCTGGAGGAAGTTGACTTCGAAGCTCTGTCTGACAATGAGAATGAAGACAATAATGAATGGTTCTTCATTGTTGCAAGGATTTTCGCAGTGAATGCGCTTAACCCGGACCGAATTCAACCCTTCAAGGTTCGTATGTTGAATTTTTAGCGTGACAACGAGGTTAGGGTAAGATCCACTTTACTCATTTGGCAGATGATCAGTTTGTGGTGAAGTTTGAATCCGATTTAGATATATTGGAAGAGGGATGTCTCTCATGGACCTTGGTATTTCCAACACTTAACCGTAGTGGTTCAAGGCTTCGAGGGGATGACTGATTCCGTGAAGGTTCCACCAACTTGGAGTCGTGCTTGGGTCACCGTGAGGCCGGCTCAAGGGAAATTGATGCCTAGGGCCTTTCAATTGAAATGGTGTTGACAGATCGACAACTATATTGGTGAGATTTTAGAGTATGATCATATCTCGTTTGATATGAAATCTATTATTCGGATCCATGTTTCATTGGATTTTCAGGCGGCTCCCCCTCATGATGTGCGGTAGAGGATGATGGAAATGGTGGTGACTCCCGTGGATCCACCAAGTGCTCTTAGGGTGAACTCTCTCTATGAAGAAAACCCATCTAATAATGTTGTTTTTTTGCAGATGAAAGATGATAGCTATATCCCTGTTTCAGGTCTAGGTGGTAGGAAAGTTACATAGACAGGATTCCCAACCCTCGTATCTCCTACCCCAGCGACCCCTATGTCTATGGCTTTGGTGGATCCCGTTGATCCGAATGGAGGACCATCCTCATTCTCCCACGAGACTACCTCCTCTACTCCTGTCATGGAGGCGTATGCATGCACTCAAAACCTCATGGTAGAATCACATATGGCAGTGGTGACACTTTGAACTCTCTAGAGTTTGGGGAACCAATGATGGAGGATGAGGTAATTGATGTTATAGATCAGTCACGTAACTCAAAAGGGAGAGGCAAAAATAAGCGGAAAGCGGAGGATAAAGGAAACAAATCAAAGCTGCGACTGGCGCATGATCCAAAAAAGATCTCACCCAAAAAGAAGCCGGTTCTGCTGCTAATATGTACGGATGTGGAGGAGCTGGGGCGAAGTGTCGTACAATAAAAGAGATGCCTACATATACTAAAGACTAGTGCCCTCATTTTTTTAGTCTTCGTTTACTACTCTTGTTTGTCTATCTAGTTTGTGAACTGAGAACTGAGTGAACAATAGTGATACATTAAAGTTTCGTTTTATTTGACCGGAATTCCGGTGGAATGTTAGAATGAAATTATCACCTTAACAAAATATAAAAAATAAAAGTGAGAAGTATCTACAGCCATTAAATTTGACTCATAAAAAAACCCAACGACTCATACGAAGAACCTCCATCCATCAAAGCTTTCTTGCCATTTTCACACGCTTGTTTCACCCTCTTCCTTATATCACTGTCAAGCTTCATCACCTCCTTTATTCCACTCTCGATCTTCTTTGCATTCACAACAACTGCACCATCCTTCCGGTATCCCATATCAATTTCCACGGCGAGCCCTAGCTCCATCACCAGCTCAAATGCATTTAGCTGTTGTTCCGCATACAACGGCCACGTGGCAACCGGAACACCGAACCACAAGCTCTCTAGAGTAGAGTTCCAGCCACAGTGAGAGACGAAAGCTCCAACTGCCGGATGGGCCAAGATGTCTACTTGTGGTGCCCATCCTATCACTTTCCCGATCCCTGACGTTCGTTCGAGGAACCCTTCCGGCAAGATTACACTGTGATCCGCATAGTCACTTGGCAAAGCATTCTCTCCATGTGGCGGGGGCTGCCGGAGAGACCAGAGGAATCGAAAACCTCCATGCTCCAATGCGCGAGCAATCTCTATTACTTGGTCCTTCTCGAAGCTTCCCTCGCTGCCGAAGCACAGAAACACCATAGACAAAGGAGGCTGATCGTCGAGCCATTTCAAGATTTCTGACTTCTGCTTCGACTGCTTTGAATCCACTTGCTTGTTCTTCAAGTTGAGTATGGGTCCAACCGGGTACACCGGAGGGATCTTACTGTCATCAGAACTAAGATAACGAAGGGCATGCGACTCCAGCTCCGTGAATGTGTTTACGAGAATACCCTTGACCTCTCTAAACCGCTTGACAAAGTTAAGGAACTCGTCGCCGGCCTCTTTGTCGAAATGCAGTGCCGGTAAAACCCTAGCAGCTGGCAAGGGGTTGACGTGACTCGGGACCAAAAGCTCGGCCGACGAATCTTTAAACTCAGTGTAGTCATTGTACTTGTGGTCGTGATCTCGAAGTGCTTGAAGGTGGAACATGAGTCCGAGCACGGCAGCACTAGACGTGAAAAATATGTAGGTAGGTACCCCGAACTCCTTGGCCACGTCAACCATAGACGTACAAAACATGTCTATGACGAATCCGACAAGTCGAGTATTGGGCTGGTCAATGAGTTTGGTGACAACATCTCTAACACCTTGTTGGTGATTGTTGATGAAGTTGAAGAAGATGGTGGAGCTGTCTCCTTCTTCCATACTGACCTGTAGGAGGTTGATGAACTTGATCCGATCCGATATCGAAGAGTGTGCGAGGGACTGAACGTAGACATCTTCGCCGTCTGAGCTGAAAGGAAACTTTATGATGAGGACGGTGATGACAAGTTGATCATTTCGAGTCAGGAGGAGCTTTGCGATCTCGACTGTCGAGACGAGGTGGCCGATTCCCGGGGATGGGATGAACACTAGCTCACCAGATTTCTGCATTTGGGAGATTGAGATGTAAAGAATAGCGATCGGGATCGATGAATATATATAAAAAAAAGTGAGTAATATCGATTGTATATATAAGTGATGTGCTTATTTATAAATTTGCATGTCAATGTCTATGTTAAGTGGTTGCACTACCAATTGCAATATTTAAGTGAGTTAAGTCGACACAACATTTTAAACAAAGAGAAAGACATTTACTTTCTTTCTCTTGTGCTCCAAGATTCATGACTTCGATGACATCATGGCTTTGCTGTGCTTTTGAGCAGAAATATTGCTACGCAGTAATACTCCACAAAATTAGGATTAATTACAAAATACACCCTAACTATAGGGCCATTTTCAATATCATACCCAAATATGAAATTTTTTCATTTTCATACTCCAAATTTCATCCTTTTAGGGCTTTTATACTGGCAGTTAAGTTCAGCCGTTAAATGCTGATGTGGCCATATCTTTAGGGGCATTTTCATCCGTTCGTGTTAGCTTTACACCCCACGTGTCGAACCACCAACCTCAAAAACTTTAGTCAAATGACATACCATTAGGCCACGATATCATGATAATCTTTGTGGTTGTATTTAATTTTAATACATTAAACATCATTATGGCAATATATTCAGTAATATATATATATATATATTTAATGAGCCTATATATAATTATATCCAAAATTATTATTGTTACAATTTTTATCAACAAGATTCTTGTGGTGATATGATAATTTTCTTACAATACATAATACATAAGTATCGAACGTATGTAATGTTTTTTATAATTTATTTACAGTTTATCTTGTACAAAAAATTACATTTTCACTAAGGTACTTAATTAGATACATACATGTTGCTGTTGTTGTTCACCTATCGAGTAGAATACGTACTGAAAATGTATTATATATATACAGTAAGAAAATGATTTATATAGTAAGATAAAATGTATTATGTGAGTGATCATCACCTAAATAAAACAATAAAATAGAGAAAATAATTTTATCAAATACAACAATATATAAGAAAATATTAATATTTTGGTCTAATTGTTTGACTTCTCCAACGTGGCCAAGTAAGAATATGTTCATTGTTCAATGAACAGTGTAAATGTAATGATTAATGAGTTAATAACATCGATTATGGTTTGTATTGGCTATGTATAAATAAATACAAAAGCAAAGATGAGTATACTGAAGGTTGTAGTTCAGTGGTTGGTTGATTAAACCTCATCAGAGAGGGTGTTGGTTCGATGCTCGTGGAAGGTTATTGTTTTTCTACTGTTTAATTGCCGTGTAGACGAAAACACCCCTGCATATTTTGCCACATCAGTAGTTAACGGCTGAATTTAACATTCAGGTATGAAAGTGCCAATCGGACGAAATTTGGGGTATGAAATTGAAAAAAAATCATACTTACGTATGATATTGAAAGTGACCCTATAATTGGGGGTGTATTTTATAATTAATCCACAAAATTATAAAATCGGGTTAAAAAAATAGGAAATTACATATAAAATCAATTAGAAACTCTATTTCACACATAAGGTTATTTATACTTTTTATCCTAATTAAGGTCACTTTTTTATATTTTTTGTCTTTCCAATTTTGTCCATTTATATTAACTTTTCAGGTTATTTATATTTTTATCCTAATTAAGGTCACTCTTTTTATCCATGTTTTCTGTCTTTACAATTTTCCTCTTTTATATTAATTTTTTTTCTTCATCTTCTTCAAAATTTTAGAGAGAGGGAGAGAGAATAGTATAGGTGGTATGATATGTTGTTTATATATGGTGGTATATATCATAAATAAGTTTAATTTTAAGGTCATGGAGTTATAATTGTGACCTGATTTGAGATAAAATTATGAGATGATCTTATTTAGTATAGATTTTAGGATATTAACCTTATATATAATTTACCCTTAAAAAAATTCTTTTTGGCAGGAATCATTTAGGTCCACAGGGGCTTGGAAGTTGGAAACCAAGTGAAAATAATTGCCTGCATGATCAAAAAGTACATCCTAATTCCGGGCAGTTTATGCAAAGCTTCGGGCATAGATGTAACTACGTTATGCCACAATTAGAATTGATAATAAAAGTATTTTGTACTCTTCTTTTTTTTGATAGGTCGAAAAATTTATTCCAGGGAAATTAAGTACAACCGGGATTAAGAGTAAGACAAACCAAAAACAATAACGTTATATAATAATTAAACAAATGACACCAAATTAGTGTTGAAACTCGACAATCGCTAGAGACTTTAATGTGGTCAGATACTAGGTCACTGGTGGTACGTTGAATTTTGGGATAGCCAAAGCTAGGGGCGAGACATTGTAACCGAAAACCAAAAAAATTCGAACCGAAACCGAGCCGTGGCCGAAAAAAACCGGAATATTTGATTTGGTTTGGTTTTTGATTTACAAAAACCGAACCAAACCGAAAAATTGAAGTATGCAAAAAATGACATCATTTTGGGTATTTTGTAATATATTATATAAATATATATAATATAATAAACTTAAACTTCTAAAATCATAATCTCATTATGCGCAATTCTTGACAAATTCTCTCATATAAACAAATTAAAATGTTATGCGACTTAAAAATAAGACTTTTATAGACAACTTTTTAGTTATTTTTTGACAAAGTTGGTTGTCATACATCATATAAAAAACCGAAAGAAACCGAAAAAATCTGGAGAAAAATTTGAACTAAACCGAACTGAATAGTCACAATTTTTCTTTAGAAAAATCAAAAACCGAATCGGATCAAACCGAAAAAAATATTACGGTTTAGTTTGATTTTTACTAAAAACTGAACCGTTTGACCCGATTCCCACCCCTAGCCAGAGTTGGTCCTGTTGATAATGGAGCTCGTAGTGAGTCTAGCACTCTTCCAACTGCACCCGCTCCCATCCAAAGCACTGACGATCTCACAAGGGGCTGCTAAATGTCCCTTACCATGAGGGTAGCCACTTTGGACGGATTGTCTCGTCCAACTCTGAATATGGAGACAATCGTAGTCCCCTAGGTCTCACACACGAAAACCAAAATCCATAGACGGATGAATTAGGCCCCTTAGAATACCCAAGGTCCTAGCCAAAGCCCACACAGCCCAGCTAGACGCCCAAGTACTCCAATGGCCCAAAACTGAGAACTAGTACATGGGCCTCTAAGCAGCCCAACATGGTAGCCCAATACACATGGAAGCCCGTCGTGGCCCTTACTGCAGCCTCTCCGGCCGACCGAACCCGGCTTCCGTCCAGCGTCCTCCGAAGATGGCGAGAACCAATCGGACGCCTCCGTATGCCAACCATCCCGCCACCACATCGAAATCCGAGCAGCCGGGCCGAGTATGCCCACAAGCCAGACTCGGCACGCGCCGCCCGGATCCCAACCATGGATCGAAATCGAGCCGGGCAGAACAGCGAGAACGCCGGGAATGATGAGTTGCCAGCGTAGGAAGTCCCGAAGCGGTTGCCAAAGGACCCCGACGGCGGCCGAGGAAAGGGCTGAAGAGAAGCGGGTTTTCGAAGTTGAGGGAGAGGAAAACAAAGAGATCTGATTGTCGTCTCTACCAACGACAGAGTACAGGGGATTCGTCACGTCCCAGCGCGGCGGCAGCACATGGCGTGCAGCCTGCGGCGCGAGGAGAGTACTAGGGTGTTTTTGTTACCCATATACTTGTATTTAGTCAAATTCAGGTCTTAATTATAATTCATACGGAAAAACTCTTAATACGGTTTTATCCTCTTTCTCAGATAAGAAGTGTGATCATTGACTTCTTTTAGTTTTTGTTTTAGTCTCTTATTTTTTTTGAAAAACAAAAGATTTTATTAAAATCCTCTTGCCTAATAAGTTCATACACGACTAAGTAATCATATCTCTAAAACAAGAGAAGAATAACATATCAAACGTGGGACTTTTTCAATCACAAGACTGGAATAGCAAGTGACATATCTTTTCCAGTTTCCCCAGTAGTCATGCTAACAGACTGACCATTCATTTAGCACAATCAGCTTGACTTATCAGTAGAGATCGAGTCCTGGATTACCACACAGCTCAAGTACCAGACATATATGTATGGAAGAGAGCATCTACAGGGAGCACAGGCATAGCCACTAGATTTCACGTCTAGATGCACCAAGATATAAGCACTAAAAACCAGCACTAAACAAGTTTCATATTTTAAAATTTTGTCCAGTGAAGTAGAAAACGGAACAATTCAATCTAATTATACACATCTATTGGTTCTCACAAAAAAAAAGACATGTAAGAGATAAGTGAATTAATATGATCCTTAGTAATTTGTCCATGGCTTACAGGTCTTAAATTTCCACACACAAAAAACTGGCAAAGGAATTTCCAAAATATTTGGAACTCTAGACATCTTCTATATTCTAGCTTGTCAAGTGACAAGTACATACATAAGAATACCTAGTCAGATGTTTTCTGCATTTCTTTTGTTAAAATAAGAAACTTGTTATAAACATGGATTCCATATTACCTCTAGACAGCATGTTCCAGATTAGTTCAGCACTAATGCACAACCAATACTGAGTTGAGCACAAAGCATATGCAGATACGGAACTCTATGATAAGTGCAACGAAAATAACAAGAGGCACATAAAAACTTAAGCCAAGTGGAAGAAAGATTCCAAAACTAAAGCATCATTATAATGGACTGACCTGAACAACCGGGACAAGACTTGTTGGAGAATTGAGATACAGGCAGCTTTAAACCTAGTCGGGCTCAGTTTCCATTCCGCCAGTGCTGTACCGTAGCTTTGAGTAGCATCTCAGAATATTCCTGCAGCAGAGTGTAAACCTGTAAATCAGTAAACATAAGAGTTACAGCTTTCAAAACAGGCATTAAACTTCAATTTGTCAAAGTGGCCTCACTTTGGAAACAGATTATGACACATCTTTCTCAAGTAATACTTGTCATTCCAAAACTACATCCAGAAAATCATTGTCCATTGTCATATCATACATTTCATTGCGCTGAGGGTGTTTTTTGTCTCCAGATAGGAAATTTGTCAAAAACCACTAGTTCCAATCCAACTACATCCAATCTCCTTCCTCAAACCTTTCACCTTCATGTGTTTTCTCACTTCATTAACACTTTCCCACTTACCTTCCTCTGCATACATATTTGAGAGCAAAACTTGATAGCCTGTCTTGCCATTTCCTACCTCTATTTCGAGCAATTTGTCAGCAACAATCTTTCCCAATTCAAACTCTTTATGAATTCCGCATGCACCAAGAAGTGATCCCCAAATCTCCAATATATGACCCTTCTTACCCAACTGATAAGTGCATAATTATGCAACGTTTCTATGTATAATATTACCTTATATTTAGTTCTTTCGTTACGTTTTTAAGTAAATTAATTATGTTTATTTGTTTTATAGGTTTTTGGAGAAAATAAAGAAAAAAGAATTTAAAAAAGTTTTCCTAGAGCAACAAGGAGAAAAATTGGACTAGCAATTAAAGAGAGAAGACTTAAATTTGGACTAAAAGTCGAGAATTTGGAGAATTCTATTTACAATAGAATTTGGTTGGCACGTGGGTTTGCTTAGGTTGGTGTATAAATATATATATATATATATATATATATATATATATATTGCAAGCTAGCTAAAGGGAGAGTACGGCTTGTACTCTAGCTTTATATATAGCTAGAAGAGGGAGAGACGTGAGAGGGGCTGGAATTAATTCACTAGCTATGTTAATTAGCTATTGCTAGTTATATATATATATATATATATATGTTTAGCTAGAAGTAGAAGTGGATTGAAAAGAGGAGTCTAGCACGTGATGCATGCTAGCTAGGTGCATGAATCAACCTAGACTTATATATATATATAGCTTGCAAGGAGAAGAGAAGGAACGAAGAGAAGAGAAGGAACGGGGAGAAGACGGAAGGAAGAAAAAAAGAAGAAGAAAGAAGAGAAGCTTCATTTATTATGAGTTTGTATTAATTTTCTTCTTCTCTCTAAATTTTTATGGATTTCATGAGGAGCTAAACTCTATTGTTAAGGGACTGTTTTGAAGCTCCGTTCATGATATCTAGATTACTTATGCACGTTAATTAAGTTTTGTTTTTGTTATTCGAATGAGGTTTCTTTGTTATTTATACGGTGATGATTCTTGATTATGTATGCTTTGAGTGCACGCTTAGTATGCATGTTTAGGAATCTAATTCTAAGAAAATTGATGGCTGTTGGTGATTATTACCTTCCTCAAGTTTCAATCGTAGAACCCATACATGCTTGGTATAAGAAACCCTAGGTCTAGTGAGACACGACCGTAGTGTACTTATGAAGCTTTGTAGATTCTCAAACCCTTTCTACATCGTAATGCTTTGCTCTTGGTAAATTCGAGTCCGTGACTTCGGGTTCTTTGAGGGATAGACAATGTTGATAAACAAACCTTCAACATTGTAAACATAAGGATTGGGTAATAGGTTGTGTTCACAGCTCGGGACCTTCCTGGGAGTCTTTCATTCATAACATTTGCATTGTTTAGTTAAGCATTTTTCGTCTAGATGGAGTGACGGTGGTGGATAGCACTTCCCTTAACCCATTTTATTATTGAATTCTCGTTTTACTCTAAATTTCGCTACTGTTTCAGTTTCGTAATCTAGTTTGTAGAATTTATTTCAATAACCAAACAAACTCCGATTGTATTGAAATTTTGTGTGGTAGTCCACCACTGTGTCTACAGTGTCCTGTATTAATTTCATGATTTTAGGTTGAGTCTAGATATTTTAATTAATTACGTTAGTGTTCAGTGGTCAAGTCTGTCAGATTTCTGACTTTCGCGTCTGTTTGTAGTTTAGAATATTGAGTCTCATCTTTCCCTGCGGATTGACCCCTATACTATTATACTGCATTGACAAGCATATTGATTTCATTATAGGGTAACTTTGAGGGTGTTTAAACACTGATCAAATTTTGGCGCCGTTGCCGGGGAAAGATCTAGTCTTTATATTCTAACGTGTCTTTTGTTTCTGTTTTGTTTTGTTTTGTTTTGTTTCATTTCTTTTGTAGTGTACGTGTCTCTTGTGTGCAGGTACTTAGTGCATGCATACTCGTAGGTCAAGGAGAACTGATCCTTTATTGCTTGATTTAGAGGTTGAGCGCTGAGCTAAGCAAAACAGGAAGCAAAATAGGCGAGCAGAACTGGAGGTTGGAAACACGAGTGGCACAGTGTCAGAACCTGAGATTGAGGTGGAAACAAGTTCGGATTCAGAAGAAGAAGTTCCTCAATCGCCACCACAAAGAGCAGCAATGGGAGAACAACCAAGAATGTTGATGAATTCCTTTGTACCTAGTTCTCAGGGAAATTCATCACCAATAGTGTTGCCAGCTCTTGGGACATATTCAAAGTGCCTCCTGCATTACTTTCTGCCCTACCTCATTATAGGGGGGTATTTTCAGAGGACCCTCATCAACATTTGGCTGAGATTGAAGCTTTAGCATCAACACAAAACTTACAAAATGTTGAATCTAATGTGTTGAAACTAATTTTATTTCCTTTTTTTGTGAAGGAAGGAGCGAAGATGTGGTTCAATTCTTTGGCTCCTAGGTCTATACAATCATGGAATGAGATGAATGTGATGTTCATGAAGGAGTATTTCTCAGCCCAGAAGACTAAGCAGTTGAAGAAGGAGATTAATAGCTTCATACAAAAAGATGGTGACATGCTTCATGAGGCATGGAGTCATTTCAAGGAGCTGTTGAGGAAATGCCCACATCATGGGTATGATCTAGAGGATAGGATAACTTTCTTTTATGAAGGTCTGGAGCCATCTAACAAGACAAGAGTGGATTCCGCTTGTAGAGATATGTTTATGTATCAAACAGGTCAGCAAGCTCATGATACCATAGAGAAATTGGCTGAGAACACCAAGCAATTTTACACAAGAGAAAGGACGTTGGCGAGCAAGAAACAGCAAGCTGTATTTGAGGTTGCCACCAACCCAGACATGGACAAGAGAATGAAAGCAATGGAGAAGAAGTTGGAGTCCATTGCTACTGCCATCAAGAGCCAGACGACATCATCATCATCTGTTTCTCAGGTATGTTCTGTTTGCTCTATGTCGGATCACACTAATAAATCTTGTCCTTTTATTCCTAAAGAAGAGCAGGTGAATTTTGTGCAACAACGGGCATCAAGAAATGATCCCTACTCAAACACATATAACCCGGGGTAGAGGAATCATCCAAATTTCAGCTATGGAAACACAAACAATGTGCTGAACCCACCCACCGGATTCAAGCTAAGGTAAGATCTGAATATCAGCAGGTACAACAACCGGTTGCAGCTCCAGCTCCTGATCCTATCATGACAGCAATATTGGCTAGGCTAGAGGGGATTGAGATGCACAACAAGAACTCTAGCAAGGCATTCGAGCTTATGGAGAAGCAGCTGAACAACTTGCAGTAACAAGTGTCAACAAGAGAACAAGGTACTCTTCCAAGCAATGTGGTTAAGAACCCAAGAACCACTCATGAGGCAAATGTGATTGCATTGAGAAGTGGAAGGGTGATTGAAGAGGTTGAAAAGCCTACAAAAAGTCTTTAGAAGCAGATGAACCGGTTCTAGAACAGGTGCTACCATTTCCACCACTACTGCAGGATCAGGGAGAGAATAGTACACCTGGAAAGAAAAATTCATCAAATGAAAAATCAGGTAAGTCAATTTCTGAACCTTCTCCTTCAATTCCTTTACGTGTTCCTTTTCCTGGTAGGTTGGAAAACAAGAAGAAGGATGAGTTGGAGCAAGAGATTCTAGATACATTCCGGAAGGTGGAAGTGAACATTCCGTTGCTTGATGCGATTAAGCAAATACCGAAGTATGCAAAGTTTCTTAAAGAACTTTGTACAATGAAGAAGAAGTTCACAGGGACTGAGACCGTGGCCTTGAGTGAGAAGGTGTCAGCGGTACTTCAGAGGAAGCTACCACCCAAGATGGGTGATCCTGGACGATTCACCGTCCCATGTACAATTGGTAACACTAATTTTACTGGAGCTTTACTTGATTTGGGTGCATCAATAAATTTAATGCCGTACCTTGTGTATAAAACTTTGAATATTGGTGCATTACAACAAACTGGTGTTACAATTAAATTAGCTGATCGATCTAACTGCTACCCCAGAGGTTTTGTTGAGGATGTTTTGGTGCAGGTAGGTAAGTTGATCTTCCCAGCTGATTTCTTCGTGTTAGAGATGGAGGCAGAGCCTCAACCATCAGAGCTACCAATGATACTTGGTCGTTCATTCTTACGGACCGCTAGGACCAAGATAGATTGTTTCAATGGTACCCTCTCCATGAAAGTAGATGAAGAGAAGATCCGCTTCAACATCTTCGACGCAATGAGGCATCCTAGTGATAATGATTTGTATTCATGTTTTTCTATTGATACATTTGATAATTTTATGCAGGAATTTATGCAGCACTCGGTGAATGAGGATGAGGATGCGTTGAAGAAAGCGATTGAAGAAGGGGGGAGGAAATCTGAAACCTCCCCATGTTCTAAAGTGTGGGATGAACTTGAGGATTTGATCACCCAAGTTCGATCCATGGAAGAAGAAGAAGAATCAATGAGAATCAGCTCAGCAGAAGAGTTAGTGATGGGAGAAGAGTACGAAGATGTTGTGGCAGCCCTTGAGTCATTGCCATACATGAGAGGTAATTCAAAATCTCTTCCTTTTCCTATTACTAATGACACGCTTCTTCCTTCCATTGTAACAGCACCAAAGCTTGAGCTCAAGCCTTTGCCTGAGCATTTGAAGTATGCATTCCTTGGAACTGATGAGACTTTACCAGTCATTTTATCTTCAAAACTAACCATGTTACAGGAAGAGAAGCTAATCACTGTACTCAGGGAGTACAAGGAGGCTATTGGCTGGACAATTGCAGACATTAAAGGAATAGATCCAACATTGTGTACTCATAGGATATTCCTTGAAGATGGAGCAAAGCCAATGAGAGAACCACAACGAAGACTCAACCCACCTATGATGGATGTGGTGAAGAATGAGGTTATCAAACTTCTCGATGCAGGTATTATTTATGCAATATCTGATAGCAAGTGGGTGAGTCCTGTGCAGGTGGTACCCAAGAAGTCAGGCATTACAGTGATTAAAAATGATGAGGATCTGCTGATGCCAAAGAGAGTTCAAACAGGATGGAGAGTCTGTATTGACTACCGCAAACTTAATGCCACAACCCGTAAGGATCATTTTCCTCTTCCTTTTATTGACCAAATGTTGGAACGTCTTGCAGGTCATGCGTATTATTGCTTTCTAGATGGCTATTCTGGCTACAACCAGATTGCCATTGACAGAGAGGACCAGGAGAAGACCACGTTCACGTGTCCCTTTGGCACGTTTGCTTATAGGAGAATGCCTTTTGGGTTGTGCAATGCACCAGCTACTTTCCAGAGATGCATGATGAGCATCTTTTCAGACATGGTGGAGAAGATCATCGAGGTATTCATGGATGATTTTTCTGTTTTTGGTGATTCTTTTGATACATGTTTGAATAATCTGTCCCTAGTTCTAGAGAGATGTGTAGAAAAGAACCTTGTGTTAAATTGGGAAAAATGTCATTTCATGGTTGAACAAGGTATTGTTTTGGGATAAGTAATTTCTGAAAAAGGTATAGAAGTAGACAAGGCTAAGGTTGATGTTATACGTACCTTACCACCTCCCACTACTGTGAGAGAGGTGCGCTCTTTTCTTGGACATGCAGGTTTTTATCGCAGGTTTATCAAGGATTTCTCCAAGATAGCCCGGCATCTCAGTGCATTACTCCAGAAGAGCGTGACATTTGATTTTACAAAAGATTGTCTTGCTGCATTCAACAAGCTCAAGGAGCTGTTGATCACCGCCTCAATCATCCAAGCACCAAACTGGAACCTTCCGTTCGAATTGATGTGTGATGCATCGAAATATGTTGTAGGTGCTGTGTTGGGACAGCGGATTGAGAGATTACCACATGTGATTTATTATGCCTCTAGAACCCTTAATGATGCTCAGTTAAACTATTCAACAACTGAGAAAGAACTTTTGGCTGTTGTCTTTGCTTTAGAGAAATTTAGATCTTATTTGTTAGGAACGAAAGTGATTATTTTCTCTAACCATGCTGCATTGAGATATCTTATGACAAAGCAGGATGCAAAGCCGAGGCTGATCAGGTGGTTACTACTCCTTCAGGAATTTGATGTGGAAATCAAGGACAAGAGAGGAACAGAGAATGTGGTTGCAGACCATTTGAGTCGATTGACACATGAATCTAATGCGGAGGAGGACAACCTCCCATTACTTGAGAGCTTTCTGGATGAGCAACTTTTTGCTATCCAGGAGTCTGAGCCGTGGTATGCGGATATTGTCAATTACCAGGTTTCAAAACTGGTACCTACTGACTATACCCGCGCTCAGAAGGACAAATTGAAGAAGGAGACCAGATATTATGTGTGGGATGATCCATACTTATGGAAACATTGCCCAGATTCCATCATCAGAAGGTGCGTTCCCGAATCTGAAATTTATTCTATTCTTTCTTTTTGCCACTCACATGTGGGTGGAGGCAGTTGCCACCCGAACTAACGATTCTGTTGTTGTGCTCAGGTTTTTAAAATCCATATTTGCTAGATTTGGCACGCTCAGGTACATCATTAGTGATGGAGGCTCTCACTTTTGCAACCGCACGTTTGCTGCACTCTTGAGAAAATACAATGTCCAACACAAGGTGGCGACACCTTATCATCCTCAGACCAGTGGACAAGTGGAGGTGTCAAACCGTGAAATCAAGAAGATCCTTGAGAAGACCGTAGGCCCCACCACGAAGGACTAAAGTCAACGATTAGATGAGGCTTTGTGGGCGTACCGAACAGCTTACAAAACCCTATAGGGATGTCTCCCTACAGGCTTGTTTTTGGCAAAGCTTGTCATTTGCCGGTTGAGCTTGAGCACAAAGCTTATTGGGCGGTCAAACAGTTCAATTTTGATATTGATGAGGCTGGGATTCACAGGAAATTGCAGTTGAATGAGCTGGCAGAAATCAGGAACAATGCATACGAGTCCAGCAGGATTTACAAGGAGAAAGCTAAGGCTTTTCATGATCAAAATATCAGGAGCAAGACTTTTGTGGTAGGACAAAAGGTCTTGGTATTCAACTCGAGGTTGAAACTATTTCCAGGTAAGCTTCGGTCTAGATGGATTGGCCCTTTTGTGATTATTAATGTCTTTCCTAGTGATGCTGTAGTTGTGAAAAGTGACAAACTCGTAAGCTTCAGTCACCCTTCCAACTCTTCCTAACATGTCTGCTATACAACAATAATGTGCAGTCATTGGTCTAATATTGTACTTCAACTTCATTGTATCATATAGTGAAAGACCCTCATCAACCAAACCGGCATAACTGCAAGCAGAAAATGCAGCAACAAAAGTAACGGCATCAGGTACAATGCCAGATCTCTCCAATGAGCGAAACAATGACAAAGCATTTTCGCCCATTCCATGTTGACCATAACCAAGTATCATTGTAGTATATGTGACACAATTCTTCTCATAGATGTTAAAAAATACATTTTCAGCACAAGAGACTGCACCACATTTAGAGTACATGTCAATTAGAGAAGTTCCCAAGAAGACGTTTTGATCAAGGTAGTGACGGATAGAGAACCCATGGATCTGCTTACCCATATCTATGTTCCTCCCTGGATTACAAGCTGAGAGAATTGATGCTAAGGTCACAGCATTTGGTATCAGATTTTGCTCAATCATTTGCCTAAAGACAACAGAAGCTTCTATAATCATCCCATTCTCTATGTACCCCGCAATTAAAGAATTCCAAATAGTGTGATCTCTATCATCAGTATAGTCTTTTCTAAAAACTCTTTCTGCAATCCTGACTGAACCAGATTTAGCATACATGTCTACGAGATAACTTTTCATCCCCTCAAACTCTATAACATGCCTAATAAGATAAGCATGTGTCTGCTGTCCAATATGAAGGTTTCGAAGATTTGATGCAGCTGAAAGTAAAACAGTCACAGTTACGGAATCAACCAAAAAGCTTTGCTTCTGCATCTCATAAACAAGCGTCAACGCCACATCATTAAAGCCATTATGAACAAATGCAGAAACCATAGTATTCCATGAAACAACATTCCTCTCTGGCATCTTATGAAAGAACTTAAAGGCCATCTCAACAGAACTGCACCTTGAGTACATCACAACAATTGCATTCAGTAAAGTAACAGGCATCACTCTCAAATTTTTAGTAATAAAAGTATGCAACTGTCCAGCTAGTTCCAACTGTCACAACTGTGAACATGCAGTCAAAGCCGAGAGAAATGTCACTTCATCAAGAACAGCCTGGTCTGATCGTATGGCTTCAAAGAAAAGATCAATTGCGTCACGAGGAAGATTATTCTGCACATACCCACTAATCATGGTGTTCCATATCTCCGTATTCCTCCCCAAACAACGGTAAAAAATCCTCCTAGCATATCCAATGTAACCAAGCTCAGCATACCAATGTAACCAAGCTCAGCATACATAAATATCGCCGAGCTCACAACAAACAAGTCATTCACATATTTACTGCCAAATCTAACAACTAACCCGTACAAAACATTGGCATTTTTATAGTCTCCCATCGCGGACAAAGCAGGAAAAACAGTGACAAAACTCACTGCGCTAGGAGCTACTCTCATCCTCATCATCATCCTAAATTGCTCAACAGCTTCTTCATATCTCCCAATATTAACGTACCACGCGACCAACGTGTTCCAAGAGACTACATTTCTCTCGGGCATTGTATCAAACACCTTCCGCACCAAATCAAACCCAGTATATTCAAAGCACCCGACACAAGAAGAGTACATATTCATCAGCGAATTGCAAAGAACCAAACTTGGGCTTGGAAGGCACCGAAGAACGTGGCAATGCACGGCCTTGCCGAAGCCGAAACTGCGCGTTTCGGCGCAGGCTTTGAGGGCGGAAGAGTAAGTGTAAACGTCGCATTGAGTGATGGGGGTGGAGGTTTTCATGTGGGTATAGAGTGATAGAGCTTGGGTGGGCATGTTGTTGAAGACGAGGCCGATGATGATGGTGTTATAGAGAAGTGTGGTTGGGCGAGGCCAAGCGTCGAACAGTTGGCGGGCAAGGTGAGGTTGGTTTTGTTGGCAGAGTTTGCTGAGGCGTGAGCGAATTGTGGTGGTTGAGAGATTGTTGGGTGTGGAGAATTGAGTGAATTGAGTCGTGGAGGGAGTTGGTGGAGGAAGCCATGAGCCCACCCACGATCATGGGGTCATGGAGCTAGAGTAGAATTTCTGCAAGTTATCCCTCCTATGTTCATCGGCCTGTTTAGAATTCATAATTTCTGATACTTATATTGGCTTTGGTGATTTAATAGTATAAAAATAAAAGCAAGAAATATCAAGCATATAGCGTTTGTAGTCCAACGGTTAGGATAATTGCCTTCCAAGCAATAGACCCGGGTTCGACTCCCGGCAGACGCATCTTTTTAATTTATCATTTTTGTTTTTGTACGAAGAAACCTGTCTTCAACAAGTGCAGAGTGCAGATCAACGACGTCATCCAATCACCTCCACCAAAAGCAATGTTCGCATAATTAGTCTCTTGTCTCGGTGCTAAACGGTTATTAACTGTTCCGATTAAAAATCTCCGCCTAGATGTTCACCTAGGCTACGTCAACATCCCTCTACACTAATTCATTCCTCATTGTCGGACTACCGTGCAACAACTTTTTAACCATTGAGACATGTGATACTCCTGCGGTAAAACGACGTTCCTGTGTTTTTGCTCCCTCTCCCCACTTCACTTCCTCTCACTTTGCATGTAGGTTTTATGACTTTTATCCATTCTCTCTCCATCCATTTATTACAGTTCCGTCTCTTCCTCTTTCTCTCGGACTCTTTCATTTTGGTCGAGCGGCTTCACCGTCGTACCGCTTTTTATTTCCCCTTAATCCAAACTGCATGTTCACCTCGATGGAGATTGAAGATTTGGATGATATCCCACATCCTCTTTTCCCGGATTCATCACTGCCTCACGTCAATGGGATGGCGGTAGCACTCGGCGAGGTGAACCTTGCAACGGCGGAGGACGAGGATGAGGAACAAGATTGGTTTTTCGCTGTAGCTCGCATATATTTGTTGGATCCTATCGTGGATGATCGGGTCCAGGCTTTCAAGATGCGGAAGATTTCGTTGTGGCATCATGCAACCGGATCGGGTACTATTGACTTCACCCGAATTGACACCAATCGGTTCATCTACAAGTTTCGTTCTCTGGCGGATCGCCGGCGAGCGATCACAAGTGGCCCTTGGTTTTATCTGTGACATACCGGTGGTTGTTCAAGCTTTGGCGGAGTTTGATGATATCTTTGCGATCCCGGCAAATCTTAGCCGCATGTGGACAGTGGTAGGTTTGCGACAGGAGTCGGTTTGTGGCAGGAGTATTACAGGAAAAGTGGTGTAGGCGGATCGGCAATGTCATTGGTCGGTACTTAGAGTTCAAGCGACATGCATTGTTTCATGGCTCAGAGATGAAGCTTCGAGTGGAAGTGGATTTGGACAGGCCTCTTGTGGTAAACACCCGTATCCGCTTTTCTGAATCATATGTCATGGATGTTGGATTTTTGTATGAGAGTGTCCGTGGATTTTGTGGTGTCTTCACGCATGGTGCGAAAGGTTATTTTTTAGCTTCAGATGCAGGTTCCAAGGAGGAGAGTATGACTACTCAACCACCTATCGGTCGTGCCTCTTCTCATGGGGGACAGGAGTACGTCCTCTATGGCAGGGGCGTGCTGGAATTGGTCGTTCGGTCTAGTTTCAGGGGTTGCCAGGTCAAATACTAGAATCAATGTGCTATTAGGAAACCCCCCATCATTGCCTCCTGGTTACACGGCCTCTATGCAGGTACTTCTGCAGTCTGTCCAGCGGGGGGTCTTATCGCCAAAGACTGGTTTTTAGCAAAGTGATTTATCTCTGGGAGCAAACATTGGCCAGACTGACAAACAAGTTATAGTCACGGTCACGACCCCGTTGATCAGGAAGGTTATAGAGTTTATGACGGAAAATCCCCTCTTTTGGGAGAGTCCTACTAACACAGTTGTTTTCTTACAGTTGGAGCCCTCGGGGCAAATTCCAATTTCATTACCCTCTGGTCGAGCAACTAATTTGGGAGCTCGTCTAGAGAGTGCTCAGGATGTTTAGCGTTTCACTATAACGTCGAAGGTAGACCAGTTTAGTGGGTCTACAACTCCACCCACTGGGTCCACACCTGATCTGGTAGTGGTTGCGCCTACTTTGTAGGAAGGCTTGTATCAGCCAATGGAGCAGGCCGCAAGTCAACAACAAGCATCAGATATGGGAGAGCTGCTAAGGGAGTGATGCAAATGGTTGCAGAGCTGTCTCCTAGTTCGTCAGGGGGCCTACCAGACCAACGTCGCAGGCCAGAGAAGAAGAAGAAAGAGAAGACGAAGTCCAAGCTTGGCCCCGTAGCCACCTCTACAAAGAAGGTTTCGCCACAGAAGAAGGTGGTGCTTCTCCCTGTGGGGATGACTATCAAAGACCTTCGACAGTAAGCCTCCCAATAGATATGGTGCCTGGATAACTAAGGAGTGATATTTTAATTTTTTTTAGTTTCTTACTACTTTGGTTTGTTATTTCGGGATATTATGTGCTCCAACCCAGTAGTATTATAGTTCTTAAGGAGTTTCAATTTGACGAGTCGAAAATTCGGTAAAATTCTGTATAACAGTGATTGATTATAAATTTTCGCCGTATCAAAAAAAAATTAAAATCATTGAGACATTGACCATGAAGGAAATCATGCCCATCATAAACAAAAATTATTTATTTGCACTTTTCTTTTTTATTTACTTTTCTATGTCATTCAATTCAATGATTCAATTGAGTATCCATTTTAAGCTATCATATTTGATTTATTTTTTATTATTTCTTTTTTGAGATGGAAACTGAAAAGTAATAGTCAAATTTCATTAATGAGGAACCGAGAACTAAAGTTCAATGTTTACTTCTTGTTTTCAAAGCTATATGCATGGTACTCAATTAATTTGTTTCACAAATTATCAAACAACTGGAGAATAATATCAAGAAATCAAATATGGTTGACTGTCAAAAATTTCAGAATTATACAATTACATTACTTATTCAACGGTAAGAATTGTCCATACATTGAGATATATTCAAATATATATAGCTGCATTGGCAACAAGAAGTACACAATACAAACAATGAAGAGAGCAGAGCTGGTGTTCGTTCCCACCGCAGTTGTAGGCCATCTCGTATCCACTATTGAGTTCTCGAAACGTTTGTTGGATCAAACTTATCAGTTTTCGATAACAATTCTTGTGATGAAATCGCCATTTGGAGTCACTGTAGATCAGTCAAACAGTAATAAGTCCCTATCTGCAGCCTATCACTCCAACATAAAAATCATCCATCTTCCCAGTGTTGATCCCCCAACCGAGTTTGAGTGTCCGGAACAGCTCCTCACCTATTACATAGACAACCACGAAAACCATGTCAAGGACACCTTGCTCAACCAGGTGTTGCCCAACACTTCTCAGATTGCTGGAGTGATCGTTGACATGCTCTGCACCGCCATGATTAATGTAGCCAATGAGCTCAATGTTCCATCATTTGCCTTCTTCACTGCCAGTGCCGCTTTTCTTTGTTTCTTGCTCTATCTTTCGAAACGGTACGACCAAGTTGGCAAAGTGTTTGATGAATCAGATCCTGACTCGATTGTACCAAGCTATATCAACCCAGTTTCCACAAGTGTATTACCAAGATTTTCCTCTAACAATGGCGGATACAGGTCATTGGCAAACCATGCAAAGAGGTTCAAAGAAACCAAGGGTATAATCATCTTGGTTGAGCTTGAATCTCATGCAGTTCACTCACTATGTAATGCAACTGCGAATGATTCGCAGCCTCTTGTTTACACAGTTGGGTCCTTAATTGACCTCAGAGGTAAGTCTCAAGTTCACTCCAACTTTACCAAAGCTGACAAGATCATGAAATGGCTTTATGAGCAGCCTCCGAAATCAGTGGTGTTCCTCTGTTTCGGAAGCTTTGGGAATGTATGTATATGATTATTGACACATCTTATTATGAACAAAATGTGGATAGAGATCCATACAAGTGAAGAATAAAGATGAAGAACCAAAGTGATCTCATAAACTCAGGTAAAAGCATGCATATGCATTTTTCACTGAAGATACATAACTAGTCTTCAATCCCTGAGCCTCTAAATTGACAGTTTATATGATCGATTTTATCGAAGCACCATATATGTTTGTAAAACTTTTTCCAAATCATACCACTGGTCATTCGTTATATGTATAATGTATTTTGCTTTTACATAAAAATAAAGTTTTACTTACTTTGAATTAAGGAAGGTATTTATAGAGTAAAAGAGTCTTTTGTGTGATCACCAAGTTTGATTACTTGGCCAAGAGTTGAGTCACGTTTTAGACCTCTTTTTTACCTTATAAATGATTTTGTGTGGTTTTCAAGGTTGTATACTTGGTTGAGATGGTTTCACCTCTCTCTTATGTGTCACGTACATTGTTTGGCATATATTTAAAATATCTTCTTTATGTGGTGGTCAAGCCTCTTTGTGTGATGAACAAGCTAGCTCTTGGCACTTAGCCAAGAGTTTAGCCACGTTTTAAACAACTCTCAAAGCATGCATATAAACAAAGTGTTTTAAGTTTTGTTTTCAAAAAAATTAATTAAAACTTCTAAAGCATTTCATTCTTATCCTAAGATAAAGATATTATCTAAAGTAAAATAGTTTTGTATGGCTTTCAAGTTTCATCACTTGGTCTAGACTAAAGACTGTTTTTTTTTTACTCTTTTGAATGCTTGACCGAGCTTCATTTGGCCTCTCACATAGGACACTTGATTTGGCCTATATAAAGGGTAAGCTCACATTGTTCAAGTTGGTTATTTGGCTTAGTATTTTGCTAGGTTGTTAAAATGTAGAAACTATTATATCATAGTTTATAAACTATCATAACATAGTTTCTTTGTTGAGTCTAAGTTTATGCTTGTTCTTTGTGTTGTACTTTATGTTTTAAAGACTACACAAAAACTCTTTAAACTCATATACATTCATCTTGCATCCATGAGATCAGATTGGTAGTGCAAGAAATCTAAGAAGTGTTCTAAAGAACCAACTTTGTGATAGTTATATTATGAAAATAAAGCTTATAATATCTTCATATGAGAAATCGAAGAAACAAGACCGAGTATATTTCAGACTAGTGGGCAGACTAGACAGGGATATCGTGTCTTTCCATCCTCAGAAAGCTTCGCATGTGTAAACACTTAGAAATATGACTGAATACAGTTATTAGCCTAGCGTGTGAGTCTAGATAGGATAGCACTGTTGCTTGTTATTATCGGAGCTGTAGTCTTGTAAGGAGTGTTTTAACATGTACTATTGGGAATCAACTGTGGGAGTTAGATTCCGGGTAGAAGTTTATGAAACTTTCGTATGTAAACACTTAGAGATGAAAGTGTAGTTCTTAGACTAGTGTGTGATACTGTTTAGGATAGATGAGCGAGTTTCTATCATGAGAACTAAAATCTTATAAGAAGTGTTTTTACATTGTGGAAAGGTTTGACTCTCAAGAGTTAACGAAAAACATCTTGGTGTTATGTGTCTCTTTATTTCCTTGCACTTTTACTTTATATTGTTAAGTATCTGCCATCAGGATAGCTTTATATATTGCTATCCCTGATACAATCTTGTGACGAAAAAGTTGATAAATGCCTATTCACCATCCCTCTAGGACCTTCAAGTGGTATCAGAGTGAGTCACTAACCTGTGTTAGTGAGATATGCGGATCAGCTTGGATGGACAAAGAGTATTGTCTCATCCTCTATTATGGAAGATGTAAATGATTCTTTAGGGCTTTTGTTTTATGCACTTTGTTCTTCTTATGAAGCATTTTTGAAAGTGTATCAAGTCTTGAAAGTCATTTTTAGAATGGTCCAAAACTTTCTTTTGCTCTTTCTTTTTAAGAAAAAAATTAACGATTTGTCAAGTGACAAAAAGCATAATACTCCATTTGATAGTGGGAAATTTGTGGCTTTTTATGCTACTACCCTCAATGAGACCTCAAGTGAATCAAAAGATGATGAAAGCTCTCAGAAGTTAATAATTGATCATAAGGGGTTATGTGAATATTTGGTCGGTGTAGAAAAATTCTCTCAAGGAATATTAAGATTCATTGAACACATATCTATTCTCGAAGCACTATGTATGAACAATCTGGTCATTTCAAGTTTGTTATTAAAAGAAATAAGTACATGTCACTTTTCAATAAAATTTTTGTGTCTACTTGGAATAACAATGAAACTATCACTCGAAATCCTAGTTGAAATCAAACATTGGTTGATAGACTATGTTTTGATCCCCTGACGCGTATTTCTAGCACAAACCATGCTTTGATAAGAATGGAACATCGTCGTCTCACGGCTTCACGAACAAGTGATTGAATTTTGATCTCTTATTTTTATACATGTACAAATTTATTCTTGTATTCATGTTCATATTCATCTTAATTAAAGTAGTTCTTGCATGTCTTAGTGTTGTAGTTCTTCAATATCATCTGGTTATGTTGAGTTTATTGTTGAACACAAGATTAAAATATAAGTCTACATGTGCACATATATGTAGTATTCAGTATCTTTAGGGATAAAAAAAAACTAGCTTAATCAACAAGTAATTAGGTCATGTGTCATCGCTCCAATACATCCTTTCAACCACGTCAATTCAACATGTGGCTAGGGGACACAGCCACGGTGAATGGTAAATTTGATCCAAAACTTAACCTTTAAATATACCAATCAACCAATGAAGTGGTGCCACATCGACATTCTCTTTTCAAAACTCTTAATTTACAAAATTTGTAGAAAATAGTTTGAAACTCCAAAAAATATAAAGATAAATTCTACAAACTCGTGGTAACCTCTACTATCTAGTTTCGACCTCAAAACTAAATTTCAACTAACTTAAAAATTCAGGGTCTTACAATCCTACCTCCTTTAAAAAAATTCGTCTCCAAAATTTCTTCAATTAGAATATTCTGAAAATGAACATGGCACCAAGCTTGGTTAAAGTATACTAACATACCACATGCCTAGATTTCTAATCCTTGATTCGCTATGATACTATTCTGTCACGTTCAGGTGTTCGACTGATAGGTGCATATTTATGCAACGTTTCTATGTTTAATATTACCTTATATTTAGTATCTTTTGTTATGTTTTCAGCATTTTAATATTGTTTATTTGTTTTATAGGTTTATGGAGAATAATGAGAAAAAGATGATTAATTGGACTTTCCTAGGTCAACAAGGAGAGAAATTGGGCTAACAAATAAAGTGGAATCTATTTTCTTTGTGGATTAGGAGCTGAGCATGTGGACTACAAGGAATTGGGCTAAGTTAATTAACTTAGCTTTGGAAAGGAGTGGATGGCAGGAGGGGATGACCTAGCTAAATTGGCATGTTATACATATATATAGCTAGCTAAGGAGACGTGAAGGGAGGGGGCTGCACACAGTGGCGGAGCCAGAAAAATATCTCAGCTAAGGCAAAAATTTAGCTTTAAAAAATAAACTAAAGTCAATAAAAATGCTACCTCCAATAATAAAAGATTATATTACAAGTTTTCAATTAATGACGAGACGGCAGTTGTCCTCGACGCTTTTTCATATTTTGAAAACGCTGCATGATAGAGTCATTGGTAATCCTATTAAATACCTATTTTTCAATGTAAACAAGCAAGCTATCATTCATCCATTGATCTCCCATTCTATTACGAAGTGGATTCTTCACAATGTTCAATGCTGAGAATACCCTTTCCACTGAAGCTGTTGCAACCGGCAGAACTAAAGCCAATGTTAGAAGCTTGTAGACTGATGCATGTGTTATATGCTTTCTTGTCTCCACAATTTTTTTTGCAAGATCCCCAATTCCTTTCAACTGAGAGAATTTATTATTGGATCGCATCTCATTAATGTAAATACCAAGTTTATCTTCAAGTGATAACACTTCTCGGTCAGAAAAATCTCTCGGGTAGAATTTGGCAAGTTGAAGCAATTTTTGCTTGTCAAACCTAGAGAATGAATTATCCGGACTTAAACTTGCAACACAAAGAAGAAGCTCAGAGTTTACCTCATTGAAACGATCATTCAGTTCTGAAAGTTGTCTGTCAATCACAGTATAAAAGATCTCCACCCAATAATGATGAAGGATTGTTACTTTTTCAGCTCTGCGTTGAGATTTCCCTTGAGCAACAAAGTTGTCATTCAAATTGGGAATGTTGATACCATGCTAGCCACAAAAAGAATAAACTTTGCTAAGTAAATCATCCCATTCACAATCTTCATCCCTCATTGCTTGTAGTTGTTCCTTGCACGCCTTAACTAATTCAATAGCATTGACAATATCTTGATCCTTCCTCTGCAATGCCTGTGATAATTCATTCGTAACTCCCAACACTTGTCTCATCAAAAACAGGCAAAATACAAAGTCAAATGATTGCATTTGTGCTAGCACAAGATTACATTCCCCTCTCTGATCAGAGTTCACTCCATCTTCAATAATAATTTCAATCACCTCAATCGTAGAAGCAAACATAGAAATAATACTCAATAAGGTACCATAATGTGAACCCCAACGTGTATCACCAGGACGTTTCAGAGTAGTTTCTTGATTCAACCCTCTTCCACTTAAAAGCTCATCATTATTAAGAGCTTCCATCACTTTCTTCTGTTGTTGTTCTCGAAGAAGATCACGACGTTTACATGATGCTCCAACAAGATTAACCACTCGAGTCACTAAGAAAAAGAAGGAAGCAACTGGAACATGATTTTTAGCTAAAGACACGAGAGCAAGTTGAAGTTGATGTGCAAAACAATGAACATAAAAAGCACATTGATTTTCTTTCAAGATAAGTGCCTTGAGTCCGTTGAACTCACCTTGCATATTACTAGCTCCATCATAACCTTGTCCTCGGAGATTTGTAATGCTCAATCCAATTCTAGAGAACAACTCATCTATTGCAAGTTTCAAGGACCGTGCATCAGTACTTTTAACATGTTGAATGCCCACAAATCTTTCAATCACTTGACCTTTATTGTCAACATAACGAAGAACAATAGCCATATTCTCTTTCACTGAATTATCCCGTGCTTCATCAACCAGAATAGAAAATGGCGCATCACCGATCTCCAATCTTATTGCATTAACTGTTTCAACTGCAATTGCATTTATAATATCTTTTTGTATATCAGGTGATGTCAACTGTAGATTTCTAGGAGCATTTTCAAATGCAACAGCCTTCACACTCTCATTATGTTCAGCAAGAAACTCTAATAGTTCAAGAAAGTTCCCTCTATTGTTGGACGATTCAGATTCATCATGACCACGAAAAGCAAGACCCTGCCTCAACAAGAAACGAATACAATCAATTGAAGCATTCAAGAGAATGTAATAGTTGTTCTTAGCAGATTCCACTTGACGACTAATAACTGATTCCAGATGTTGTTTTTGATTCATAAGAGCATGACAATTCTGTAATGCTTTGTTGTGAACGCTATCCACTCCTCCTACATGATCTTGAAGTACTTTTTTAGTTTTCCAGTTAGAGAAACCTTTGCTAGTAAATACATCACCACCTCCTTGGTCACCATGATGTTGCTTAAAGAGATAACAGCATAGACAAAACACAGCATCTTTTTCTATGCTATACTCTAACCATTCTGGATGATCATCAAACCAAGAAGTCACAAAACGCCGATTTGCTCCGCTTATTATGGTTTGAGGAAACTGGGAATTTCGAGGCTGGCAAGGACCCTTGAGCAAATAATGTCGTCGAACTTGCTCACGAATATTCGGATCATATTCCACGATGCGCTTCCGCCTTGCGGGATCTGATGGAAGATTGCCCAATATAGTTTCAAGTTCCTTTTCTTTAAAGATTTCAGAGTCGACATTGATTCTCTTAGAAGAACTAGAAGCCTCTCCCCTTGACCCCGACACTTTCTGAAAATACCTCTTCATAACTGTTTATCATAAAATTTTACTTATCAATTTTACGTATCTATAAAAAAAAGTACATAACTATTTTATCAACTATCAACCGTACAGAATGAGCATATAATTGTGCAACTCTACAGTCTCTACCACCACAAAAACAAGAATCGGAGAACTTTGAGAAAGAAAACAAAAAGAACCAATGAAATAAAAAGAAGAAAAGTTCAGAGAAAATATATAATATAAATTGATAATAGAGTTTAGAGAGAAGTAGAGAACTAACGTGGTTGAAGAATGATGATGATCGATGATTTGATGAAAGAGAGATTGATGAGAGATTGAGAGTCACGACTCACGAGATGGATGAACAGGAATTACAGTTTGATGATGAATAATTGGGGTCTGGAGATTTGCCGATTTGGGGTTTGGCCGTTTGGGGATATAGAGTAATAAAGGGTACTGGGTAGACAGGGTAAGGACGTAGGCTACGTAGGGTTTACATAAATATATATTATTAATATTATAATATATACACAGTCAAGTCACTTGACAGGGTACTCAAGTGTGTGATGTGTGTCATCTATTTACTATATAATATAGTCTATATTATATCCCCAAACGGTGATGAGGGTTTGGCCCAATCACGGATGATGATAGACATCATCATCTATCAAGCACTAAAGCTTAAAAGCTGTCTTACCACTCTTATATTAGTTTTTATATATCTTATTACATATATATATAATAGAGGGTAGGGAGAAAAACTGACTCACTGACGTCTGACACCCCACTTTTATATTTTTTTTCTTTCTTTTCCTACTTCCTAGTTCGGTAGTTCCTACTAAAAGTCTAAACAAGGTCGAGCCCAGGCAGTTGCCACCATTTTTTCCGGCAAAACCACCATTTTTTCCGATCAAAAGCTTTCAAATCTAATATCCAGCATAGTTAGTCTCATTTCGAGCCCAGGCAGTTGCCTGTGCTCGTCTATACGTGGCTCCGCCACTGGCTGCACATACATACATATATATATATATATATATTTAGCTTAAACGTGAATGAAGTGGGGGAGAGGAGATCAATCAATTAAAGTGAGAAGAGGACATCAATTAAAAGAAGGAGTCTCACGGCAAGAAGAATAGATGAATTAAAAGAAGGAAGTCTGACGGCATGAAAAAGAGAAGGGAAGGAAGGAAAAGAAAAAAACAGTTCGGCAGTTTTGAAGAGGAGAGGAAGAGAGAAATTTCAGAGGAAGAAAATGCTCTATCATCATCACCTTATAGCTGTAATTTATTTCTCTCATCTATATTTTTATTTAGCCTCCATGGTTAGCATGAGAAGATAAACTTTATTTGTTAGGGGCTGATCGAAGCCCTAGACATGTTTTGATCTTGAACCCCAGTGATTTACTAACTTTTTGATGAGAATTTATTCACTATTTTATCACCGTATGATTTCTTGCATATGTGTCTTTGGTTCGAAACTTAGATGTGTATGTTAGGATATATTATTTTGAATGTGTAGGTGACGATCAATGAGTGCATGTTCTCTAGAGATGAACAGCCTACTACGTTGTGTGAATTAGTTCCAAGGTGATGCAAGGGCACTCATCCATAGTAGCTCTAGAAGTCTTGTTGTTGTCTCAAACATCCTACAGATCGTAATGACTTAGTTTATGTTGATTTTGGACCGATCGAAAAAGTACCATATCTCTTAAGTTAAGATCAAGTTGAGCTAGGGTACATCAACCGGCTTAGCATGCCAAGCACGAGGGTGTAAGGTGTATGTGACTTAATCACAGCGCATACATGGGAAACATTAATTTGAGGTTATGTGAATTGATTGGGGTAGATTGGAAATGTCTAGGGTGGAGAGAAGTGTCTAACGATCTCTTTATTTTGATTAAATTGTTGTTTTACTGTACTGTTTTCAGTTTGTAGTCTAGTTTATATAATTTATTTTGACATTCAAAACAACTCCGATTACATTGAAATTTTGTGTGGTTGTCCGCCACTGTGTCTAGTTTGTCCTGTATAAATTTCGTAATTTTTGGTTTAGTCTAGGTATTTTAGTTAATTGTGTTTTCATCCAGTGGTCGAGTCTGTCAGATTTCTGACTTTCGCGTCTTAGTTTGTGTTTAGAGTATAGAGTCTAATTTTCCCTGTGGATCGATCCCTATCTGCACTATATTGCATTAATCTTAAGTATATACTGAATAGGGTATTATTTTTGGTTGGTGTGCGACCATCGACCATCAACCAACGTTCAAACCCCTCGGACCCGCCCGTAGCTGTAGCTGAGGTGTGAGCGCTAAAAGTAAAAGATGAAACAGAAAATAATAAACTCAACTGGAATCCTTATTTAAATAGAGGAAACTCTATTACATGCTACACGTATAACAAACAACTCTTCTAGACTCGTCGTTCTATGCTCGGCTAATCATTTTGATTCACGAAACCAACCTACAATATCTTGGAAGGGGTGAGCTAACCACGCGTTCAGTGAGTAAGATATATAATATGTCAGTGAAGTGATGCTTTTGCAATAAATAAAAAAATAGACGCTAATTAATATATAAAGATATCCCCGACTCTATGTCACATCACATCGTAACTTCTTATTTTTTATCCTTTGATTTAGTGACCATCACAGGCAACCCTAATGATAACTTCAGCCCTATACTTCTATGTGAAACATCCTCACTTTGGTTATAACAAATAAGTAAGTACGTATGCATATTCCATGAATAGTACTGATCACTAACAGATCGACTCGTATTATATATATAATACCCCGACTCACAAATATAGCACATGCTTCACATAGAAAAATAGAAAGACATTGAAACACATTACATAACTCACTCACCTTGAATCCAAGATAATCATCGAGCATAACAACAACATCGTGATCCACATATCAAACGCGTTCAAAAATTATTAAACTATGTCTGACTTACTTTCCACTAGTGAATAAAGCTCATCGAGACGAATTTGTAGATACCAACAGATCCTAAATCAGAATTAGGGATAAAAAATCATGATATATCGAATTTACACAAACTTCTAAAAACTTAAAGAGAGAAAAAAGTTTGAGAGAGAGAAAGATCTCTCCGGTATGAAGAAATAATTGGAACGTAGCTCCTATTTATAGATTATGTTGTCGACCTAAGTAAGGACGGATAAGTATAATGGTTCAATAGGAAGAGAAAAAACTAGCTTGTGATTAAGCCATGTGTCACCACTCCAATACATCCTTTCAACCACGTCAACATGTGGCTAGGGGAGTAGGGGACACAGCCACGGTGAATGGTAAATCTGATCCAAAACTTAACCCTTAAGTATATCAATCAACCAATGAAGTGGTGCCACGTTGACATTCTCTTTCTGAAACTCTCAATTTCAAAAAATCGTAGAAAATAGTTCGAAACTCCGAAAAATATAACGATAAATTTTACAAACTCGTAGTAACGTCTACTATCTAGTTCCGACCTCAAAACTTAATTTCGGCTAACTTAAAAGTTCAGGATCTTATAATCCTACCTAGACTAACTTTGATACAAACATGTATAGAAGAAACTCAACAAAGTAAAAAAAAAAACTCGGAAAAAAAACTCGGGCTTAATCGGCAACCATCCAATCCATCTTTCAGCGTCACTTGCATATGGACAACGAGTATTATACGCTACGCGCCGGCCATCTGGAGCCTAGTACATTTGATTCACTTCCAGAAAGAAACAATCAAGCCTCACCGTTTTCCCCCAAAATCTTCAATCCTTCAATTCTCCTTTCTCAAATGGAATTGGGATACAATCTCTTTGTCAGTGCATACGTGTGCACTTGCAACGCTGTGCATTTCATCCCGAGGTCTACACCTCATGAAAAATAAGGAAGAGTTAAGCTACCACGTCCTAAATGTGTATCGATCTGAACCAACTTCCAAGTTCTAACGCAGAGTACATTACTAGCTGTCTGGCTATACTCGACCTGAACTCTCCACCATACATACAATTATGAAGAGAGCAGAGCTGGTGTTCGTTCCCACACCAGCTACAGGCCATCTTGTATCCACCATCGAGTTCTCGAAACGTTTGTTGGATCGTTGTGATCGACTCTCGGTAACGATTCTTGTATTGAAATCACCATTTGGAGCCGCTGCGGACCAGTCAGTTCCTGCAGTCTCTCACAACAACATAAAACTCATCCATATTGGCAACGTAGAGCCTCCAAACTCATCCAGGCTCAACTCCGCAGAAAATTATCTCAGCAATTACATAGAGATCTCCAAGAGCCATGTCAAGAACACTATCATCAACGAGGTGTTACCCAACACGTCTCAAATTGCTGGTCTCGTTGTTGACATGTTCTGCACAACTATGATTGACATAACACGAGCTCAACGTTCCATCTTTCATATTCTTCAGTTCTGGTGCAGCTTTCCTTGGTCTGTTGGTCTATCTTCAAGAACGTTACGACCGAGTCGGCAAAGTGTTTGAAAAGTCTGATCCGGACTCGGTTGTACCGAGTTATGTAAACCCTGTTCCTACGAATGTGTTGCCAGGATTTGTGTATAACGAGAGTGGTCACACTTCGTTTGCAAACAATACTAGGAGGTTCAAAGAGACCAAGGGCGTGATCATCAACACTTTGGTTGAGCTAGAATCCCACGCTGTTCGATCGCTTGTCAGAGGTGTTGAAACTGATCGAAGTGAATCGTGACCAGCTGTTTACGCAGTTGGACCCTTGATTGACACCAAGGGTGAACATCGAGTTCGGCCTGATCGTGACAAGATCATGAAATGGCTTGATGAGCAGCCTCCGAAGTCAGTGGTGTTTCTCTGCTTTGGTAGTTTTGGGAGCTGTGATGAAGCCCAACTCAAAGAGATTGCAATTGGACTCGAGAAAAGTGGCAAGAGGTTCTTGTGGTCCGTACGCCAAAGACCACCCATAGGAAAGAAAGAAATGCCAGGTGAGTTTATTTTATTTTAATTTTTTCTTAAATTAGTCGACAATATTTTTTCTTCTTAAATTAGACGACAATATTGATATATGATGAGATTTGAACGAACACGTACAACTCACTGATCAGGAGAGTGTATATGGTACGTTCCAAATTCAGGCATACATTTTCTCGAGATCATTCTATTTAGAATTTTAGATACGGCTTTTTAGTTTAATGAAATTTATGATGTAATTACAAACGTACCTTAAGAGAAAAGTTTCTTGATTGATCATAAAAATTGTGTCTTTTCTTGGACTATTTTAGCGTATTTCCATAATCCAGACCTGTGATATTGCAACTAATGCATTAATTACTATGTTATAGGTGAGTACACAAACTATGACGGTTTTGTACCTGATGGTTTCCTGGAGAGAACTAAAGGGGTCGGAATGTTGTGTGGATGGGCGCCGCAAGTTGAGGTTCTAGGTCACATAGCAGTTGGGAGCTTTGTGTCAAACTGTGGATGGAACTCAATATTTGAGAGTTTCTGGTATGGTGTGCCTATTGTGACTTGGCCATTTTATGCTGAGCAACAGATTAATGCCTTTCTGATGGCAAAAGACTTGGGACTGGCGGTGGAGCTGACACTGGATTACGTGTATGGCAGCGGTGATTTTGTGACGGCAGATGAGATTGAAAAAGCTGTGGAGAGTGCAATGGCTAGAGACAGTGATATTAGGAAGAGGGTTCAGGAAATGAGTGAAATGTGTAGGAGGGCTCTTGCTGATGGTGGTTCTTCGTCTACTTTGTTTGATAGCTTGATTGATGTCATGTTGGAGTGCCTCAAAAGCAAATGAGTCTTTGGATGATGGAGGGCGGTTCATCTGTTTTTCATTCACTTCAGAAAATGATGTTGATGATGGAGGGTCTTGTTCGAAGTTTGGTCATGTTACAGAGCGCTTAATTTTTTTTTCTGCAATGTAAGCTCTTTCTAGTTTCTATCTAGGCAAGTTGTGACATATTATATAGGAATAAGATGAGACTTTTCAACCAATTAAGTTGCAAGGAATGTTATTGTTGTAAGAGTGCAGATTACAAAGATGAATAATTAAACAAATCAAGAAATTAAATAAAGAATAGCAACCGAGTAACTTTGATTGATGGTTTAGAGATTTCCATCTTTGAAGTAATTGGACAGCCTCACATGTGTCATTGGATCTCTTTTCTTTTTCTTGAAGTGCTTTGAAGCAGCTTTCAACACCTTATTCCATACCTGAACCAAAACCATGAACCAAAGGTCCAAAACCATGAAGCTTTAAACATTAGAAATCGCCTATAGATCAAACAGAAGAATATTTGCTTTGCTAAAACTAAAAAGAGATTCTCAGAACTTGATAACAGTCTAACATAAGGTCCTAAAATGTTTCCTTCACTGTGATTCTTTAGATTTTGTACATTTTTCTTAGTCTTAACTTTGACTTGAAAAAGCTTCTTAACTTTCATATGTACTTCTAGAACTTCCTAAATCTTTATTCTCCATAGAAACTCTAGTAGATCTAATCACAAAATCAGTTATCCATTACACTCTGCTCTAGCTCAGATGATTTGGTCATCTAATATGAAAATTAATGGATTAACATTGTAAAATATGAAAAATAGCCGTACCTTTGAGGCAATGGGATTACATCTACCCTTAACAGGAGTTCCAAAAAAACTTGATAATAGTCTAACATAAGATGTTTCCTTCACTGCGTTTCTCTAAATGTTTCCTAAAGTCATAACCTTTACTTGAAAAAGCTTCTAAAATCTCACACCACTTCCTGAAACTCCCTGAATGCTAATTTTCCATACAAACTCAAATAGGTGGTGCAATCACAAACTCAGTGATGCATTACCTTCTGCTGCACCTCAATTTTTCATCTAACTCAATTCATTGAAATAAAATTAATAGATTAACAGAACCCACAAAAGAAAATGTAATGAGTACCTTTGAGGCAATGGGGTTACAACCACCCTTAACAGGAGTTGGGGAAAACTCAGAAGCCAATGCCATCTTGTTCTTGCTCAATTTCCACTTCTTGTTCTTCAAAGCACTCAAGTTCATTTTAAACCCAACACTGCACATCTTCTTCTTATCACTAGAACCAACTCTCTTGATGCTCTTTTGATTGCTCAACTCCAACCCCAATTCATCAAACTCCAGCTTCTTCCTGGGCGTAGCGAAATCGAAATCAAAGTCCAAGTCCATCGGAGCGTGAGCGCGTGGAACCAGCGGAGACCATATCGAGCTCTGCGTGTAGTCGAAGTCGAAGGCAGAGTTGTCCGGGAACTTACAGAGTAACTCTTTTGACATAACTGGCTGCAAATACTCGACCACTTTGCAAGGACCACTCACTACAATCAGCCTCTCTCTTACTTGTTGTTGGTGTTGTTGTTTCACTGAAGTGAGAAGTGAATCTGCTTCTTCTAGTGCCATTGGTGCTTTTGTGTTGGGGAAGATTGGTTTTGTTGGGGGTCTTTAATCATAAAAGGGAAGTAGACAACAGAATGGGAAAGTTACCGTTGCCTTGGGGTTTTGTGTCTTTCAAAAATCGGTTGTATTTATTTTTTTAAGAATAAGAATAATTTTTCCTCCTACACCTCTTCCTGTGTTGGGCCAAATTGGACAGCTTCCGACCATAGCCATCGGTAACTGGCCTATTATCCCGTTGTGACACTTGAACAACTCGGAGTTCATTACATAAATATCCAAATTTAGTAACCCCAATGTAGTAAAACAGAGTTATTACCCTCGGATGGTAGATAGCAACTCGGTCATTATTGCTGATTGCAGGCAATACAGGCAACTTAGCTATTACTAATTACTAATGAGCAAAAACAATGCAAGATTTCGAATACATTTAAAAGGAATATAAGACTATTGTTGCCTTAGTTACATGTTCGCAGGGGCCTCTATGGAAGGATTAGACAAGTCAACTCAAAATGATCAGGACAATGTGAACTACTTATTGCAACAACACTTGTTACAATGATGTAAATATGAAAATAGAGATGATCATGAAGGAATGAAATTACATGTCGCTTGAATGACCCTTTGGCACATAACGGCCATTGACATCAGCATCCAGAATTGCGGCTATTTCATCTGGAACTCAGTCTTCATAAAACCAGAAATCATCTGTCTCCATGGCCCTCCTAGCCAGCAGGGTGGCCGCCTCATTAGCATCGGATCCAACAAAGCAGAACTCCACCCATCTGAAATTGGCAAGCTCCTGAAGGCAGTTAGACACGAGCATCCTTGTCCGTTCATTTGTCAGAGGTATCTCACCTAATATCAAGCTGGAGCAAGTCGAGGTAGGTTCCTTCTCTCCCTCTATTTCCAGGTAGCTTCTGTTATAGACCTTGGATTATCAACCTGCGGTAGGGGTCCTCCAAAGAGAGCTTTGAAAGCTGCATTTCCATACCTTACTATGCAACCAACAAAACCTTTCCTTGAAGTCTCATTATAAGCATATGCATAGTTCAGCTTCCATGCCCCTGCAAAAGGAGGTTTCCATACAATTTTATGAACAAAATCTTCATTGTTACCATTCAACGGAAAGTTTTCGGTAGGATGTGCAGCCATCTTTGTGATTGATTTTAAAATGAGGCTGCAGCTTTGCAATCACAGAATAACCAATTTGAACCCTTGAACAGATTTATACAGAGCAAGCTATATTGTCATGTCAGATTTCATGCCTTTCCAGGCCATATACAACAATAAAGATACAAGGTACAGATGGAAATGAACGTTGTGGTAACGGTTACATAGTTTATTCCGATCCAAGGATTAGATTTAAACTTGAACTTTAATTCAAGTAATGAACCTAATTACATTGCTGTCTAAGTTGGATATAACTTGAAGCTGCATTAGGGAACATTGCCATAACAAGTTTCGACCAATGTTTAAATCTGAACATCGAAACAAGATCTACAATTTAGTTAATGTTCTCAAGCCTGAACTATTATTAAGCCAAGGGAGCTGGGAACAGTTTCCAACAGTTTAATCCAAGTCTAGAGGCACTGTCTAAATCAGAACTAACTTGAACAGAAACTTAACTATTTTGCTTTCCAGATTCAAGACACTACTAGCCCGGATCATTAGAGATGGCAACAAACTTCTAACAGTAACATCATTTTCCAATTTTGATCTTCAATGTTGAGGCCTAAAACATGATTTACATTCTGAATAATGACGAAGAATCTAATATATTGGTTGCTTACTAAACGCGTGAACACTTCATGCTCCTATTCAGAGATGGCAAACGATGTTGCTAAGGGTAAGATAATTCATACTCCACCCTAAACCCTAAGCTTGAGACAACCAAAATATGCAAAGAACAAGATATATCCTTAAGGGCATGTTTCATATTAGAATTCTTAGCTTATATAAAAAATAGTCCAATCTCATGTTTGGTATCACAAGATACTATATTAAATGAGCTTATGTAAACCCTTAGTCATGTTTCATATTAAATGAGCTTATGTAAAGCCTTAGTCATGTTTGTTACATCTTTTTATTCTTAGCTTATTTTAACAATAGTCAAATCCCATGTTTGGTGTCGCAAGAGACTATCTTAAATGAGCTTATGTAAGCCCTTAGTCATATTTGTTACATCTTCTTATTCAGCTTATTTTAACAATAGTCAAATCTCATGTTAAATGAGCTTATGTAAGCCCTTGAAGTAATGAAAACATCATTTTTATCTTCTTATACAAGGAGCCCAAAAACTTGCTTCTTATATAATAGCCATTAATAGTATTTCTTATATAATGAGTCCAAGTATATAAGGAGCTCAAATACTTGCTCCTTGTTTAGCACACCTTAATATAAGAAATATACTATTTCTTATATAAACAATATAAGAGGGTGTAAAAAACATGCCCTAAGTCCCTTGACTAAGATGAGAAATTTTTTTGCCTTAGCTTCAGTCAGTTAACTAGTCGATACTAGTTCTTTTAGCACTTTTTTTTCATCATCGCCCAATTTCTAGTATGTCTGTGTTGGTGTACATCTGTCTGGCTGTAACGGCCCTTTCAGTCTCTGAATTTGCCTAGTGGATGACTAAGTTTTAAACAATAAGTAAGTGCACATATAAGAATCAAAGCTCGAGACAACCAAATTATGCAAAGAACAAGATATATCCTTGAGTCCCTTGACTAAGGTGAGACAATTTTATGCCTTAGCTTCAGTCAATTAACTAGACAATACTGGTTCTTATAGCACTTCTTTTTCCTCATCGCCCAATATCTAGTATGTCTGTGTTGGTGTACATCCCTCTGGCTGTAACGGCCCTTTCAGTCTCTGAATATTAACTACTAGTTCTTATTTCTTAAGTACGAAAAGGAGCATGAACCAAGATACATAATGGAAATATGATTTAATCTCTCCTGAGCATAACTTCTTGGATAAGTATGTGAGCGCAGGACATGAACCTCAGACAATGATTGTTAAAGCATGCATACTGAAAGAGGTGAACTAAACTAGCATACCAGATTGGTAGTATATAGCTACACGCCTACACCTATGACCTGTCTAAGACTCTAAGTAAAAAATATAACTTGCTGGGAAATTTGGAGCCTGTTATCAAAAGAGAATGTTTTCTCTTAGAGTCGAAAACAAGCAAATTAAAGTTCAGAAAATTCCAATTTTCATATTTCTCCACTGCCAAGCAAGCATATATTCAAAGGAAGACACAAAAGTTAGAAAATTCACTTGTATACAAGTAAGTGTCATTCTAAGAACAAAAGTAATCTGGAATCTACTTTAGTTTCTTTAGGGCTTGAGCATTTGTTACTATTCTCGTCCCTTCCCTATGATGCATGTCTCTGCTCTATTTATCCCCCAAGTCTCTGCTCAGAGGATGACTTAATCAAACAGAAGGATTTCAGTCAGTTCTTCTGGGTTTTACAGTTCTGATCAATTGGCTTTTCAGAAATGGAGTCCCTAATACTAATCCTTTACATCTTCATTTTATTCACAACTTCAAGCACTCTATGCGGTAAGCATTTTTCTCTAGCACAATTAATTTCAGTTTCACACAAACAAAAATTACACTACTTTGAACAAAGTTTACATCTTTTTCTATTGTTTTAGAACAGATTCAAGAAGTTTATCACAAACCCAGAAACCTGAACAGCACAGAACTACTACTACTCAAATAGTAAAGAAGCTGAGGGTAACAAATCACATTGACATACCAGTAGTAGAAGCCAGCTCTCCATTTTCTTCTCCACCTTCTGATTCACCAGCTCCAAACCCATTGCCTTCTACAACTTTCCCTCTTCCCTATTGTGTGAATCCACAACCACCAAGTACTACTACTACTACTACTCCATCCCCCACATACCCACCTCAAAATGGGCCTAGCCCCAACCCGCCCTGCATCCTTCTAGGCCCACCCAACACTCCACCAAGCCCAATAAACATTCCCCCGAGCCCAATAATCATTCCCTCCATCCCACCTAATATTCCTCCAAGCCCACCCGTAAACCCTCCAACACCTACAGCCCACTCTCCACCACAGCCAACTGGGCCGAACAACCCTCCTCCGCCACAGAAGAAGCCACAATCAGGAGGGGTGTGGTGTGTGGCCAAGCCGACCGTGCCCGACCCAATAGTGCAGGAGGCGATGGACTACGCGTGTGGCTCGGGGGCAGACTGCAAGTCAATACAGCCGAACGGGTCGTGCTACCAGCCCACCACGTTGCTGTCCCATGCATCGTATGCGTTCAACAGTTACTGGCAGAGCAGGAAGGTGGCCGGAGGGACTTGTGACTTTGGAGGGACAGCCATCCTTGTCAATGTAGATCCAAGTGAGTCCAAACCATTGCCCATTTCTGTTTTGTATTATTAGTACTCCATAGTCAACGTAAACCGTCGTTATATGATGGGGCAATTTATTCCCCAGAAACCAAATAACCTAACGAGGTCAGGATTTGTAGGAAACAGAGGCCACACATAGATTAGATATATATAACAATACCCACGTACACGAAACATCTGTATGATATCGGACATATATAGATGAACTAGATGCACTTGCAGCCTGTGTCTCGAATTTTTTTAGGGTTTATCCGTATACGTACACGAAGGATGAGAATCTGACCGACCAATTAGGGTTCGGTAGACCACGCATAATCAGAACTGGTCCTTGCTTTAAAATAGACTACAAAAATCTCCACCGTGTGGGCATGGAAGAGAGAAAAAATAGTAACAGTCGTGATAATAATTTTTTATTTTTTATTTTTTATCCAAAATTTACAATCAAATCATTTTTATTATTTTTTTACTTTTTATATTATTAAGGATAATTTTATCAATTTTAAATTTATTAAAGCCTTTTGGCTTCCCTTTATATCCTTGCTTTAAAATAGATGGGGGATTTGGTGACGATAAAAGCGCGCGGTAATCAAGACTATAGCAAACTTGGATTTTGTAGAAATTTCAAGGAGCTTTTTGTGATGGATTTTTAAAGTGAGTTTTAGTATTGACGTTTTTTGAAGGAAACATTTTTAAGAGAAAGCACATCTTATGTGTGCTTTATAAAAAATTACTTCTACGTGTTATAAATGATTCTCTTAAATTTTTTAAAATACTTTGTATTATATCCAAATACTTTAAAATTAATAAAAGTACTTTTTCTACGGTAAAAGTACTTTCAAAAGTTATACCAAAGAAGCACCAAGCCTATCGAGTAGATTATGAACTTATGAACCAATTATATATGCATGCATCTTCTTAGACCAGGGATCGATCACATTGCATTTTGATTTGGACGTGCGAACCGTTTCTATTACTTTTGAATTTTCTCTACCGTAATTTGCGAACCGTAAAATTGTTTTTTTATTGCTTTTTGGGATCATATATATCATAGGGGATTGTCGTTTGTTGAGTTTGACAACGTTTTACGGACTTTTACCTCGATACTTCTCATGATCGATCAGGTTGACGTCGTAATTGTAGTTAGGAGTCTACCTAGCCGTCTAGGAATGACCATCACTAAGGAAAACGAGATTCAATGCATGCACCGAAATGATATTTGACATCGGTCACCAAAATATATGCTTCATCTTTCCAAAAAGTTGGACAGACCTTAATAAGTCACCTTACATTACCTATGTTGCTGTCAAAAGCAAGTGTTACAAACAAACTTTATATAGTAGATGTAATAGTTGTCTGAATTACTTTAATTTTAAGTTTTAACTATTGTGATCACAGTCTTTTTCAATAGATATAGATATATATATATATATAGAGAGAGAGAGAGAGAGAGAGAGAGAGAGAGAGAGATTATATGTATAAGATACTCTCGACCCTAGCTACGCACTACATCCATCGAATTTGGTTTTTCCGGTGGACTGGTGGTACCACTGGTACGTGTTGCACTGTATCGATCTTTGTATGTACATGCTGAAGTGACGTATCAGTCTTAAATTTTCTTAATTAGTTAATTTCATGATGTATTTGTACACTCGTTGGCAGGTTTTGATGAATGCCAGTTCTTCTACAACTAACGGATGACTCAAGAATACGTACATCAAAAATATATATCCAACTTCAGTAGTACGATTGGTGCTCGGCAGCTCGCGAATGAGCTAGGTGGTAAGGTGGAGTAAAGAAAATGATACAATGTCCTCCAACTTAATTTCGATTATCACTTAAAGAGACGTCAGATTTTCATTCGATGAGGTCCCATGCATGAATTTGTCTATTTACGATTTTGGATGTGAAAATATTATGAGGCTGTTGGCTGTATACTCCTCGAAAGCTTAATGAGACTGTCTTCATCCTCCTGTCTTTTTACTCGTCCTTTGTGTAAAGGAATATGCATGTTTTACTGTAGACTATTCACCCTCTTTTTTGTCATCGTATTTGTATTTAGGCTCGATTAAAGAAAGCCCTTAAAGAAACGTACTGCTGCTATTTGTAGCTTCTGGATTTATTTATTTTTTTGTCATAAATCCTTAATGGAATTTGGTGTTGGACGAACTCGTTTAAAAAGAAAGAACTTCTAAAAACCAATTGAAAGGAGATTATATGTATTGGACTTTATATACGATCCCAATCATCCCATGAAAGGTTTTCAAAGTGATCGAGAGAATTGAAAAAACGTCATGACACACCAGCTAGGAATGAAAAAGTAGATCGACATTTTCCCCTACAAAGCCTTGACGTATGATCGATTATTGTGAGTCTATGCCTAGTTGCCAACAGATGTTTCCACAATCTGAGTGTAGTTTCTGAGATTGGAAAGAGATGAGAAATAATATGTACGCGCTCTCGTTCAATCATTCATATGTTCCATGCTATATTTCTGCAACCACAAAACATGCATGGAGATTCCAATTCTCGTAGATGCATGTGAAACTAGCATCGTGCCATTATCCTCGATTCGAACAGTTAAAGTATGTCTATCTTATGAAGATCTGCATATTAATTATTTGACGACACGAGCTATAGCTAGAAGAGATAGAAAAAAAAAACCTCCTTATCAAAACCTTGAATATAAATGTATCATCACTCAAAAAAAGGAAGAAAATCGAACATTATAAATGGTCTAGCTTTCTCATGTTCTGCATCATTAAAGTCTTTTGTTTTAGAAGGAGCGATCGAGTTTTAATTATCATCATTCAAAAGTAAAACTGTGGTAAATAATTACAGATTTAGTAGCCGACACCAAACGCCAATGCAGGAGTCTATTATAGGGTTTGGTGTACACATTTAGACTAGAGAGGAGGTAAGCTAGCTAGATTAATTGAGACAATGAGAGGTCTATTCGTGTGGGAAGAAAAATCACATCCTCTAAGTGATTGGAAATTTGAAACTTCTTGTGCGTGTTTTGTCCCCTCGCAGATCGAGTTTCTTCCCACTTTTTAATCCAAGATAATACGTGCCATATACTGAAACATTCACATGCATATATCATATATGTTTGTTATGGCACCATGAACTCATGAACCCAATCACGGGCCAAGCAATATGGCCACTACATGCTAAAACCGGCTCTATCCCGAGCGCAATTTTCTTGATTCCCCCCAGCTTTGTCCAAAAATTGAAAGTAGCTAGCAAACCTGGGGCAAAACTTAAAGATCAATCACTAACTACGTTGTCTACGTACATGTATCCCCGCCAACTTGACTCAAATCCATCCAATGTAAAGGATAACCGTGATCTTCAAGTTGGAGTTGGAGACTTATAGGTCAAACGAATCATGAAAATTCGACAAATTTAGTATATGCACAAAAATAAGTTAATGTTAGAGTCGGTACCACACAGAAAGGCAGAGGAGTGAGCTGTGCATCATTCTCTCTCTCATTCTCACAAGTCTGCCATGCACATTACAATATCTAAAACTCTATAAGAAGGCTTTGCATGATACGGAGTTCAAATATATCTAGCTTAGCCTTCTATTTTCTGAGCTAGGTATATTGAACATGGGGACGAACTATTTTCTGGCTTTGCTCTTGGTTCTGATTCTCAACTTGGGAAGTTTCCTCACTTCTCTTGCAAACGCTCCCTACTGTGCACCACCGACATACCCTCCCAAGTTTCCTCCTAAGCACCCTCCTCACGTTAAACCACCAATTCACCCTAAACCGCCCACACATCCTCCATATGTAAAACCGCCAGTGAAACCACCCCATGTGAAGCCGCCCTTCCATCCCAAACCACCAGTGAAACCACCGCATGTGAAGCCTCCCTACCATCCCAAACCACCAGTGAAACCGCCGCATGTGAAGCCTCCCTACCATCCCAAGCCACCAGTGAAACCGCCACATTCGAAGCCTCCTTACATTCCCAAACCACCGGTGAAACCACCACATGTGAAGCCTCCCCATGCTCCCACACCAAACCCACCTCACTATATCCCCAAACCACCAATTGTGCATCCACCCTTTATCCCAAAACCACCAATTGTTCATCCACCTTTCATCCCAAAACCACCAATCGTTCATCCACCTTTCATCCCAAAACCACCGATCGTGCAACCACCTGTCATTCCCACACCACCCATTGTCAAGCCACCAGTGTACCCTCCACCAGTGTACCCAAGCCCGCCGCCTACGCCTATTGTGTACCCTCCACCAGTGTACCCTAGCCCTCCACCGTCACCACCAACTGTGACACCTACCCCACCGTCACCACCAACTGTGACACCTACCCCACCGTCACCACCGACTGAGACGCCATGCCCTCCTCCTCCACCTAAAGTGCCGTCGCCACCAAAGCCATCTCCTCCATCGCCACCAAAAGACACGTGTCCCATCGACGCACTCAAGCTAGGGGGTTGTGTGGACGTGCTGGGTGGCCTCATTCACGTTGGGATTGGTGGAAGCGCTAAAGATGCTTGTTGTCCTCTGCTTCAAGGACTGCTGGATTTGGATGCCGCAATTTGCCTCTGCACCACCATCAGGCTTAAGCTTCTAAACATCAACATCATCATACCCCTCGCTCTTCAGGTCCTCATCGACTGTGGGAAGACTCCACCCGAAGGTTTCAAGTGTCCTTCATAAGCTCTCTTGGTCAAATCTCCATGAGTTTCTTTGAGGTTTTCCAATTAAATTTGATCAATATTAGGGTTTTCAGTAATATGGCAGGTAATAATAGCATGTACGTGTGTGATCAACAAAAGCTAACTAGCTTGGAAGTAAATCTGCTTCGCGAGTTCAGTTATTATCTGTAATTTTGCTTTGTGTTTTTGGTATCGATCCCATTGTGTATCTGATCGATACACTGTCGCAAGTGTTCATCGTGTTAATGAATTCCGAATATGTTGTCCTATTTTAGGACTGTGTTAATTATTCAGGTTAAAAAATTAAAACGAATTCAATTATTTAGCCTACACGTCGTCACTGTCAAACTGGACCCTCCTCTCAAAACCCTAGAGCTTCACGTGAGTACTGTAGTGCAGCTTTTGAGTGGTGTTTTGACCGTTTGTACTTTGTAATGTTACACAATACACATGAAATATAATATCAGAATCAATCACATGCAGGGATGAACTACGTACGTACGTCAATTTTTATGTACAACATATTCTCTACGTACACTATGGTATAAGTACGTGGGTCCTAATGAAACTGCATTATGATCGAGTCATCGAGGACTCCATGTGCGTGATATGACTATATGAGGCAGGCAGATATATATATATATATATATATATGCTAAAAGCACTTCAGGTATTCAGCTTCTCCCCTTTGATGAAAAATATTAGAGCAGCAGCAGCGGGGGAGGAATTCTGAGAATTCCTCGATTTTTTGGTGGGATCCATGCCGGCAGAGGAAGTTTGAGAGGAATGGAGTGTGCAGCGGGGGAGAGGAGGGGCGTTGACCGGACGGCGACCGAGAGGAATTCCTCTCGGACGAGCGATTTGAGGAACCGGGAGAGGAAGTCCTCCTGACGTCACTACTCACGTGGCTGACGTCAGGCGGGAAATTTTTTTTTTTAAAATCCGGCGCATATAATATACGCGCCCGGTAAAAAAAAATTTAAAAAAATTACTGAATTACGGACGAATCGGAACGCGACACGTGGCAGCTCCTAAAACTATTTTAAATAAATTATTTACTCTAAAACTTAAAAAAATCATAATAAATAGCTCGGACTTCTGAAAAATTCAATAAAAATACGGACAAGTTCATATTAATGTCCTCTATAACTTTCGTGAAGAAAATGAGTCAAAAATCATAACTTAAAAAAATGTCATTTTTGAATCGCGACGAAATAAAGAATCATAATAAATATGTTGTTATAACGAATGTATGCTCAACAAAAAACCTAAGTCCAACATGACTCGGCTTACAGCGAGACCCTCGTATGCTACCGGCATACAAAATTGATTCAAAGCATATTAACGCGCATCTAAATAGGACTTCCTATTACTTGAAAATTGGTTGAAAATATTACCCGAAAATAAAAAATTAAAATTTTAAATAATAATGAATAGTAATAGGAAGTCCTATTTTTAGCACCACTGCACGAAAAACAGGAATATGATCGGACTTCTTATTTTGAGGAATTCCTCTAATGGGTGAGGAATTCCTCAAAATAGGACTTCCTCTCCATTTCATGGGTGCGGATGCTCTTAGTTTCTGCTTTATACATGGAGAATAAGGGTGGGTACGAATCCTGTAAATTTTAAATACAATTCGATTTCGTTCCGAACTCGGGATGAGACGAAAATAATTTTTTTTTACTATTCTGTCATGTCTAGACTCGTTCTATTTTTTTGGGCCTGGATCGGGTCTTGATTTTGAAATTTCGATAGACTCGTCCCGTCCCGCACAATATATTTTGTCTATTTTATTATTTATTTTATAAAGAATTGACATATTAATTAAAATATCAAACAATTTACAATATTCAACCTAAAAAATAAAATTACCTTAATATGAACTAAATGTATCAATTAAACATGAAATGAATGCTTATCGGTTTATTATTTTTAATTAAACATCAAGTAAAACGGTATTATGTTATGTAATTGTACACTTTTAGGTCTTAAAAAAATGTGTTTATTTTATATTCAGCCCAAATTTGGTCCATTTCATCTCATTCCGATTTTTGTTTTTAAAAACTCTATTAATTATTCATTTTAAATTAAACCTGAAATTTGAACTGTCCCGTCCTGTTTCGTCCCATTTGGGTTTCAAGACGAACGGGACGGACTTTTAAAATATCTAATCTCGTCCCGTCCCGTCCCGCTCAGGATAAGGATAGGGACGGCCAAATATTGACTTGACCCGTCTCATGTCCACTCATAATGGAGGAGCTTTGCCCGTGCATGTGTTGTTGGCCGGTCCTCGGCTTGGGCTCTTGTTGATTGGCCTTAGCAGTTTTGTCCTTGGTTTTGGGCCTTGATTGATGAGTTGGGCCAGAGTTGCACTGGGTTTGGGGTCAGACATTCATACTTGTTTCCGGACTATTCATTAATTTGAGTGATCCAGTTTTTCCTCTGATAGACATGGTTCTGGACTTCTGGTTCCGACTCTCGGGTGCAAGTATGTGTCATTTATATGACGAAAAATTTAACAGTAACTGTGGTACAAGAGCTCCACCGGATTTTCGGTTCGTCAAATTAAAATTTTTATGATATACTACACACTAGCTAAATCCAAATAACTCAATCAAGACGAACCAGAGCCGCTGAGACTGAATTTTTTTTTTTATAGCCGCTCCTTAGCTGAATTGGCGCCATATCTAGAAAGAAAAAACTGAATATGAAGGTGCAGATGGTGTCGAGGATGAAGTCTTGACGGCCTCACAGACTCGAGTGGCCCAGTCCAAACTCAGGCCCAAAGACACAGGCTCCCAACTATTAGAATTTGAGGGACCGGCCCAACAAGTTAAGGCCCATACCACTACAAACCCTAATAGTAACTGTTTGGGAAAAGAACGACATCTGGAACCCGCCGCGCCACTATTACCACCGAACGTCGAACCTCGCCGGAGTTGCCATGTCGCCCACCTCATGCCAAGGCCATCGCTATAGATCCCACCCGGATCTATTCCTCCATTCCAACCTAACCGAAGCAATCGGGCCAAGAGCACTCCATCCCGCGGTGCATCTGCAAGCTAGAGCCATCCTCGACGGTGCCGATGCTGCTTCTTCCAAACATCGTCGCACAAACCAGGCCATCATCGAAAGGCAAAGGATAAATCCTGGCGCAAGGGCTCGGTGCAAAGCCTTCAAACATCGTGAGGAGAAGGAGAAGGAGAAAGAGAGGAAGAGGAAGAAGAGGGAGATCGAACAATTGCATATGGTAGTTTGATGCAAGGGAGGGAGATCTAACAATGAGAAGAGGATCGGGAAACAAGAGAGTGAAAGGACAAACAGGTACGTCGTCGTGGAAACCACGCTGGTCTAATAACTAGACTAGATCCGTCGTCTCTCTCTAGGCGGCGCTAGAGGAGCTGGGTGCAACAAAAACTGTGATATGGCAACAGATATCTTGCTGTGATCTTATTTATAGGTTCTAGGGACAATCATGATTGACTCACATTTTTACGTTTAGAATATAAATGACTAACCTGGTTGTCTTTAAAAAAAAGAAAGATAGTACTATACCAAGCTTTTACATTCCATGTACTGGAGTAGACTCAGTAGAGGAGGGATTCACCGACACTTGCATGTTTCGCGATCGCTTGGGAGCCACGGACAGAGGAGCTGAAGGGCTCACATTCTTGGCTTTCTCAGTAATTTTGACGATACAGAAGAACAAAACACGATACATAACTACCATGCCTACTAAAACACCAAGATCAACCCATTTAGAGTAACCCATTTCCACCTCAAACACATCTCTCAAAATGCGTTCACCATCAATCCATTTAGCGTTGCCCAATCCAATTAGCTGCTTGTCGTTCAGAATTTTTGTTCCTGAAAACTCGTTCTTTAGCATTCCTTGAACTGCATACTTGTGGAATGCAATGTAGTATAACGGATACTTGAACAGAACATCTGGAAGATCATTTGGTAGCCGGAAGAATCCGGAGCATAATATCATAGTCCCTTGGATTCCTGCACCAGCTATTACGCCCATTAGGAAATTGGGCACGATGCTCGCAACTATCATCATGAGATACCAGCAGCATGCAAGCAAATAATGAAGAGGCAAAGTAGAGAAAGTGTTCAAATCCACTGTGAAGTCCAGCAAGATAATATGCTATTGCTCCAGGAATAAGTGATATTAACAGCAAATAGGGCACCGAGGAAAATGTGTTGCCGAAAATAAATGCAGCAACGCTGTAGTTCCCGTTAAGTCTCTCACGTTCAAATACCTAACATACAAGAGCAGAAGATCGTATATATTAATTGAATCTTAGATTTATAAACAATCTGAGTATCATATACATTTCAGTTGGTCGAGAAGAGAAAATTAATGAGTACGTACGTACCTTCATGTCTTCCACGAAGGAAGGAAACCCACCAACCGACATGAAAGTTAGAAACGTTGCCACAAACATCAGCATGTAGGATCTTGCCTAAATATCACGAGTGAAGAAAAAATGTTAAGTAATCTTCCATTTATATTGTTAGCGCGCTTCTAGTTTCTACCATATATATATATATATATATATAGACTATAGTGCCGATGTCACACTTCATATCACCTTCTGGTAGATATATAAAATGGAGTGCATACATATGTCTACTAAAATCACTTTCCATATATATATAACTTTGGAGGAAACCTCTATCTCAATTCTATCTCTTACCTGGATCGCTCTAGAAGAATGTCCAAGATCATAAAAGATAAGGCCTAAGCTTAGAGCTATGCCAATGTATATCACAAGGCGCAGCCAGTAGTAGCCTCGATCTCGACACATGTTCAAGAAGGATCTTCTTGTAAGCACTAAACATTGTGTAAGAAAACCAGCATGCCTTCTCTTTCCTAGTGCTTCACAGTCCTACAATATTCATCCAATTCACATCAGTACATAATCATGTTATAATTAGCTGCAACAGATGAATTTCATAGGATCACCTACTCGATTAATTGTGTACCTTATTTTGTACTTCACCTATATGTTTTCGAAGTTGGTCATAATTTACAGATGATTCGTAAGAATTTATCAAAATATCAACCGGTTCCTCTTTGGCGGTTGTGGTTTTGGTTATGTCTTGCTCGATATCCCTGGCCTGCATGAAAGATTAATTAGAACATAGTACGTTATAGATCTTTATAAGGGTAAAAGACTAAAATGTCAATATTCAATAAGAAAACTCAAGTTGTACAAGACTCAGAACGTAATGAGCTCCATTATTCAACTTGAGAAAGAAGAAAAAAAACAAGAGAAGAAGCCTGACTGACAGTCTCCTTTGCAAGAACGTGAGCAACCTGATTGGCCTCACGTCTAGCATAAACAACCTTCACATTTGGCAAAGCCCTTATAGCTGGTGCTACATCCTTATAGATTTAATGCACACTACTGGATATCTTAATTCAAGCGACGAAAAATGAAAAGGAAAAAATAACTTCGTCACTTAAACTAATCTAAGCGACGATTATTGATGTCGTCGTTTAAAAAACAGGGAGCGACAAATATTGCTCAATATTCGTCACTTACAAAAGTATTGAAGCGACTAATATTCATAGTTTGTCGCCTCTGTTTATCCCAGAACCATGTTTTGGGACGACATTCAATCTTCGTTGCTAAAGAATTATTGAAGCGACAAAGGTAAGTGAACTCGTCGCTTGAATATAAACGAAGCGACGAACATTGATCAAACTTCGTCGCTTAGGTTTTTTTTCTTCTTCCTTTGTACTTCGTCTTAAATGCAACATGTATATTTCCGAAAAAAGGGAAGGGGAAGGATCTTCTTCGGTGGATCCCTCTTGTTCATGTTTAGTCCCGGAAGTTTTTTCTATTTCTACATCTCTTTCTTCCGTTTCTTTCAGTTTCTTAGTAACAATGGGTGACGATATTCTACCTAAATAGTAGACACAGGTAATAAATAAGAGAATACTAAAGATTCGAGCCATAGAATTTCTCAATTCTGACACAAGGTACTTATTCGATCTAATAAGTACATTAGATCTAATAGAATTTTTTTGCTTTATCCAGCTTAATACCAATCCAACCCATTTCATGAATAAAATGTGACCAATTAACCAACCAACAAAACTACTTGTTACAAATAACATCTTGTTGTTGCATCGAAACATTTAAATGTTGACTAATCTGACTAATATTGAACTTGGTAAAATGAAATGGTTGAATAATTGAAAAATGAGATTATTCAGGAATAAACATTGAATGCTAAGATTACGCATTGAATTTCTGGTAGTAGATCCATAATAAAAAAAGTGTTTGTGATTGTTCCAGATAAATGAAACAAAAGATACGGTAGAGCTAGGACAGTTATTGTATGAGGTCTACCCAATGCTAAATGCAGAGGCGCATAATAGATCGATATGAACATCATGAGTTGTCCCGTAATAAAACCGGTTGTTGCTGATACTTTGTTCTCGGTTCCTTCTTCTACTTCTTCCATAACCCGAGCACGGAGAAGGAAGAGATAAGAAGCCCTATGGAGAATGTGGTCAGAAATCCATAGTAGAGTCCGACCACAATGACCGAATTAATTATCTTCATGCATAAGGATACTAGATTCCCTAGTATAATAGATTTAAAAATCATCACAAACCTCCCTTTTTTCTTTTCTATTGCAATTTCTGGATTATTATATGATGATTTTTAAACTTTACATATATATATATATATATCTAGAAATAGAAAGCGATAGACTAGAAACGACATCTCTTAACTCAATGACACCAAAGGGATATTAAATTAATGGAATTGGGATATGGATGGAATATAATGAAATAGAGCCGCTTTGAGGTTCCCTATGAAATGAGGCATGGAGCGGAGCCACTACGAAGAAGTTCGGGGGGTTACAAAGGAAACTTCGAGCTCATATTGGTTATGGGTTGAGAACGGGAATTGAAATCTATGAGATCTAATCTCCTGTTGTTCCTTAGTAGCTCAGTCGTAAAGCGGTCGGCTGTTAACTGACTGGTCGTAGGTTCGAATCCTACTTGGGGAGATTTGATTCATTCCGAATTCTTTATTATAAATTCGGAATGTTTAATTCGGAATGAAAGGGTGTTCGCTTTGACCGTTAAGAATATAGGTAAAATTTTAGGTTTACAGATGCACTCGGGTTTTGCATTTGTTTTTGGAGGAGAAGAGGGAGAAGTTAGAAGAAAGTGAGATTGAAAGGCTTTTGTTGTCAATTCTTTGATTCTTAAGTAAGGTTAGCGCAATTTTCTTATATTTATCCCTCTTTGAGAGTATAATATGTATTAATACAATTTAAATGGTTGTTTATGTTGGTTAATGGAAGTTGGATGATGTTGTGTTGAATTTTGTGTTTTAGTGTTGTTTTAGTGTTAGAATATAGAAATTGTGGTGTTTATTACCTTAGAACTCCCGTTTGAGAATCAACAACTCATCTAGTTGATCGAGATTAGTTTTTGATTCTCGAATTGTCCAATTTTTGGACACTTTAGGTAAACACGACTTTGTTGATCCTTTTGCTATTCATGTGGTTTCAATTTCAGTTTTGGGATATGGTTTCGACAGTGTCTCCTTATAATGTTCCTCGAGTGCAAATTAGGTTGTTTAGATATGTGTGCACTTGTGGAACTATAGGGAGATGCTGCCGAAATTTTCCTAAACTGGAGCTGAAACCACATGAGTGCAAGCGGGTTAACAAAAGTCGTGTTCTCCTGAAGGGAATATGACCCAACCTAGAAGAATAAGGAGAAGAAGTGTTGGGACAGATTTTGATTGTATCATAAATGTCGTGTGCTAACCTTATGCATATTGTTTGTTTATGTTATGATAGGAAACATGGATGATGTCCCCGACAAATCTTTTATGAATCGTCATTATACACGTGCACCCTGACTACATAACAGGCGTACTTAACTTCATCAATATTGTGAAGACTCACACTATTGGAACCCAATATCTCCCTTGCCCGTGCTCAATTTGCAAAAACGGTCCTTATTATAAGGATATCGTAGAGATTTATCATCACTGCATACACCATGGTTTGGATCCGACTTACACAGTTTGGCACCTACATGGGGAAGTTTCTGGTCAACCGACAAGGAGCAGTCGACGGAAACAGTGGCTTAAAGACAGAGTCGGGGCTTCCAGTGTTGCGGGTCCTTTAGTGATCCCGCTTGTGGAGATTATACAAGATGTATTTCCATACTATCCTGCATACCATGGAGATGCACCGCATAATGTTGTTGAAGAAAATGCTGAAGTTCACTTCAATGACATGGTAGATGATGATTATGCTAAGTATGAAAGGCTTCTAAGGGAGTCGCAAACCTCATTGTATGAAGGGAGTGAAGAAACTGTATTAAGTGTCATATTACATGCAATGAAAATTAAGGTTGAAAATGGATGGTCGGATACGAGTGTTGATAAATTATGTGAATGGTTGCATAAGTTTTTTAAAGGGCATAATTTCCCTGTGAGTTATTCGAGAATTAAAAAAATCATCAAGGATCTTTCCCTTGGATATGAAAAAATTCATGTTTGTGAGTTCAACTGTTACCTATTCAGGAGAGCTGAAAATAAAACTCGTAGGACTTGTCCAGTATGTGGTGCTGAAAAAAATAAGCCAGATAAGGATGACATTCCAAAAAAGATAATATGGTATTTCTCTCTCACTCCTAGGTTGAAATGCCTATTTACGTCCCCACACACCGCAAAGCATATGGGATAGCATAAGAAGAGGCGACTAGATGAAAGTACCCTCGGGCACCCATCTGATGGAGAAGCATGGCAACATTTTAACAAGACATTTCCAGGTTTCGACGACATTAAGGGAAAAAATGTGCGGCTTGGATTCGCAACTGATGGTTTCAATCCATTTGGAACTATGTCAACCCAACATAGTACATAGCCCATGGTTGTGATGCCATTTAATCTACTCCATAATATGTGTATGAGGAAGGAATATAATATGCTGGCCTTGTTGATTCCTAGTCCTAAATCTCCAGGAAAGTGAATTAATGTACTCATTCGTCCATTGATCGACGAGCTCAAAGACTTGTGGGAAAATGGAGTCTCTACTTTTGACAAAGTGGACAATGATCGATGTATTCACGATGAAGGCAGCGTTGATGTGTACTATAAGTAACTTTCCTGGTTTAGGGATGCTTGCGAGTTCAACAGTGAAATGGTACAAGGCATGTCCAATTTGTCTAGATGAGCTGACATCAGAGCATATTTGTGGGAGAATTGTTTATGAAAGGCATCGGAAATGGCTCGACGAGACAAACTTGATGCGATCAAGTTTGGCATTTAATGGGAAGCCAGAGTGGAAAAAAAGACCAGCTCATAAAGACGGAGATGAAATTTTGGAGAAAATTAGGTCACACAGTTATGGCACTCTTAGCCATCATCCAAATTTTCTGGTCCCTTACTCAGCACACAACAGACAATGTTGGACCCTCAAGAGCGTATTTTGGTTGCTTCCCTATTGGTCTTCGTTGTTAATCAGGCACTGCTTAGATGTCATGCACATTGAAAAGAATGTGTGTGATGCTATCCTTAGCACCATTCTTGCAATTGAAGGGAAGACCAAGGATGGTCAAAGGGCTCGCGAAGTGTTGGAGAAAAGGAAAATCCGCAAAAGTCAACATCAATCGGAAGCTGAGAAGAAGATAGGAAAGGTTCCTCGTGCATCCTTTTTAGTTAAAGAGGAAAATCGTGAAGAAGTATTTGAATGGTTTCGCTATGCTAGGTATCCACTTTGCTATGCGGGGAGTTTGAGAAATAAGGTCAAACTAACCGATAAAAAGTTTTATGGATTGAAGACGAATGATTGCCATGTCCTGCTTCAACGTCTTTTTCCAGTGGTTATCCGAGAATTTTTGCCAAATAACGTCGTGAAGCCATTGATAGCATTGCCAAATTGGTTTCAGAAATTATGTGCTAGGAGTTGAAGAAGGCAGATGTTCAACAGATAGAAGTTGAGATAGTGATGATTCTCTGCAATATGGAGTTGATTTTTCCTCCACATTTTTTCACCTCTATGGTTCATCTCATGGTTTACCTTCCCGAACAAGTTATGCTTACTAGCCCAGTACATTTTACATGGATGTATCCGATGGAAAGGTACGTGCACTAACCAAATATTCTCCTTTTTGTTAAACTGAAATTACACTAACTGTATATATGCACTAATAGTATATGACATTTTATAGGCAATTAGGTGGATATAAAAAGTCAATGAGTAATACACGTTACCCCGAGGGGAGTATTGCAGAAAGATACGTGTCATCGAAATCGGTGAGTACTGTAAGTCTTATCTACAATTGGAGATACATGAAGATCCCAATCCCCCAATATGGAATATTAGCTGTGTTTCACAGTTAGTTCAGCCCTATATTATGGATAGCACTGGAAATACCAGGTTATCAGAGGAGCAAACGACTGAGCCTCACTGGCAAATTTTGACGGATACAGAAGAGGCTCAATATTACATGGACACTCATTTGCAGGCGTACATTGTGAAATATGGTGACGATTATGACGAGCGCCCTATGAGGAGGAGTTTTCATCGATGGTTCTTAAGATATGTACGAAAATTGCTTCAATTTTTTTTCTTGCACAAAGATCCTAAACCCTAGATAGTATAACACTAACATCATCTATTCTTCAGGCAAAGAACCTGCATGATGCTCAAGACGTTAACTTTTACAGGGCTATATGGTCATTGGCTCGAGGTCCACAATTCACCCGGATTTATAAGGCGTGCTATGTGAACGGTATCAAGTATGTCTCATTCGATAGAGATCAAAGTCTCGTGACTCAAAATAGAGGGGTGATGTTAAGCACGAAAGTTGGAAACTTCTATGGCCATCTTGACTATGTAGTTGAGGTATGTTATCCAGACAATATGCCGGTCGTGTTATTCAAAGGTATATGGCAGAACACCACTGACGATGTAGATGTCGAAGAAATTGACACCGTCAAGGTAGATCATGGTCTGATATCAGTAGATACAAACACTAGTTACTACGAGAATTCACCATTTTATCTTGCAATGAAGACAAAACAAGTGTTCTACTTGGACGATCCTACGGCGGGTGGTACTTGGAAGGTGGTGCAAGAAATATCGCACTGAAATGTATACAATGTCGAAGTATTGGAAACAGAAGATAAAAGGCCTCCTTAAGGGAATCAAATCATAGAGCATTACCAAGAGGACACACTAAATTCAATACAATTTTACCATATTGATGCATCTAATGTCCAACTCGATTTAGAAGTACACGAAGAGAATGAAGAATAAACCAGTGATGGCAGAGATGATATCGACGGCGAGGAATTCGATGAGGAAGAGGAAGATGAAGTCGATGATGGCGGAGACGACGAAGAGGAAGACTACTAGTCATTATGTTATATGTTGTAATATGATGATGATAAATATTTTATGTTGTTATTTTGAACAATTTTTACAATACTGGTATTTTATGTTGTTATTTTGAACAATATTTACATATGCAAATATGCGTAACTAATCTGTTAAGTTCAATCCTAGCGACAAACATTGGTCCATATTTGTCGCTTTAACTTCAAAGTGACGTTGTTTGCACAAACTTCGTCGCTTCAGTTCATGTGAAGCGACGAAGTTGGACATACAAAACCCTAAACCCTAGGGAGAAACCATAAACCCTAAACCCTGATCTAAAGCGACGAGGTTGGACTCACTAGGTAACTTAGTGAACTCAAAATTTGTCGCTTCAGATAATCCTAAGTGACGAATATTGAGTGATTGTCGTCGCTAACTTAAGGAATATTTTAAACGACGATGTTTGGCAATGTTCGTCGCTTCAGATGAGGGGATTATATCAAAACTTTGTTTCTTCTTCCTCATTTTCACGTTCTGCAAATTGTAAAACCCGTGTTCTTCCTCTGCAAACCCCCAAAAACCCGTGTTCTTCCTTCGTCAAAAACCCAATCCCGTCGATTTCTCGCTCCGGTTCTCCCTTTTTCTCCCTAAATTCACCCCAAACCCCCAAACTCATTTCGAATTCAATCTCGTCGGTCTCCCTCTCTCTTCGGTTTTCAATCCAATCCAATTAGCTTCTTGCCAAGCCAAGGTAAGTTTCTTGCTCTTATATCAAATTCTTTTCCAATCCAATTAGCTAGGTTAGGTTTTGCAAAGCTTTTTGTCTAAAGTTATGCTTTAATTTTTATTGCATTGGGTATATGTATTATGGTATTGTGCTATTGTGTTATTGCATTAATTTTTACAGCTTTGAAATTGTCGTTAGTTTCTGCCAATATATGTGTTAGTATAGCATCATTAGTTGTCCGATTAAATATACTTATCCACTTAAGCAGGCGAACAACACCTACCCGACCACCCGAAAGACCACCAGGAAGGCTACAACTCTGTTCACAAGACCGACCCCATCCGAGCGCGCACGCACCCGTGGGGCGCACATCCGAATGTGCGGATCACACCAACAGAACCAGACAGTCCCACATCGAAGAACACCATCAAACACCAAGCTCAACCACCTATATCTGTAAGGTATTTATTACAGGTAAGGACATCTCAATATTCTGAATCCAAGCATTAAAAACTCCAACCTACTCTCACGCACGTTCGCTTGACTGTTATATCCAATACATTTTCTAATTTAGGCATCGGAGCGTTGAAGGTAGACCACCCCTGTCTCGACCCCTGACTGTCTGTTTGTCGTTGTATTCTTCTAACAGCCATACCCGAACACGCGTACCCGCACATCCGAAGGGAGAGGAAGCACCCGACCATCCGAACAGCCCTAGCGTTCAGAAGAGAGGAAGAAGAATGAGTACTCGTACTTGCTTCTGCTAGATTACGTCCCGCGTAATCAGGTAGAAACAATATGTATTCTGGAATGTTGATGAACTTTTAAAGGTGTTGATTAATTACACTGATACGACTCAGAATTATTTTCAGTAATACTCTGTGTTTATTGGTCTTTCAACTCTCTTTGTGTACTTTTAATGTGGATGCTGAGCTTGGAAAAGGAAAAAAGAGATGTCAAAAATTGAGGTCTAGTTATATGTTCATATACTATATATTGGAGTGAGACCGTGGACAATAAGTGGAAAGAAAGAACCTCCTCAGTTTAAGTATTACAATTGACCAAAAAAGATAGAGTAATATAAGCTCACTTGTATAAAAACATATACAAGCTCACTTTTCAACAAAATCGATCAAGTAATTGATCTTCATAATATCGTGGATAGGATTAATTAGTATATATAGATTTGCATTCCCAGTACAAGTGCATATTTGTATATATAGATTTGCAGTCACAGTACAAGTACAAGTGCATATTCTTGATGATAGAATGGCATATACATCTTTCTTGATGTTTATGTTGAACTCATTATGTACCATCTAATTAAGAAAATTAAGTATCTGACCAGTGGGTACGTAGAAGCATTATGTGTTGGTGATTCACTTCCACAAGTTAAAAAGGATAAATTCTTGGTTTTCAATTTCTTTTTCTTATCAGGGATGGGGTTTCTTTTTGTAGCATAATTGCTTCAATGGTATGGCAAAGAGACCAAATGGGTCTGCTATCTTTTGACTAGATACTGTACTGTTGGAATCACTTGAAACCCTAATTCTATATATTGTACTGTTTGCCAATGTGAGCTATATACTATGAACTATTGCTCATCTCTACCCTTAAGTTATTGCAACATCTCTACCCTTAAGTTATTGAAAGTTACATATGATTTGTATTTACAGGTTCTAGAGTAATGGCACCAGGTTCTAGTGCCCAGAAGAAGAAGAAGGAGCTCGAGGCGAGAAGGGAGAGGAAGGCGGCTGAAGCATTAAAAGCGGCCGCTACGGTGAAGGCGACGACGACACCAGAGGAGAAAGGGCATCTAGCGCATTTACTCTATACAGTCCGCGATGTTTATCAATCATCCCAGAATGCACAAGAGAAAGTGGTGAATGACATTGTTTTATGCGAATATGTTTTTGACTTGGAATTAAAAAGTATAATAACACAAATCTATTGGACAATTATTTTATTGCAGGCAGCGGTGAAAAGGAAGATTGATGAGTTGTGTGCTAGTCGAGTGAGTGATGAAGCGGGTGGGAGTCACGTGACTAACCCTGTTACCGTCGACGAGCAGATTGCTATAATCGAGCAGGAGCTCGGTGAGAAGCCGGGGACGGGTTCGAGGTATATTTTTTTATGGTTTATCTTTTAACAAACCACTTGACTTTTTGAGTTGTGTTTTTGTTTTTAGATACCACATAGTTTTTAATTTGACTGTTTTTTTTGTTTTTACTAATTTTCAATGTCTAGGGGGTGCATTAAGACGCCCGCCAAAACCAAGAGGCGGTGCACGCATGCCCCGCAACGATGCGGAGGTTGAGGAATTGAGGAGGCAACTAGCAGAAATTTCCGAGCGGTGCAAAGTCTTGGAAATGGAAAAAGAAGAGATGAAGCAACATATGACAAAGTTGGAGGCCTCCCTCAATGATGTCATCTCTTCCCAAAGCAATCTGGGTGACAATGTCGTCGCAGCAACTCCCTTTGTCGCTGATAAATCCTCATGTGCTTCAGCAAGTATTCAGGAGGAAGACCAAAACTAAGACCCTTCATTTTCCTTGTATTTATATTAATGGACAATGTTGTTATGAAACATATTGTAATTTTAGATGAAAACTACGTGTGTGTGAAATGTAGTGTGTTCGTGTTATGTTGGATGAGTGTGTTATATTATTTGAATGTACGTATTGTGTTATTAGGATGCGAAGGAAATTGGTTCAAACCAGACCCACAAACCTGTTTTTCTGTTTTGTAACAATGAATGAAGCGACGAAAATTGTTCAAAATTTGTCGCATGAAAATCTAAGTGACAACCAAACTTTGTCGCTTCAATGTTATCATCCCATGTTTTCTTCTCTAAAACCTGATGTTAAGGGACAAATTTTGAACCAAAGTTTATCGCAAAAACTGTCAAGCGACGACCCAATATTTGTCGCTAGCTTGTGAGCGACGAACGAAACGTTTGTCGCTTGAAATATCCATGTGACGAAGATATATTCAATGTTCGTCGCTTGAAATCTAAACAACAAGAATGAAGTGACGAGTTTGGTGCTGAAGCGACGACAAAAAATCGTTGCTTCGATCGATTTCCGGAACATTTAGATAAAAATTAATCGATCAACTAACAATTAATTGATAATATCAAAGGCAGTAGTATAAATTAAATAAAACTCAAAAACTTCAAAATTTGTTTCTAAATTATATATAGAACGGAAGTAATTAACCCACTCTTCAACTTTTAGTTTAACTATGTTTGGAAAGAAATACTGAAATAGTGTCCACTATGCATGGCATACCTGCCCAAAGTCATTGTTGATGGTCTTGAGGAAGTGATCCGATGGATTTTGAAGAGTTGGACATGGGAAACCACTTGAAGCAAAAAACTGTATTCAAATAAGCATGCCTTGCATCATTAGTTTACTAGGTACGTGATTGTCAATTACTCTACATCAGAAATTTTGGAAGCATGACAAACTCACCTCATTTGCTGCAGAAACCGGGCCAAAATATACAGTTTTACCCGAAGACAGAAGACACAGATTGTCAAAGAGTTGAAAGACTTCCGAGCTAGGTTGATGGATGGAAGCAATAACAGTTCTCGGAGAAGATTTATGACCAAGATTTGCAATTCTGCTCATCACGTAGAAAGAAGCCGCACTATCAAGCCCGCGTGTTGGTTCGTCCAAGAAGAGAAGCTTCGGTCGTGTAAGGAGTTCGATGCAAATGCTGACTCTTCTCTTTTGTCCGCCGCTGAGGCCCTTGTCTCCCCAACCTCCGATCCTCGTGTTCATGGCGTCCTGCAAACCCATCTCTCTTATCGTTGTCTGTGCTCTCTCTTTCTTCTCGGACTTGGACATTGAGTCTGGTAATTGCAGCTGAGCTGAGTAGTACACGGCTTCTTCGACTGTTAATGTTGTGATTAGAGTATCATCTTGTGTCACATATGCCTGTTTAATTCATTTCCTCATTATTAGCCCTAAGCGTATGTCGAGAGGAAAAAGAAACAAATGAGGTTTAATTAACGGTAATTAGTTTTAGTCATGAACGTTAATTAACGTACAGAAGTTCCATAAGCCAGTGTTTGTTTACGTCCATTGATTAGGATCTCCCCAGTTAGCTCTGTGTTTGAGCTCAGTCTCCCTGCAATACGATTTGCAAAATCTAACTAATTAGTCACTAATAAAATTTGCGCCAACAGAAAATAAGTTGTGGCATGCATGCACGGACTTGATAAATCAATAAGTAGTTCGTACCTGCTAAAGCATCAAGAAGAGTAGACTTGCCACAACCAGAAGGACCAATTATAGCCAAGACTTGCCCTGGTTTAGCATAACCACTTTGTCCTTGGAGGATTGATCTGCAGCTTCTTCCCTTTACAGTCACCCACAAATCTTGCCATGTCAAGGAAACACCCTCGTGAACCTGAACTACATGGTTTAGGTCTGAATCTGGGAAGGAATTATTATCTCCTCTAGCAGCTGGTTGGATCTCCAGAACTGCTGGTTTTCGATTGCTGAAATGGTAACCATATTCATCTTCATGCATACAGTCGATGTGTTGGACACTGGAATGATATCTACCAGAAGCCATGAAAATTAAACGTACTACAAGCAATTAAGAAATTTAACAAAGGAAATATTTGGTTTTACTTCTTGTGTCGATCATTGTCTAAGGAGTAAGGAGGTGCAGTACTTGTAGGAACAGAGCAATTAATGTGATCCACCGAGAGCCGACTCTGATCGAAGACGTGCAAAACGCACGATAGAACATGGCCATATACTTAAATACAGCGCGTTGTCGATCATGATACCTACCATAGATCGTACGTTTCTCAAAAACAAACATATGTACAATATTGTGGATTATATACAGCTGCCATATGAACAACATATTGTTCTCGAGTTGGAGATTAAGTTAGTTTATTGTCAGCGGGAACACGCGTTTTTTTTTTCCTTTTCTAAATATTCAGAAGCTTTCAGTTTAAGTATCGCATGCATCCATACAGGAACTTCAAATATACAGCTGCCATATGAACAACATATTGTTCTCGAGTTGGAGATTAAGTTAGTTTATTGGCAGCTGAAACACAAGTTTTTTTTTTCCTTTTCTAAATATTCAGAAGCTTTCAGTTTAAGTATCGCATGCATCCATACTGGAACTTCGAATATACAGCTGCCATATGAACAACATATTGTTCTCGAGTTGGAGATTAAGTTAGTTTATTGTCAGCTGGAACACAAGTTTTTTTTTTTTCCTTTTCTAAATATTCAGAAGCTCAGTTTAACTATCGCATGCATCCATACAGGAACTTCAAATTAGTTATAAAACAAACAAACAAACAAAAAAACAAGAACTTTGAAATATATAAGACCGCATGAATTTTAGGTTTTCAGATACAACAGAATTATCGGTCATTGACCATGTTCTCTATTCCAAGAATCATGAGCAAGACTCTCAGCTCAACAATGTTCTATTTTACTACTTATAATGCAAGCAAATTGAACACATATATTTGCTTGATATGTGTAAATTTACTTACCTAGCGATCACTTTGGCAGGCTAAAATCCATTCAACGTACATCTTTTACTAATTATCTTAGTGTATATATATAAATGCAAATGCACAATAACTATGAGTGGTATCTCAGAATTTTTTAGTCTTTTATTACTCTGATTTGTTATATCGGGATATTATAGACTCCAACGTTGTATTATTGTAATGCTTAAGGAGTTTCAATTTATTGAGCCGAAAATTCGATCAAACTCTATACTACAATCATTTTGATTATAAATTTTTGCCGTATCAAAAAAAACGCAGATAAATGCAAATGCGCGAGTTTGGTGACTCAACAACTTACTTGATGAGTATCAATGCATCTCTCAAATTGTACCCTTCTGATGAAGTGAAGCTTCGCTCTTCTTCTATGTAACTAGTAATTATGCATGTTTCTTACTCCCCAGCCATGAGCCATGAGCCATGTGATGAATGATTATTTCGATTCGTTCTTTCCTAGCTTCCAGATCGATCGATTTCCACGTGAAGTAGGGCAGATACGTATGCACAATATTGTACGTTCAATACCCTACAAAATTATGTTGAGGGATTTTGTGTCGAATATTAGTTATGCCGACAACATCTAATTTTTTCTTGTTAGAAATTTAAAGTAACTAAAAATGATAATATGCCTACATGTCAATACCTTTGGCAATTGGATTATGATCCTAATTAAGGTTTTAAATTGTTAAACACGTATAATATCATGTTTGTTTGAGAAGAAATAGCTGAAAGAGCAATGTTAGAGAGTTTCAGTGGGGTCATGATGTGTATACCTCAATTTGACATGTCATTTTTTTTAGATGATCGATAGAATTGATTGGGCTGGAAAGATTACAAGGAGAACGCTGAGTCACCGGCCCGATAGAAAGAAATTCCTAGAGTAATCTAAACTATTACATGCTCAGCACAGACCTATCACAAACATAACTAGACGGCTTAAACGTAGAGCAATTACTAAAAAACTCTGGGGCCTCACATCATATCTAGTTATGCATCACAAACTACAACACCTCCCGATGCTCTTCAGCCGTCTTCTCAACGACTGGAGTGGTAACCAACTTCTTATTCGGAGATTCATACTTAGATACCCCCACCATGCAAACAGTACACGGTGTCGGTGTTTCTTCCCACATCCCTCTCTTCCTTCTCCCAGTTAGGAGAGAAAAGGAAACTCGTGGTCCTCCTACAGCCAGCGACGATGCCCCATCTTTGCGTCGCCCTCAACCTTCAGCACACAGCGATGCCCTAGCAGGACATCGCCCACAACCTTCAGCATGCTGGGATACCTCATCTGGATGTACCACGGTAGTGTTTCGCAGAGATGATCCAACTTTCTGCAGTGGCGTCTTAGTACGTAGTATGCCACTCGAACCTAACATAAGTTCTTTGAGCCCTAGGAGAGTTTGCCCTAACTTTGTGGGTCATGGGGTGGGATCCAAGCAGGCTTGACTGTGGTATACCAGCTGAGACTAGAACCTGCAAAAAATTACCCAAAGTTAGTAGGTCTCCCTCAAAAAGAGGGTTCCCCTGCATATAGGATAAATGTTCCATATTCTCCATATGTGTCTTTTGCATGTCTGCCACGTGTTGCGCTTGCACCTCATCGGTTTGCATGCTCTCCATCCGAGGAGCCTATGTCCCCTAGGCAGGCTGCCTTTTCGCCTCCACCGTGGTCGGCAGCACTGTTTGCAGCGGTGGTGGTCTCAACGCTTTGTCAAAATCCAGTGGTGCCCTAGTAGCCCTTTTTGCTGCATGCTCCGCCCGTCTTTCAACTTGAGCTCGCTGCACAGCACAACCTGCATTACCATGGGCAAAATCCACATAAATATCACAATACCCTTTCACCTTGGGATATTCAAACTCAACCGGTTCTGTGCATTGGGCTGCAAACAGGATCCACAGCTTCACCACCACGCCTTGCCGCATATCTAGGCGGACTTTGAGCTTCACGACCCCATGGGGAGGAGGGCCTTGTCGTGAGTGATATAATCACCCACAAAGTTCCCCACCCACTTGTCATGACATGTCATATAAATCAAATTATATTATAAAATAAAATTCTAACCTAGGCAACTAATCTTGCCATTTTATATGTGTAATTAAAATTATTGCTTATGTTAGTTGAAAACAAAAATCTAATACATCTTCTTGTAATCCTTCCTATCGACAAACTCGATCTATGTAAAGACTTGTGCAGTTTCCTCATCGACGAGAAATCCTTGGTTTTGATTCAATTGCATGAATTCAATTATTTTTTGTTGTTAAATTTGAATTAAGCTTTACTATTTGCATATCTCACACAAAACTTTGAATCACCTCGTGAATGTATCAGTGGGTCTTTTTTTTAACCCAGGTGCAAGTGTTAATAGATTTTTTCCTCTGGGTAATCAATATCCATTTGAGTTAGCCTTGATTGTTATTTTGATACAATCGATCCATTATAATTAGTCTTAATAGCATCAATGTTTTGAATAACGAATAACGTGACGTCATTACAAGAAAAACTCACTTAGACAGCAGACCGTTTTTGTGGACTAGGTTACGTCCTCCAAGTACCGTCGTCCAGGTACTTAGATGACGGAGATGGATGGATGCGTGGTCCAAGTGCGACTTAGACAGCGAAAAAAGTCTGCGGTCTAAGTGTACACTTAGAACACGGAGAATTAATCTTCGTCGTCCAAGTGACACTTAGACCGCGGACCTTCTACGCGGTCCAAGTAATCATTTGGACCACGGAGATCAATTCTCCATGGTCTAAGTGATTACTTAGACCGCGGAGAATTGTTTCTCCGTGGTCTAAGTTAACACTTAGACCGCGGATATGGTGAAAAAGTCTGCGGTCTAAGTGAACACTTAGACCACGGAGAATTGATCTCCGTGGTCAAAGTGATTATTTAATTTTTTTAAAATTTTAATTTTAATTTAAAGTAAAATATTAATAATTTAATTAAAATACTAAATTCTCATTTAAAAAATTAAATATTTATAAATTAAATAATTAAATATTTATAAATAATTCTCATTTAAATAATAATTAATTGACACGTACGGTATATAGCGTACGCTATTCAAACATTTCACTACATTGAGTACGCCTTGAGGCATTTTTGCAATGTTTGTTATGCTATATGTTATTAGCAAGTTATTTTAAACATTGAATAACATTACTTAGTGATAGAATTTCAGCTCCCAAGAACTCATCATCGTCTTCTAATGGACGAAATAGGTCTTTTTTGGGGTCCAAACTGCGAACAACCTTTGGAGTGCTAACAGAGTGTTCTTTATCCATATTAAATCGTCTGAGCATCTTTTGGGCATAAGCAAACTGGTGAATAAGAATTCTACCAACTCGATGTTCCAGCTCTAATCCAAGACAAATCCGGGCCCTACCAAGGTCTTTCATCGTAAATTCAGATTTCAAGTAGCCAACCATCTCATTGATCTCATTAAGAGTCCTTATGATGTTCATATCATCAACATAGACAACTACTATAGCCAATCCTAAACTTGTTCTTTTAATGAACACACAAGGGCATAAGTCAGCATTCTTGTATCCCTTCACAATCAAATAGTCACTAAGACGTGTATATTACATCCTACATGATTGTTTCAATCCATATAGTGAACGTCTCAATCTGATTACATGAGCACTCCGTGGTTTAGAGTTACTTTATTTGGGTATAGCAACACCATCAAACACTTTCATATATATCTCTGAAACAAGATCCCCATAGAGATATGCAGTAATCACATCCATAAGCTGCATGTTTAGTTTTTCGGACACTACCAAACTTATCAGGTAGCAGAAGGTGATGATGTCCATGACCGTAGAATACGTCTCCTCATAATTAATTTCAGGGTGTTGAGAGAAACCATACACCACAAGTCTAGCTTTATAATGCAAGACCTCATTCTTCTCATTACGCTTATGAACAAAGACCTATTTATGTCCAACCAGCTTAACATTCGGTGGGCATAGCACTACCGAACCGAAAATCTGCCTTTTATTCAGAGAGTCTAGTACGGCTTGGATTGCTACCTTCCAATTCGATCAATCTACTCTACATTGACAATCTACAACAGATCGTCGTTCCATTTCATCGTCGTCTATGATCTTTTGAGCAACGAAATAAGCAAACACATCATCAACTAACATGGAAGATCTATCCATGAAAACACGCACATCATTTATTCTAAGTGAGAATTCTTTGTTCTCTGACATAACAAGAGGTTCTGGAGTGTCCCATAGACATTTCAATTGTGATTCAAGGACATAACTATAGTCAGAGACAATCTTATGTGAAGGATTCACAATGTTGATGATGAATGAATCACTTTGTGCCTCGATTGCCTGCCTTTTAACCGACCGCTCATCAGTAGATTTTTTTGGTCTCCCCCTGGTGGGAGCCAAGACCGACACAACACCTTCCACATAGGCAGGAGGAATGCTAGATGTAACATAGATGTTGCAATCAAAGAAGAAAAAGAAGGTGTACATACACACTCCAAAGCTAAAAAATCTATTTTCTTATGTGTTTTTAATAAATCTGCTAATTTTGTCTGTTGATGGTAAGCACAACTTTTCACATTTCTATCACCTATAGTGTAGATGTTGTTGTGGAGTATGAACTCTTAAAAAAAATTTGTTGTGATTGTGGGGCGTTCAAGCATGACAATAGGGGTTTCCCGAGGTCGGCGACGGTTCCATTCAACGGAGGAGATTTCCTATGGTGTTGTGGTTATTCAACAGGTTCTGGAGAAACAAGTGGTGTCTTCTGGACTATGGTGGGCATAGGGGCTAGTATCTGGAGTGCCCTAAATGGCTTTAGGTGGTCTGCTGAATTCGGAGCTAGCCGCCTCCCCTATTCTGGAAGAGGTGCTTGTCCCTCGAACGGAAGGGCCTTTTTCTAATGCTAATGTTTTTTTGCATATATCTAGTCCAGTTGCTGAGGTACTTGATCAGCAGTAGCAGAGGGTGGTCCTACACAAGGACGTCTGTGATGTTCCACTGCCTCATTTCAAAACACTTGGCGGCGTTATCTATGTGCCCACATGTGTTACCATCAGATCACGGGTGCAGCTACGTTGACGATAGAGGATCAAGGGTCTGACGGATGTTCCACTGTCCCATTTCACGATCATGGCCAGGATATGGTGATTAACATCCCGGAGTGTGATATAGGTGCGAGTAATGACACACGTCATCCTAACAACAAAAGGGACAAATCCAGCTTTGGCCCTAGATCTGGGGCATTGAAGAAGGTCTCTCCTTAGAAGACTTCGGTCCTACTTCCAGTGAATATGAGTGCGGAAGAGCTTCGTCGGAACGGGACGCAGTAAAGAGGGTTCCTAGATAATTAAAGAGTGGTGCACCTCGAGTTTGATAGTTACTTTGTGCTACTATGGTTTGTTAGACTATAGGGTCTTTGTTCGACATTATTTTTCTAGTATAGTAGTACCATAGGTTTCTCTTTATCGGACCAGGTAATCTGGTGGAATTCTTTATTATTATCAATTTTTTCCTATAGTGGATTTGATCGACCCCCTAAAAAACAACTAATTTTAGTTAATAAATGATATTGTAATAAAGATTAATATTGTTTTTCCTGATACGTAGACTAATTTTAGAGTGGTTTAATTTTAGGATATGGAAGGTATATAAATTTGAGGTGGACTAATTCTTATTTTTCAAAATATTGAACTAAAGTTAAGCTCCAAAATAGTATTTTTCTTAATTTTGGGGTAGTCCAAGCGTAGGTATGTTCTTTGGTTACAAGTTTCAAATTGGGGCCCTCGTGTGTGGGCTAGAGCTTCTTGGGCCGGTATGCGCGGACTATTTCTTTAGGCCTGTCAATGGGCTCTTAAGCTTGCGCTTGGGCCTAAGATATTGGGTTTTGTTCTAGGCTGGCGTTGCTCTCTGGTTTGGGAACCGGGGGATGTAGCCTCACCAGTCGTCAGTCACCAGTCACCAGTCACCAGTCACCAGCTTCTCACCCATTGAATCGAACCTCCTAGCAACGAAAAAGAAAAAGAAAAAAGCTAAGTCGGGTGCTTTGTGTGAACCCTTTCGCACCCTCTGAAAATTGAAAATTCTACTGGTGTGTATATGGTAGGTGATCGATATTATACCTTAATTAAAGGCCTATCTCTGGATCAACAGTAATTTTGAGAAAAATACTATTTCGGCCTCGGTTGCTAAATAATTATACTGGATGCCATTACTTCTCTTCTGCGACTCGCCGACCCTCTTACGGTTCACTTTCTCTTCCTCTTAGATTGGATTAGCGTCTTTGGGCAGTTTACTTCTTTTCTCTTCTCTTCTCTTTCTTTCTCCGCCGTATCATCTCTCTCTCATCCAAAAAGTCGACTTCGTTCGCGCCGGCTCTTTTTTCTTTCTGCTATAGCTTCCTATTGTCTCTCCTATTCTCACTCACTCTCTGTTCATCGTTGCGGTCCCGGTCATTAACGCCTTCTTTTGGAGTTCCGGGCTGTTCTTTTCCTGATAGTTAAGAGGTACGTACGTATACATTACAGAACTTGCTTTCTATTCCACGATCTCATCTCTCTAGTTTGGGTTGTGATATTGATTACAATATCTAGCCTGGGTTTCCCTAATTTGGGTTATATAGAACAAGTTGAATTGATGCTATATCTTCCTTTTAGTATGCTTCGTAGTTCGTACTTGGATATTAGTTCTGTCGTTTGATTATGTTTTTGTTAATTTTCATTCAGTATTTGTGTGCTGGGTTCTCTGAGATAGTTAAACATTTTTATTTTGGTTAATTTGAGCGCTGGGTTTATCTCTAATTTGGGTTTATAAGGAAGAAGTTTAATTCATGTTATAAAACAAACTGTCGACTAGAATGTCTTCGTTAAGCATGTGCAGAAGTGGGCTGACAAAGCTTTTTATGCAGGAGATCCTCTAGGTGAGCAATACCTACTTACATACGGGTTTATATGTTTTGGCCATTGTAAACAGTCCTTTCCAGTTGTAATGATCAGTACTGGAGGCTACTTGGTTAGTTTAGCTAGGTTTTATCTGTAATTTACTGACATGAATCTTTGGACATGGTGGGAAAATGGATTCCATTACATCCGAAATGTCTGCTTTGTTTGTGCATGTTTAACTATTGATTGGGAAATGTGAACCGTGGGATCAGTTTAGTGTTTCATGTGATGTATTGTGAATCCCACTTTAAAATGCATGGGAATCAAGATTAGTTCGAGTAAATTTTAAAGAGATTTTGAAAATAACTTCGGCCGACACATTTGAATGTGCTTCACAGATTTGAGTACAACTCGGGTTATTGATGATCTTGTAATCATGATGACCCATAGTTTGGACTTCTTACAAATCGAGTGATCAATGACGAATTGATAAGGAGAAATTAAAGTCTATAGGTGACCACTACTCTTCCAAAATTTAAATACAATATTTATTGACTTAAAATGAATAAGTTTAATTAATCAACATTTGAAAAATCCCCACCCATACGTATGGGTGTGGGTGTTTGGAGAAAAATATGGAAGAAATTATGAATATTTATGTTTTAATTTCTATGTTTTATTAAAAATTTACAGGATAATCTTTTTTCTTCTTTTATTTGTGATTAACTTCAAATTTAGTGAAGTTGATAACATCAAAACTATTTTTGTTTCCTTTATTATAGTATATCTAGTAAAGATATAGGATTCAACTTTTTATTGGTGAACTCTGCAATAACTTTTTTTTTTTGCATGCGTGGTTGATGATCGAACATTGTACATCAAATCTTCGACGTTATTGGCTCCACGTACTGTTAAAGTGATCAATGATTAATCCAAAATCATCATCTGTTAATTAATTGCAAGCTTCATTTAAGCAAAATAGCAAAAAAGACCGTCCCCGGATGTCGGTTGATAACCCACCACGCACCAATCCATCACCAGAAAGTGTACATGATCCTGGCAAGTTAATTCTTCTTTTTAGGTTCTAACCACCAAAAGCTCATAATCATGAAGGCCCCAAAAGTTTTGTCAAATTAAGTAAGGCCACGGGCAACTATACGCTCATTTTAAGCAACTCATTAGCCATAACTAAATTGGGTAAAGCTCATAAAATAAAATAAATATAAAGAGGGAGTAAATATGACTCGGTGACCGAAATAAATAGCATCATTAGGCAAGCCAACGGTTATATCATCACCATACGAATACGAATATACCTTCTTCTTCTTCTTCGTCGACCTCACTGAGCTTAACTAACTAAAGCACTGGGAACACACGTACAGAGTTTGTCTCTCTCTCTCTCTCCCTCTCTCTCTGTGCTAATTAATGGAAAACCCACACTCACTACTACCACTATTTGTACTTCTTCTGTTCCTTAACCTAGCTCTTCCTACAATGCAACAGAAGCTCAACTCCGTCGACCTCCGCGCCCTCGCTTCCATTAAAAACTCCCTCACCGACATGCCCCTCCGCCGTGGCACCCCTACCGGAAACAACTTCTTCTCCACGTGGGACTTCGCCGCACCCGATCCCTGCTCCACCTTCGCCGGCATTACCTGCTCCTCTCTCGGCCGCGTCACCACTCTCACTCTCGGCACCGACCTCGCCGACTCCCCCGGACTCGCCGGCTCCATGTCTCCCTCCGTCGCCGACCTTGCCGAGCTGACTCAGCTCATTCTCTACCCGGGAATCGTCACCGGGTCCATCCCACGTCAGCTCGGCCTCCGCCTCGTCAACCTCCGCGTCCTATCTCTCACCAACAACCGCCTCACCGGTCCCATTCCCGCCACTCTCTCTCTCCTCGTCAACCTCCACACTCTCGACCTCAGCTCCAACCGCCTCTCCGGCTGGGTCCCACAGGGCCTCACCCGCCTCCCTCTCCTCAAAGTCCTCATCCTCTCTTCCAACGAAATCTCCGGCGACATCCCGACCGTGATTTCTTCACAGCTCCTCCACCTAGATCTCAAAAGCAACAAACTCACCGGCACTCTACCGAAACCGCTCCCGACCACCCTCCGCTACGTGTCACTATTCGACAACTCCCTGGTGGGGCCCCTCGACGGCCTCGAGTCTCTAACCGAGCTAGTTCACCTCGATCTCAGCATGAACAGTCTTAGCGGGGCCCTCCCGGCGTCGATGTTCCGGACCACTCTCTCCTCCTTGATGCTGCAGCGGAACAATCTCTCCGGGTGGGTCCCCAACGTGACAACTGACGTGGAGTGGGGCAGTGGCTCAGTGGTGGACTTGAGCCATAACGTGCTCTCCGGTGAGCTGTCGACGGCGTTGGCGGGGGTGGAGAGTTTGTATTTGAATAACAACCGTCTGATTGGGGAGGTGCCGAGGGAGTACATTAAGAGCGTGTACGTGGGGACTACCAGAACATTGTACTTGCAGCACAATTACCTGTCAGGATTCCCCGTGGAACCCGGGACGGCGTTGCCCGATACGGTGTCGTTGTGCTTGAGTTACAACTGCATGGTGCCGCCGGTCGGACTTGCGGCGTGCCCGAGGAACGCGGGCACGGCATTGTCGCGGCCAGCGTCGCAGTGTTCAGTGTTTAATTACGGGTAGCGAATTTGATCGGTCTTAGTAGGCAGCAACTTATTTATGCAGCTACTATATGAGAAAGTTTGTACAACAAAAATACCATAAATTATATCAAATCTTCCATATATTCAACCACCAATTCTTGGTTCGCAATTGTAAAGAAATAATGTTTTTTTAAACAGAAACAATGTTTTATGTCCTTTTTCTTATCAATTTGTTCTGATCAATTTCAAATCTATAATAAAATCGTGGTAATGAAATCCGGTCTAACGATACACAAGATTATCGTGTTCACATACAAAACGCGAAGAAAATGACAAATAATCAATGGACCAAATTTAAGAATTTGAACGAAACGCTCGTCATTGATCGAAGTTAATGGTAAAAAATTCAAACTAAAATTTACTGATTGGAAAGCTCGAAGTGATGTCGACTCATCTTATAATGTGATATTGCTGTAACTATATGCTGGACTAAAGTATCAATAGCCATGATAGAGCAGATCAAGAGTGTGCAGGTGGTGACTCGATCTCTGTTACGCTTCGAAAAGAAGAAGTCATGCAAGCGAAGGGAAAATATTAATGGGGGGCCAATTGGACCATTTGGTTCGTAAATGTTTGTCGTGAGAGGTGTGAGTGAGATGGAGCCAAATCCCGAGTGAGAATAATTGAAGTTTGTCACGCCACCAAACGATCATCACAGACTCACAGAGAGGCTCGCAGGAAAGGAGGCTCTAGGCTGTCTGGTCCACTGTCAGGTTAACTTCTGGTAGATTTAGTCTCCTTGACTCTCCGGGTATACATCAACATAGAAACCAGGGAAACCCCAAATCAAGTTTACCCGTGCCTGCATGCATGTCACACGTGGACGGCCGACTCCAACGTTCTTATTCTTTGTTTTCTAATCAGATAGTTACTGAAAGGCGGGTCTCTACTCACACGTACGAGAGTTGGGAAAGATGTGGCCGGTTTTACAGTGGAGTGGATCGAATTTTTTTTTTTTGGTATAAAAGGAGGTCAAAAACAGACGATGAAGAAGCAAAAACCTTAAACAAGAAGCCTAAGCAGGTCCAATACCAGTTCGACGCATCCGAACGTACTGTGTTTCCTAGGTCATCTAGGAGATCAACAATAACATACTGAGGAGCATCATGCATAATCATTAGCCCAATAATATGATCCAAACCGTGCTTATCAAGTAAATCAACCATCATATTGACCTCCCTTATATTGACCTCCCTGTGCACATGCTTCAAGTTAACTACCTCAAAATTCTTCATCAAACTTCTACAATTAGCCACAAGGATGATTAGATCCTTCCTAAGATGAACCAGGACCGCAGAATCAGACTCAACCTCCAAATGAGTAATTTCATGCTCCACAACAATTTTCAGGGCATGAAATAAATCTCAAACTTCAACATTCAGAACACTTCCCACACTAATATTGACCTGAAAACCAACAGACCACTCACCTTTCTCATTTCTAATCACCCCACCAGCTCTAATGAAGCCATCCTGGTTTCTTGTACCATCAACATTCAACTTCTGAAAACCCACAGAAGGTCTTTTCCAAGCTAAGCCACTCATACAATAACTATTTCCAAAACGTAGCTTGGCATACGTATGAGCTTTTGACCGTTCAGCAACCACATTACCAATAACATGCCCATGATCATGAGGGTACTGAAAATTGGCCTCAAAGATCATCTTATTTCTCCATTTCCATATACGTCAGCAAACCATAGAGAAAAGATCACACCACCTCATACCACTACTAGTAACCAAAGAACAATGAAGTTGAGCATCAATTCATTCTCTCCACACCAGAACAAATGATCTTCTAATATTAGAAGGCTTCTGGAAAAAACTCCAAACAAACTTAGCCTTAGCACAGTCTCTAAACAAGTGCAAAAACGACTCTTCTTCAGCATTACATAAAGCGCATGTAGCATCATTTGGTAATCTCCTCCTGCATCTTTGGACATTAGTAAGCAGTTTCTGATGCAACATAGCCCACATAAAAGTTTTCACCTTATGGGGAACTTGGAGACCCCAAATCAACTTCCATTGAGGCTGAAGAGTATTAAAATCAAATAAAGAAGAATATGTGTTTTTCACATTGAAAACACCATTAGAAGTACACCCCAAGATATGAACATCAGCTCCACACCCCTCAAAGCTAGGAGGCACATTCAGAATTCTCAAAACAATATCTTCAGGCAGCATAGCATACAGGACCTCAACATTCCAACCAAATTGATTCCAAACCTCACACACCAGAAGCTCAGAATCAATCATATCAGAAACAAGAGCAAAATCCTTCAATGGTTTATGGAAAAGCCAGCAATCCATCCAAAACCTAACTGTTTGACCATCACCATTCCTCTAAATCAACCCATTCCTCAACAACTCAGCACCATAAGCAACACCCCTCCATGTACTAGAACAATCCGAGGGACATATATAAGAATGATTCAAAATGGGTTGCTGCTTGCAACACTTATCCTTATATATCTTAGCACCATAAGCAATACCCTTCCATGTACTGGAACAATCCGAGGGACAGGTATAAGAATGATTCAAAATGGGTTGCTGCTTGCAACACTTATCCTTATATATCTGAGCCCACAAACCAGCATCATTTTGACATATCCTCCAACTGACCTTAGCAAGCATGGTCTGATTCATCTTATTTGTTCTTTTAATGCCTAAACCACTAATGCACTTAGGCGTACAAACAGTATCCCAATTGATGGAATGAATCTTCCTGTGCTCAGGAGTGTCTCCCCATAAAAAATCTCTATTCATCTTATCAAGTTTGTCACACAACTCAGCAGGCAACTTTGCTGTACTCATGGAATAAATAGGAATTGCAACATGCACAAATTGAATAAGGACTAACCTCCTAGTCATGCTCAAAGTTCTACATTTTCAGCTAGCTAACCTCCCTTAAACTTTATTCAACAGATTAGCATAAGTATATTTATTCACCCTCCCATGAATGAGAGGCATCCCCAAATACTTTCCCAAATCAGTAGTGATAGGAAAACCACAAATAACACTAATCTCATTGGCTATATTCCTAGGTGTATTAGGGGAGCAATAAATTTGAGATTTCTCAGAACTAACAGTTTGACCAGACAAACCACAGAATAAATCCAAACATTTCTTTAGCACAAGAGCCTGAGATTGAGTAGCCTTTGCAAACAACATCAAATCATCAGCAAAAAATAGGTGAGAAATCTTAGGACCACCCTGAGATGCATTAACAGCCTTCCACTCACCCACCTCAACAACACCATGAATGAGATGAGAAAACTTTTCCATACATAGCACAAAAAGGAAAGGAGAAAGAGGTTCTCCTTGCCTAATACCACTTTGTGCCTTAAAAGTTTCAGTAAGCTCACCATTCAATGAGATTTGAAAGCAAGTAGAGAAAACACAATGCATGATCAATCTCACAATATCATCAGGAATTTGAGCCTTATATAGCACTTGCTGAATGAACTTCCAATTGATCCTGTCATAAGCCTTATAAAGGTCAATCTTCCAAGCAAAGAAACCACATTTACCATAAGACCTTCTGAATTAGTATAACAGTTCTTGAGCCGCCATAATATTGTCAGAGATATGTCTACCTAGATTATAACTAATTTGGTTAGGTTTAATGAGGAGTCTCATAACAGGTCTGAGCTTGGCCACAATAATTTTAGAGATGACCTTATAAATGATGCAACATAAACTAATAGGCCTAAAGCCTTTCATGTACTAAGGACCATCAAACTTAGGCACAAGGGCAATTATAGTGTGATTTAAACCAGGAGACAAAACACCACTTCTGAAAGCCACAAAAATCACCTCACACACCTCTACAGCACATAAAGGCCAATGGCGTTGAAAGAAAATGGCAGGAAAACCACCTACACCAAGAGCTTTATACCCACCAATAGTAAAAAGAGCTTTCTTAACATCCTCTTCATTAATGCTTTTACTAATTTCATCCCTTAAAGTAAAATTCAAGCAAGGAAACTTATTTGAAATAACAAAGTCACAAGTAGTAGCCTCAGGTTGAGAGAACAAATCTACAAAGAAATCAGTAGCCACCTTCTTCATAGTTTGCATATCAGTAGAACATACACAATCAGTATCAAAAAGGCCCTCAATCTTATTCTTCTTCCTCCTAACAACAGTGGTCATATGAAAAAACTTGATATTTTCATCACCCTCTCTCAACCATTTATCTCTGAACTTCTGTTGCCAAAACAAACTCTCCTGTCTCAGCAACAACACATAATCAGCAACTAATCCTTCTCCAAATTAACTAAGAAAATATTACTTCTCCTATCCAAAGTTCTCTGGATCCCTCCAATTCTTGCAAGCAACATTTTCTTCCTTTGAAAAATATTCCTAAACACAGACCTATTCCACTCAGAAAGGGCACAAGACAAACACTGCACCTTATCCCCAAAACTACCACCAACAGACTGCCAATTGTGAGAAACAAAATCATTATACTCAGAATGAGACATCCACATTGCCTGGAATCTGAATGGTATACATCTTCTATTGACCGTCACATTAGAATCAAGTTGAAGCATAATAGGACAGTGGTCTGACTTAATCTTAGATAAATGAATCACAAAAGCTTCAGGAGACCTGGCTCTCCAATCACAACAGCAAAATACTCTATCCAACCTTTCCTTAACCCTACTATTAGCCCCGGTAAAACATGGACCTCTGTATCCCATATCAATATAAACATTCTGATTTATCCAATCCTTCAGCTTCCCAAATCTTCCTGTATAAGAGCCACAATTCTTATCTTCAATGGACACAAGCTCATTAAAATCACCAATGGAGGCAACAGGTAACCCTTCATTCTGAAAAATAGTGCTCAAATGAGACCATAGTGTATCCCTAACACACTTATTAGGACTAGCATAGATAGCAGAAAGAATCCAAGGAGAAGAGCTAGTACTTTGAACCTTAACAGTAATGACCTGAAAATGAATGTCCACTTCAGCAATATCAAGAATAGAAGACTTCCATAGCACCCAAATCCCACCGGAATAGCCAGCAGTCTCCACTGTAATGGATTTGTCAAAACCAAGCTTAGAGAGATGAACACTAGCTCGAGAAAAGGGAACTCAAGGTTCACAAATAAAAAGAAAATTAATCTGATTCCTTTTAACAACATTAGAGACAGCATCACAACCAACACCTCTAACATTCCAAATAAACACTTAATCATTAAACCAATATCATGGTTGTGGGTTGGAAACCCAAAATCAAGCAGAAGTCAAACCCTCCACAAGAGAAGGTTGACACTCATCCATAGTCACAAGACTGTTTTCAGCAAAAACCTGGTTTGCAAATAAGTCCACTCCATTATTCCCAGCAACACTAGGAGACTTCTCCATAGGACAATGGCCAAACTCAGCTGAGCCATCCCCATTCAAACCAGTACTAACACTATCAAAAGAAAGTTTCGTTGAAATGTTAGCAACAGAAGACTTTCTACTAACACCAATACCTCTGTCAGTCTTCCTTTGGTACTTAGCAGTAGAAGTACCCCCACATTTACCCAAAGAAGAATTACAGACATCTTTCGTTGGAGCACGAACACTCTTAGCACCAATCTTCTGTTGCCTAACCTTCACCTCCTTAGGAATAAAAATAGAGTGGATCAAATTTATAAGTGCTGCAGAAAATCTGGTTTTACAGTCTCAGGCTTTCAGCAGAGTAGCCAAGGACAATGACGTAGTTTTTGGTCATCGAAGTTACACCACTAGAAGCCTGCATCACATCAGCAGATAGAAGCTAAAGAAAGCGAAGCACATATGAGGTCCAGGAAACCCATAGTGTGAAGCAATGAACTTCAGCGACAGAAACCCTAGGTAAAAAGAAGGAAACACGCCAAAACAGTAAAAGTGAAGAACTAAATCGTTTAGAGCAGTATACCATCGCACCATGAAAGAGTAACAATTTTCTTGTGGTGAAAACATTTTAATATCTTAGTCTGTTGAATAAGGCTGAAAATAACGCCATGCAAAGACATAATGAGAGCTACTCTATTCATTATTGATGTGCATTGCAGCAAAATTCTGAACCAAAATTGTAGTCAAGGGTTTGGGGAGAAGACAGAGACTGGGGACAAATAGCTCGGACAACAAAGAAGGAACAATAGGTGACTATTACAATGATACACTAAAAGATACAACTACCACTTCTGATGATATAATGTAAAAAGACCTGAAAATCTCTCATCTCTGTACCATTGTTGTGTTCTGTCAAATGGCATCAGATCTTGCAACAGGCTCTGAGGCTTATAGCATTCAAATCTCACGTAGAGTTATTTGAACAAGTTGTGTAGGGCCATTGATATTGTATGTTTTGTAACTTTGCCAGAGTGAGATGGGTAGGAAGCTTCTTGCGCTCCGGTATTCACAATGAGTATCCCGTTTATTATCTCTTGGTCTGTGAATCTTGATTCGCTAGCTGTCCTCATCTCTCTCATTCTAATCTTGTATCAGTTTAACCTCATTATCACAGACAAATTCATCTTCTCCTCCATTGCAACTCAATTCGACGATTCGGTGAATACACCTGACCTTGAAACCAAACACATAGCATGCGATGCACCAACTGCAATAGAAAGAACATTGTGGGGTCCTAATCCATCCTCCTCCATTAGAAATTTGACTTCAACAGGGCTCGATTGTATCTCTGGCAGCCCAGGAACTCCTAACTGAGAATCTTTGGTGTATCCCCACATATACAACTTCCCTGTATCTGTTACGAAACAAAAGCCAGCTATTCAATATTCTAGAATCAGGAAAGTAAGAAATCAAGTCTAATACTTTGAAATACGAATCTATGTGGTCGATGATTAAAAGAGAAGAATCGGGTAATTGCAATTCAACTAAATTTTAGAGTCCTGAATCTTCTCTAGACCAATTTAAGTGCAGTGCCAAAGAAGACGTGAATGGTTATACCTGTTATAGCTGCCGAAGATGATCCTCCACAAGCTATATAGATGACACGCTCATCAGCTAAAGCCTTAACAACTGTAGGTGTTTTCTGATTTTGGACAGAAGAGTTACCCAACTGACCATGTCCACCATGGCCCCAAGAAAGTACTTTACCTTCATCTGAAAAACAACCAACAAGAAAAGACCAAGAGTAAGAATTGACCTTTCAAGAAATAAAGACTATAAAATGGTTCCCACTTGAATAACACTATCACTGTAACTTTACCGGTTAATGCAATAGAATGATATCCACCACTTGCTACCTGGATGATACGAACGCCTACAAGACCAGGAACAGGTTTTGGTTGCCAGCCACCAACCCGATCACCTCTTCCAAGCTCAAAGTTAGAGTTTGCTGAGGACAAACCAAAATAGAAGACAAACACTGCATTAGTGCAAGGTCAAAGATTCAAAGGATAGCAAATACCATGAGAGAACTAACGAACCCTCTTACTGAAAAGCACTAGTGATATTACCCTTTACGTCTTGAAGGACTTACATTGGTATAATATGCTACATTCTGGTATTAGTTTAAACTCATTTTCACAAACTAATGGATTCATGACTCAAATATGTTAGGGAAAGGTTTGATAACAACACCCCTATGTTGCTCAGCAACTTAATTACACTTACTAGGCATTCTGTTTTGATGTTACAGTATATTACGATTCAGGACAATCCATGTTTATAAGGAGCAAACTATCACTCTTTTGAATATTCTATATCAATAGGTTCCACAGAAAATAAAACTAACTGATTTGCATAATGAATAGGGCATGGAAGGATTGGAAGCAAACAATGTTACACATAAAAAATGACACCTTACCTCCCCAATTCCAAAGCTCTTCATCTTCAGTTAGTACCATCGTGAAAAAGCCTCCACAAGAAACAGCAACCACAGGCATAGGTAATGCTTTTACTTTGGAGGGTATGCTAAGTCCACCACCCTCATTCGGACCTCGATTAGGACCGAGGCCCAATCTACCATCCCCTTCATCTCGACCCCAAGTATACAGTTCTCCTAAGTTAAGTAAGTGAAAGTCAATTACAATATGAAATATCAATAGAAATAGCAAATTTAGAAATCCCTCTTCTGGAAACGGCTATACATGCACAAAACCACAAAGTCGTGGGAAACTGGAAGAGCAGGTCATACACTAACATCTAAACATCTCTTCAAAATTCTTGCTATCCTTTGTTTAAGTCAATAAACTTGTTACATCCATCCGGTAAATAAACTACTCCAACAACAAAAACACTAACAAACCTGATTCCGTGATCGCAGCAGTATGCGTCCCACTAGTCGAAACATGTTGTATTCTATCCCTCCATGAACCTTTAACCAATCTAGGAAACAACTCTCTGGTATAGATAGAATGCCCAAGCGCACCAAAACCACCATAACCCCTGCAAGCTTCATGTTTTACGACAACCATCAAGTCATCCAACCAAAACCACAAGTCAACAGAGCATCACACTTAATACACTTAAAACTCTCAGCACACACAAATAAGATAATGTGTGTAATCACAATTAACTAAAAACTCAAACTTTATAAGCATATATGACCAGAATACGCCAAAGATTCAAACTTGGCTATGAAAATGATTGCAGCATATCAAATAAGACAATGTGATTCAGGAAATGGGAGAAAGGTGAAGTCTTTACTATTGTACTGACCAAGTATAGACCTCGCCGAGTGAGGTGAGCGAAACAGAGTGCAATCCACCAAGCGAAACGCAGCGTATCGAATCCAAATAGGGATTCAATGTGGGTAAGAAAGCAGAGTTCTCGTGCCCAAAACCAAGGCGGCCGCCGTCGCCTTTGCCCCAAATCCAAACCTTGCCGTCGACCAAAAGCGACGAGTGGAAGAGCCCACAAGAGAGGCCCACCTCAACGACGTCGTTTGAGGTTGTATTGGGTACTGGGATTCTGCCGGGAGTGGGTGAGAGAGTGAAGGAGGATGAAGGGACGGTGAGGTTGGCGACCGGAGATGGGTAGAGGCGGATTTCCTCGATGCCGCCGCCGAGCTGGCCGGAGGCGCCTCTGCCCCATGAGAGGAGCTGGAGGGATGTGGTGGGTACGGCGTCGTTTTGGGTGGTGGGTGAGTAGAGGGTGGGGATTTTGGTGGTGGAGGAGGAGGAGAAGTGGCGCGTGAGACGAGTAAGTGAGCAGTGGCGGAGAGTGACATAGGGACTCATTGTTTGATTAGTTTTTCAGGGGATCATTGTTTAAGGTTTGGGGAGAGTGAGAGGGCTTTGATTCGGAGGGTTTTAGAGACCAGGTTTAACCATAACTGCATAATAATATTCTTACCTCCATAAAAAAACAAAATTTTACTTCTTTTTTTTTAAACAAAAAATGCTAAGGTTTCTAAGGGCGACGGTTCTAAGGGCGACTTTGGCGGCGATCTTGTTCCCTCATCGCGGCCCGATTGTAGTGTCATTCCACTTTAGCATTGCCTCCAGGACGTCTCTATTGGGCGTCGAGTCCTCGCCTCCTCCTTCCCAAGGTCTTGGTGAGCCTCTTCTTCAAAGGAAGAGTCCCCTCTCCTTGTTTCGAGCTCTGGATTGGCTGGGATACCGACTGGCTAGAGCACGACTAAGGGATCTAGATATCGATGGAGAGAAAAAGATCGTCACCAAGAGAAGGTTGTGTTGGTCTACGCCTAGATTGAGCAACGCGGACGACGGCGATGGTTGGCAGTGTGAACGACTCAAACTGAGCCCGGCTTTTGGATCCGTGAGGTTCCTCGTTGGCGTTTGGTTTCGGGAACCGGATATGGCTACAAAAAACGTTGGTGGTACGCCGGTGGGCTATAATTCTTAGGGTGGTGCCCTAAAGTTTGGTTCTGCGGCTTTATTTTGCATCGAGCATGTCAACTGGTGTTAAGCAAGTCTCTCACGTCGGTGTTCTTGGACAGGGGAGGATGCAGGTCTCTCACTTAGGTGTTCTTGGATAGGGAAGGATGTTGATGGAGTTGATCGAAGGTCTGTGATTGTGACGAATTTTGATATCGGGGAGGTTACGGAGCAGCGATTGTGAGAACACGTTCAATCGATTGGTGTGGGCGGCGACTGAAGAGTGGAAGAAGCTGGGGACGCAATGCACTTGGGCCGGGTTGAGCAGGGCCTCTAGTGTGGACTTTTCATGTGGAACTATTAAATCAGTTCAGATCTGGGACCCTGGTGGGCTATTGGTTTGGCATGTGGTGGGTGATAAGTGGTTATCACTGTTGATCCTAATATTTAAGGCTCGTTGGCTTTTCATTTGGATTGCGAGACTCAGTAGGGGTATTATACATACCACAATTGAGTGCTTAGGGGTATGTTTACCTCTAATTATTTATGTTTCTCACAAGTCTTATGTGATGCGAGTAGGCTAACTTTTGTTGAGTGTCTTGGATTTAAAGTTTAGTGCTAGTTACAGTAATAGTGTAGCACACATGAGTTTAGACTACAATGTTTATTATGAATGTGTCATCTCCACGTCAAAATTTGTTCTGAATGCCCTTGATTACGACTTTGATCGTATTACGTAATGAAATACTCTCCTTTACCGGAATATAATTTTCCTCGATTTTTTATTTTACTTTTTATTTTCTCTCTCTTTTCAAAATAAGCGAAGTTTGTCAATTTTCAATCAGGAGTACGACACAAGAAGCGCTAAATGGGGTGCTCTCAATTGAGAAGGCTCAAGATCAATACCGACGAACCTTTTAGTGTTACTCATGGCTCGAGTGATGTGATAGTGATAGCAAGAGATGATCAGAGTTAGCAATAGCAATAGGTGCTCGAGTTATGCTCGCCTCACATGTGGATGTTAATTAAAAGCTTGACTAGATCAAAAGCGGTAGCCTCTTACAGCACCACCACATAGAGTACTATTCTTTACCCATATTGAAAATTATACATCATACCATTCATACCTTCTCTTTTGAATTAGAAAATACTTTTGTGAATATCTTTTTGTAATTAACTTTAAAGTTGTGAAGATGTGATACTACTTGTACATTTTTATTAACTTTAAAATTAAGATGAATGAATCATTGAATTCTCCCTGAAACATAATTATACTTTCTCCCCTCGTTTTTGAAAGGGAGATGGCTTTGACGCTAATAAGGATCAATAAGGAGTTTACAAGTTCTGTCTTGTGCGCGCAAACACAATACTCATGTACTAATTAAGGGATTGGGTTTGTGCTGTTTTTTTTCTTTCTTTCAAGGCATGAAAGTGTCATCGATTGTAGAACATGGAAGAGACTCCAGCAAGCCTCGTCCAGCATCAGAAACAGCCTCGCTGTGATGTCGACGATGATGTTATTGTTGAAATACTATCATGGCTTCCGGTCAGATCTTTATTACAATTTCAAACCGTATGCAAGCCATGGTGTGCTTCAATCTCAGAATCTTATTTTGTTCAAAAGCATCTCAACCATGCTACACTCAAGCTCCTATTCGTGGATTTCTCACGTTCTGATATGATCAGTCAGATCAGAACCATAGATTTACAAGGAAATCTTCACAGCTGTATTCATCAGCACGTTTCCTCCCCAGAACTTTACCACGACCACGACCTTCGGAGAATTCTTGGCTCTTCCAACGGCCTGATATGTGTACAAGACGAGTCAAAAGCATATTCGGAGTTTCCTAGTGATGAAGATTACAGTGACGAGGGTGATGGTGACATTAATGATGTTGGTGGATCCTACTCTAATAAAAGTGACGAATTTTTCTTATGTAACCTTAGTACTAAAATTGTCAACAAGTCACCAAACCAAACAACTACAAAGGGCAGGGGTAGGGCGTTTGATGGATTTGGTTATGATCCCACCACTGAAGATTACAAGCTGATATTGGGTGACATTTGGCCAGGGAAAACCAGAATTACATTCTTTACATTTAGAACAAGTTCATGGAGGGCTTGGGAAGTCAAGGAGTTTTCTTTTGATTCTATATGGGGGAGTGGTTGCTTAGTAAAAGGAGCTCTACATTGGATGTATTGGATGGATTATGGTTGCTGTGTCAATATTTCCTCTTTCGATTTGGCGAGGGAGAAATTTCAACAATTATGTCATCTTGAGCTTAAGCGCACAACACCATCATTTACAGTGAAAATTGCAAATATTAGAGACTGTCTATGTTATTACACTTATGACAATGGTGAGTGTTTGGTTTTGATTTTTCTCCAGTCAGGTTGCTATGATTTGGAGATGTCGCAAACTGTCTCTTTTGGTCCGTTGATATATGTGTGCTGTGTGCGAGACGTGCCACTGCCGAGGGCAGAATGTCGTTGTGTTGTGCGCCGCATAGTCTCTGCTTCTTGTCAAGTAATTGGAGCGAAGAAAGCACCAACCTCGCTCGTTGAGTCATACTTATCTTGGTGGAATGCAAGATGTAAGTTTCGTGTCTATATGCCGAGCCACAAAGAATCGATACTTTACACACTCGGACGAGTATAAAGCAGAGTAATCCTAAGGAAGAAGTATTGAGAACACAGGATAGGATGTGTCTCTCTGCCGAGCCACAAAGAGTCGATGTTATACACACTCGAGTGAGTATAAAGTAGAGCGATCATTGGGACAAAGTGTTGAGAACACAGGATAGGGTGACTTCGTAGATCTTTAGAATCCCCAGCTCTATCGGGTGGCTTAGACTCCTCCGATTGTCGTCGTCGGTAGCTCGAGTGAATCTTTGAATCCCCACATTCTATCGGGTGGCCTAGATCCTAAATTCGTTGTCGCCGGTTGGGTAGCTTGAGTGAACTTTCGAATCCCCACGCTCTGTCGGGTGGCCTAGATCCTGAGCTCGTTGTTCACTGGTTGTTTACTCGCAGCTGAGTAAGATTTGCTTGTGCACAAATTGTATGTATGTGTGGATCCATAACCTTTCCTCGTTTCTTCTATTTATAAAGGCTGGCACTCCAATTTCTCTGGCTTGACAATGTAACATCATCGATTAAGAAAGAAAGGGATAATATCTTGCTCTAGATTTCCCCAACTTATTTAGGAATCGCATAGGCTTATCCTTTCCTGATTCACAGCTCTAATCGGGCGGCACGTGATTGGCTCGTTTTGTCTCTGAGGCCCAAAATGTCTTAAAATAAATGTAATGTTTATTTTGGGCCCAAACATTGTCCCTCAGACCTCGAAATTAACCCATGGGCAATCGAATGGGTATTTTTAGAAGCGTTTGGATGTGACATGTCACTTCCTGGACAATGGCTTGGAATAGCCTCGCATAGGCTACTCAAAAGTGTTTTTCTTCAAAAGTTGCGCCTCCTGCTTTCGCCCTCTTTATACTCTTCAGTCATCCTCAACCTTTCCTTCAGAAGTTTCGCAATCCAAGATGTTGGGTTTTCAATTACTCTCAGGTTCCCTACTTTCCTTCCTTCTTCCTTTCGAAAATGGCCTCTTATCAACGGTTCTACCCAGACATTTCTGAGAAGGATGTGGAAGCCTTATGTGCTCATATGGACTGTCGTCTTCATCGGGATCAAGACCTTCCTTATGAGAGGCTTGATCTTACGAAGGGAGATGAGGTTATACCGGGTCCAACCACCAGTACCACTCAGGCCTCTTCTGTGCTTGATTCGGCTGTGCGCCGTCCTTTATTGGTCGCGCGAGATGAAGCCGATGCTCCTCTTCAATGGGATCAGAAGGAACTTGATGTAAAATTGGAGAAATGGGCCAGCACCAAAGCCAAGGAACTTCAATGGTACCGGGAGAGGAAATCTCTTGATGAAGAGCTCTGGCAACATGTTGGTATTTCGCATGCTCTGGATTTATGTTTCCATCTTCCCCAAGGTGGGAATCGTGTTGTCACTGTCGTTGCTTTATGTTATTGGGAAACCAGTAGTAATAGCTCTATCCTCCGGTTTGGTCATCTCGAAATTTCCTTACTTGATGTTGTCACTATTACTGGTTTACCCAATATGAATGAGCCATTCTTCCCAGTGCTTTGGACAATAAGGTCTTCCCTTTTTCGATGGACCCTGCGCGTTCGATTGTCAGCACCGCCTACTCCAATTGGCGTAAATACTACAATACGGAGGAATTTGAGGCTACTCCTACCTCAGATGATCAACGAGTGAAGAATGTTTATGGTGGCATTGCTTTCTTAGAATTCTAGCTTTGTTGCTATGTGTTTTGTGTTGTTGCGGACATGATTATCAACACTTTTGGTAAGGCAACTGAAGCACTATACAATGACCACTGCCTTGGCCTTGCACAACATGCTGTGGGCACATTGTACCATGGACTTGGGTGGATTTCACTGAATCCATTCAAGTTTAAGTTTGCAGGTCCATTATAGTTTTTGTCTTTGTGGTTGCAGGTTTGTTTCCTGAATTTCGCAGTCCCCACCACAAGAAGTTTGTCTCTGAGGAGCTGTTAGGGAGGTCTTTGGCTCTTGTTGGAGAGACGGAACCTCTAAGTTATTCGTAGTGTTTCAATTATCTCTGGGGTTAGAAGCTTTTCCCTAAGGATATGGCTGAATTAGTGGTAAATAGGAGGTTCCCTTCCGAGTTGTCTATTGGATTCGCAGTGACTCCCCACCAGGCTTCCATTGCGAGGAAGCTCTTCACTCAATGTGTCTCTTGCACAGACATTATTGTTCCCGATGTAGTTTTTTGGGTTGAGCTATATGCTCCCAATCACTTCACTCGTCAGATTGGGTGTAAACAAGGTCTTCCTTACCCCTTGATAAAATCTCGCAATGGCTATACTTCGTGGAGGCCCTGTAGAGAAGCATTCGGCAGTGATTCTTCAAGACCTTGCCACTCCAACTTTTTCCTTGCTGGACCTTTCAGAGTTCCGTCGACGCTCCCTTTGTATAACCTATTCCGCCGTTAAGGACTATCATGAGTGGAATGAGCGTCATTACGGTGACATTTGTGAGCAATCCAAATTCAAAGTCTTTCGCACCATCTTCCTAGCCTCTTTTCTTGATTATTTCAAGAAATTTATGGATAGGAAGATTGTGGGCCCCAAATATCAAAGGGAGATGGGCCAGAAAAGGAAGCAGCGATAGATCAGTACTTTTCTTGCTTCTGTCTCGAAACGTAATAAACTACTGGGTATGAGTTTCGCTGCTGCCTCTCCTGCTGCGAGAGATACCGCGAAGGCTGCTGCTACCAAGAAGAAGAAGAACAATATTGTTGAAGCCTGGGATCATGAGGACGGGGACTCCAATGATGAGTTCCCTATTGTATGAATTTTATCTTCCTCAGAACTCCTAGTTTCTTTAGCCTTCTATCTTCTGTTCTTAACCCTACTCTTTATGACTCAGTCCCGCCGCTCCCAGCGTTGCGCTGTCAGGGAATACAGGCAGCTAGTAGAAGATGAATTCAGTGGGAATTCTCCCTCTGTTGAGCAAGTTCCTGACAGTGAGCCCTCAGAGGATAATCTGGCTTTTCAGGCCGTGCGGAACAAGGGAAAGCTTACACAACCGATTGCAACTCCTAAGACCTCTTCCGGTGCTGCGAGTGTATATGGGGAACCCTTCCCTTCTAAACCTCTGGGCATAGGTCCTTCCAATGTTGTAGATGAAGAAGCTCTGCGTCGGGAGCTTATTGAGCAGGTTTATGAACAACCTTTCGATTAACTAGTCTCCGTTGCTGCGACCGCCACTGCGGAAGAAGTAGCTACCATTGTCATTGGTGAGAAGCCTCTGGAAAAGGCCGCTAAGGCCAAAGGAGATATTGAGGCTCTTGATGCTGCTGCTTCACAGGCTACCGTTGCTGCTGAGATATTCGTTGTTCTGACCTCCTTGTTTTCGATAATATTGTGCTTTTCTAACCACTATTTCTAATTATATGGCCTCAATAAACTGCCCAAGAAGCACAAGTACATGCTCTTGTTGTTGCGAACGTGGTTCCTGTTACTGTGAATGGAGGCGGTGAAGAGCATCTCCGTGTTTTGGATGTTCCCTCCACAATTCTGGCCTCTAAGACTAGTCACGTGGAATCAACCGTACTGTGCTTCTCTTGGATTTCTGAATCTAGTTTGCTATACTTTTAGGCATATTTTAACCTTTACTTGTTCTTCGCAGTTTGCTGCTTATGTGTCTTCCCCTCCTTGTATTAATGTTGCCTTGTACGATGATCAATCTCCCCCTCATCTATCTCAGGTATATTTTGATTCACTCTTGTATGATTCTCCGGTGTGAGTCTTCAATTTGACCATCTCATAACTCTCTGGATATAGATTTTTCTGCAGAAAGATCCAGGTACTCAAGAGTTATCTCTTACCGAGGGTTGACGGAGACTTGAAGAATTTTCCAATGTCATCCGTAGCTGCAGCGAGGCTGCTACTCCCCAGTCTGTGATTCTCATCCTGCCAACACTTTCAGCTTCTGCCAGGGATAACGAGGGAATGGCAAAGACCCTGCGAGAGGTAGTGCAAATCTACAAAGACTTGGCTCTCTCTAAAAAAGATCCTCCTGAAGTCCAATTTGCCATCACATATCTTTTTGATCTATGGACTCTGAATTTTGAGAGCGAAACTGTTCGTCAAGAACTGGTCGTTCATATTCAAACAGCTCGTCGTGCCATGGAAAGAGTAGACCATGTCTTTTTGGACCAAATGGAAGAGCTACTGCGAGAACTTCCCAACCTTTTTAACATCGTAGTCTCTACTACCCAAGAGCAAAACAAAGCTATCTCCAATCGCATAGAACATAATCGTAGGTGGAAGCGTGACTTCAAGAAAATCGCGACAATGAGGAAGAATTACGTAGGTGAGTGGGTAGACATTCTGGCCACACGAGTAGAAATCACAAAGCTCTAGGCTAAGCTGCGTCAATAGGAGGATGATTATTTTGGAAAGGAGCAAGTTTTTATGGCTCTTCTTAATGCCAGGAAAACTCTTTCCGAAAGTGTTCAGCAGACTTGCGCTGCGGCTATGGATGCTGAGAGAGCTTGGGCTGCTACACATGCCCAGTATCTCCAAGTGAAAACCAGTCTGCGAGGTCTCGGTAGCTCCATTGTGAAGTACTAGATTTTATATGGACCAATCCTCAATTTTGGGCTTTATACTTTATTTTGTAAAAAACTCTAGCCAGTTTAATTTATATTTTATGGCCCATGGCCTTAATCACCTGCTGTGTAATTCTGCCATCTAATAACTTTGCGCCTTCAAAAATCACGCTGAGTCTGGAATAACTGTCTGCTTTTAATGGCTCATAACTCTGTATCTCGAAACGGTAAATTTTCAGCTTTTAAGAGATACACAAATCGGTGATTGAATGTTGAGCCCCTTTAACTGCTGTGTTGAATCGATACAACGCTCCGGGTCTCTTTGTTCAAAGCCTCTTAGAGTTTTAGGCTTATAAATAGCTTGTCACTTCTTTTTCATTCCACACGATTTCTCTGTAGCAAAAAGATGGCGTTTCTAGGTCATAGTCTGTTCCTTTATCGCTTTAAGGCAAAGCCTCCAAATCCTGTGTTCTGTTAAATGTTTTTAGGTCAAAGTACCAAAGCTCAAACCTAGCTTAGGTCGTAGTACCAAAGCTCAGGTCCTTCAATTCTGTGCTAATTTTCAAACCTTTGAGAATTAGCAGACAATGGTTGATATGGGCACTCACTAACCCCATCCCTGAACCTGATCATCCTGGTCTGGTGTATGCTCCCACTCACTCTCGCTGCAGCTCTCCTTACTTTTTGAGTGGAGCGTCTAAGAACATGATCAGAGGAATGGTTTTGTTGATCCGCAAATGTTGGGCGAGTGCAAGTATCCCAAAGTCTTCCAGAGCCGAAGGTAGATCTATCCCTTAGTTAGTGACTACCCACTAGCACAAACCGAGGGCTTTATTGTGGATGGTTGAGATAGATCTAAACCACTTCATACGATTGGTTTTTTAGTAGGAGATTGTTCATTCGATTGTATGGTATCAGAGTTAGAGGCCGTAAAGCCTCATATTGTACACTTTATTTTGATCAATGAAACTTTGTATTTTCTATCGCTTTTGTTTGTCTTTGAAGCAGCAAAAATACTATCTTCAGCGATCTGACCATTGAAATTTGGTCGCAAGTAACTCATAACATTTGAAAGAACTACAGATTTTGGATCCATGTTTAACAAATTTTTTGAATTTTGCAATATTTTAGCCATATGAATTGGCTTTGGACATACTAGTTTCTCCTAGTTTTGCATGAAGAGTGAGCCTCTTTTATATGCTGCGAATGAGTGCAAAAACTAAGTCGTTGATCCTTCTTCTTTCTCGTACTCCCAGACTAGTTGACGATACTTCTTGAGAAATCTGCCATTAATTGGATTACGATGAACTTTACCATCAACGTCTCGTATTTGGAAAGCTCCATTGCCTAAAATTCTGTCAATGATGAAGGGTCATTTCTGCTTCGCGGACCATTTACCGCATCCTTCTTGCTTTTCTCCCAAAGGCAATATCGTTTTCCAAACTAGCTCTTCTTCTGTAAAGCTAAGTCTAGGGGTACGTCGATCGTAAGAACGAGCCACTTTCTGTTTCTCTGCGAGCAGGTTAGTCAATGCGTTGACGTGTTTGTCGTCTAGATCTTCTAAATTCTGCCACATTGCTTGCACATAATCTTCTCCAATCAACTGGTATTGATCCATGACCCGCATTGATTGAACGTTGATTTCTAATAGCAGTATTGCGTCATGTCCAAACATGAGCGCATATGAAGTAGTTCCAGTTGGACTATGTTTAGAAGTCATGTAGGCCCATAGCATGGCCATTGGACTGCGCATAGTATGGTGAAGAATGCAAAATTTTGATCCCAAAGTCTTTCATGAGCTATTCTACTTATCCAGACATGAACGATGTTCCTCTATCTGAAACAAAACACTCTGGGATACCGAATTGGAAAATTATATCCTCGTACGGGAACTTCCTAATCGCAGCGGCAGATGCCACTTTTAGAGGCCTTGCTTTTACCCAATACAGTAAGCATCCTTCAGAGTAGCTTGGTTCAAGTCTTTGTAGTCCACGCAAACTATAATCTTCCCGTTCTTCTTTCATACTGGGACTATGTTGGATATCCATTCAGTGTATTTTGCTACTTGGATGACTCTGGACTTTAATATTTTCTCGATTTCTTCCTTGACCAATGTTGCTGTCTCTGGATTCAACCGTTGCATTTGCTGTTGTACCTCCTTTTTTCCTTCTGGGATTGAAAGTTTATGGATGACCAGTTCTGGTGAGAGTCCTGGCATATCTTCAAACTTCTCTGTGAAATAATCCTTGTATTCGAACAACAAGTCAATGAGCCTCTTTCTTTTTTCAGACTCCAAAAAGGTGCTAATGGCCACTTCCATTGGCTCATTCAGTGTTCCTAGATTGATCTTCTCCACTGGATCTCTTACTTTAGGTGGTGTGTCATCCAAGGCTACTGGTGTGAACTGAATGATATCTTTCTCAATCACTTCCTGTTGCACATCTTCATTGATACACTCTGATGTTGCGATAGTCGGCAGACAATCGTAGGCTTGCGACTCTATCAAATAAGTTTGCAATCTCGCATATAGAGAAGCACAAGCCTCTGCTTCCTCGTCCTTGGACGGTCGTATCATTGATGTCTTGTGGAGGCTAGCTCGAGGAAATAAGTTCGTGCTTTGTCTTCTCATGCTTGCACTATTCCCCATCGAGCTAATTCTGAGGCCGTTACTCCCACAGGTCTACCTTTTTTGTTGATGCCACACACTTCCAATGGTCTGAGATTTCCATTGTAGTAATCGACATCCAATGAATTTACAGAGACTGAGGGGGGTCGTGGGTCTGCATTGACAATGTGCAATTCTGATGTCTCCATATCCCAGATAAGGAGATGTTAATGAAGCGATGAAGGTATGCAATAGTTCCTTGTGGATCCAATCTCTGCCTAGTATTGCACTGAAGGGTGAGTTTCATTCAATGACAAAGAAAGTATGAACCTCTGTCGTAGGTCCAACTTTTATTTCTATGAACAACAATCCAAGTGTCTGCAAGACTGTCCCTATGAAGGTTTTGATCGTCATGGATGTCGCTTGAATGGTTGATCTGTGAATACTCAGAAATGTCATTGCTCGAGGAGTCAAGACATTCACTGTTGTTCCAGTATCTACCATGACTTTGCTAACTTGAATGCCCCCATGCTCGCAGTAATGTATAATAGCCACATGTGTGCTGCCATTGTGGATGCTGGTTTAGAGAACATCATGTAAGATTTTCGCATAACAGGATCCACAATTGGTTCTCGTTCCTCTGGTTCTTCTAGCTCCACCAGAGTTATTCATTTAATTGCTTTGCTTATGATAGCCACCTGCCTTTCCTCAACTGGTTTGGAAAATCTGGCTGGTAATATGTACACCATGCCTACATGCATATATTTGGTGCAGACTTCCTCTATGTCCTCATTGTCTTCGTCATCGTTGACTAATTGCTCATCCTTGTAGTTACATGCTTCAGTCTCAACTAACAGTGGCTCTTGTTGACAGTCCTCGATGGGAGGGCTCCGTTGCTTTCTTATGTAAATCTCTGATTTAGGTCCTATTGAGAAGTCTACATTTGCTGCAAATTCTGACGCACTAGCCGTTACTTCCTTGACACCGAAGCTGGAAGAAGTGCTAGCGAGTTTCTTTTGTTCTTCCACTACCAAAGGCTTAGGTCTCCATTGCAACACCATCTTCTTGCTTGGCTCAACGACTAGTTCTGCCTTTGATTCTATGCGTTGGAAGACTGATTTCTGCACCAGCTTGTCTTCAACCGCCTCTCAAGCTCTCTTTGGTGTTCATTGTACCTCTGCGACAGGCTCTACTCTGTCTATCTTGGAGAACACACTCAGTCTAGTTACTCATGCCTTTGGCCTGTTGGAACCTTTGTCAAACGCAATCACCGGGGTAGATGCGGGTCTATTCATTCTCCTTTGAATTTGTTCCGGTGACTCCATTAACTTGTCTGGTTTGATTAACCCTTTATCTAAGGCTTCCAAAGTCCTTTTCGTTGCTCTGTATTGACGCTGCAACTTTCTTTTTCTGGTGGGGGTAATCTCCATAATCTTCCCTCTTGACTTTACAAACCATACATCTTCTTTAATCACAGATCGGCTTGTTTGAGGGATGTCAGGTTTACTCGGTTCTGCTTGCTGCCTATCACCAACTGTTTCAGTCTTTTTATCTGCCACTCACATTCGTTTGAATAAATTGGACTCCCTAGCAACTGTACATGATTCTTTTGGACTCGTTGGCTGGTAATTCTCAGGTAGAGACTTGACTGGTGATCCTGCTCACACTATTTCTATGAACTCTTCATATGTCATCTTGAGTCCACACTCTGCCTTGCACCGAGTACAAAGAACTACCGGAGTTGCTTCTCTGCAGACCTCTTTTTGTTTCCCTTTGGGATCTTCTTTTTTGCTATTCTAGAGACTACTTCATTGCTGATTTTAAGATCCAATGTTTGCTTCATCTTGGCGTGGGGCATATAGAGTACCAACCATAAATGCTCTTTCAGAAACTTCTTCTTCCTTGCAGCCCAGAATTATAATATCCCCTTTATTTATCCATCGTTGGATCTGTTCTTGTAAAGCCTCACACTAGTTCGTGTTGTGTATCCAAGCATGATGGAACTTACAATATATTCCTCTCTACGAAGATGAAGCTGCCGGGTCAGGTACGTTTGTGATGCCTGCTTTGATTAATGCATCCAAAATTTACTCCATCATGTCACTGCGGAACGTACTGACGACCTTTGGCTTTACTAGCTCTACTGCTCCTACCGAAGTTTATGCGAAAGGTTGACGATCCAATAATGTAATCTGTGGTGATGCATCTATTGCAAGCCTTCCCTCGTTAATCCACTTCTGGATTTGATCCTTCAGTTTGATGCAATCCTTGGTAGTATGGTTCCACATATTGTGAAACTTGCAATATTTCTTTCCCTTCAACTGCTCCGTAGTAGAGTACGCACCAAAATCAGATTTGGTCAGCTTCTTATCAATCAAGTCTTCTATGATCTCATGAGCTACGGTTGCATCATAGGTACATGACTCAAACTCTGGTTTTGTGAAAGCACTGGTCAAAACTCATACTTGTCCTTTTGAGGGGATTATTTTCTTTGACTTGACCGTACTCTTGGATGTTAACTCCAAACCAACCATTGATGCATCATCTAAATCAGATTCATTAGACTCCTCTTCTCCCTGTACCTCTGCAATCACTTTAGGACGTTCTTGGTACAGTGTTTTAGGAGTATATGTTCCTCTAGATGTGTTGCGCCTATTGTCGGCTTCCTAGTATGCGGCATGCGTCTGAGCTACTGCATCAATGAGAGCATTTAATGACGTGAACTTTGCTTCTACATACTTCGTATGCAAACACTCCTCAAGTTCTCATACTGCGATGTCCACCAATTCTTCCATAGTGCATGAATTCCTACTCTTGGTATACTCAGCCTTGAGCCTATGTAAGTATGCCACTGAAGATTCGCTTGGCATTTGCACCATTTGACACAAGTTGCCAAGTTTCATAACTAGTTCATATCCGCCAAAATGTTCGGTGAACAACCTTTCCATCATTACTCAATCGTGGACTGAGCCTTGTGGTAAGTTTGTATACCAGTGTAGTGTTGCTCCTGATAATGAGGACGCAAAGACTCTAAGCTTGAATTCGCTGAGCCTTCCCCATGATCCACATTATACCCTGAATCGAGCAATATGGGTGGATGCTGGCTCTGCTCCTTCACCGCTGAAGCGAATGAACGAAATAGGTCGGTAACCTTTTGGCCACTTCCAACCAAGTGGTGGCGGTGGGAATGACTCCGTAGGCTACTTGAGCTCCTCCTGCACCTGGAAGCCTTTGGTTGATGATTTGATTGATCATTTCCTCAAATTCTCGCTCAGGGTTTGGTGGAAGCGGAGGTGGAGTTGGTACGTCATCATCTCTGACCTCTTCTTCATCATGGAATGAATGTTCTCATTCTCCCAATCTTTCGTTGATTAGTGCGAAGCTAGCTGACATAGTGTTAGTAAGATTCGCAAGGGCTGCTGTAAGGTTATCAAACGTTTTGTTGTTATCTGTGCGGTCGACCTCCCGAGCCTCGTAGAGGTTATCCAGCCTATTCTGGACCCTGAACACCGCCTTATGACTGGTTTCCATATTGTTCAACATTCGTTCGATGTTAGCGTTTCTCCGCAGCTCCTGTTCGAGTGAATAATCTCTATAGGACTCAAAGTCCATGACCTTGGTTTCTTCTATATTTTTAGGTTCTGATGATGATGATGATCTTCCTTTAGTCATCGTTACTTCAAACCTCTGTATTACTTCTTTGTTGCTTAAACCCCTACAAGTAGCTAAATTGTGTTTCCAGAATGTAGGTACTGGATGTTTAAGACAACTTATGAAAGTTTTCTGATACGGATCAGTGATTGTAAGACACTAAACCTGAGTCCCACTGGGCGTGCCAAAAATTTTGGCTTTGATTTTTCTCCAGTCAGGCTGCTGCGATTTGGAGATGTCACAAACTGTCTCTTTTGGTCTGTTGATGTATGTGTGCTGTGTGCGAGGCGTGCCACTGTCGAGAACAGAATGTCGTTGTGTTGTGAGCCACGTAGTCTCTGCTTCTTGTCAAGCGATTGGAGATAGGAGAGCATCAACCTCACTCGTTGAGTCCTACTTGTCTTGGTGGAATGCAAGACGTAAGCTTCGTGTCTCTCTGCCGAGCCACAAAGAATCGATACTTTAAACACTCGGGCGAGTATAAAGCAGAGCAATCCTAAGGACGAAGTGTTAAGAACACAAGATAGGGTGTGTCTCTCTGCCGAGCCACAAAGAGTCGATACTTTACACACTCGGGCGATTATAAAGTAGAGTGATCCTCGGGACAAAGTGTTGAGAACATAGGATATGGTGACTTCGTAGATCTTTAGAATCCTCATGCTCTGTCGAGTGGCCTGGACTCCTCTGATTTTCGTCGTCGGTAGCTCGAGTGAATCTTTGAATCCCCACGCTTTGTCGGGTGGCCTATATCATAAATTAGCTGTTGTCGGTTGGGTAGCTTGAGTGAACCTTCGAATCCCCACGCTCAGTCGGGTGGCCTAGATCTTGAGCTCGTTGTTCGCTGGTTGTTTACTCGTAGCGGAGTAAGATTTGCTTGTGCGCAAATTGTATATATGTGTGGATTCATAACCCTTCCTCGCTTCTTCTATTTATAGAGGCTGACACTCCAATTTTCCTAGCTTGACAAGGTAACATCATCGATTAAGAAAGAAAGGGATAATATCGTGCCTCTAGATTTCTCCAACTTATTTAGGAATCGCATAGGCTTATGATTTCCCGATTCACAGCTCAAATCAGGTCGCACGTGGATGGCCCGTTTTGTCTCTGAGACCCAAAATATCTTAAAATAAATGTAATGTTTATTTTGAGCCCAAACATTGAGAGATCTATGCCAATTACGATATGAATGATGAAGGAATACGGGGTCAATAAACCCTGGATTAAGCTCGTGCAAGTTCCTACACATTCGATACCTTGCACGACAATTTCATCTTTCACCTATTGCGCATTAGTGAGAATGGTGAAATTTTAGTAACCTTGGGTGATTACTGTGATGTGAAATGGTTCATATATAACCTCCCCAAGAAGATAAATTTACGCCTATTTTAGAGTTCGGTAGTGGAATCCAAGACTTATCATCAGATCTCTTGTTTGCTTAATTTCTTGTCTGCATTGCTAAACACCTACGTGTTTCCTTTTTCTGATTGTTATACAAGTATAAAAGTTGCTTCCACAATTATAGTTTGTTGTGATTTACAGCAACAAAGCAGCTGTTATACAATTTCAGGATTCATGAAGCTAGACTTTCCGGTCATAAAAAATGGCAAGTCTTACATAATCAAAACTTGTATCATCTTGTACACGTATTTGACTACTTCCAATGAAGATGCTACTAAATTCTAACTCTCAACTATTAATAAAGAAATTTGGACAGAACGGTGAAACATGATGTGACTATTTCAAAATCATACAGAAATATACATTAGAACATTAAACCCATTCCTTGGGGTTGATGCATGCATCTAATAGTTTCCATTCTTCACTTCCCTCTTCTGGTTTCTGCACGCCAAACAACAAGATATAGTCACTCCAATTGTAAGCCAAACCTTCAAAGGAAAAAAGAGAGAGAAAAAAAGTGTCACTGAGAGAGATGTAGGCTTACATGGTCGTATTCCCACCGAGCAGTCAGCGGAAGAGAGACAAGAATACTCTCGATACGACCTCCTGTCTTCAGTCCAAAAGTTGTTCCACGATCATAAACCTGTACAGAAACCAGAAAATATCAGGAGGACGTCTTTTAAAAGATGATACAAACTTCTCTAACATCAGCTCTGGCAAGTTTCCATACCAAATTGAATTCGACATAACGCCCTCTTCGTAGTTGCTGCCATGCCTTATGGTTCTCTGTAAATGGTGTATCCTTCCTTTTCTCTATAATTGGTATGTAAGCAGGAACCACAGAGTTTGCACATTCTGCAAGTTGAGGATTGGAAGTAGGAAGGGAACAGAATCACTCAACTAGTATGAAATAAACTAGAAAATACCCTAAAGGAAAAATAAAAGCATTCTATGTATGTACCAGTTGCAAAAGAAAGAAGCATCTCTTGGTCATAGTCATTTAGATCATCAAAAAATATTCCTCCAAGCCCTCGCCTTTCATCACGATGCTGTATACAGAAATGATCATCAAACATAACGCAACACAGTGTTAGAAAACTCCTTGGGCTTCTTTAATAACTAGTCCAAGCACATAAGTAATTCTACCCATTCCACCATGATTATAAACAAGAATCCCGTCTTCAGAGCAGACCTAATTTTAAATTCACAACCTGGAGAAACTAAATCCACCATTGATTGTTCACTCAATTTTCACAACCCCAATTACAACTCAGATACACCTAAATATTAGAGTTTTGATGCTTTGATACTGCAACTATATATAGAATATATATATGTATATATATATTGTTTATGGTCAGCTTGAGAGCTCAAGGTGAAACATAAAGCAGACATCAAATTCATAGTTGCTTCAGTCATCTATATGTTGACAAGTCTATATGGAGCGACTTAATGGGTAATCCTCATTTAAACTGTAACAGGTGTTGAGTATTTGACAAGAGAGACATATTCAAAATCCATTAGAAATATCACGAGACTTTAATGGACTAATTCTGAACAATGGCACCATCATATTGTATATATGCAAGGCATACATCTTTATTGATATGAATGCAGGCTGATACATGTTTTTATGTAAACTAATCATTTATCCTCTATTATAGTACATACCAGTTAAAAAAGATGTTACCTTGATATAGAAATAATCATCACACCATTTCTTGAACTGAGGATAGAAGGTAGGATCAAATTTGTCACAAGCACTTTTCTGAACCTACAAAAGTCCACCAAAACTCTGCAATTAGTTAATAGCGCAACATTTTTCACGTAGAGAATGTTAATGTGACACTATGAGCAACAACAACAAAAATCGTGAGAGAAGCACTGTGTTGGGACTACATACGGAATGGAAATGTTTAACATCCTCGTCAAAAATATAGGAAGGTGTCAAGTCAGTTCCACCTCCAAACCACCATTGCCTCGGTGCTCCAGGAGCATCTGTCAAAGGTGAAAAAAATCAGAGGAGTGAAAACTTTTCATTCTAATATACGTACATACGATACTGATATAATGCCTATTGCTAGTATTACTAATCATGAGCACTGCTTCTGATTTAGCAACAAGTATGATATTGAAATGCTACACTCATGAGGATCATTCATTTCATCACTAACTAGCCTACACAGAAGTAATACCTAACTAAGCAATGTGCAACAAGTTAACTCTACATACATGATCATCATTACCTTGGGGAGCGTCGGTTTCGAAATACCTATAATTGAAATGCAAAGTAGGCGCAAATGGATTCTTCGGATGCAAAACCTGAAACACATTCATATCCAAAAAAATCCAATTAGAAACAAAACATGCCTCACATTACACACAAACATTACAGAATTGAAGTCAATTTTACCGAGCTGATTCCGGCAGCAAAAAATGGAATGGGTCCAGGCTTATGATCCGACCCGGCGGCGCCTTTAGCAGCTCTATAAGCCTCAGGAGGCATAACCCCATACACAACCGACACATTAACCCCAGCCTTCTCGAAAACGGCGCCGTCCTGCAACACCCTACTGATCCCGCCGCCACCTCCCGGTCTCGACCACACGTCCTCTTTAAAACCTCCTCCGCCGTCCGCGGTGGCGATCGCGTCGCACACGGTGTCCTGCGCCTCCCTTATCATTTTCTCGAACCGCGCGCGGACGGAACCCGGCGAGGAAGACTTGCGGAGGAATGTCTCCGGCTTCTCGGTCTCCGGCGTCTCCTTTTCGATGACGGCGCAGCGCGGAGTCAGAACAGCGGAGGAGTAGCGGAGGAGGCGCGTGGGGCGCGTGGAGGAGTGGAAGGAGTGGTTTGGGGAGTGGAAAGAGGCGAGGTTTGGTTTGCGGGAGGGAGATGGGGAGAGGAGAGCGAAAGAGGAAGGAGCTGAGAGTGCGGCGGTTGGCGGCGGCATTGCGGTGGCGGTGGTTTTGATTTCCAAGCTCGATTCTTTACAGTCGCTCTGTGTAGTTTTTGAGTGTGTCTCACATTAGAGAGGGAAGGAGATATACGATAAGGTGCTCCCCAGTGAAAAACAAAGCTAGAAAATTTGGGCAGTACCCACTGTATTATCCACTAATGGATTGTAGCAATACTCATCCGGCCATTTTCAAGGTCGACACATGGCGGCGGTAAAAGTAAAAAACAATGGAATCCCGATTTGTGCAAGGTAATGTTGGAATTAGGAAGTTGAGATTTGTGACTTTGTGTGGGAGACCTCATTAAATAATAAAGTCAATAATCCATTTAATCATTTCAAATTTTCAATGATCTAGAGCACGTACCATGAGATAAATTTAAGTACTTCAATCGAAGACAAGAAAATACTGAATTTTCAAATATATAATTGAGTCATCTTTAACGTGGAGTGTTGTTTGTTGGAAAGCCAATGATGGCGTCAAAAAATAAATTTGTTAAATTATAAATGTGATTAAAAAAATAATGAAGTGTCGATGTTAAAAAGACAAAACGAATTATCCGTCCATTATTAACGAAAAAAAGTTCTAAAGTACAGTAATAATGTTTCATAATATACACTATTAGAACAAACACTATAGCCGATGAAATGTTAAAAAATAGACCGACGACGCAATTTATCATCGGCTATAATGCACTATAGTCGACGATTAATTGTGTCATCGGCTATAGTTTTTAGGCCGACAATTTGAAAAGGTTTCATTGGTTATAGTTTCACTAAAGCCGACGAATTATTTGACTATAGCCGACGAGATTTTTATGTTGTCGACTATAGTTCTTTAAGTTTCCAGATCTAGGTAGCAACTCATTCATTCATAAAAAATTGGTAAGAAAAACATAAATCACTCTCAAATCGTTGGGTGTTGTCGGAAGCTGTCCAAATGGAGTTCATGAAGCTATATCCCGCTATATATATAGGTACATATATATGTATGTGTGGTTATTGTTGAATTAATGATTTTGAGTTGATTGTTGAATTTGAGTTGAGTTGAGTTGATTTTGAGTTGAATTCGATGAAAATATATGTATAGTTATATGTTAATTGTTGATATATATATAGTATGCATATGTGTGTGTGTTAATTAATTTGTAATTAAGGAGTAGAAAAATTAATATAATTTGTAGTTTAATTAAAGATATATATAGATAGATATAATGATGAATTTTTAATTAGTGCATGTATATATACAGTTGAAATTTTCAGGATGGACAAAAGTTGGATTTGTCTTCCAAGATGGGACACTAGATATGGCAATGGAATTTTAATATGTGATTGCTAATGCTAATGGGAATACAATACATTATTGCTCGTGTACGAAATGTCAGTGTCGCAGCGACTACCACTGTTTTCTCATTGATAAAGTATGGGAGCACCTGAAGAAGAACGAGTTTTGGGATAAGTACATATGTTGGATCTATCACGGTGAAACATCATCAGTGGGTCAGCATGATTTTGGGCAATTTTGTGAGAGGGCCAGTACATCCAACGATCCAGCCACGAGATTGATCAACAATGTGTTTCCTTATGAGAGCAGTGTATTTGCTCCAGTACAACAAGTTGATATCTCTGCCGCCGTTGAGGGCTTCCCTGCTATTGATCCAGCATACCAATTCTCTAAAGCTGTCAACACTGCCGGTATTGACAAGTACAACAAGTTGATTGCCTTCCAACCGACCCCGTTGTACAACAGGTGTAAGATGACTGTTCTTGAAATGGTCATGGGAGTAATGAAGCTCAAAGTGGAGAACAAATTGAGTGTCAAGGTTGTTGATGATTATCTACGATTGACTGCTTCGGCGCTGCCCTCCGGTCTTCGCCTTCCTACCACTCATCATAAGGTGCGACATATTATAAAGGATTTTGGGCTTACTTACATCAAAATACATGTATGCAGATATGATTGTGTTATCTTCTAGGGTAAAGATCCTACATGGAATAATCTTGAATGCCTTGATACCTGTCCGGTATGTGGTACGGATAGGTATAAGTTAACACCTGCAGGGAATAAGAAAGCTGTGAAGATACTTCGGTATTTCCCGTTGTTGGATAGGCTGGAATGGTTGTACATGTCTTCACACACAGCAGAAGCTATGAGATGGTGGGCTAAGAGAATTTTTCCTGACGATGATACCCTTATACACTCTGCTGACGGAGAGGTTTGGAAGCACATGGTCAGGGAGTTTTCTCATTTTGCATCAAGGTCCAAAATGTTTGGTTCGGCCTCTCATCTGATGGATTCAACCCATTTGGCAACATAAGTTTTCAATATAGTATATGGGCAGTTATTTTTGTACCAACCTTCCTTCATGGATGTGCATGAAGAAGGAGTACAATATGCTGACTCTGTTAATTCCAGGATCGGGTTATCTAGGAAAGTGTCTCGATGTGTATGTGAGACCCTTGATTGAGGAGCATAAGTACCTGAGTTACGTTGGTCATCTCACTTATGACAAGTACAAACACGAGATCTTCTAGATGCATATCATGCTTGTTGGCACAATTAGTGACTTTCCTCCCTGCGGGATATTATCGGGCAACGTTACTAGGGGATACATGACCTGTCTGGAGTGCCTGACTGATGAGTGCACCAGACCTCATTGCAGGAAGATTGTCCAGATGCGTCACCGTTGTTGGCTTCCACATGATCACGAATGGCGAAAGGATGCTAAGGCATTTAATGGGACTGTAGAAGAAGATGTGCAACCCAAGAGATGGACGGGGGATGAAATTTGGAAGTGCTGAATGAATACGATTTTGGGCAGATCAACAATCATTCTGATATTGTGGAGGCAATACTTGAAAGACCCAACATGTATAAATTCTCGACATAAAAGAGCATATTATGGGAACTCCCGTACTGGCCTAAGTTACCGATCATGCACTACCTAGATATCATGCACATAGAAACGAATGTGTGCGAGAGTGTGGTGGGCACAGTGCTGAATTGGGAGGGAAAAACTAAAGACGGTCCTAGGACACACATTGATCTTCAAAGAATGAAATTACGAAAATATTTGTGATTGAAAGAAGGGAAGAAAAAAATGGCTCAAGTTCCTTACACCGTCAAGCCTGACCAGAAGAATGAAATTTTTAGGTGGATGAGTCATGTTATGTATCCTTCAGGTTATGCAGAAAATATTGGTCGGTGTGTTAACTTTTGGGACAATAAAATGTATGCATTAAAGAGTCATGACTGCCATATACTGCTTGAACGCCTCTTCCCTATTTTCATTTGAGAGTACCTGCCCAAATAGGTGGTGGAGCCGTTAGTAGTGTTGTCAAGATTCTTTCAGAAGTTATGTACTAAAGAAGTGAAAAAAATTAGATCTGAGAGAATGCAACATGACATTATTTTTATAATGTGCAAATTTGAGAGGATATTTCCCCTAAATTATTTTGACATCATGCCACACCTGATGATCCATCTTCCCGAACAATTGATGCTTACTGATCCAATACACTACACTTGGATGTATCCCATGGAAATGTACGATTCATCATTTTTTAAATCAATTTATTTTTATATAAGCTGGTATATTTCAATAACCACATCATGAATTTTGCAACTTGATAGGCATTTGGGGGACTATAAAGACTATGTGGCTAATAAATCTGTACCTGAAGAATATATAGTTGAAGCATATCTTGTGCACGAGTGCGTAACGTACACCAAGTTGTATTTGGAAGCGTTGGAGGACCCTCCACAACATATGTCGGTAGTTAATCCACAGTTCAATCTTTCTATCATCTCCTATGATGTTGAAGTTTATGGAAAGTTGGCAAACTCATACAGGTTGGATGCATGTGAGCTAGCCATTGCCCACTAGTGGGTATTGATTAACTGTCCAGAAGTTCAATACTGGAAAGACATCCATCTTTACCATCCAGAGGTTGCCAGTGATCTTGATTACCACAATAGGGAGTTTGCAAACTATATTGGTTTGTGGGTACGTCTATATATATATATATTTATTGTTATATATTATTTATATATATAACTCACTATGTTCATATTTAAGGTTAATAATTGCTATTAATTTTTTCAGATGCACGTTATACGGAATGATGGTGACCTACACTGGTCACGCGAATTGAGACTTTTGGCGATGAAACTGGTAACTTCAAGAGTTTATCCGATGTGTAAGCTCAATGTCGTGCAATTTATATGTGAACATAGAGACGTCAGACGGAGAACACAAAATTCTTGGGTAATGGTGCATAGTAAACATAATGGCATTGACTATTATGGTGTTCTCCATTAAGTGGTTAAACTATTTTATAGGGAAGGCATGATAATGCACTCATATAAGTGTAGATGGTTTGATAATAGCCCTCAAAACACAATGACCGATCGGTAAGGAATATTTTCGGTGAATACTGTTACAAGCTGGTATGAAGATGACCATTTTGTTTTTGCCACAGCAGTAAAACAATGGTTTTAACTTGATGATCTTATGCACAAAGAAGACTGAAAAGTAGTCAACCATGTTATTCCTAGAAACATATACAGTGCAATTACACTTGGAGAGGCCGCAAATAGTGAAGAGGAAACTGCATACCAAGAGCCGAACAGAATTGGTAATTCTGATTCCTCTACAATTCACGAGAATAATGTGAGACCGGGTCGTGTGGTTCAATTTCGTGAGGAAGATGTTGAACTAATTTATGTTAATCCAAATGAGTACAACGACGACTCTATTGACGAGGAGCAACACTTATTTCAAGAAATTAACTCGGACACCAAGGAAGACTCAAGCAATGATTCTGACTATGACTCTGTGACGACCCAGAACAGAATCAGCTTGATCTACGAGGTTACTGCGTAGTCGCAAAGTTCCGACAGTGTTTGAATCGCCAGATTTGTTAACGACTTAATTATTGGCCAAGAATTGGAGCTGGGTCTCTTCTCGAGAGTCGTTGTACATGTGATTTCGAGTTCGTGGACGGTTCCGGATCGTTATTTGGACGACCGAGGAATTAATTATGAATATTTGAAGTTCGGATTTAAATGATGGTGCTCTTAACGACTAAATTACCGGACGAGAATTTGGTTTCGGCTTCTTCACGGAAGTTGTTGAGAACTTAATTTTGAGCTCGTGGGAACTTCCAGAGCATTATTTTGAGTTACGGAGATTAAGTTGTGATTATTTCCGATTGTTGATTATTTAGTCGATTTAAATGTGTTGGTTTGAACAGTTGACTTTTTATCTGATTGGTCGATGTGTTTGACTTCGGGTGATAATTGAAGAACATGTTGAGACGAGTTTGTAGCTGCGAGAATTATCGGGATCGGATTTACGACGAGGAAATTACGTGTGTTTGAAGTTCGTCGAAAAGGATAATTACGAAGTTTCCATTTTGGGAAAGCTATAAATAGTGAACTTACCTATTTTGGAAAGTCAAAGGAAACATTAATGAGTTGACCGAGTTGACTGAGTCAACTCGGTGGGAGGAGGAGGAAGCCGACGGAAAGCTTGTGCTCCACGGCGGCGCGACGGCTTCCGGCCACCCTAGGCCTCGGCCTAGGGCTAGTTCTGCTCGGCTTGGCTGCCCCGTGTGGATGCCGGCCACCACGCACGGTGTGGCTCACGGTGGAGAGAGAAAACTTGGGATAAAGTTTGTGAAATTTTGGGGTTTTTGTTGCTTTTGATTTTGGCCGAATTGAACTTCAAGATGTAGTGGGCTTTGAAGCTCTCCTCTCCATGATTCTAACCATGTAAGTATGGAGTTCTAATTCGATTTGTGGATGAAGAATTTTGGATTGGAAAATTTGGTACCAATTCGGTTTTGTGTGAAATTGAGCTAGTTAGAGTTTGAATTGACCTTTGTTGCAGTTGACAAAGTTGCTCAGTGGATGATTTTGAGTGGAATAGGGGTTGCTCCGCCGGAAGATTTTCAGTTTGGCGGCGGCGCCGCCGTGGGCGGTGGTCAACGGTGGTCAAAGTTTGACTTTTTGGGATTTTTGACAAGTTGCATGTCATTTCACTCGAAATCGCGCCCCGATCGCAGTGGGGAGGTTCGTTTTTCGAATTGAGCGTCCAAAAGTATAGCGAGGTATTGAGATGTACATATCGGATTTTTGACGATTCGTCGTATTCGGATTATGTGTTTCCGAAAACGGTGGTTTCTCGTGACTTATTTTGAATTGTTGAATGATGATTTTGAGAAATGATTATTGTGATTATTCAGGGGTTCGTGATCGTTGTTTTGGCGAGGGACTTTCCGCCGGATCACGGGTTAACGCGTATCGCGTTACGCTAGTCTGTGAGTGGACAATTTCTTTTCACGGAATTCTTGCGAGTCTTTTATATGATTTACGAACTTGAGCATGCGTATGAGATTTCGGATTACATGAGCATGTGTTTTACGATTATATGATTATACTTATACGGATATACGTATATGAATATACATACACTTATATGCTGTTTCATGCATTTGCATCGAACTGTTTATGATTTGATTTACACAGAGTACAGTCTCAATTACGTTGTTGTATCGATACACTTGTCTCTCGGTTGATCCCCGATGGTAGGCCGCCAGGAGAGGCGTTACCCCGACCTGACCGGTGAGGGGCGTTTCCCCGGAACCGAGGCTATTTCTGGCTTAGAATCACGTGTGGGTCTGGGATCCCGTGATTCGGACTGTACTAGCACGGATGTGTCCATGAGTGATCCCGTGGGATTTTTACTTGCATGCTCAGTACGCTGGAGGATTATGGTTTTACCTCGTGTACTTTGTTATTTTATTCACCTGGACTCGCATATGTTATTTTAAACATATATATTAACTGGTGAAAGACATTTATTTTCGTCCACTCACTCTAACGGTTTTCATGTCTTTCCCCTGGGCTTTTCGGTTTTCGTGCCCAGTTTGCAGTTCGGGATCTGGTGTCGCACGTCGTGGTCGGAGACATAGTGCTCGAGCTACCTTGTTTCTTCCAGTAGGTTTATTGTTCTACCTACTGTGGTATAATGATATGTTTATACATTAGAGGTCGCTCTGAGTAATCTGTTGTTTATGCTATACGATTTTACACCGGATTTCAGTAAAGTACAGATTTATTTATTGTTTTACTTTACTGTTGATATATTGAGAAATCCGGATGGGATTGGTGCCCACGGTTTGCTTTTTGTGGCATAGGATGAAGTGTATTTTCCGCGTGCAGGTAATGGTAATTCCACGTTAGTAGCGAAACTCTGCCAAAATTTCTACGGTTTTTGTTGGTTCGTGTTTTCGAAGGGGTTTAACTCCGGTTTAGGGAGCTAAATCAGGGTTGGGTCCTTTCTTTTAGTTAAACTAAAGTATTTGTGTTAACGTATTTTTTGGTCATGAGCCTAATTTGTGTTAAAGTATTTTCACACTTATGATTTTAGCAGTGATTCTAAGTATGTTCTTTAATTAGTTAAATAAGTATTTGTGTGAAGCTGTTTTCACATGAGCCTATTTTTCAAAAAAAAAATTACATTTTACCCAATGACACTGACAATTAATCGTCGGTTATAGTAACTATAGCCGACAACTTTTACACGTATCGTCGGCTATACTATATAGACGATGATATTCATTTAACTCGTCGGTTATAAATTTCGTATTTACTTGCCCAGAATAGCCAGACCGCACCTCTCTCGACCCAAACCCTAAAAAACTATAACCCGCCTCTTCCCTGCTCGCAGCCACCGTCGCTCGCACCAAAACCACCGTCGCTCGCCGCCAACTCTCTCTCACCCTCGTACAGGTTCTCTCTCTCTCTCTCTCTATATATATATATATATATTCAACCTTAGGTTCAATCCGAACAGTTTAGGAGGTAGCTAATTTTGATATTGATTATGGACTATTGATTTCAATCCGAACAGTTGAGGGTTATTGATTTTGATATTGATATTGAAAGCGTATGGGTGATAATGATTTTGATATTGATTTTGATTTTGAATATGGCTAATTGATTTTGATTAGGGGTGATAATGGAATTATGCTAGATTTTGATTATGTGTCATTTTGATTTTGATTATGGATATAGAGAATAATGGAATTATGGGTGATAATGAAATTATACATGACAGAATTTGTTATGTTAATTGATAGAGGTTTGAAATTGTAATTGGTTAATTATGGATTTTGATATGTGTTATTTAGGTTTATGATTGTGATGTTGGTAATTTGTTAGTGATGTTAGTTTATGATTGGTTATGGTTATCATTTGCAAATGTGTTGATGTTGGACAAAATTTGATTGATATTGTATGTTGGTTTTTATCGTAGGCATCATGAAAAATTGGTTAACCACCAAACAGAGGAAAAGTCTTAATACCAGAGGATCTGGGTCGAGCACTGATAGTAGCGGGTGCACCTCAAACACCAATTTGTACGCCACAGTTGGCGGCCCTTAGGTGACCACTCGACACCATCAATTACTCGGGCATGTGACGCTGCAACCACAACGACCACACAACATGCAGATCTTACAATTCAACGAAGGTAGCACCCTTATGCCCACAATTGTTGGCTCTACGGGTCCCGCTCCTTCGGGATACAATAATATGCCTCCCTTTAACCGACCATCGCATTTTCCATCTATGGTTCAAGTTCCTAAATCCTCAAATGTGGGTGGTTTAGGAGGTAGCTCGTCGTCGAGAGTAGCTCAAGGACCGCCGCGTCACCTATTCCTTCCCCGAGAGCTAGCTTCCATGTCTCCTGTTAATGCTCACGGAGGCCAATGCCAGTAGACCCAGTAGCCCCCTGTTACATCGACCTGTAATAGGCATACATCTATGTGTCGTTTGATACACCTCTTTATAGTGCGAAGTTATCAAACACATCGACGTCAGAATCTACCTCGGCAGGAAAGGGGGCCACTACACATAGCAACCAACAAATGTGGGGATGGGATCTTGGAGCATAATCAAGTGCGGAGGTATGCCAGGCAAGTAAGAAGTGTGATACGGGACAAAGTCCCTATTCTGTGGGGAGAGTGGTCCTCGGTGCCGCAAGAAGTGAAGGACCAAGTGAACAACCATATGTCGGTGAGTTAGTTAGATACTAAAGTATTTATGTCTACATATATTAATTAAGTCCTATTATATATATAACCATAAATGGGTACATTACAGTATTGGTTCACTGTTTTGGAGCACCTTCAATCCACTTAGGCAGATGAGGTTCAAGGAAAAAGGTAATGGGAGTTATATAATATATATTGAGATATTATGTTGATCATGTATTGTCACTTTCTAACATTTGTATTGCATATAGGTATAAGGAGTGGACAAATGAGCTCCATAAGCACAGACAGACGGACGACAACGAGCGTTTGGGTACTCCTAGTAAGTTGATGTATATGGAGTACGAGTGGAAATGGCTTCTAATCCACTTCAACACCCCTCAATTTGAGGTATGTAACATGCACCATACTTATGTTTACTTGTATCTTCTCCAGCGAAATTAGTTTTCTAATAATTGTTTAATATATATTTATCCAACAAGGCCATATCTAGGACAAACGCTTTGAACCGGGCACAAAACATTAGTAACCATCATGTCGGGTCTAGATCCTATGCGAGTTACATGGATGAGGCGATGCAACAACACCCCGATGTCAGCCCGCTCGTGTATACCTATGAGAAAGCGCATCCTAGGTCCCCCGAGCAAATTGTAAGTGTTATGCCCTTATAACTTAACATAATTGCTTATATATGTATTTTCTCTAACTTTTTTTTATGTATGTTTACTAATATATTATTTTGTTTTCCTTCTCAATTAGGTGAGAGTGTAGGAAGTGACTGAGGAGGTGTTGACTCAGGTTGCAAGTGAGCGATTTCCTAATACCCCGGATGAGAACCTTCCCCAGTTCGTCTCTCAGATTGATCAATCTTATGTGACAGTTCGGGCGAGGATCACGGGTCAAGCTTCCCCCCCCCCGCAAAGAAATAATTACTACTACAGGAGTTTAGGATAGCTTTGCGATGGGGTTTTGAAAAACATGCCCGGTTTCCAACGCAAGTTCGGATCTTCTAGGGCAACTTAGCTACAGGAGCGGCTGGATTGGCAGGCGATAGAGCATCAGAGATAACATGAAGAGAATGAGAGACAGTATGTCGCCCAACAGTCTCAGATAGAGCTGATGGCCCAGGAACAGGCTGTGATGGATTCCTATTTTCAGAGAATGAATGCACAACTTCTAGCACAAGGACTCGACGTCCTAGCGGTTCCTGTGTTTCTATCTGTCCAGCTCTCTTTTGCTGCTCCACATCAGCAGGAGGATCTGCAAGATGTCGATAGTAACCCTTTCAATGACTTAGATTTATGTGATCATCAGCCTTAGTTTTCATTGATTTAGGTTTGTTTGTGAATATGTGTGTATTGTCTTTATTGTATGTATTGTTGGCAATTGCAGAAATAAAATTATGGAATTACAGGTTCTGGGAATAGAAATTCAGAATCTGCATATTTTTCTTTTCCAGAAATCAGCAACAATAGCCAACGACTCTTAGTCAAAGTCGACGGCTAAAGTCACGTTTTGCAGTCGTCGGCTATAATCTACGAATGTCGTCGGCTATTCTTTGAAATTCGTTGATTATAGTCTAGTCCGGGTCAACGAAATTGACCGGAGGGGAGGGTTTGACCGACGCATTTGTCGTCGGTAGAAGTCATAAACTAAACCCGACGATGTTTGTTCTCATCGGCTATAGGTTGGACTATAGCCGATGACGTGTAATATTCTCGTCGGCTATAGTATGGCCGACTACCTTTTCCAGATGACACTATAGCCGACGAAAGTTAGTTAACTATATTTATAGCCCACGAAAATGTGTAACAGGCCAACAATTTTTTTTCGTTGGCTATAATACTTTTTCTGGTAGTGATAGTTATAAAACTGATTTACCACGTTTGTATACTCGCTCAAATGATAGATCTAAGAGAATCTCTAATCATAGAGTTATATTTATAGCTATTTTCAATTAAAAAATTAAATTTAGCTCACATATTTTTTACTTCAATTTTAGTAGTTGTAGTTAAAGCTAAGTCATTTTAAATATTTAAATTATGAGATCACTTGTTGGATAGTGAGACGATTTTTTAGATGGTAGGAAATTTAGCTTTTAAGCTATTTTCTCTCTCATTTAGAGCTAAATATAACTTGTAAATATAGCTCAAAGAAAGCTTATTTAAAAAAAAATGTTAAAATTTGACAAGACAAAGCTCCAACCCTAAACAAAAATTAAATTTAAATTATTGCTAAATCACAAGTTATATTTGGCTAGAGATTTAATTAAAAATTAAATCACTTTTTTCAATTCCCGCCCTCATCAACTTAAAAATAAGCATAGAAAATTCAAAATGACTATTATTGTTAGAGTTGAGAATAAAAATTGATTAATTATATTTAATTTTAACTAATAATTTTAACTCTACTTTTGGTGGTGCTCCTAGCTACTCGATTGGAATAATTTTAACTATAATTTCAAAAAAAGAAAATAATTTTTAACCACTTTGTGGGAGATACACCGATTGAATTAAAGCCCCATGGTCAACTCTCCATGTCATGTCATAACATCAAAGTTCCTAAATTTGTACACTTTTACCGTTTTACCTTTTCAGTGAGATTTATTCGCAGCATGTAGCGAAACAATAGCAAAAATTTTAGCTCCAAATCTCTATTAATATAAAGCCAAGCGTAGTTTTTGGTGTCATCTCATACTAAATTATGGAAACCTGAAAATATCCCTATGAAAAAATAAAAGCAGCCCCAAGAAAAAAAAACAGAAGATATAAATGAAGGATAGTATTGTAATGCACTAGAAAAGAAAGAGAAAGAAAAGAAAAACCAGGCGGGAGACAAAAAAAAAGGTCGAACAACAATTTTGTCCAACAAAAACTGTCATAGAAGTGGATGGAGTAGTGATTAATCTGATTTAACACATGTACACACGCCTGGTTAAGCTAGTTCCATTAATTCCCACGGTCGGTCTATAAACTCGGTGTCATCGTCAAATCCGCAGTGCTTCTCTAATTCGATAAAAATGGAAGTAGCAGCTTCGGAGCCCACTCGGGTCCAAACCCTGGCCCAATCGGGTCTCACCCAAGTTCCGCTTCAGTACATTCAACCTTCCCACCACCGACCCAACCATCATCAATCCTCCTCCACCGTCCCGCTCATTTCCTTATTTGGACTCGACCCGACCCGCCGCGACTCGGTCCGATCCTCGATCGCCCAAGCCTGCCGCGACTGGGGCGCCTTCCACGTCACCGACCACGGCGTCCCCGCCTCTCTCCTCTCCGACATCAAGCGCGTCGGCCTCACCTTCTTCAACGAGTCCACCGTGCAGGAGAAGCTCCGCTACGCATGCGATCCCGGCTCCGGCGCCGCGACGGAAGGGTACGGCAGCCGGATGCTGGAGAAAGACGACACCGTTTTGGATTGGAGAGATTACTTCGATCACCACACGCTCCCAATCACTCGCCGTGACCCCACGCGCTGGCCGGATTCTCCGCCGGAGTACCGCCTTGTCGTCGCCGAGTACAGCGATCGGATCGCGGCGCTCGCGAGGGAGCTGCTGGGGCTGATCTCCGAAAGCTTGGGGCTCAAAACGCACCGTTTAGAGGAGGCGGTTGGGGATTTTTACCAGAATATTACTATCAGTTATTACCCGCCGTGTCCTCAACCGGAGCTGACATTGGGCCTGCAGGCCCATTCCGATTTTGGAGCGATCACACTGCTGGTCCAAGACGATGTTAGTGGGCTTGAGGTGCTCAAAGACAATGAATGGGTGCCTGTAAAGCCTTTGGGTGGTGATGCCATTGTTGTTCTCCTAGCTGACCAAACTGAGGTACCTCACATTTTTCATTTTGTTTTATAAAGATGGTAGCTTTATTATCTTATTTATCTATTAGCAATGCCCAATTAGTTAATCGAAAATTTAGTAGAGTGAGGGACTGAGGACCATTTTGTTCTGACTTAAATGAGTTCTATTCAAACAATTAAAGATTCCGTCTAATAGTTTAGGCATCGAGGGAGTACCTTGTGTTGTGTGCTTTTTGATTGTTTATGATAAAAGGGTGAGGCTTTATTTGGATTCAAAGAAAACATGAATGATAATACATGCAGTATATGCAGTCCAAAGTACTCAGCTGATTGCGAAGATAGAATGTTGTTTGAACGCCCGGAAGCTCTTGAATGATTCATATTTCATTATAATGCTTTGGTTTTACGCTTTATATGATATTGGAATTAATCTAGTGGGGTTTTAGTATACTTTTCGATTTAGGGATAGTTACATGTGTCTATATTAGGTATGCTATTCACCGTAATGTAGTAGGTAGCTGATCTTCGGTTTATTGGGGACCTGAGGACATAGTAACGTCATGTGTCTTTACTCTCAAGCAAGTAGGATGAATTTTTGCGAACAAAGGTAGCGGTTGGTCTAGATAAACTTCTTGTGCAATAGTAAATAGTGCTAGCTGGCATAGTTCAAACCTACTGCCTTGAGATCAAAGCGCATTGTTGAATTTGGCACTAAAAAATTCACATCCTGCTAAATCTGTCAATGTTTATAAAGTCACATTGGATTAGATATTGTTCGCCTGATTTTACTTTTTGTGATAGGGTTGAAGACATTAGTTCTTGAAGAAGTTTATCTTGCCTTTGATCAAGCTGCCAATTTGCCAATTGGTTGATGCCACTAACAACCACTATTAGTAGCTACTGGCATGACATCATCCTCTGTTTTACTCATTTTTCCTCATCTAGTTTTGTTTTCATATGATTTGGTTAGGAATATAATCAAGATTGGATCCAAATTTAATACAGAACCCTTAGTCATTGTCTTTTCTGTTTTGTCCTGATAATTAGTTTCAATTCAGATTAAGGTCAGTATGACATGCAAAGGAACCTTTTATATTGTTGCACACTCAATGGAATTTGACGTTCACTGTTGGATTTGCTCATATACTCAAGGTTCCAAGTGTACTTGAGCTGAGACAAGCCTGAAGCTAAGAGTGCTGTGGTTACTGTCTTACGGATTTAATTAAGTCGCTTTCCCTTCATGCTAACAACCGGATGACCAACATGTGTTTCATAGGAATCTGGCTATATCTATTTTCAATTGCAATTGTTTGCTGGTATGAGCATGAGACCATTTGTCTGTTTTCTAACAGTGGATTAACCTTGTCTGCAGATAATGACCAACGGAAAGTACAAAAGTAATATACACAGAGCCATAACCAACTCCAGTCGCCCCCGGCTCTCAGTGGCTACATTTCATGATCCGGCCAAGACAGTAAAAGTATCCCCTGTTCTGGAGCTCATCACTCACTCGAGTCCCCCCATCTACCGGGAAGTCATTTACCGTGATTATGTCTCATCATGGTACACAAAGGGTCCAGAGGGAAAACGGAACATCGACGCCCTCCTTCTCAACTAGCTCCAAAAACCTTGCAATTCGATGGAGTGCGTATAGAGACAGAAATAAGAGATTATTTTCACTTGCTCTGTAGTTATTATCATTCAATCTATAAATCTGTTCCAACATGTTACTGAACTCAATGCAAAGTCTCTATCGGTAGTTCCAGATGGCAATCGCTTCCAGGAAGCTACAAAGAGAACAGCCATAATCAGAAATCAACGCATGACAAAGATCGTACGAATAAAAATCCAAAATACTAATCTAGCATCATAATTGAGCAAATAAATATTATTAGAGAATTTGACACAAGTAAACAGCAAGAATCTACAAAGAAAATAAAGAAACATTTAAAATTAGATAGATGGCCCAATTTGCCGTCCGATCACCAAAAACAAAATTTGGAAATAAACAAATCAAATTGATTTTCTTTCTTCTTGAGCTGTGAAGGCAGCCCTTTCGTTGTAGTCTTCTTCTCGGCCCTATCTGCCTCTGACAGAGCAATAAAGATAGCCAAGTTCCATTGGTGCTCTTCCTTTATTAACCTGACTCGGCAGCCTCTCACTCTCAAAACAACTCAGATGAAGCGTTACAGGAACGGCGAAATCTGGGACTTTGAGCAACAAATGCCGATGCTCGCCGATGACGTCGTCCTCGGTCTTGACGGCGGCACAACGTCGACGGTTTGCATTTGCATGCCGGTTCTTCCGTTCTCGGATCCTCTGCCCGACCCGGTTCCCGTTTTGGCCCGGGCCGTTTCCGGCTGCTCCAATCACAACAGCGTCGGCGGTAATTGCGCTTCTCTCTTACTCTATTTCGATTATCTGCTTCTTGTTGAGGATAGTTTCGTAATTTCGGGGTGAAACTTACAGAGGCGGCTGCGAAGGAGACACTGGAGCGAGTGATGGCGGAGGCGCTGGCCAAGACCGGGTCGAACCGCTCGGCGGTTCGGGCCGTTTGTTTGGCGGTTTCGGGTGTGAATCACCGCTCTGATCAGCAGAGAATACTAGACTGGCTCAGGTATTTACTTCTTCTTTTTTCAAAAGTTACTGCCTTTTATGTCATTTCAATGAGTTTCATTACAATGTGAGTAAAGATGGTTAATTTCGGAGTAAAGATTCTGACTTTGTGTTTAATGATGATGTGATTAGGGAGATATTCCCCATCAATGTGAGATTGTATGTTCAGAATGATGCGGTGGCGGCTTTAGCTTGTGGAACTATGGGGAAGCTTCATGGGTGTGTTCTGATTGCTGGCACTGGCACCATTGCGTATGGATTCACCGAAGATGGTAGGGATGCAAGGGCTGCTGGGGCAGGACCCACCTTAGGTGATTGGGGGAGGTATAGCCTTGTACGTGATATGTTGAGCTCATTAGTTATCAATGAGTCATTTTTTTTATGGTCTGTATCATTTGAGTTGTGCTTAATAGATATAGAAATGTAAGTTTCCTTTTCTTGTGTATACTTACTTGCAGTGGATATGGAATAGCTGCACAAGCGTTAACTGCAGTAATAAGAGCTCATGATGGCCGTGGTCCACAGACGGCACTTACCTCTAGTATTTTAGAGAAGCTTGGTCTTCCTTCTGCAGATGAACTGATTGGGTATTTATCTGAAACTTAAAATTGTTTTCATCACATAAATGGGTGAAGTTACTAGTTGTCATTTTGGGATCTTTACAGTCTCCAGACAATGTTTAAGCAGTTTTGGCGAATGCTTGATAATAGAGTTATGGGTATTTCTTTCATTGAGGTTTGTCATGCTTTATTTGTTTAGTAATATCTTATTTAAAAGAAATTGGTGTTCTGTTATGTGTATGTCTGTGTAAATCTCCTTCAGAAAGATATACTGCAAGTGAGTTTGCATGTGTAAGTGTAAGGTAACTAGGGAGTTTCAGCATGAAATATGGGGTATGTCTTCCTATAAAAAGAAAAAGAAAAACATTATGGGATATCCTATGACAATTATTCTTTTCTATTTGTGTGTCAGGTGGACCTATGCAGATCCATCTTGGGCACGCATTGCAGCACTTGTTCCAGAAGTAGTATCTTGTGCAGAGGCTGGTGATGAGGTTGCAAATAAAATCTTGTTTGATTCGGTTGAGGAGCTGGGGTTAAGTGTCAAAGCTGTTGTTCAAAGACTCGACTTGTGTGGTGCAGGTATGACATACTGAACATATAAGTGAATAATGTAAAAGGAAATAACATCTTAATCATTCATGAGAAATGAGCACATACAATATTAATTTTTATGTGTAGGATGTTTCATTCTTCGTCATTCTAGTATGAGTTTAAGCGTACTTGACCTTACAAGTAATACTTTTCATGAGTATGATGGTGTGACAGCGGTGTGATCATTGCATAATAGGTTATTTAATATGGTTTGGCATAGTTATAAAGTAACTTGCATATACTTTTGTGTAGGATGTTTCGTTCTTAATCATTCTGGTATGAGTGATAGTTCATAGGTGTGTTACCTTCTCTCTGTCTCATATGCCCTCTCTTTAACGGGAGTGTAGCTTAGTGCTAGTTAAGCGAAGTTGACCTTACAAGCCATATGTTTCATGAGTATGATGGTGTGACAGCGCTGTGATCATTGCATAATGGGCTATATAATATGCTCTGGCAGAGTTATAAAGTAACTTGCAAGTAAATAATTGTTAAGTAAAAGCTCATGTTATGTGTACCAGTATCATTTTGTTGGTGATATAATGTGTATTGTAAATTAATTGCAGATGGAAAAGATTCATTTCCCCTTGTCATGGTTGGTGGTGTTCTTGAAGCAAATAAGAGATGGGATATAGGGAAGGAAGTCATTAGGTGCATATCCAAGGACTACCCTGGGGCAGTGCCAATCAGACCAAAGGTAACGATATGCAATGCCTTAATTTAATCAAACTATGACATTTTAAGCAAGTGATACAGGGTAAGGGTTCTATTTTGCATACAAAGCTACTTGAATACACTGACTATAGCTGGAATTCGTCATTTTTCAGTTCTGTATTTATATAGAATGGAAAGGAAAAGAGCCTTTATTTTAAACTCGTATATTTGAACAAGAAATGTGGATTATTAGAGATGAATTATGCAAGGAATAAAAACTAGATGATAAAATCTAATTCTTTACTTATCATTTACATGTTTTCTGTGTATATATTTATAATGTTAATTCAGAAACTGAGGTTTCTGTTATCTTGAATCCACACCAGGTTGAGCCTGCAGTTGGGGCAGCATTGTTAGCATGGAACTGTTTGATGAAAGAATCTCTAAAAGAAGCCTTCAACTCCTTCAAGTGCTGACAGTTGAAGATTTTATATAAACTGAATTGTATAGTGGAAAGGGATCAATAATGAAGTGAAAGGGAAACAAACAGCTCGAAATGGAAATTGGAAGTCGTTATCATATGTATCTTTTTGGTTGGAGAAGTCTTACTCATCATCAATATTTTATCAGCATAGTACTACGTATTGGTCCAGCTTAATGTGTTTGGTAGGCTAATTCTTTAAATATGTCAGCAGTTGATTCTGGATCGATGGGGTGTTATTAGCATTTGCTTGTAAAATTATCTCTGTTTATAAAAATGAAATTGTGTTGCAAGCAATTTAGAGGGTGATTTTTCTCATTGAACACAGTAGCTTTGCAGGTAGTAGAGGCTTTACAAGTGAAAATCCAGGAAGTAGATAAGGTAATTAGATGAGTGTAGCCAATTTCTATTTTCTTAAGATTGACCTATTTTCATCATTGTTTCAGCCTCCCCAATTTTGTTGTCAATTCCAAGGGGATATATAGAGCCAAAGAAAGCATCTTTGAATCACAACTATCAATTTAGAGCAAGATGAACACGTACTAGTCAGAGAACCCAGAGAAGCTGTAGTTGTCTCTCAGAAAACTGTAAAGGCTTTTGGCCAGTAGTCTACTAACAAACAAATACACAGAGCATGACTCATGCATGCACGAACAAGAATCCAACTTCTGATCAGGTACCACATAACACCAATGAATATGCTGCTGCTGGACTCCGAGAGTGTTAACTGCAACAAGTTATATATATTATTATGTATTTATCGACCTTGTCTATATACAGTTCGAATTAACTCGAGGTAAATTATTGTTCTTGTTAATTGCATGCTAATGGTTCTGTTTTATGGGACTAGTGTTGAGTAAAACTCAAGGCTACAGATCGAATTTAAAAAGAAGAGAAGAAGTATGGGGGATCGCTATCCATCTCCTCAACGGCTACACCAGCTTTGTTGAATGTGGTCAAGAGATGGTTCTTGCTTGAGAGCCATGCTCGATTACTTAGTTTATTCAGCTACTTGTTGTGTATGAGATGATACTGTCTTTAAAAAATGAGAAGATATTAACTAATCTGTTCCGGATCTCACTCTCTCTCTCGCTCAATTATTTTAGGTTGTTCTTACTTGGATCTTCCTGAATTATCTGTAAGGCCTGGAGAGCTTGATTTGAAGTGTACCTAACATAAGCAAGAAGAATGGGAAGGGATTGTATATTTGTATGCAAATACATCTCTCACAACCTACAGCTCATATGACCAACATGTGACTCGTGGAATAATAATTGTAAGAGAAACGTTCTATGCATCAATTATACAGATCAACGGTTAAGTTTCGAAGTTAAGTTCCATAAAAGAAATGTTATACACTTATCCCTAATCTACACCAGAATGTGTATATATATATTTTTTGAAGTTGGGGATTCACCTCGCCTTAGCTGGGAGGCGTTTTCTCGCGCACGAAGGGGACAGAGGGCTGAAACCTCGTGAAGTAATACAACACATCACATATAACATCCAGTGTGTCATCAACCCAAAAAGCGCCTAGATCACTACACTTAGCAAGGTGTGCTAGTCGATTTGCAACGCCGTTTATATTATTACACACAGATTTCCTTATGTAAGATGTTATAAAATATAATTAGAGTAAGGATAAATAAATACTGATCTTAACAAAGCTTGAGATATCTCTATAGGTTGAAGAAGGACTTGCAAACTTGGATGGGAGTAATCTAATTTGAACTTTTCTCTATGATTGGCATTGATACTTATGTCAAGGGGCTTCATTATAGTGCTGATTTGGGTCTTAGGTGTTTGGTAAATGACACATTGATTGAACCCTAAGCAGCCATTGTATTCCAACTAAACCATTAGCGCTTTCTAATGCCATATTGCCAATTGTGGGCACACATTGGAAACAATCTCTTTAATTTAGTGACATTTCAACCCACACCATCTACAAATCAAGGCTCTCCCTGAGTCTCCCCATTTGACAATAAAGGAAGTTCGACCAGACCTTTATGGATATGAGAATAGGGAGCCAAGGGAGTTCACTATAAATGCAATTTAACCAATTTCACTTTCAATGTTTTCTCTTTGTTCGATCATTCTAACCAAACAATGATAACCTAATCATCTTTCCCTTTCTAGATCAAAGACTTCCCAAAAGCTTCAAACGAGTGAAACTGTCCATTTCCAAAAGAGGAACCAAGAGAAAATATAAAGCTCTGTGCCGTGTAATATAATCATTGATCTCATACGTGACGTCATAAGATTGAACAGTCGGACAATTTTGACATCAACAATTCAACATGCTCTGATTGAGATGGAAATTGCAAAAAGAAGGGAAATGTAAGGGTAAAATGGGGAGAGCAGGGGGTAAAGTCTATTTGGTGGTTCTGACAGCCATCCCTATGAACATTACATTACCCCACCAAAGGCAATAATTACCACTGTATTAATTGATCCAAGACCAACACAAGAAGCCCTCAACCAAGACTCTCTCTACCCTCTCTCTCCATAAAGCTTTTTCTCACCCAAACCTGAAACCTCTCTCTTTCTCTGCTCCTCAAAGCAGAGCAGCTACTGCTTACCAAAGCTCAGCTCTTTATTAAATGTCACTCTCACCCAACTGAGCTCACTACTCTTTGAGTCACTCACTGTTCAATTTCCGAGATCTGGGCGGCCTAGGGTTGGCATAAAGTTCCGACCTTTGGGGCTGCTGCGGCGAGGTGAATGTGGAGGCTTGTGGTGGTGGGGTGAAGAAGAAGAAGATCCGAGGGCGTATGAGGGTTAGAGAAGTTGGGTTTTGTATTGGGACTGGTTTTGGATGATAGTCATTTTTGATTCTTGCTTTTGGTTTCTGATTTTGGGAAGGGTGGGAGGTGGCGGTTGTTCGTTTTACTGCATTTGGTGAAGTTTGAGGTTTCGGTAAGGTTGCCAAGGTGTTTTCTTTTCAGGGTTTTCTAGAAGAAGAATGAGGCTTTCGTCTTCGTCGTCGTCTTCTGGGTATAACCATCAGCACCAGGAAGGTAAGAAGTTTCCTTTTGCTTTAATTTGGGTGTTTAAGTAGTGTGTTAGTGTATGTGTACAATGCGTATATATGTCAATGTGTGTAATACTTCATTTGCTAGATTTGCTGTGTCTTTATGAATTTATATATCCGAAATAGAAGCAATATTATTTGCACACTTTCTTGTATGTTTGAGATATGGAACTTTGATGTAACTAGGTTAGCTATAGTATGCTGAAATTATCTAGTTTTACAGTTGAGGTGGTTGCAGCTGTAAGAGTTAATTCTATGCGTTTACTGGTGTACGTGTTAAAACTGTGTGCAGGGGAGAAGAAATGTTTGAATTCTGAGCTATGGCATGCTTGTGCGGGGCCTTTGGTGTCTCTGCCTGCTCTTGGTAGTCGTGTAGTCTACTTTCCGCAAGGTCACAGTGAGCAGGTCAGTACAATTAGATGGTTATCTCATTTGTTTAGTTCATTTTGTTGGACCAGCAGTTAGTGGAATTGAAATTTCAGATCTATGATTAAGATGCAATGACATTTATTGTACAAGTGTTATTAGTGAAGATGGATATATAATGTTACCATCGTCTTATACTCTTATATATGTCAGATTGAGTTGAGTTATAATGAGTCAAAATTAACTTATCTCTAGATCTCCTTGTCATCTGGATAAGGAATGTAGGATCTATGTCAAATATCATCTCAACATGCTATGTGACTTTTTGTTAAGTGTAACACAATATGCTGATGAATGATAGAATTCCTTTGTTTAACATGATTTCTAATTTCTAATTTTCAGTTTTCATATTGTGTATTCAATTAATTTGGTTACTGTTATTTTCAAAACTTTTGACAACATTATTGCTGCTTGAACAGCTGATGCTTTTAAATTCATGTAACTGGTTTCCTAGTTCCAGAATTTAGTGAGTGCTATTAAACCTTGGTGTTTCTTATACAGGTTGCTGCATCAACCAATAAGGAAGTTGATGCCCATATCCCCAATTACCCAAACTTGCCTCCGCAACTAATATGTCAGCTTCACAATGTGACTATGCATGTAAGTGTCAGTCGGTTTCTTTGCAATCTGGACATTTTTTGGCTCCTCCTTGAAATGTTTGATTTTTTTGGTACAGGCAGATGTGGAAACAGATGAAGTATATGCTCAAATGACCTTACAACCATTGAGTCCGGTATTGTACAGACTTTATCAACCCCTGACTTTACTTGTCCAATCACTTTCATCATGTCTTGACATAAGGTCGTAAACTGTTTTGTTCAGCAAGAGCAAAAGGAAATATACCTAATGCCTGCAGAGTTGGGTACTCCCAGCAAACAGCCAACCAACTATTTCTGTAAAACTTTGACTGCAAGTGATACTAGCACACATGGAGGATTCTCTGTTCCGCGCCGTGCAGCTGAGAAAGTCTTCCCTCCTCTTGTAAGTTTCTTTTCTTTTGAGTCATCAAATCATCACTTGCCCTCATGTTTTCATCTTATGAACTTGGTTTCCCTTATCTTTTTCAGGATTATTCACAGCAGCCCCCGGCGCAGGAACTAATTGCAAGGGATCTTCATGATAACGAATGGAAATTTAGACATATATTCCGAGGTATGTATGGATTGTTAAGACATCTGTTATCTCTCTCCTGGTTTCACTTTGTCAATTTGTGATTTAGTATACTCCAGCTTCAATGTTGAAGTAAGACCAGCTAAAAAAAAAGTGTGTTTCACACTAGCTAGTTCAAAATGACGATAAGTTGGTTCAAACATAATTTGTATTTGAACAACGTCTTTGTCATGTAATTGCCAAGAACTTGGTCAGCATTCTTGATCACATATTAGACTGGCTTACATTTTGATAAGCCTCAGTGACAAATGATAATGGAGGAAAAATATGGTTAAAGACATCAAAAGCTATATATTTGTGCCTTGTTCTGGGACACCTAGTTTTTAATTTATTTTTATCAATGAACAGCATGGATTTAAAATAATGGAAGTTGAAATGTTGAATTCTCAACATATTAAAAAGGAAATATACTTTGATCAAACTATGCAGGCCAGCCCAAGAGACATCTTCTTACAACAGGATGGAGCGTATTTGTTAGTGCTAAGCGACTTGTTGCCGGTGATTCTGTCCTTTTTATCTGGTAAGTTGAACTGTTATAGAGTAATTCAAATGAATGAGTATGTTCTGTTCTCTTTATTTGTTGTGGGGGTTGGGGATAGTGAGACCTAATTGTTCCATCAATATGAGGAACCCAATATTTTCCATCATACCTGCTAAGTACATTGTACACATCATATGTAGGGTCACCAAAAAAAGTATGTCTAATCAATTGGTCAAATAATGTGCCTCATAAGAGTAAATATGTAATTTCCCTCCTTTATTCATGTTGGATATAAATCAGGAATGAGAAGAATCAGTTGCTCTTGGGTATCCGGAGAGCAAATCGTGCACAAACTGTGATGCCGTCGTCAGTCTTGTCAAGCGATAGCATGCACATTGGTCTTCTTGCTGCTGCAGCTCATGCAGCTGCAACAAATAGTCGGTTCACTATATTTTATAATCCAAGGTAAGAATTTGCTACCTCTCCAGATTGAAATTAGTCAAATCATAGTGTTTAAATATTCTTATTCAGGTTGCCTTCAATGCAGAGCTAGTCCATCTGAATTTGTGATACCCCTGGCCAAATATGTTAAAGCCGTCTATCATACACGGGTTTCTGTGGGAATGCGCTTTAGGATGCTCTTTGAGACGGAAGAATCAAGTGTTCGCCGGTATGCACTAATTTCCAACCATATATGGAATAATAATCATAATATTAATTGGATATAGTTGGTCTGTTTGATCCATTTAAGAAGAAAAGCGTGTTTTCCAGAAGAAAAAAAAATAGTTTCAAGTATGTAGACTTTCTGCATATGAATTTCAATTTCTCTTTCATTTTTTGTTCTGTTATTTTTTTTATTGGTTACAACATCATAATCAGATTAACATTGGATGCTTATATGATAAATATGCTGCAAGTACAGTTTTCCCGTGGGTTGTGTGATACTTACTAACTGGATTCTGTGCATTGTGTTCCCCTTTTATATCCTACCAGTTACATGGGTACAATAACTGGCATCAGTGATTTAGATTCTGTTCGCTGGTCAAATTCACATTGGCGCTCTGTGAAGGTTAGCTCAAATTTGACAATTATGTTAAGCTAATACCATTTATAAAAGTTCCTGATACAGATGCAGTAATTATTTTAGTTTGTTTGATGACACATTGCCTCGCTTCATTCTACTAATGCAGGTTGGCTGGGATGAATCAACTGCAGGGGAGAGGCAGCCAAGAGTTTCATTGTGGGAGATTGAACCGCTAACAACTTTTCCCATGTATCCATCCCCATTCCCCCTCAGACTTAAGCGACCATGGCCATCGGGCATACCGTCTTTCCATGGTATCTTTGCTATTTCTTTATTTGGTTGGGGGTCGCATGATACCTTTATGTCTCGGGATCATTTTTTTGCTTGTATATATTCATACTTAATGTTTATTTTAGGGCTTAAAGATGGTGATATGGGCATTAGTGCGCCTATGATGTGGCTCCAAGGAGGGGTTGGAGATTCAGGGATGCAATCTGTGAACTTCCAGGGATTTGGGGTGTCGCCCTGGATGCAGCCACGGCTAGATGCTTCTATGGCTGGTCTACAGCCTGATGTTTACCAAGCTATGGCAGCTGCTGCACTTCAAGAGATGAGGGCAGTTGATGCAAAATGTTCATCACAATCTCTACCCTTCCAGCAATCTTCCAATGTTTCAACTGGGCCTGGTGCTTTGCTTCAGAGACAAAGCTTACCACAGTCTCAGTCTCAGAATACTTTTATGCAGAGCTTTCAAGAAAACCAGGCTCCCGCTTCTCAGATTCTGCAACAACAGTTGCGTTACCATCCATATAATAATGATCAGAGGCAGCTGCAACAGCAGCTGCAGCTGCAACAACAGCAGCAGCAACAGCAACAACATCAGCTTCAACAATCCCAGAATTTGCACCAATTTTCTGTTCAGCAACAGATTCCAAATGCGATGTCTTCTCTATCAAATTTTGCGTCTCAATCTCAGTCTGCATCTCTGCAAGCTATCACTTCTCAAACTCAACAGCAGAGCTTTCCTGATCCTGTTGGAAATGCTATATCTTCATCTGATGTCCCCCCTATACATACAATACTAGGGTCATTATCGCAGGACGGTGCATCCCAACTACTGAACTTGAGTGGATCAAACTCTGTTATGTCATCTACCTTGTTACCCAAGGTTGAATCACAGCTGCCATCTGGACTTGCTCAATGTGTACTCCCACAGGTGGATCAGATGGGAACAGCACAGCCCAATATCTCCAAGCTCACAGCCTTGCCTCCATTTCCTGGCAGAGAGTACTCTTTCCAAAGTGCTACTGATCCTCAGAGCAATCTCTTGTTTGGGGTTAACATTGATGGATCATCTCTTATGCTACAAAATGGGATATCTAACCTGAGGAATATGGGCAGTGGAACTGATTCATTGCCTATGCCATACGGTGCTTCAAATTATACTAGTGCAACAGGCAGTGGTTATCCACTCAATTCAGATATGACTACTTCGAGTTGTGTAGATGAATCGGGCTTCTTGCAGTCTTCTGAAAATGTGGACCAAGTAAACCCACCAACTCGAACCTTTGTGAAGGTATGACAGTCTGATAGTTTTGCTCTAGCTTTGAAATATTTTATTGTGTAACAAAATGGTGCAATGTATGGACATTATCATAGCATTACTTCCTGTCACAGTTACTTGTATTTGATTACTAAGATGGTTCAGTTTTGACAGGTTCACAAGTTGGGGTCCTTTGGGAGGTCACTGGATATTTCAAAATTTAGCAGCTACGATGAGCTGCGCAGTGAACTCGGAAGCATGTTTGGCCTTGAAGGCCAATTAGAGGATCCTCAGAGATCAGGCTGGCAGCTTGTATTCGTAGACCGGGAGCATGATATTCTTCTCCTTGGTGACGACCCTTGGCAGTAAGTGAAACACTTAATTGTATCATTTGCAAAATTTTAAATTTACTCTTTTAGATCTCTAGCAACTGCCCTGAAAATTGTTGCTTATCCTCTCATGATTCATTAGAGGGATATAACGATTCATCTTTTTAAATTCAGGGAGTTTGTCAACAATGTATGGTATATCAAGATACTTTCTCCTCTTGAAGTGCAACAGATGGGAAAAGAGGGCCTCAATCGTGTGGCATCTGTCCCAAGCCAAAAACTCAACAATGGCAGCAACACCTGTGACGACTATGTGAGCCGTCAGGACTTGAGAAACTCAAGCAATGGGATTGCATCGCTGGGCTCTTTTGACTACTAAATGCAAATGCTTTTTAAGTTCAATGTTAAAATTTTTACTGCTAGTGGGTGTTTTTAACTATGCCTAGTAGAGTGTCTAATGCTAGTAATGTCTATCATAAGTGGGTTTGTAGCTTTGTACTTTTTTGCAGTGGCTGGTAACATGTACTGCGCGGGATAACGTCTATTTGAAGCTAGCTTGCATGTCAGCTTATAAATTATATACTGTAAATTAGAGTAGGGAGGACCTGTTTCTGTACGCTACCGCTACAGCACGTAGAACAGCACCTGTACACCCTTAAGCCCAAGACATCCATGTCAGATAGCAATTCGTATGCTGTCTTATCTTGTAATGTATAATTATATGAAGCTAAGAACTTGCCGTGAATCTGATCTCGTGTCAACCTGTTTACTTATCTTGTTCTTAAAGGTTTTTTTTATAAAAAAAACAGAACTTTGGTACATACTGCTGAGTTGCTGATTGTAGTCGAACAGTTATAGACCCCAAAATGGAAAATAATCGATGAACGGCGGCTACGATTATCTTCCATATTAGGCTGTACTTCTCTCACAGTGGTTAAAACAATGGGGAGATACAGCTCAGATATCAGCAACCGTTTTATTTGTCTCAAAACGTTTCCAGCTCCTTCAAGCGTTTGAGTTCGCTAAGGTCCCGCAGTTCCACAATTCTCAGGAGCCCGTTTAGCCTTTGGGATACTTTCACCATGGTTTTTCAGGTACCCAGATGGTAACTTCGCCGAAGTTTGCATCTTTAGGATTAAAGTAACTATCTTTTCATGTGACATTGGCTTAATCTCTACTGTTCAATCAATTGGTTACTGTTTTGATGTTGTTTTGTTTATCGGTTGTTTTTGCTTTTGCTTAGTGGTTGGATGCTGATGGAGCTCTGACTGATGCTGCTGTGATTTCAGTGACCGAAGCCTTAGAGGTAAATTTTGTTTTTAGGATGTCATATTGTGAAATGGATGCTGGATTTTTCGTATAAGAAGCAATATGAAGTGTTGGACTTATGTAATGTGGACTTTATACATGAATTTTGTTGTAGGAAACTCAAGGGGTTATGGACTTGAAGGTTGAAGTTCATGAGGGTACTGGAATTGTGGAGGTAAGTGTGGACTGCATTATATGAAATTGAGAATGGAGAAGATTAGTGATTTGAAGTGTGTCTAAATAACTAAATTGAATCGTTAACAATGACTCAACAGTCATGTCGAAGTTAAATATCCAGCCAAAGATATAGTTTTCAACTTTTTATTTCTATATTGTAGTCAAGTATGACAGCTCAATATCAAACAGAATAACATTTGTTTGCATTACTTGTTTGATTTGTAATCTTGTTACTCAACTCTGCAATAACGTGACAAGAGCTCTTTCCCTATTATTCATCAGGGGTTGTTGACTTTGGTTTTCATGATATATTCCAAAAGATTTCGCCAGACACCATGATACTTTCTCCAGAGACAAGCTACATACCCACAATGTTGGTAATAACCAAATCACAGCTGACAGATACACGAGGAAGAAGAAGATCAAAGCCTCAAATTAATGGAGGCAATATTGTTCCGGTTGCTAATATGTGTAACTTTTGTGCTAACGATCTGGTCTACTAGTACTATTGCAACAGCGACATCCTCAGAGTCAGCATTGCTGACAGCAAAGCCAAATTGTGAAACTCACTGCGGAAATATCAGCATCCCTTACCCTTTTGGGATTGGACCTAACAAAGATTGTTACTTTGACGAATGGTTTGAAATAGAGTGCACCAAAAACTCATCAAGTCTGCACAAGCCATTCTTGATGCACACACAACCAATGCTAGAGGTGCTGAATATATCAGTGGAAGGCACACTTCTAGTTAAAAACCCAGTCACCTTCTTCTACGGAGGAAACAGAACTTGGCAACTCGCACCAAACTTGACAGGAGGCCCTTTCAAATATTCAGAGGTCTACAACAGAGTCACTGCAATGAGTTGCGGGTTCTTTGCACTGGTAAGGTCAGAATACGACCAAAGTGTGCTTGGTGGCTGCTTTTCATCTTGTAATGCAAATAATGCGAGTATATACAATAATGGCTACGACTGTTTTGATGGTATTAACTGCTGCCAGGCTACCCTCACTCCATACCTCACTTTGCTCACTACTAAGATACACTATTCTGATCAAACCGACGAGGAAAGAGTCACTTATTACAACTACGCCTTCCTGGCTGAGCAAACGTGGTTTCAGAATAATAATTTTTCAAATACCACTATGGAGCTCAAGAAGGCATGGTTTGATCAGAATTTATCAAAATTCAAAGCTATCGAGGCAGATACGGGGATGGTTCCCGTGGTTCTAGATTGGAGCATAAGATTATATGATACTACTTCCTATTTTTCACGGTTTAAAGGGTTCATTGGATCACACTCCAACCATAATGTTTCAAGACCCTATAGTGAGGCCACTTCCTCATCCTATAATAATGTTCCAAGGCTTGACTGTAGCTGTGTCTGTCTGCTGGGTTTTGAAGGAAATCCTTATCTTTTCCAACCTTGTCAAGGTATTAATTTGATTTATCTATACCTACCTCTAATTCCTTCACATAAGAACTTTGAAGGTTATACAAACTTTTAGTACTTCCAACTAGCTCTGTATATAGTCTAGGCGTGATCCTCTTCTTATTTTGTCTATCTGCTATTACATTTCAGATGTTGATGAATGCACGGGGAGTAATCAGTGTGTGGATCGTGGAGAAACATGCGAAAACTTTATTGGGGGTTACAAATGCTACTCAAATAGAACCGGAGTTACATGCAAATACCATGCTGATCATTATGGTGTAGGCATTACTTCATCATGCTACATAACTAGCGTGCCGTCTGCAACGATCAATAACGTGAGAACTGTTCTACTAGGTATGTATGCTCCTATTGAGTTCTTTATGTTCTTACATTATTCAAATTTATTAAGGATGAATAGATTATTTTCTTGAGAGTTAGATAAAATATTTTCTTGTCAGCGAATGGACATGGTTAGATCTATATAGTTCAAATTGTTCCGATTCAGGTCTTGGTGCGGGTGTTGGGCTATTAATACTACTTATTGGCACATGGTTGGTATACATAGTTGTGAAAACAAGAAAGAAGATTCAACGGAAGAAAATGTTATTCAAATGAAATGGTGGTTTATTATTAGAACAACTGTTGTCTGGTGAAGTAAATGTCGAGAAAATTAAGTTGTTTGAGTTGAAGGAATTAGAGAAGGCGACAGATAAATTTAACACCGACAGGATTCTCGGTCAAGGAGCTCAAGGTACTGTTTTTAAGGGAATGCTCGCAGATGGAAGAATCGTTGCTGTGAAAAAGTTGAAATTGCTTGATGAAGGGAAACTTTCAGAATTCATCAATGAGGTTGTCATTCTTTCACAAATCAATCACAGGAATGTTGTTCAACTACTGGGATGCTGTTTAGAGATGGAAGTTCCTCTTTTGATTTATGAATTCATACCAAATGGAATGCTCAGTACATCCATGAAAAAAAATGAGGAATTCCCTCTTACATGGAATTTGCGCTGGCAGATTGCTACCGAAATTGCAAGAGCTCTTGCTTACTTACATTCTGCAGCTTCGCATCCGATTTATCACAGAGACATCAAGTCTTCAAACATACTCCTAGATGAAAAGTACATAGCAAAAGTTGCTGACTTCGGAACTTCAAGATCAATTGCTATCGACCAAACTCACCTGACCACATCACTTGTACATGGCACATTCGGTTACTTGGACCCCGAATATTTTCAGTCAAACCAATATACGGAGAAAAGTGACGTGTATAGCTTTGGGGTTGTTCTGGTTGAACTCTTAACGGGAAAAAAACCAATTTCTTTTTTGAGGTCGGAGGAGGAAGGCAGAAGTCTTGCCACATATTTCATTATTTCCATGCAAAAAGATCGTCTGTTTGGAATTGCCGATGCTCGAGTTCTGAAGGAAGGATCAAAAGCCGATATCTTAGTAGTGGCTAACCTTGCGAGAAGATGTTTGAATCCTAACGGAAGGCAGAGCCCTACGATGAGAGAGGTCACGGCTGACCTAGAAGGGATCTAGATGTTAGGCAAGACTTCTATTGACGAACAAAACTATGAAGAGGTTGATTTAACAGGAACAGGGTCAGCTTTGGAAGCCAGTGGTAGCCACTCATCATTTCATGAAATCCCATTATTATCTTTCAAGTCAAGTCGAGGTGATGAGAGTGATCACATTAAAGTTGAGGGCTATTCCCAAGTTGGCAGGAAAAACCTCTGATGCTCAAATTGATGAAGCCCTTAATGTTTGGATGTTTTAGGAAATACAATAAAGTATAGAAGTAGTTTGAAGTAATATACTGTGTAACTTTATTAATGAAGAAGCAACTCTTTTATATATGAGAGTATAAGATGTACAAACATGAAAATAATCATATTACATCTCTGGATAAGATACACTGTCATATTCTGTGATTTCCACCATAACTAGGTACATCAAATATCCTACAACACTCCCTCTTGTGCCGGTGTATGGTGGTGACGCTTCATTTGCTTCATTAATGCCTCATCAAAAACCTTGCCGAGCCAAAAACCTTTGCAGGAGAAAATCGGTTTTGCCAAGTAAAAAGAGTGCAGATCGTCACAGACGATGATATGACACATAACCATGTTGCCTCATTAAAACCTTGCTAAGTAATAAAAACTCAGTGGGATAAAAACAACCTTAGTCAAAGAAAAAGAGTACAACGTGTCCTTCACATCCAGAAACGCTCATGTGCATGCCAGACTCCCCCTGAAGTCTGCATCTCCCCCTGATATCAACGTCCAGGGTAGCTTGAATAAGTTGAGCAACCCTATGCTCTACACATGCTTCTCAAATGTGGAATTTGGCCAATGACTTAGAAAGTCTGCCACATTATCCTCAAATCAAACTTGGTCAACCATAACCTTGAGGAATTGCTATTGTTTGCTGACTATAGAATAACTCATGCGATATATATTTGGTGTTGTCGCCCTACATGTAATCTAGCTTCATCACCTTTATGCAAGCAACATTATCCTCATAATGCATGTAGGTTCATCAGTGGTGATTCATAAACCACTTGATCTTCGATATGTGCACTTATGGATCTTAACCATATGCACTCCATAACAACTTCACATTAGATCAATAATCTCAACATGGTTCGAAAATGTAGCGACAAGAGTCTACTCTCTACACTTCAAGATATTGCGGTGTTACCCATGATAAAGACATAACCAACTTGGGAATAACTTTTGTGTGGATCAGAGAGATATCCAACTTCAGCAAAACTTGCCAACACATCACAACGATTGTTGGTGTAGAGGTGAAGGGAAATCAACGCCACTCTCATTGTGGTGCCCTTACTTCCAACGCCACTCTCTTTATAGCCTCTCTGTAGGGATATATTAAGCCCATATCTTTCATACTCTTTGATACTTAAAGATTATTTTTAAACCATTCCAATGACATTGCGTGAGCGCATAGCTACATCTAGCTATTAAGTTCAATAAGAACGAGGAGCTAAGTCTTGTGTATTATGCTAAGTACACTCTTGCACTTAGATTAGGTACTTTAACCTCTAACACCTCTTCATCATCATCCCTTGGACAAAAACGGATCCCTCTAAAGGGTTAAGACTATAGCAGATCATGAGAGTACTCATAGACTTCACTTTATAATCATAAAGTGCAACATATCTTAGAGTATAAGCCGATGATGGAAAATCTCATCATTACGGTGCTCGAGTTCCCGTCACTAGTGTGACTCCTTTATTCGAGACAAAACCGTGTCTTCCCAAGATCTTTCATCTCAAATTCGGATTTCAAACACTTTGTAAATCCTAAACTTGTCCTATAAATGAACACGCATGGGCATATCTCTTTCCAATCAAGTAGTCACTTGGTGAACATTTCGATCTCATTGCAAACACGCTCTGTGGTCTAGAGCCACTTGATTTGGGTAAATGAAGTCAATCTAAGACATTCTTATATACCTCTTATTCTAGATCCCCATAGAGATACGCCATGACCACGTTTATAAGCTGCATGTCAAGTTTTTCGGAAACTACCAAACTGACAAGGTAGTGGAGTGCAATGACATCCATTATGAGAGAATTTATCTCATCGTAGTCGATTCCATAGTGTTGTGAGAAGCCTTGCGCCATGAGGCGAGTATAATCTCTTTATTCTCATCACGCTTTCTAACAAAGACCCATTTTGATAGGCTTTACACTTGGGTGTGTCGGCATCACCAACCCAAAGACCTTTCTCTTTGTTAGTGAACATAATTCAATCTGGATTGCTTATTTCCATGTAGGCCAATTGCTACTACGTGTGAGAGTTTCAATGTAGATATGTTCGATAAGTCTCAAAATTCCATGCTCTCATGTACACTAGTGTAATTTGTACTTTGTAGAGATCTCTATATTATGAGTAATTAGTTTTAACATTAAAGCGTCCCTCAATGATAACCATATGATGAAATTGAGTATCAATGATCAATGGATCATATGGTGTCAAACTCGCTCCCTTCCTTAGACGAATATTTATCGAACATTTGGGTCTCCTACGCTCTCCAGCGGAACCCATGGCCTGTGACAACACTATGCCACTTTGTGACATCACCATGCCACATTCCATAGTGGCAGCGCTATAACTAACTTCTTTTTGGTGGCGCCATGTTCTCTCAAAGGGACATAAATCCTTACAGGCATGTTTGCAGCAAGTAAATGTGATCTCATCACTTTCAGGATACTAGAAACGTATCAGGCATCAAATCTGTTACGTTTTATCGTTTGGGGATCATGATGAGACATAGTGAGGACACGACCCTTCCTGTCGTTCCTATTGATCATGTTTGTTCGTATCTCCCCCTAATGACGGGAATACTGTCTCATCAAAGTGACATTCGAAAAACTAACCATAAAGAGATCGCCTGTCAAGGTTCTCATAGAGGATTCTAATTGAAGACTCATGTCCAACATATATATTCATCCGTCTTGATAGACCCATCATAATGTGCTATGGTAGAGCAATGTTTGGCACATATACGCGTAAGTGCGATCTATTATCTTTGCACACAGTCACTAGCTGTGCAAAACAAGATTGAGTGATGGTGTATCATAGACGATGCAGTGTAGCTGCATTGCAATATTGCATAACCCAAAGCAGAAATTATTGGAGCGTATCACCAATGTCCAAGCTACCATCGTAGTCGTTTTCCGCAAGACCATTTGGGTTTGTTCATGAGAGTATAATACCAATATCAAATCTCAATGATGTGCAATATAAGTCATCGAAACTCTTTGATGTAAACTTTTTAGCATTATTAAGTCGAATAGACTATCAATTGGATGATTCGGGTAGTGAGCCCGCAGTCATATGATCTAAGCTAGAAGTTTAAGCATCATTCAAGTGGATGATGGCATGACACATGACCAGTGTGTCTGCATTATAAAACAACACCACAAAAAATCGTAGTGGTCCGCTAGTTGGTTGAATCGCTCCATAAAATCACCTTAGATTCTATATAGTGAGAACATATGTGTCATTTGCATAGGATGATCTCAATCATAATCTCTTGAATGAGTGGGCTTTGTACTCACGAGTGATGAGCCTTTAAAAATAACCAATGAGGATTTTGGTTGAGGCTTGAAGTCTCCATGGACTCAGGAAGCAGAATAAGAGACTAGCACGCCATCCTTGATGTTTAGTTTTTCTCCTCTTGAGGGAAGAGGCGTCGATCATTAATCAACACTTGGACGATAGAGCCACCACTAAATGGTGCCCAACTCCAATCTCTTATGAACTTTCTCTGGTTCTTACTTCCTTTCACTCGAAACAAGGGATGTCCAATTGAGTTTCTCAAAATTCGGATCATCATATCACGACTTGAGTGTCCCAATTTGACTTATCAAAGCCTATATGTGTCTGAATCCCTTAAGTCATCTCACATGATATTAGTTGATTCTACAACTCTTTTTTAGTTGTCTTACATAGCCCATCTGGCTGACACATAAGTTTCTCTAATATTCAGATCATACCGCAATCATTAGAGATAATGCAAATGAACTCATGTTCATTCTCACTTAAAAATTGTTCGCATAGATGATGAGAAGACCTATGTCCATTCTCATAATATAGAAACATAATCGACAAGGCACAAAGTCGATATAAGTTGTCTATGTCATAACATAGTATATGTAATTCTCACTTCAATGAGACATTCAAAGTTCTCGGGGGAAAATACTTGCAAATAAACAAGTCTTGTATGAGGAAAAATCGAAAAATAACTTAAAAATTCAGTTTTCTGGGGATATCCCTTCGATTCATCGAAGGGCCTCCATTGGTTGTTCCCTCGATCCATCAAGGTGCTCCTTCGATCCATCGAAGGGCTTCCTCGGGTAGTTTTTTCGATCAATCAAGGTACACCTTCGATTCATCGAAGGTCCTCCTCGGGTTTTCCTCAGGTTTTGGCCTTCCTCGGGTCTAGCTGACCTCCGTGTACTTAAATAGGCATAATTTTATCTAGAAAATAGTTATTGACGATCCAAATAAAGTTCTGAAAATTAGACATCCGTAGATTTCTAACTATATATTACTCATATGCTGGATCGTTCTGAGTCAATCCCAGATTCATGTCAAAGCTAAGCAATCTGCACAACAAATTGTGTTATGTCAGTTTCTGACCTCTGTCAAGTAAAACGAGCATAACCTTTTCTAGAAAATAGATATAAATGAGACAGACATATTTTTGAGAACTAGAGGCCATACCTTTTCAACCATATGCCATCCATATGATGGTTTATTCTAGGCAAATCCCAGTTTGTCGTCGAAGTCGACTGATCTGCAGAGCAGATTTCGTTATAGCTTGTTTATGACCTTTGTCCAATAAAACGGGCACAAATTTTTCTAGAAATTAGCTATCAAAAATTCGGAGGTAGTTCTGAAAACTAGACATCCGTATATTTTCAGCCACATACTACTCATATGCTGATTATTTTTGAAAAATTCCCAGTTTGTTGTCGAAGTTGGCTGTTAGTGCAGCAGATTCTGTTTTATGCGTTTTTGGGGATTTAGAGCACTCTTAGCTATCCCAATTGATACATGGACGGATTTGCAAGTTTGTTAGGACATCCAGAGTCATTTGGGTAGCTCTTTTCACTTATGACCAGATGAAGAGAGATCAATGTAGGTGGAACATAAAGTCCGCTCAAATACCTTTATCGAAAATCTATTGTTCTAGACATCACAAGTTACTAAGGTGAGCCCTAGTAGACGATACGTTTGTAGCAACCATAAAACATGTATATTATACAGAAAAATATAGACAAGTCTGTTATTAATAAGCCAAAATAATACATTTATTAATAATGCCAACGAAATACATCAAAGTTTATGAATCCAAAGTAATTGACCAACATTGTTAAAATATTATACTTAGGCACACATGCCATTTTCATGAAAAACATAAAGCTCTAATCAAAATTTGATATCTCTTCAATCGAATCTCTGTCAATTTTGAAGTGTGCTATGTTGAGATTCGCATTAGCTCTATCTCTATCTTCTGTTTCATTGTTTATTTGATCCTTAAAATTTGTAAAATCTAAGCATGCTTGCTTGTTGATTTTCTATATAATTATTGGTGTGTCATAATACAACGAAAATTTTCATACCCAAACTAGACATGTATATGAACATTTATGCAAATTTTTATAATTTTTTGAGACCTATAGCTAGGTCGAATAATTTGTACAATAGTATGCAAAATACAGTTCTGAAAACTGATGTGTTCAAGGATAAAGTAGATTCAGATTGAGTGGTTTCAATATAACGATGATGATCTTGGAAATATATAGATCCCTCAAATTTATTGCCTATCAATGGTATTCAATACCTATTGACCCAAAACTTCCAAAATCTATCTTCTCAAAACATCTTGAGAATAAACAACTCATTTGATTAGAGAAACATCATGCGTCTTATCTTGGTCTTTCTTGACGTTGGTACCTCAGCCTCCATGGCTTCCTTGGTCACCACGGCCTCTATGGCCGGCGCTTCCTCAATCATGGTCATCGATCATGACCTTCATGCGCCAACTTATGTCGTCTTTCTTTGTGTGGGCGGTTGTAAAGACCAAAAACTGTCTCATCAAAATTCCTTTAACTTAGGGTTCCGCTCCTTGTGCCATTTTCTTGATGCGCTTTCATAATTCGCATAGTGAACACTTTTGGTTTCAACTTGCCTTGAATTATGATTATGTAGAGGATTTTTTTGATCAAATTTTGCTCTTCAATTGCTTTTCGCATAATTGGAGCATTGATCTAATCTTAAGCATCTCATAGTTGATTGATGAAATTTGCTTGAAGTCGGAAAACCACTGTTATTCCACTTCTCTTTTAGATCTGGGAGCATGGTGTCAATGAACTTTTGCATATCAAACACCATGAGAAAACAAAAGATATATTAGTTTCACAGTCGTAAAGGACTTCCTCAACAACTAATTTATTTTCCAATATAATATTTGGAGTAGACATTTACTTTGATGTATATGGTCTTACAAACTCTCTTTGTTTGTTTTAATCGATGCTTTTATGAACACTCTTTGTTCAATCGATCTTGTGAACTCTTTTTGTTCACGATGAACACTCTTAGTTCATCTAGGAACTCTCTTTGTTCCAAGGAATTCATTTTGATCCAAATTCCCACATTCAAGAAAGGTGCGGTGTAGAAATGAGAGATGAGATATTATCCCGAAATCCCTACGGAAAAATCCAAATTTTCCAAAAGAGTAGGTTATTTTGAATTTGAATTGTAGTTGTGTTCATAGAAAACTTACTTGAGATTATTACAGAACAATCTTCTTCTTCTCTATTTTTCTCCAGAACTATCTTCTTCTTCTTTGAAATCCGCACACAAGGCTAGAGTCTCGTACTGATAATATGTTTTAAGAAATACGATAAAGTATAGAAGTAGTTTGAAGCAATAAGCTGTGTAACTTTATTATTGAAGAAGCAACTCCTTTATATAGGAGACTACAAGAGGTACAAACAAGAAAGTAATCTTATTACATCTCTGGATAAGATACACTGCTATATTTTGTGATCTCCACCATAACTAGGTACATCAAATATCCAACATTGGAATAATTTTTAACAATATAAAATAAAGAGAGCAAGAGGTTGTCTGTTAATTTTTAACCGACATGTCCAATGAAAAATCAATGGATACAACTCTTAGTGAAGAGACATATACATTAGAAATAATCAAAATAGATGCAACTCTTAATGAAGATGTATGTCTATTGAAAAATAACCAGAAATATACAATCTTTCAATAGTTAAAAGACATAATCACTTCTATAAATAGAAGTGATTTTCTGCAGATTCATATAATCAAAAGTTCATTTTCTTGTCTCAAGTTCTCTATCATTCTTTAGAGTTTAAGATAGAAAATTTAGAAACTATTATTCTGCAGAAATAGTTTCTAGTAACCTTGAGTCTCTTGTAAAACATTCGATTGAGTGTTGGGTTGATCTTCGTTAGTGCAAACCAACGATAAAAAAATAAAAGTTGCTAGGTTTCATTGTTTCTTAAAAGTTTATTTGATTATTCCCCCTTACACACTAAATAGTGAGACAAATAAAGTCTAAAAGAAAGAGTAAACATTTATGTGCCTTTGAAATATTTTTCCTTCTCTTACCATACCCACAAACACAAAATTTCCAACACTTAAATCAGAAATGATTCTGTCAAGCTTTTGGATGCTGTACGTTTCAACTTTCAAGCTTAACAGAGTCATCTTTATATGGTGGTCGAACTTCATCCTTGAAGACTTGAAGTTCAACAATTAACCACTCAGACCTGGTGAACAAAACATTTGTGGTTTGTCTTAGGCTAAAGTTGTATACGTGTGTTGCCTAGGTGTTGGGGAACTAAAACATTTTGGAGATAGATTATTGTAATAAATAAATTAAGCTATGGTAATTAGCATTAGCACAAGCCTCCAGTAGGGTGAAAAAATTCAGAGGAAGAACACGAGACATTCCTGTGGGTGCTAGAGTAGAGATTAAGCCCTTGTTTTGTTTATAGAACAGAAACTATTTCCGTTTTAATTCCCTTCCTATCGGAAAGTAAACACGAGTGAAAGATATGCATAACAGTTCATATTAATAGCCATTTGTAAACTTCATAGGTGAAAGATTTCTGAGTTACAATGTCTCCTCAGTCATCCAAACCATGACCATATCTAGGGAACTATTTTCTCCCCATTTCGCTCCATCACTTTCCAAGAATTAATTTCCAACACAGCTAGCAGAAAAAACAAAGTCCTATAGCACTATAGCCAAATGAAGCCTTCAAAAGCTAGCTGAGGAGATGAGACAATAGAATTGACTGAGAAAGGCCAAGTGGGACAAAGCAGAGGAATCCTGTGAGGAAAAGGAGAGCAAGCTAGGAAGCAACAACGAACCTGGTTACCTGGAAGTTGCTAGTTACCTGGAAGTTGGGACACTATTTATCTCCATTAATGTGGTCGTTGTTGATTTGAACATGCAGGTGATGCAGCTGGAAGGAAGAGAACGCAAATTTGTCTCAGTATCTGCTCATAATAAACTCGACAGGTGATAGTTTGGTGAAGTGTTTTAATTTGTTCATGGAATCTAGTTCATTTTCGTCCATACAAACGCATTCTATATCTACATTCCATAGATATGTTTCAACTGAAAATCTTATTTTCTGCGGCTAGAAATTAAGATTCATGACTATTAACTACAAAAGTAAAGGACCAGAGTTAACTAACAGACACCCACTTGGTTAAAGATGTGGTTGAATTGTACTTTTTGATTTCACTATTTTCTGCTTAATTACTCCATATATCTATGCAAGTCAAGTCTAACAGGTCAATGTGAGATTAATTGTAGATGAAGAAGGAAATAAAGAATGCATTCCATTGTTCTTCTTGTTATATCTATTATAGTGTTATACTTATGCATTACACAAGCAGTAGAAGCTGCGCCAGTAGCAGCGTTGCCGATAGCAAAGCCGAATTGCCAAGAGAAATGCGGAAATGTCAGCATTCCATACCCTTTTGGGATCGGCCCTGGTAAAGATTGTTACTTTGACGAATGGTTTCAAATAGACTGCAACCATTCTACCAGGCACGCGCCTTTCTTGAGGCTTACGCAGCTGGAGGTGCTGAGCATTTCAATCACAGACGGCACACTTCAAGTGAACAGTCCGGTTACTTTCTTCTGCAATGTAAAAGGAAGTAGCCAGCCGGCAAATCTGACGGGGAGCCCTTTCGTGTACTCTCAGAGACAGAACAGGTTCACTGCAGCTACTTGCGGCTTTGTCTCGTTGGTGAGCTCAGACCAGTCCGTGGTCGGGGGGTGCAGGTCAATCTGTGATAAACAGAATACCGGTAGAGAGAGCTGTGACATTGGTACCAACTGTTGCCAGACGAGTATTCCTCCGCATCTGACGGTTGTCACTGCTAGTATAATGGTGGATGGACCAACTAACATGACTGGCCGAAATGATACTGGAAGGCCGGATTGCAGTGACTACGCATTCTTGGTTGACAAAGATTGGTTTGAGACTGCATCCAACTACAGCGCCGTCAGGAATATGCTCCATGTTCCTGTGGCTCTAGAATGGACTGTAATCAACGACAATAGATCGGTGCTTGCATTTAGAGGAAATGACAAATGTGGTACTAACACTTCTTTGGAATTCAATCAGTCCAAGCTTTCGTGTCGCTGCCCTCAGGGATTTGAAGGAAATCCTTATCTTCTCCAACCTTGTGAAGGTAATATTTATTAAAAGAAGTAGTTTTCATCCTTGGAATTCCATGATCTTGCTGTTCAGTTATCTCAAAACTGTTCCATTTAGTTTTGATTTTGGGTACATATATTCAAGTGATCGACATGTATGTATGTTTTCAAGTACTGGTACATAACTATGGCTCATTTATATATTGTTGATCAAGAGTAATTTTTCATTTTGCCATTTACATTAGACATTGATGAATGCAAAGATGGTACCAAACGATGCTGGCCCGGGAGCAAGTGCAAGAACTTCCCAGGTTCATTCAAATGCGTCGATGACAAGAATACAATAAAGTTTGCACTTGCGGGTAAAAGCCTTCATTCATATGAAATCTCATACAATATTTTGATTCTATTAGAACTTCATAGAATTTTAAGATGATATAGTAAGTTCTTGATTTTGTTTTTCCCAAACCATGAATGCTAGAACTAGCTAATGACAGTTTAATTCTGATATATGTAGGTCTCGGCACAAGTCTTGGACTATTACTGTTACTTCTGGCAGCATGGTGGGTACACAAATTGGTGAACAAAAGGAAAACCATTAAGCGCAAGGAGGCTTCATTTAAACGAAACGGAGGTTTGCTTTTGGAGAGGCAGATATCATCTGGTGAAGTTAATGTTGAGAAGATCAAGTTGTTCAAATCTAAGGAGTTAGAGAAGTCCACCGACAATTTCCATGTTGATAGAATTCTTGGCAGAGGTGGCCAAGGTACTGTGTACAAAGGTATGCTGACAGATGGAAAAATCATTGCGGTAAAAAGATCGACCAAAGTGGACGAAGGTAACCTTTCACAGTTTATAAACGAGGTTGTTATACTTTCACAGATCAATCACAGGAATGTGGTTAAGCTTTTAGGGTGTTGTTTAGAGACAGAGGTTCCTCTTTTGGTCTATGAGTTCATTCCGAATGGATCCCTTTCGCAATATATCCATGAGCAGAACGAGGAGTTTCCGCTTACGTGGGAATTGCGCTTAAGGATTGCCACGGAAATTGCAGGAGCTCTTTCCTACTTGCACTGTGCAGCTTCAATTCCCATTTTCCATAGAGATATAAAGTCAACGAACATTTTGCTAGATGAAAAGTACAGAGCAAAAATTGCCGACTTTGGAACTTCTCGATCAGTTGCTATAGACCAAACTCACCTGACTACACTTGTGTATGGAACATTTGGTTACTTGGACCCTGAGTACTTCCAATCAAGCCAATTCACCGAGAAAAGTGATGTGTATAGCTTCGGGGTTGTCCTCGTTGAACTCTTGACGGGACAAAAACCAGTCTCTTCGACAAGATCACCAGAAGAAGGTCGAAGTCTTGCAACACATTTCATTATATTGATGCAAGATGATCGTCTGTTTGAAATTATCGATGCTCGAGTTTTGAATGAAGGCTCTAAAGAAGATATCCTAGTAGTTGCCAAGCTTGCGAGAAGGTGTCTGAATTTGAGCGGTAAGAATCGCCCCACAATGAGAGAGGTGACAGCAGAGTTGGAGGGGATTCAAGCACCACAGAAAACAAGTGATACGGATGGTGAACAGAACTATGAAGAGGTTGACATTGTCAGATATGATTCAATTGAGTCATGGGATGCGGGTTCTAGTTCGACAGGAACAAGAACAGGAACAAGATCAAGTTTGGCTGCTGGTCCGGCTCCATCGCCAACGCACGGAATTGCACTCTTATCTCCCTCTGGTCGCGAGAACTAAAGTAGGTTCATGTAACGCGCTTCACATTTACTACTTTCTAGATTGGATGCATGTACATATCTTTGTTTTCTTAGCATATCTAGTACGTACGGTTTGTCTAATTAGTCATGTTTAATTTGGTGGGCTAAATAAGTCAATTAATAGGATGTTTTCTGATTGTGTGTTGTTATGTTCTGTTTTCGATTCTGTAGGGTAGAATATGTTACACTATTTAAACAATAGAAAGTTGTATTTTAAAAAAAAGAAAGAAAAACTATAGAAAGCTGTAAACCTAGCCTTTGCAGTAATTATGTTATTCTAGGAAGTCTAATTTTGCTTTAACTGTTGTATCTTTAATTGATGCTGAAGTTTTCGGTCCATAGGAAGTTGCAAGTCAATTTACATGTACGTAATTGACCAATATTATTTAGTGCATGGTAGGATTAGCAAATTCTCTTGCTGTAAGTGAGTCAAGTCACTATGGCCCTGGAAAAAGGGGTGGAGATGGCAATTGATAAGGGGCTGCAACATGTTATATTTGAATCGGATGCAAAGGAACTCATTATGGCGCTGCAAGATAATAGAACAGCCTGTAGTTGGAAGATTTATTCAGTGATAAGAGAGACATGGAGGAAGTCTGCATCTTTTGAGTGTTGTAAATGGGAGTGGATTCCGAGAGAGGCAAATGAAACAGCTCATATGGCTGCAAGGATTGAAGACATGAAGGTGGATCTTGCAAGGTCATCACCATCATTACTTGATGTTTTGAGGAATGATAGGTTTCCTTGCCCCCCTTAGGTCTCACTTGTTGTGTTGTGCTGACCTTGTTTCTTTAGCTCTGTGCCCTTTTTGCTCCTGCAAATAGGTGGAGTTTGAATTTACATAGCCTCAGTTGTTTTTTTGATGGCTAAGAGAGAGGCCTTGTATTAATCAATAAAAGATAAAACATCTGTTATATAGTAGAATCCCCATGAGACTTGAGAGAATTGAACTACCGTCGTACTAACCTAGAGAACCTAAATCAGTACAAGAACACATGCTTGAAGATAAACACCTAAAAAGAACCAAGTAACTAGCGGCAAAAACTCTCTAAAGGCGAATAACAACACGGGTAAACTAAGGTAATGTTTGCCTTAGACAAAATGAAATTACTCTGGTGATTCCTCAGTGATTCCCACAGCCGTAGTGGCTAGGTTCTCACTGTCACCCTGATCAGAAGATGTTTCCGCCAACTGTGCCCAAGGATCCGGCATCGATACCTCATCAGAGAGCAGTTTCCTCCCAGAAATTCTCCGCTTGCGTACCTTCGGAGAGCCTGCCGCCAGACTTGAAATAGCGTTCTCCTCAGCATCCTTTGGCTTGCATTTAGAGCCAACTTTCCTACCTCTCTTTCTTTCCAATGGCGACACCTTAATGTTTCCAAAATCATCGATCAGTAAGTGAAGAATAGAGAGTGTTACGTAGAACCTCACCTTCAGTGGGAATTGAAAGCTCCGGAATAGACTTCGATCTCTAATAGACTTTCACCGCCTTGAATTGCGCAGGTCGGGATCCTTCTACCTCCTTCCTTTTGGAACCAATTAATGGTCGGCTCTGGTAAGTGAAGCGAACCCCCTGAGTGAGTAGCTTTGGTGCTCGGAAGGAGAAAGCTCCGAGTTGTTTTGCTAGCTCCACCGCTGTGATCCCTGGGAAAGAGAAAGAGAGACCTTGACCGATGAGAGAGAGTGTCCTGGGTTGACTGGGAGTCTTTGTTTGGCTAGGGTTTCCAGATTGACCTGGATTCCTTTCTCGGCTGGGAAAACCTAAAGCGGCCCCTACACCCATTTTGCGGTCCGCACTAGGGTTTGGTAATGCCATAGTCGTGCTTACCTCCTTCGCCACCGATATATCTGGCGGTCCTCCACAAGTTTCATGCTCAAGCATGTCGCACACCCTACAAAAGCCGAAAACCCAATCGTACTTGAATCGCAGTGATGTACATGTTCCATCAAGTTCAAAAATCTTTAGCGGATAAGCCTGCCGCATCAGTTTACTGACGTCATGCTAGATCATTGCCCTTACTTTCTTGCTGCTACAGATCCCGGATTCATCTAACCGGATTATTTCACCTAAGGTTTCCGCGACATATCTGACGGCTTTCACCGTCTGCAAACGAGGCGGTAGGCCGAGCACATGGACCCAAACTAGAATTCTTTGCAGTGGGACACTCCGCGCATCCCCGACACCATCGAAATCATGCAAAACAAGGTTCGACTTGCCATAAAACCACGGGCCTTCACTCAGGATCCGATCTCGATCGCTTTCCTCTGTGAGGCCAAAGACGTGCCTATCGCCCTCGGCCTAGATAGTGAGTTTCTTCTTCAGATCCCAAACGCCAGCAATGGTATCGTGAAAAGCCCTGACGTTGATCTCTTGCTTGCAAGACAATAATCGTCCCATCGCATAGTGCTTGTTGTTGCCGGCATCATTGACACCCAATGAGGTTTTTCCTCTCTCCGAGCTGGCGAAGGCCACCGCAAACCTGCGTTGTGATCCACCATCCATGGCTCAAGGTGCTGCGTCAAAATCCCAAGGGAAGGAAGACAACGCCTAGGGTGTTTTAGTGTCGCTTGGCTAGCCTCAGTTTTAGTTTGCTTTGCTTTCTAGCTTTGTTACGGTTGTTGTTTTGGCAGGGTTTCTCCCTTGCTGGTTTTAATGATTTTGATTTATCCAAAAAAGAGAGTGAATCAAATCAAAAGGTTGACAATTATCACATTCATTTATCTGTTACTTTCTGAGGCTACAAGATTGAGAGATGTTTATTATTATTATTATTATTATTATTATTGTTTATTTATTTATTTATTTATTTTTCTTCGAAAATCTACTCTCCCGAGAAGAACCGGGAGAGAAGATGTTTACTAGAAATAACTTGAAACGATTTCAATCGTTAGTAGGGAATCCTTATGAGGAGCAGATTCTAGTCTCACACGACTGATAGCTAGGTCTAAAGCATAACAATACAGTAGCAAGCTGATTGATTGTTTTACATCAATAAAGCACATTCCTAGGAAATTTAAAAACAAAATACCTACAAACTGAAGGTGAATATCCTCGTCCAATAAAGACAAACTACACTGCTCGCCAAGATACGCAATTGTGGTACTCACAACACAAAAGTCCATATAAGAAGCATTGAAACAATGACGAAAACCGTTCACTACTTGAAAAAAGTCTTCATGCCAATTGGACCGGCATGAGTTTCTTGTCAAGGCACTCAATTGTAGTACTATAAAAACAATAATCCAGATGAACTCCATCGAAACAACAGAGAATAATCATCAAAATGTAGCAATAAAAAGTAAGTAAAATAATTGAACATAAAAACAAAACCATCCCTAAGAATTGGACCGAGATTCCAGACAAAATTCGAAGACCAAATAGAGATAGTCCGGATAACTCGACGTAACTCCCCCGGATCCCAAATGCGGATTCAAGATCTAATAGAGTCAAAATAGCCCTGCAAAACCCAAGCCCTAGGCCCAAAAGAAGTGCCCCAAACCGAGCTCCGATTGCCCAAAGTGTGCAGCCCATGTAGTCCTACCTCATGGGAGAAGATGCCACAGTAGCCTGCAGAAGCCAAGGTGGCGTGCGACCCGAAACTGGCCATGCATTGTAAGGTTAGTTCCTACTGTCATATGAATTACTATATCAGATGAAATTTGTTTTAGTATGAACATATATACTTTTCTGAAGTCTGATACTAGATTAATCTAGGAATGAATACAATCACAGTTTATTCTGTTTAGATAGAAACGTACTTGGATTGTTGTTGCTCATTGTTGATCTTCTCCTTTAGACACCTCTATACTTCTGTGGCAAATGGGTGCCAAAATAGATGAAGGATACGTGTTTAAAGCAGGGACCAAAATCACATATATATAGTCTAATTCAATCTGATCTCGTTGGCAGTTTCTTCCATAAAGAAACTGTCAAGAATTCAAACTTGAATTCTTATTCTGATCTATACTGAATTCTGTTATAACTTATAACTAATGTTGTTATAACAGACTTTATTTATTTCGTTAAGATCAAAAAAAGCTCTTCTGTTATCATAGTTCATGTCTTATATTATATCAGAATGATGTCTGATTCTTAACTATCTAACAATCTCCCCTTGAATCTGACATCTTTCAAATATACTAATGAACTTATATATACAGAAATGCTAACTGAAGGTGTACATTTAAGTTTATTCTTAACTAATAAAGACTTGATCATTCCGTCAATCATCCTTAGTTGCAAGGATACCAGAAACACATAATAGATTGGTAATCTATCAGTGTTCTGGAATCACAGTGCAACATAAAAATGATTACATGAACCTGTATAGAATATAAATTAAACATGCTTTATCTTAAATCGATTTAATAAAAGCACCTGTATCAATTTCAAGTCCTACAACTTGAAACTTTTATCTGTCACAGTTTACATCAGTAAACTCTTGATTTTGCAAACTTAAGTGCAACAGATGTTAACTTAAGCAAAATTTTGAAATTTTCGAATGAAATTTACTGATCACTGAACAATGTATAGATACATAATGATTTAATATGAAATGTTTATAACAATTCAACATCATCTAATGTAGCTAGCACACCCATACTTTTCACATGTATTGTGAAATCTGTATTTGGCAAAGCTTTAGTTAGAGGATCTGCTACCTGCTCTTTTGTACCTATTTTTAGCACCACAGTATCTCCATCATTGACACTTTCTCTGACTGAAAAGTATTTGACATCTATGTTCTTTGATGCTGAAGATCTTTTGTTATTTTTCGAAAAACAAACAGCTGCTGCATTATCACAATAGATCTTTATAGGCTTATTAACTGATTCAACCAATTTCAACCTTGAAATGAAGTTCTTTAACCATAAGGCTTGACCTGTGGCTTCAAATACTGCTATATATTCAGCTTGGAATGTTGAGGTTGCTGTAATACTTTGTTTTGATGCTTTCCAGGAAATAGCTCCTCCTCCTAAAATAAAAACATAGCCTGAAGTAGACTTTAGATCATCTAAATCAGACTTATAAGAAGCATCTGCGTAGCATTTTACTTCAAAATCTTCATCTTCAATTTTCCTGAAAACCAGCATATGATCTTTGGTTTTCTTTAAGTATCTCAAAACCTTTTTTCCAGCCACCCAATGAGCATGCCCTGCATTTGACTGAAACCTAGCCAATTTGTTTACTGCAAAAGCAATATCCGGTCTGGTACATACTTGTGCATACATGAGACTTCCAACTAATCTTGCATAAGGCATGTTTTCCATATTCCTTATTTCAAGAACATTTTTAGGACATTGTCCTTTATGAAGTCTGTCTCCTTTAGAAATTGGAACTTCTCCATCTTTGCAGTTCTGCATTCCAAATCTATGCAGAATTTTCTCAATGTAATTCTTTTGTGACAGCCCCAGTGTAGACTTTGCTCTGTCTCTTGTAATTTCGATGCCAAGTACATATTTTGCCTCCCCCATATCCTTCATTTCAAACTGTTCAAGCAGGAATTGTTTTGTGGCTTTCAGAATATCAATGTTGCTACTGGCTAATAATATTTCATCTACATATAAGACCAATATTATGAAATTTCTCCCCTTTGTCTTAATGTAGATGCATTCATCAAGCTTGTTTTCTACAAAACCAAAGCTAGTGATAATTTTGTCAAACTTAAGATACCACTGTCTGGATGCTTGCTTCAATCCATAAATGGATTTCTGTAATTTGCAGACTTTATTTGTATCCTGCAAAAATCCTTCTGGTTGAAGCATATAAATTTCCTCATACAAATCTCCATTGAGAAATGCAGTCTTAACATCCATTTGATGAAGTTCTAAATCATATTGAGCCACCAATGCCATGATTACTCTTAATGCATCCTTAGTTGAGACTGCGGAGAAAGTCTCATTATAGTCCACTCCTTCCTGTTGATTATACCCTTTGGCAACCAATCTTGCTTTATGTCTCTCTACTTTGCCTTCTGCATTTCTTTTTGTTTTGAAAACCCATTTACAACCTATAGGTTTTGAATCTGTTGGTTTTGCAACTAAAGTCCACACTTTATTTTTGCTCATACTCTTTAGTTCATCCTCCATAGCTAATAGCCATTCTTTGCTATTTGAAGAAGACATTGCTTGTTTTACTGAAACTGGATCATCTTCTTCTGCAAAGTCACCATCTTTTGACAAGTTATAAACTACATAATCATCTGGAATTGCTGATTTTTTTTCTCTTACAGACCTTCTTAATACTGCAGCATTTTGGTTTTCTTCAACGTCAGCAATTTGTACTTCATAATTCCCATGTACTGCATTATCATCTGGTTGTCCCACTGCTTCCTCGACTTCAACAGCATTGTGCATATTTTGATTTATCAAACTATATTCTGGAAGTATTTCGACATTTTCATCAAGTGTTGCAGTATTCTCCAGTTCACCATAAACAAACCATTCTTCCATTGATGTACCATCTGATTCGCTGACCTTCTCTGAGTGTAGAACAGCATCAACTAACTCATCATAAAATGTTGCCCTAAAACATTCCATTATTCTGGTCTTCTTATCTGGACAATAAAATCTGTAACCCTTTGACTTGTCACAGTAACCTATAAAATAGCAGCTGACTGTTCTTGAATCCAATTTGCCATTGTCAACGTTGTGAATTCTTGCTTCAGATTTGCATCCCCATACATGTAGATGATTAAGGCTTGGTTTGTGACCACACCATAATTCAAATGGTGTCTTGATGACAGCTTTTGTAGGGGTTCTATTACAGATATAATTTGCTGTCTTAAGTGCTTCTCCCCACAAAAATTTAGGCAAACCAGACCTTAAAATCATGCTTCTTACCATGTTCATCAATGTTCTATTCCTTCTTTCAGATACACCATTTTGTTGTGGATGATATGGTGTACTGTACTGAGCCATAATTCCACACTGTTGCAGATACAATGCAAAAGGACCTTTTATTTGTCCGTGCTCAGTATATCTTCCATAGAACTCTCCTCCACGGTCTGATCTAACAACCTTTATAATCTTTCCTGTCTGCCTTTCCACTTCTGTTTTAAAGATTTTGAAGGTTTCTAGAGCTTGAGATTTTTCAGAAATTAGATAAACAAAACAAAACCTTGAAAAATCATCTATAAAAGTTATGAAATAGCAATTTTTGCAAATTGTGCTGATAGGAAATGGTCCACAAATATCAGTATGTATTAGTTCTAACAGAATTTCACTTCTTTTAGAACCAAACTTCCTGAGATTTGTCATTTTTCCTTTTAAACAGTCAACACAAGTATCAAAATCTGCAAAATTTAGAGCAGGTAGAATTTGTTGTTTCACCAAATCCTTTAATCTATTCATAGAAATATGGCCCAATCTCTTATGCCATAAGAATGATGAAGGTTCTGAAACTAACTTTCTTTTCTGGACACGTTTCCTGCCTATTGCACATATGTCTTGGAACATGTTTGATACTGCTGAAGCATTTTTCAAAGACTGAAAATCACAATTTATCAACCAATATCCATCTGTTATAAAAGCATTTCCAAAACAAATTGAATTATAGCAGAAATTCATAGCTTTATTATCACTAGCAAATTTAAAACCAGGTTTTGATACAAATTGGGAACCAGACACAAGGTTCCTCTTTATTTCAGGAATGCAGTACACATTCTCTAGTTCTAAAACATAATTATTAGGAAATACTAGTTTGACAACTCCTACAGCCCTCACAGCCACACGTTGACCATTAGCAGTGCACACCTTTGTCTCTTCTTTAGTTGGGATTGTTATCCTTGATAATCCCTGTAAAGTATTGACAATATGAATAGGTGACCCAGTGTCAAACCACCATGAGTTGTCAGAAATCAAATTTTTAGAAACAAAGTTAAAAATTGGTTTTGTCAAAAAATTACCTTTCTTTGCTAGCCAAGCTTTAAATCCTTCACAATCTTTCTTAAAGTGTCCATTTTTCTTACAGAAGAAGCATTTCAGGTTTCCAGATTTCTTTGTTTTGTTGTTCTCAATCTTAACACCAATCTTGGAGTCTGTATTTGATGAACTGCCTTTCTGATATTTGCTGTTTTTGAATTTCTTCTTGTATGGCTTGTCAATCAGATTGACATCAACTCCCTTTCCTTTCTTCTTGCATTCTTCCTCAACCTCCACACAAAAAGAAATGAGTTCATCCACATCCCACTTCTCCTTCTGTGTCTTATACAGAGTCTTCAACTGTTCATACGGATCATGTAATGAATTGAGGAGCATATGAACCAAGAAGGGTTCCTCTACTGACATATTCAAATCCCTCAGCTTTCCTGCAATGTCTGAACCTTGCATTATGTACTCCCTAACACTTCCAACACCATTGAACTGCATTCTGATCAGTTTATTCATCAGGGTCCCAGTTTCAGCCTTGTCAGACCTCCTATACTTTTCTGCAACTGAATTGAAGAAGGTTTTTGCCAAATCAGAATCTGGTACACTGCCTCTAACAGTCTGTGTCATGCTCTTCTTAATGCAGATTAAAGCCATCTTGTTGTGTTTGAACCACCTGTCATAAATCTCCTTCCTTTCCTTAGTAGGATTTGCTGGTAGAGGCTCTGGTGGATCTTCAGTTAACACATGATCATAATCCAGAATTCCAAGGTTGAGTTTAATGTCACTTTTCCATTTCTGGAAATTTGAACCATGTAGTAACTCAACCTGGCTAATACTCATCGGAAAATGCATGCCTGCAAAATTGATCAGTTTCTAGTTTATACTAAATACCAGAACAAATTATGGTCCCTAAGTAGATGTTCTTTTATGAACAGTCTATGAACTTAAAACATATTTTTAACATTAATCTGTGATATTTCAGGATTTGGACTACCTTTGTGGTGTACTAATCTCATATCACAAAACTGAATTGATTAAATGTTTTTATGTAATGTCAAAAAGAAATTTTAACAACTAAACTCTTTGGATATTTAGTTTATCAAATTTTCATTTTGATATCAGTAGCTTATGAATCAAATAACCTTGTTATGCCAAAACAGTATTCAGTATGAGACATACAGATCATATTGATTCAAATGTTCTTGAGTAATATTCGTTTTATCCAGTCATGATATATTGGCCATTTTGACAGCACTTAACATCATGACATTCAGATTTGTATTAAAATGAAATTGGATCAATTTTCTTATAACAAACATATGAAGAACAGTTAATACAATAACACAAATATTCATATTCAAGTTCAATCAGTACAGAATTGAAATCAAAACTTAATGCGGATTTAGGTTTAAGTTGTATCTTAGAACATCATATGTTGTAAAAGTATATAACAAACAAACCTAATCTGATTATAGACTTGCTCTGATACCAATTGTAAGGTTAGTTCCTACTGTCATATGAATTACTATATCAGATGAAATCTGTTTTAGTATGAACATATATACTTTTCTGAAGTCTGATACTAGATTAATCTAGGAATGAATACAATCACAGTTTATTCTGTTTAGATAGAAACGTACTTGGATTGTTGTTGCTCATTGTTGATCTTCTCCTTTAGACACCTCTATACTTCTGTGGCAAATGGGTGCCAAAATAGATGAAGGATACGTGTTTAAAGCAGGGACCAAAATCACATATATATAGTCTAATTCAATCTGATCTCGTTGGCAGTTTCTTCCATAAAGAAACTGTCAAGAATTCAAACTTGAATTCTTATTCTGATCTATACTGAATTCTGTTATAACTTATAACTAATGTTGTTATAACAGACTTTATTTATTTCGTTAAGATCAAAAAAAGCTCTTCTGTTATCATAGTTCATGTCTTATATTATATCTGAATGATGTCTGATTCTTAACTATCTAACATGCATGCCCGCTGATCGGCTGCCGTAGATACCAGTCGACGATCGCTGACCATCTTCCACTCGTGGCGTCGTCTATCGATGACCCAATTATCGCTACCCAGGTTCCGAGAGCCATGGCCGATGCTCATAACCCCAAAACACAACCTTGGTCCAATAATCGAACCAAATCTCACCGCCAAATCTAGGTCGTGGAACTTGAGGCGTGACCGTGAGGGTCGCAATCTGCACCGAGCAAAAACACCAACGACAAGGGAGTAAAACTTCGCTGATTGCGATACAGCTCGCACTTTGCCCCATGAGAAAGACTCCACCCCGAAATTCCAAGTTTCAAAATCACGAACCCATCGAGAAGAAGGTCGGGATGCGACGCCGAAGTATGACATCCTAGAGGCGGCGTCAGGGAGAAGCGCCGTATAGATCTCGCAGCAAGGCCTAAGGAAGGCTGCCGCCAGTGTGGGTAAGGTTAGGTTTTAAAAGAAGGATGCTATATTGTCCACATTTCGATCATTCTATTTGAGAGATGTTTATTAGAGGTAGCTAGAAAACTTTTACATTTCTTGGTTGACAGATTTAACAAAAAAGTAAAACAAAATAAACCGAAGTTAATTCCTAGTAAACTGTTAACATGGATATATAAAGGGAAGGTTTGGTGGTTACTGAACGTAGACGTACTACACAAAAATACAAAGCGCGGAAGATGGACTAGAAGAGAGGGAAGAAGACAAACTCTTGATTGTCCAATTGAAAGAAATTAATACCAAGAGCCAAGATCTTCTGGTCCATTTATAATAGAGATATTAAGTCCACCAATATACTCTTGGATGATAAGTACAGAGCAAAAGTTGCCGATTTTGGAACTTCAAGATCAATTACTATCGACCAAACTCACCTGACTACGTCACTTGTATATGGCACATTCGGTTAATTGGACCCCGAGTACTTTCAGTCAAGTTGATTCACAGAGAAGAGTGATGTGTATAGTTTCGGGGTTGTCCTCGTTGAACTTCTAACAGGACAGAAGCCAATTTCATTTTTGAGGTCGGAGAAGGAAGGCAGAAGTCTTGCAACATATTTCATTATCTCCATGCACAAAGACCGTGTGTTCGAAATTGTTGATGCTCAAGTTTTGAAGGAATAATCGAAAATTGATATCGAAGTAGTGGCAAACCTTGCGAGAAGATGTCTGAATCTAAATGGAAGGGAGCGCCCTACAATGAGAGAGGTCACAACAGAGCTAGACGGTATCCAAAAGTTAGACAAGAGTTCCACTAACGGACCAAATTATGAACTAGTTGAATTTGTTAAACATGAATCAGTCGAGCCATAGAATAGTTCAACATAGCCAATTTTGAATGCTTGTGAATTCCACTAGTATCGTCTTTCAAGACAAGGTGATGAGCAGAAAGTATATTATAGTCATGTTGCTGATTATTTTTTTGTTTGCTGAAAATATATTTTTTTGTATGTGTTGGGAGTTCAGAGTGATAATTTCCTATCTAACAATTCTGAAACATCCCTTTACTGTTACTTTTACTGTTCAAATGGGGTATTTCCGTCCAACATTGTTTTATCTAGGAGCATTTCTGTGATCTGTTGGCGATCGATTTCATCTATTTTTCGATTGATTTCGTTGTTCATCTCTGCTCTCCAGGTTCACCAAGAACAAGTTCAGGTACCTGACATTCTGTCTCTCTCTGCACCACTCATCACTCATTATCTTGCTTACGGAGAGTTCTCATGCCTCACTCGCTCGGTTGCTTCGATTTCATTTTCTCCTTCGATCTATTTATTAGATTTTGTCTGGGTTCATATAGGTTTGGATCTGGTCTTGCTTGCTCAGGGTTCATTGCATCGTCTAGGTTCGTTGGGTTGGGTTTCTGCTTACTGTGTTTCAAAGTCTGTTTCTCTCTGTGTGGACGGCGAAACCTCGCTCTTCGTTGTTCTTCAATCCAACTTCAGTGCCCAGGCAACAAATTTCTGGACAACCGAGAGTCTCTCTTGGATTGCACCCGATTTTGCTTACCCGTTTCTCCCTCGGTTTATGATCGGTAAGCTTTGTTTTTTTATGGACATTTTCTTTTTGTGCATTGATTTAGTATTCAATACTATCGATTGCTCATCTCCTCTCACATGCAAACTGCTAGCTTCTCTGTTATCTTTCATCTCTCAATCGATCGCAATCGAAGCATCCAAGTAAGAATTGGGTAAATCTCTCTATCTCTCCTCTAATCTATTTGCTTCGTTTTTGTTGAGGACCTTGCAACCAACTGATCTAATATTACTGGAATTTTATTGATGATAATCGGGTTTCTCCTTAAACATGGCTCTGATTTGTTTGGATTTCATCTTTTTCCTTCGAACTTCCTCTGTAATAGCTTGGATTCTATCAATTTTTTGTTGTGTCTTTCATCAATTTGTTGACGAGCAAGTGTATAACAAAACACGAACAAAGGTACACAAATCGTTTTCGAAACTGAGCTTCAACCCAGTTAGACCAGAGCTAGGGACATGTTGAACATTGAAAGTGCATTACTAACAGCTTCGATGTCTATATCCTTTAGTTTTGTTGTCTTGGATGACACAATAACACAGTTTTTCTGTTCTGCATTAGGAACAAATCGGTTTGCTTTCTCCTCTGAGCCAAATAATGCAATGCTGCAAAATAATGTCATGATAGAGTGATGAAACAAGGTACACGAGGTTGTGGTGTTGTCCTTCTTTGAGATTCTTTACATGCGTTATTCGTTTCATTTTATTGAAATCTTAATATGTGATTGTGTTAATACTTTTGCAGCACCAATGGAACATATCTCAACTGGGAGAAGTTGACAAAAACAGGCCCTGAAGTTGAAGTACGTCATGGGGACATTATATCACTTTCTGCACCTCCTCAGCACGGTAATACCACTCTGCATTCATGCTTTTTGAGAAGAATTTGAGTTCTGTAGGAGTATCGACAATTTGAGGGTTGTTAATTGTAGGTGCTGCATTTGCATTTGTATTTTAGGAAGTTGTTACCAATCCAAGTACAGCTGGTTCTTTTGCCAAGAGAAAAGCAGGTACATTGTAGGCATGCAATTGATACTGCTTATCTATTTTGCATCCAATGGGTCCCATTTTAACCTAAAATATTGGAGGCTACGTATATGTAGTCTTCATGCAGTTGGTTATTGAATCAGAACTGGCTTCTGTTTCATTAAAGAGTAGTCCTTGCCTTACCAAACCTTTTTACAATTTTGTGTATTACATTTGAACTTTATTTTTTAACAATTCTAAATCATGGTCCACTGTACAAAATCACTGTACAGAAGCTGTGATTCACTGTTCCTAAGAGGAGGGTATTTTTGTCACTATTGTGCAAAAAATGGAACAAAATTTATCGTTTGGATCTGAATACTTTTTACTCTCAGCCTTCTCTTACTCTCTGCCTCTCTTGCAATCACCACTGTTTTGGATAAGATAGTCTCAGTCTCTTGCTCTCTCACAATCGAAACCATCTTTTGCTTGATTTTCGATCAGATAGCCTCAGTCTCTTGCTCTCTAGCAATCGAAATTGATTTTCGTGGATTTTACATCAGTTTAGTTTCAGAAGCTTCCAATTCTGCAATTAGTTGGGTTTCTCTCTATTTTCATTTTCAATCAATGCATTTTGTTCTCAATCAATTTGGGTTCGTTATGTTTGGATCTGAGTTTACTTACTTTGTTGCTATTTCATTGCTGGGTTCCCCGATTTTGCTTCAGGGGAAGCATGGTAAAATAGAGCACAAGAAAGAAAGTGAGGAGAGGAGGAAAGATCAGCCACCAAAACTGAATAGGTCGGTAACAATGGTACAGAGCCCTAAAACCCAGATACATGATTTATTTTATTTTATTTTTGCTTAATTTCATTTGGGTCATTTTTGGTTTGTTTCCCATGTTTCAAAGAAGAGTCGATATCAATGGTGCAAAGCCCTAAAACCCAAATACATGTTTAATTAATTTAATTTAATTTTTGCTTAATTTCATTTGGGTCATTTTTGGTTTGTATCCCATGTTTTCTCTATTTATGTGATTTTGCTATTGTAGAAAATCAAGGTTTAGTTTTTGAGAGTATAAGGTTCAATGAGAGTGCGTATCCCATGTTTCAAAGATGCCATTTTTTTTGTTGCTATTGTAGAAATTGATGTTCGTTGGCACGATTTTAGGTTGATCGAAAGAGTACTACATATTCAGCTTAATCAATTTTGCATGAGTACTGCATATTCCGCTTAATCAATTTTGCATAAGTACTGCATATTCTTTCATACATATGCTTCTTCTATATTTGATTTCAATCAATCACCCAAAATAAAAACAGCAATGAACAGTAGACGTGTTACTGTTATTTGATTTCAATCAATCACCAAAGCATCAACTTCGAATATGCATGGCAGTTGAAAATCTTCTCAACAATAAGTTTAATAGGATAACCTCAACAAAACAGAGGTTTAGTAATAAATACATGAAACTAGAATACATTGACCCTTCCGGCTCCGAGAATCTATACATTAATTGCTTTATCGGTAGAAGTTTTGTAATGATTAACTTTTCCTTGAAACTTTCTATATAAGTAGTTATAGATCACGTACGCATGCTTCTTCGTGATCAAGTTTTATTGGAAGTAGGAAGAGGAAGGACAATAGACTTTTGTGGCATTGTAGTCATTGAGTGGCACTGTAGAATAGATTTCTGTTGTTTCTTTAAGTATGAATAATGACTCTATGCAATCATCTGAATCAGTTCTGATGTGCCTTTGTGTGTAGGTTATACTTAATAGTCTGCATGTCTTAGTGATCTTTCTTATACAAAAATATGGTCTATTTATGTTTTAGGAACATGAACTACTCTAAAAACATATCAATACGTTCTGCTCAGATTCTTTGGGTGCCTTTTTTCTTTTTTATTTGTTAGGTTATTTTTGGTGGTTGGGTTGATTGAAATTTTAATTGGATTGGATTATAGATGGGTGGAGATTCAAAGATATCTGCAATCCCTGAAGAAGACAACATATTACTCTGGAAATGGACTATAAATTGAAGCAAAGACATTGTTTTTGAAGGGACTTGATACAGGTTGGCCCTCTCTTTCTCAATGATACTTTATGCTACCATACTGATGTCCTATTTCCCATTCTGATTTTTGTTGTGATAATTTATTCCTCTGTGCACAGTTTATAAAATATATGAGCTTCCTAAGTTGGTTTTATTGTTTTCTTACTATGATACCATATGTTCTTAGGTTTGTATTCCAACGGACATAAGAGGTTGAAATTATTGTATAGTAGAAATGCATGTGTTGAGATTCTGTGCTTATCTACAAGCTCATGAAGGAAAAGACTTGCGCGGTAAAGTTTTCACTTTTTTAATTCATAGCTATTAGAATTTGGGATCTAACTGCATGCTAGACGAATTCACCTTTTTAATTCATAGGTTTATGATTATGATAATGTTTTCATTTTAGATTATGTTTCTTTTTTTTTTGTCTATGAATTAGTTGTATGCTATCATTATGTGAAGCTGAATAAGTTTTATGGGGTGTGGAATTATGTGCAAGTTTATCACTGAAATCGTTGGAACTTACGCGGTTACGCCTATGTCTCTAGCTATGAAATTGTACTGTTTTGAAGTAGGTGTCTTCGTGAAGTCGTAGAAACCATGTTACAGGTCATTGAGGTCTTTGCTTCATTAGAAAGGTATTTTTCCTAGATTTACTTATGAATTTCTAAACTTCAAATTTTGCTGCAGTTTCTTTGTTTTTATTTTTTCTGCACTGTTATTACTTTCAGAGCGAATTAAATGTGGTTATGTACTTTTGTTTTCTCCGTTTCAGTAACTTTGATAGAAGTGTCGCATGTTGTATTGTTATTTTGGATGTTATTAGAGGGAATGATCCATATGATCTTTCATCAAGAGAATTTGCACTTGAGGATCCTTTCACAGTTGATATATCAAAGCTTACAGTGGGATATGTTTATGATGCTAACCATGAGGTGTGGGTCTATTGACATTTTATTATATGAATGATGACTGCCACTATAGGATTGTTGACCTCTGCCTCAATTTTGTTTTATCCATTTTCCTGAAGGTCATTTATGTGATTTTGCCAGGTTGTTCATGTTCTTGCAACAAAATGTGTCGATATGATTCCTTTTGAACTTAAATACGAGATCGATTGTGTTGGTATTGCTTGCTTCACAATGGATGTGACTGGCTCACTTTGATGAGTGTCAGCGATCAGGGAAGGAATCAACATGAATCATAAGATCAATGGCCTCCTGAGCTGTGTCGTGCACCCTTTTTTTTCTACAGTAGACTATGTGCTGATTCGTTATATGTCTACATGTATTAACAAGTCCTATACTATATTTTTAGACCAGTCTTAATTAGTTAGATAAGCACTTGGGATAATTACTAATGTTTAGCCAGAATAGTGGTCCAAAACAACCTTATTTACTTTAAACCAACTCTTTCGTAAGTTGGCAAACATTACAGATGTGACTAATGAGTTATCATCACCAGTTTATCACATAATTAGTTTGTACTACTAATTGTCAATTTATCTTGGCAAATTAACAGAACATTGGTAAAGGTAAATCCGCCCCAAGGGGCGGGCAACAACCTAGTATAATAAATAAACTTGGAAAATGTGATCATTGTATGTCTCGTATTGTCGTGCCTGTTATAATTTATACCTAATTAAAGTGTATTGGATGAGCATTTCCATGCAAGGTATGTACAAATACAATTTTATATAACTAAATGAGTTTTCATTCCTCCTTTCCTTCGGTTTTCCTTGAATTTTCTGCCCTTTCACTGGATGCATCACTTTTTATCAAGGTGCTTCAAAGGGTAAAAAGGTAATTTCAATTTCAATTATAATTTAATTTTTACTTTATTATTATTATTTAAAAAAATATATATATGTGTTTATTCTTTTTCTTTATTATTTTTACCTTTTCTTTTCAAATGGTAAAATAATTTGCAATTTCGCCATGCTCCTCAGAATCTCGCCGGAGAAAGTTGGAGGAGAGATCGAGGAAGACGAGGCTTTCGGGGGAGCTCACGGAGAGGAGGTTGTTTGCTAGCGCATAAAACAACGTCGCGTAGCAGCCAAACACAGCCTCTCTCCTTAAGCCCAATTCAACCCCGTCTGAAAATCCTCTACGGTCAGTTCTCTTCCTCTGCAAATTCACCACCCCCCGAATTTCTCAGAATACCCTAATTCGATCAGAACTGTAGGGTTTTGAATTTTAGACTTTTGATTTCATTCACCGATGACGATGAAGAAGCAGACGAGGCAGAGGAGGAAGAAGACCTCCTCGTCCGTCGATCCAAAGCCGACCGACGATGCCGTGTCGACGCTGACGAGGCATTCTCCTCAGTCTCAGTCGACGACGCCGTCTCGGCACTCCGCGAAGCCGACGGTGACGCGGAAAAGGCCGCCGAGATTCTGGTCCAAGCTCTCGCCGACGACGAACAGGAATCTACGGCGAGCTGCGTTTCCGGTTCGGATACAGGTACCGACGAGCCGTTCACAAGCTCGTCGGTCGTTTCTGGGTCCGATACGGTCTCGACTTCTTCCGTGTCGGGTTCGTGGGAGAGGTTTGAGTCCGGGTGTGTTCAGAATTTGGTGAATGAGAGGCGTTTTAGGAATAAGCACAAGAGGGTGATTGCATCGACGATAAAAATAATAAAGAAACCTTTTACATTTGAAAAGAAGATGTAAAAATAATAAAGAAAAAGAATAAAAACACATATATATATATATATTTTAAAATAATAATAATAAAGTAAAATTAAATTATAATTGGAATTGAAATTAATTTTTTACTCTTTAAATTTGAAAATTTCGTCTGCCACGTCAGCGATGTAGACAGAGATTGACGAAAAATTTGCTTGAGGTATCACGTTGATAAGATTTTAAAAGTCTAGGTATGAAATTGGTACTTTACAAAGTTCAAGTATAAAAATGAAGTTCAAGTATAACAGAAAAAAAATTCTTTTTTTTATTCAACATCAACTTACTCATTGATCAATAATTGTACACACAACGTTTTACCCTAGGACTGCAAAAAGAAACGTTACCTATCTAAGTAGGACTATCTTTTTTACATGAACCTAGACTACTATTCTAATTTTCATGAAACTCTTCCAATCACTCAGCGACTACCACAAATAAACAATGTTAGCCGAAAGGTAATCACTAGTTATATGATTGGCGATGTCAATCAAATCACTCTGAAACAGGATCCTTCGAAGCCACTATTACTGTTTACTGATCCAAAGTCTAGGGAGACCAACCCAGCTCCCAGGCCCAAATCTGGGCCTAAAAACACCATACCCAAATTTGGACCCAGTCACCAACCCACACATTGTGATCTGCATGCTCGAACAACATCAACGCCCTCTGATGGCCACCACCAGCATCTCTAGCTAAACCTATCCTAGCGAGTTCAACCTTAGTGTCCTCATGGTACCTGACACCACTAGCCAAGCCACCAAATGCAGCCGCGCTCGCTCCGGCCTTGCCAAGCCATCCAGGACATAGTAGATCTCGATCACCTCCAATACAACCCTACTCTCGTCTCATCTTGAGGTTGTCCTCCGCTTCTAGCCAACCACGAGCTAAAACTGCCACCAGTTTCATCTTCCTTCACCGTCAATCGAGCTGACCCCCAACCACTTCCAAATTAAACCCTACCCTCTCAGTAGAGATAAGAGTAAAGGACAACGATTACCGCCAAGTCCTGATCTTTCGACAACGCAAGCGATGCTGAAACAGTGGTAATCTAACCCCGATAGATCACCAAGTGTGAGACTTAGAACCTGCTGCCTCGAAACCCTAGCGCTCTGCGAGCTACTGTCATGCCTGGCAAAAGTCAGTGTTAGTCACTATTGATTTGTGAAAATACTAGGATGAACTAAGTAAAGAGAAACACCAAGAAAACACGATGTGTTGACACAGTGAAAGCTCAATGAGGTAAAAATACTACGGGGTTCTAAACTGAGCACCCAAGTATTCACTAAAACAAAACAGTTTACAACAAACAACAAGTACAAGTAAATAGATCAATCTATTCTAATGAACCTTTTTGTAACTCTTATTGTAACCTGCCGATTTGCTTTCTTAATCACGCTAGAAGAACTCTCTTGCTCCTTGATCTTGAACAGCATCAACTCTTATTGAAGAAGAGTAATTTCAATCTGTTGTATTGAGAACTCTGAATTACAAGGACTTATACAAGAATAAAGGAACAAAACAGACTCTACCTAACAGCATGGACTAAAACTAGAAAGCTAGCTAACCACCATGCTGAAATCATGACAATCATGATACAGCCATACTCTAAATATCTTCAACACGCCCCCTCAAGCTGGATCAAGGGGATTCATTGATCCAAGCTTGCCAAGAATCAAGTGAAACTGCACTGAGGGAAGAGATTTGGTAAAAATATCAGCAAGTTGATCACTACTTCGGGTATACACAGTTTCAATAACCTTGGCCTGCACTTGAGATCTAATATAATGACAGTCTACTTCAATGTGTTTGGTTCTTTCATGAAAAACTGGATTTGAAGCAATGTACATGGCAGCTTGATTGTCACAATGCAAAGATATAGCACCAGTGACAGGGAAGCCAAGGTCAAACAATAAGCTCTTGAGCCATATTAACTCACAAGAGGCATATGCCATAGCTCTATATTCAGCTTCTGCGCTTGATCTAGCCACAACCCTTTGCTTTTTACTTCGCCATGTAACTAGGTTCCCTCCAACAAATGTGCAAAAACCTGTGGTGCTTTTCCTGTCCACTGCATTCCCTGCCCAATCAGCATCAGCATATCCAACAATGCTAGTGTGATGGTTTCTTTGGAACAGAATACCTCTACCAATTGACCCTTTCAGATATCTCAGAATTCTCTTGACAATACTCAAATGAAAATCAGTAGGAGAGTGCATAAACTGACTGACAATGCTAACTGCATATGAAATATCAGCTCGAGTGATAGTTAGATATATCAATTTGCCAACTAACCTTTGATAAGAACACACATCAGAGAGATGAGTACCCTTAGTATTCAGCACAAGTTTACTGTCAAGAGGAGTGCGAGCAGGTTTGCAGTCAAGAACTCCAGCTTCACGCAGAAGTTCGAGAATATATTTTCGCTGACAGAGGAAAAGACCCTTTGAAGATGTAGCCATCTCAATTCCCAGAAAATACTTGAGAGCTCCAAGGTCTTTCATTGCAAACTTGACTTGCAGAGATCTTTTAAGAGAATTTATCTCAGCAATACTATCACCAGTAATGATAAGATCATCAACATAGATCAAGACCACAAGTTTTCTGCCATTCTGCATCCTAACAAACAATGAGGAATCGGCATTACTACTGACAAAACCAATATCTTCAAGGACTGAGCTGAGTTTTGCATACCAGGCTCGAGGAGACTGTTTTAAGCCATAAATGGCTTTATGAAGCTTACAGACCATCTCAGGGTGATCAGAAAGTTCATGACCAGGAGGGAGTTTCATGTAAACTTCTTCCGCCAAGTCACCATGCAAGAATGCATTCTTTACATCCATTTGATGCAAAGACCAATTTTGATTTACAGCAACAGAGAGTAACACTCTTACAGTGTTCATTTTTGCCACAGGTGCAAACGTTTCCTTATAGTCTTCTCCATAGGTCTGCGTAAAGCCCCGAGCTACCAGTCTTGCTTTATGCCTCTCCACAGTCCCATCAGCATGGAACTTTGTTTTATAGATCCATCTGCACCCAACAACTTTCTTCCCTTTAGGCAACTGCACAAGACTCCAGGTATGATTGTCATGAAGGGCCTTAAGTTCAGTATTCATAGCCTGCCTCCAAGCTTCAACTTGACTAGCCTCTTGAAAGGTTTGAGGATCAATATGACTGTCTATGGCACTTAAATACGCAGCATAAGTAGAAGAAAACTTTCCAACATTCATATAGTGTGCAGCAGGATACCTGGAAGTGTAGGACACATAATCTTTGTGTCGAACTGGAGGATTTCTCGAGCGGTAGGGATTCCTTCTAGGAGGAGTTGGAACAATGGGAGCATCAGCAGCAGCTTCAGGTTGATTCTCTTCAACATTGTGACCAAGAAATTCATCATTGACATCAGGAGCTTCTGTACCAGCATCAAAACTAGTAGATGGCTCAGGAACACGATCATTCCTGACCAGACTAGGAGATAATTCCATTGCCACATCTGTACCAACATTTGGAACTGGGAATAGATCCTTGTAAAACTCCTCCTGAGTGCTTGTATCCAACTGCTTAGAAAAATAAGGAACAGTCTCATTGAACCTGACATCTCTGGAAACAAATTTCTTCTTACCAACTGGATCATAGCAACAATACCCTTTCTGAGTTGAGGAATATCCCAGAAAAATGCATTTGATAGCTCTGGGATCCAATTTATCTCTATGTTTGGCTTGAATATGAACATAACACACTGATCCAAACACCCTCAAATGAGACAAATCAATTTTCCTATGCTTTAGAACTTCCAGGGGAGACCTTGAATTCATAATTCTACTGGGAAGGCGATTAATAATATAGGTGGCAGTAAGAACAGCTTGAGACCAAAATTCTTTTGGTACATTAGCATAAAACATCATAGCCCTTGTTTTCTCAAGCAGATCCCTATTTTTTCTTTCTGCAATCCCATTTTGTTGTGGTGTTCCAACACAGCTGGTTTGATGAATGATCCCATTTTCATTTAAAAACTGAGACATTTTATGGGACATGTATTCTGAGCCATTATCAGATCTGAGAATTTTAACTTTGGATGAAAATTGAGTATGCACCAGATCATAAAAGTTTTTAAACACATCAAATACTTCACTTTTAAACTTCAATAGATACAACCATGTAATCCTAGTAAAATCATCAACAAAGGTTACAAAATATCTAAACCCATCAAAGGATTTTAGAACTGGTCCCCAAATATCAGAATGGATGATTTCAAATGGATTACAAGCCCTAGAGGCAGAGGAATTGAAAGGTAATCTAGTAAACTTAGAAAAGTGGCAGACTTCACAGTTGTGGACTTGTTGACTGAAGGAGGGAAACAAAATGGATAACACCTTCTCTGATGGATGAGCTAGACGGTGATGCCACAACATATGATCAAAAGAGCTACTGGAAGATGCTTGAAACGCCAGGGAAGGTTTGGACACATAATACAACCCATTTAGAAAAACTCCTTCACCAATCTTCCTCTTGGTGGTGATATCCTGAAAGATCACGTTATGAGGAGAGAAAATAGCTAGACAATGTAGAGTTCTCACAGTTCTACCCACAGATAACAACTGGAAAGGAAAAGAAGGAATGTATAAGGCATCTGACTCTATGTTCTTTGAAAACAGATTAATTTTCCCTTTTCCTAAGACTTCTGCTCCTTTCCCATTAGCAACCGAAACATGAGAAGATAATTTTTCAAAATCATGCAAATTTTCAATCTTATTTGTCATATGATCTGTGGCTCCAGAATCAATAACCCACAAATCACTCCCAGAATTCATAGTAAGTGCAGTCTTAAAGGCAGTCAAGATACCTGAAATATCACTGTCCTTGACATGGTCTGTTTCTGCAAGAAATTCTGAGAAGTTACTGAGGAGAGCATTGTGATCATGCTCATTCACCTTCTTTTTCTGTTGAAGAAAAACAGCAAAGTCATTGATCAAACTACAAGGGTTGGTGGTGAAGTCCATGGACACAGAGCTTGGACTTAAAGCAACTAGTGCAGCACTAGAACCAGCAACAGAGCTAGAAGGGGAAGACACAGAATACGCCTTGGCACTTCCCTTAGCCTCTCTCTTGGCTTTCTCTTCAAGAAATTTCACCTTGAGTTCTGGAAACAATATCCAGCATTTATCTCGGAAATGATTACCATTGCAATGAGTGCACTTTCCCTTCTTTCCATTGTACCCTCTGTTATCAGACTGCTTATAGCTAGACACATAGGCACTGGACTCAGCATGATTAGTCTTTATTTCTGCATTCATGGCCTCCCTTCTAGTTTCCTCCCTCCTTACAGTAGCACAAACAGATGAGAAGGAGGGAAGAATAGAATTCATGAGGATGTGACTCCTCAGATCTTCATAATCCGGGCTCAGGTTGGCTAGTAGCTGGAAAACCTTGTCTTCATCAGCACGTTTGCGTAGGATAACTCCGTCTGTAGTGAGAGGTCTGTACAGATCAAGCTCATTCCACATGCTGGTTAACCGCCCAAGGTAATCAATGAAGGGTTTACCTTCTTGCTCAAACTTAGCAATATCCTTTTTTAGCTGAAAAACACGAGCAGCATTATTCTGATTCCCACAGAAATCTTCAATTTCCTTCCACATAGAACTTGCAGATGAAGAATAGCTGAAGATAATTGCCATTGATGGCTCCATGGTGTTGATGAGCCATGCTCTAACAAGTTGATCAGTGCTCAGCCAAGAATCAAAACCTTCAGTACCAACTTCTGGAACATCAACTGTCTCATAGATGTAACCAAGCTTCTTCTTGCCTCCAAGAGCTAAGGTCACTGCTCTGGACCAGTGAAGATAATTGAAACGATTCAGCAACACTGAACACAAACGTTGATTTGGGTTCCCATCATGATCAGAAGATCCAGACCCAGAATTAGGAACAGAACCAAAAGGGTTTACAGTTGACGAGCCATCGTCCTCCATTGAAAGAGGTAGAACGGGTAAAGGTTTAAGAGAAACGAAAAACTGAAGGCAGAAGCAGGATACTAATAATCCTGCTCTGATACCATGAAGAAGAGTAATTTCAATCTGTTGTATTGAGAACTCTGAATTACAAGGACTTATACAAGAATAAAGGAACAAAACAGACTCTACCTAACAGCATGGACTAAAACTAGAAAGCTAGCTAACCACCATGCTGAAATCATGACAATCATGATACAGCCATACTCTAAATATCTTCAACACTTATTGAAATGATCTCTCTTCTCTAGGAACCTCAGATCAATTTCAAGAAACGAACACACATATGCACTACAGAAAACAACTCACAATCTCAAGTTAAGTTCAGTGTTTTCTATTCTCAAAAAGCATACCCGTTAAAGTGATAACACATCCTATATATAGTACTAATCACTCTAATCCTGTCTCTCATTAAAAACAGAATTCTCTTGATCTTCAATCACTTTGAAGACAGGTTTCTTCAATGAGATTAGATCAGTTAACTCACCTAATTGATCCATAATAACTAATCAGATCACAACAGAATATCACAAACTTATCCAGTAGATTATTTCCTAACAGAAATATGCATCAACTGATAAAATCACTTGATCACATTCACAATAGATAAGGAAACCAAGTTTACCTTATCAATCAGTTTCACCAAACAGAGATCATTTCCTCAAGACTTGCAGTTGTTCTTGCATACAAGTCTTGTACATGAAATGACAAACAAGTCTTATACTTACAACCTCCCCCTTTGGCAGTTCATACACAAGAATTAGAGATCAACCTGCAAAACAAAGCACAAGACAATCCATAGCATGCAACAATAGATAATTCCTAATAAATAAGACAAGTCGACTTATGTCTTACAATCCCAAATCATCGACCTAAAATTGAAAATATAATTGTTCATAACAAAGACTAAAAAATGAAAAACAAAAACCGGCGACAACAATAACCAAATTCTCCCCTTATCTGCATGCATCCAGATCATCCCCAAAAAGCTTGTGTTGGTCTCCCCCTTTGTGTACGACTTCCAAAATCTATCCTCCTCGATGTCTCTTCCTCTTGACGACTCAGTAACATACCTCTCGAGGGCCTTCTTACTGAGGTGATTCTGTTCATGGAGATGAGATCTGCAACCATTCCTAAAATGAGAGACATCCTTGCGGACAAGCTCCACGTGTGTGAAGACCATAGAGACGTCTTCCTTAAGTAGCTCGATTTCATGCTCAATGTTGCTTAGTCGCTGCCTCTTTGTAAGGCGAGGAGGAGCCACCAGAGGAGCATCGGTGGGTGGAGGAGTAGGAAGAGGATTGTTTGAAGTAGAGTTAGAGTGCTGAGCCATGGTATGTTGAAGGCAACGATGGACCAGAGCTTGATGGTGATAGAATTCGGAATCGGTGAGATGTTGTGCAGTGCAGATGCAGCGAACCATCTTGATATAGGAGTGAAGCAGAAGATGAAAAGTAGTGGTGGTTATGATGATCAAGACACGTCTTGAGAAACACGCAGGAAAAACGAAAGGATTTATCAGAAGAGGTAGAGATTTTCTCTTATTTGAGATGCAACTGTGTTTGGCCACAAACAACTTTCCAGGCCCATCTGGGAGTCCAGTGACACTTAGGAGCAAAGACAATTTTTTGGCCACATAACCAGCATAGAAGAACAACAATAGAACTCCCCCTTTGATGATGAGTACCTGCAAAAATCTCATAGCATAGAAAATGCACTCTAGAAAATGGATTGTGAGAAGAGATAAACCAAGCCAGAACTCCAAAGCAAACAAGATAGCACAAGTTTAATCAACATCACCCTAAAACAGGATCCTCACAACCTTACTGAATTGTCTAGGTGGTGCTGACTATCTACCACTCAAGCTACCTGAAAACATGTTGTGAAAACCATAGGTTTGTATGTCCATCAGTGTGATAAAATTGCAGCAACACCAATTAGAATCATGAGGTCTTTTGATATAGTTGTAATGGGGTTAATGGGGTAAACAAGGTATATAAATGATGGTATGTAAAAGAGGAATGATGTTTCTAGTTGTGTTGTAGGTTGTCTACGCTACATTACAGTCACCATGTGAGCAACGATATGAAAGAGATCTAGTTGAGGTAGTTAATGCATCTTTTTAAGAGATACTACATTGAATTTGAGAGTCTTTGTAAGTGACTTGCAGATTTTTTGTTCTATTCACAGTGTCTCATCTGGATATGTGTATTGAAGCTTCTGAGCTGATTAAATTTTTGAGGCCACACTTGTATTGTTGATTGTCCTTCCATCAGTGTATTTTCACTGCTTTGAACACTTGTAATGTTTGTGACATACACAAATTTCTTTCTTTTATTGAATTTAGTCTGCTTGATTTGAAAACTTTCATAACCTTTCATAGCCCATATCAAAGTCGCTCACATGATGCCAAAGAGGGTAATGGATATTTTATGAATTAGATGGAATTTTTAGAGGTGCCAAAGAAAGAGGAATTGGTAGATAAGGCACAAAGTGGCTAACTTAGAGAAACAGACCTATCAGGGCAGGATAAAGTTTAGCCATGGTATCAACTAAGTACTAATATTGCCTCAATCATATTCCTCTTGATAACTGCATACTTAAGGAAGCACAACATATATAATGCAAGTTCTAGCACAACAATGTATCAGGAGACACTCTCAGAAAGAAAATAAGAAGTCAACAAGAGACTTATTATGTATGAACAAGGCACAAATCTCACATGAGTAATAGGATTAATTTGATGTTGACTAAACTCATGAGTCTCTTGTGTACCTCGAGATTTCAGGCCTGGATAAAGAGTGGAAGAATGTGTTATTCTAGAGCCTGAATGCTATGCAGAGATTACTGTAATGCACACACACCAATGGTAGTCTTCAAGTATTCAAAGCGAGCAATGTCCAAAGGTTTTGTGAAGAGATTAACAAGCTGACAATATGTTGGCACAAACTGTAATTCCATAATGTTTTGCTCTACAAGCTCCTGAATGAAATGATATCGAAGATCAATGTGTTTGGTTCGAGAATGCTAAACGGGATTTTTAGAGATGTTGGTGGCACTGGTGTTGTCACAAAAGATGGTAAGTTTTCCTTGAGGAATTCCATTGTCTCTAAGCATCCTTTATTTGTAAACCAAGAAAGTAGGTTAGTTCTCCACAAGCACTCATTTCAAACTTACCTTGAAGGATGGTAGCAAGTTATGTAGTTATTTTGGAACATGTTGATCCAAACACAATGTCATCTACATGTACTTGTGCAATCATGATGTCTTTTTCTTTTCATTTGACAAATAATGTCTTGTCCACAGATTCTCTTGAATAACCCTGATTAACAAGATATACAGACAGTTTCTCATACCAAGCTTGTTTGAGTTCATATACTGCGTTTTTAGCTTAAACACATGATTAGGGTAAAGAAAATCAGTAAAACCTTTTGGTTGTTCAACAAACACTGTTTCTTTTAGTTCACCATGCAAGAAGGCAGTTTTGACATCCATTTGAAAAAGTTTAAACTTTAGATGACATGCAATAACAATTAGTAATCGTATAGATTCCAGGCGTGCTACTGGTGCAAAATTTTTATCAAAATCAACTCCTTCAATCTGAGAATACCCTTGTGCAACTAGTATGGTTTTATTACAAGTTATGTTGCCAAATTCATCAAGTTTATTTCGAAAAATTCACTTGGTTCCTATGACATTACAATCACTCAGTCTTTCAACCAAAATCCACACATCATTCCTTTTGAACTAATTTAATTCCTCTTACATAACATTTATCCAATTATCATCATTCAAGGCTTCCTTATCATTCTTTGGTTCAATTAGGGACACAAAGCCAAAACAACGTATGATGTGGATATCATTTTTATGTTTGACAATAAAACAACTAAGGGTAGTTGTACTAATTACCTCTTGTCTTACCTCATCATCTTCCACAGCAGTAGATTTTGAATATGCAACTTGCCTAAGAGTTTGGATTCTACTGTTTGGATTGCCAATGACATCTTCAGACGAATGATCTTTTTGCACTTGTCTGAATCCTTGTCTAAGCACTGAACTTGTCTAAGAATAAGATCTTCATCTACACGAAACTGTGAATCTGAAGTGGGAAAGTTCTCAAACATTGAGAGATCAGAAGACACATCATATTCAACAGGAATAAAAGCGTTGTCATCAACAGATAGATTAACAGATTCTATAACATTTCTAGTTCTCTTGTTATAGACTCTATAAACTCTGTTGTTAAGTGAATATCCAAGAAAGATTCTAGGATCACTCTTGGCATCAAACTTTGCTAGTTTTTCCCTGTCTCGAAAGATGTAGCAAGGGCTCCCAAAGATGTGAAAATAATTTACCCTTGGTTTCCTACCTTTCCAGAACTCATAAGAAGTGATGTTAGTACCTGTAAGTCTTAGAAACACTCAATTTACAGTATGACCTACTGTGTTAGCAGCCTCAACCCACATAGCTGTGTTAACACTAGAGGAGTGGAGCATAACTCTTACCATGTCAAGCAATGCCCCGTTCTTCCTTTCAATGATTCCATTATGCTAATGAGTGATGAGTGATGAGAATTCATGGAAGATGCCCATTTCCTTGCAAAAATCAGAGAATGAGATGTTTTTGAATTCAGTTTCATTATTTAATCTGTTTTTGACTATCTTGAGCATTTGTGCATGCTTCTCAGTTAATAACCTGGTGCTGAGCTCCTTGAATGCTTCAAAAGTTTCACTTTTATCTACAAGAAATTCAACCCAAGTGAATTTGGAAAAATCATCTACCACAACAAGTATGTACATTTTGTTTCCAAAACTGGAGGTCTGTGCTGGTCCAACCAGGTCCATATGCATCAATTCAAGAGACTTTGATATGGTATGTGAGTTTACCATCTTATGAGGGTTTCTGGTTCGTTTTCCTAGTTTACACCCTGAGCACATTTTGTCTGGATTTCTTTTCAGAATAGGAAGGCCTCTAACACTTTGTTTAACTGACATTTTCAAGAGATCTTGAAAGTTGACATGTCATAATTTTTTATGCCACAGTTCTAGTTGATTCTCCATGGTGGTGGCCATGAAGGTCAATGAGTTAGATTCATCAGATATGATCTGATAACAGTTGTCAGAAGATCTAAATCCTTGCATAACAAAGCATCTTTCCTTATCTAGAACCAAGCACCTATTTCGATTGAACCATACATCTTCATTTTCATCAGTTAAGTGACTGAAATTTATAAGATTTGCAGATAAACCTTCAACATAGTACATAATTGTCAGCTTGGGAATTCTCGGAGCACTCAATGTTCATTTGCCTTTGATCCTACATGTTTTCCCATCTCCAAATGTCACTTCTCCACTAGGAAGTTCTGAATCCAGTTTAGTGAACCACTTCATGTTCCCTGTCATGTGTTTAGAGTATCCACTATCTATATACCATAAATTTAGATTTGTATCTAGCAGTGCCGACAGTGACACCAGACACATGAGTTTGCCATCGCTCTCATGCTTTGTAACTGCAAAACTTTCACCAAAAATATCATAATAGTTAAGTCTCATCCTAGAAATTAGACATTTTCCATGTCTTCTTTCTCTCCACGGGGAGCTGGTCTTTGTAGTTGGTTTAGACTTGGCAAGTAGATCAGTTAACTTGTTCAACAAGTTTCTTTGCTCTTGCAGTTCAGAATGAATATCCTTTTCTTCACATTTTTGCAACGACCCCTCCTTTTTGTGATTAGAGTTGTCCCCTCCATCTGTGTGAGTTAGCTTCCTATACCAAGGTCTAATATGTTCTGTTTCATCACAGTAATGACATGTAGGAATAAACTTGGTTTTTTCAGAAACATACCTGGACTGCTTATCTGAGTAGCAGATACTTACCTCCTTGTTTTGTTGTGATTTTGAATGGTGAGTCTTGGGAAGATCTTGGATTTTAGCTATCACTGGAGGTGATTTTATCCTCTTACCTGAGCTTTTGACAAAGTTTATCCCCTTAGAGTATCCCAGTCTACTCGTATCTTCTAAATGTTTCTTTTGAAGAAATAATTGAGTAACCTTCTTTAAGCTTTCATCAAATTTTTGAAACTTTTCTCCTGTCTTTGTCAATAGTTCATGCAAAGATTTTATTTCCAAACCTTGAGAAACATTTAGTAAGACTTGAGCTTTTACCTCAACCTCAAATTCATTGATTAGGTTGACCAATTCAGGCTCCTTAAGACTACTTGAGTTTGAGGTTTTACCATGGCATGTGCACTTCATTTGTTTATTCAGAACTTGTTCCAATTGACTTTTCACATCCAATAGCTCAGCTTAGACTTGAAGTTTTTCTTGTCTGAGAATATTAATCTCTTCCTCTAACAAGTTGTTTTTCTTGAGCATAGCCATTGATGCATTGTACAGCTCCACGCATCTCTCATTTATTTCATCACTAGAGAATTCATACAGACCATCTGACTCCTCTCCATTGTTCAATTGAACTAAAGAGATTAGAGTAACGTTATCTTCTTTTTTGTCAGGAGTTCTCTCGACTTCACTGTCGCTCCATGAAGTTGATTGAGAGCTTTTAGGTTCCTGTCTGCAAAACGCTTATTACCACAGTCAGTAGTCATGTGGCCAATGCCACCACATTCAAAATATTTAGGTTTATCAGGATTTTTCTTGCTATCAGCATAATTTTTTTTATTAGCATGCTTATCAGATTTTCTAGAAGAAGATCCAGATCCTGAATCTTTTTTATTTTTCAAGAATTTTTTGAACTCTTTAGCAATCAAAGCTAAATCACTAGACTGACTCAACCTTTTTCCCCTTCTTAATTGATGAAAGAGCTAAGCTTTTTGAGTGTTTTTCAAGTTTCTCAGGTTCATCTAACTTCTCCCTTAGTTCATATATTTTGAGATTTCCTACCAATTCTTCTAAGGTATAGGTCATCAAATCTTGACAATCCTCAATTATGGTTCCTTTAACTTTCAATATAGGTGGTAAGACTCTCAAAAACTTTTTCACAATCTTGTGTTTTCCATAAGTTCCCCTAACCCTCTACACTGACCAGTTACTCAAGTGAGTCTTAAGTGGATGTCATCCACAGATTCATCTTCTGTCATGGTCATGATTTCAAACTCATACATCAACCCTTGTAATTTTTGAGCTTTGACCCTATCATTTCCTTCATAGGTGGTCTGAAGAAGTTCTCACACTTCCTTAGCAGTAGCACAATGAGCAACTCTAAATCTCTCCTTTTCTGATAAGGCAGTGAGCAAACATGTCTTTTCCTTACAATTCAATTGTAGAGTAGCTGGCTCATCATCAGTGTACTCATCTATGGTTTTTGGTCTTGGAATTGGATTTTTATTATCTGCCTTAGGTTTGGTCATAGCAGGTTGTCATCCTATCTTATAAGTTCTCTAAATCCTAGGATCTAAACCGAACATGAAGGATTGCCTATAAATTTTCTAGTTTGAGTATTCTTCTCCATTGAACACTGGAGGAGAGGTCAGGGAACTCACGGTTCTAACGTTACTCACGTCCATCCTAGCCAAGATCTAATCTAAAAGGAATAACAAAGTAAAGAGAAACACCAAGAACACACGATGTGTTGACGCAGTGAAACCTCAATAAGGTCAAAATACTGCGGGGCTCTAAATTGAGCACCCAAGTATTCACTAAAACAAAAAAGTTTACAACAAACAACAAGTACAAGTAAATAGCTCAATCTATTCTAATTTGCACTCCTGATCACGCTAGGAGAACTCCCTTACTCCTTGATCTTGAACAACAACACAACTCTTGTTGAAATGATCTCTCTTCTCTAGGAACCTCAGATCAATTTCAAGAAACAAACACACATGCACTATAGAAAACAACTCACAATCTCAAGTTAAGCTCAGTGTTTTCTATTGTCAAAATGCATACTCGTTAAAGTGATAACACATTCTATATATATATATAGTACTAATGATTCTAACCACCCTATTTGATCTTCTCTTAACCACAGAATCCTCCTGTTTTAAAATGGAAGCACATATCCAAGGCAAAAAAATCAATTAACTCGAGCCTAATTTTCAATTTGCTTACTCAAGTTCACTACACAGATTTTCACCACGTTTTATTATGAGCAGTGTTAAAAAAATGGTAATCGAACACGAATCGTTATGGTACTGATTGTAGCCGATTACTCGGTGATTAATTAGGATTAATCAAAATTGATATTTTTTTTGTTTAGTAAATAATATTATAATTAATAATATATGAAAAAATTATAATAATAATCTAAAAGATCATTAGCAATTCCAACGGATACCCTATTTCAAAAATAAAGTCAAATTTTAATTTTTTTTTTAGGCAAAATATCACTTCAACGGGTACCCTAAAGCAAAATTAAATGTAACTTTGAGTTAAAGTTTCAAATTATATTTAACAAAAATGAAGATATTCTCCATCTTTCAATTTTTATTGTTTTCAAGTTCAATTTAGTCTAATTTAAAAACTTTTAAGTAACTTTTTACCGATACCTCACAAGTTATATATTGTCTAGCTATATTTAACTTTTAGACAATTTTAACTTTAAAATTTAACTCCACCAGTGGAGAAGGTAAAATGATTAAGTCAAAAGAAAATGTTAGGAAAGTGATCAAAATTGAACACATATAGTTCAATATTAAAATAATAAACATATCAAAATGCATTTCAAATAAGAAAATCACTCTATGCCAAATCTTCCTTGAAAAAAAAAGAAAAAAAATTGGGTTTTGGGCTGTTATTTTTAGATTTTGATTTCTCATTAAAAGAAAAAATATTTGGCTGTGATAGGCCATGTAACACACCGATTAATCGGTGAATCGGTCTCTACACAGTTCATTGTGTAAGGGGCCGTTCAGACCTTAATCGACACAGTTTCTTACCGATTATCGATTACATACTGATTGATCGGTCATGTAGATTGTATTTTCGAACACTGACTATGAGAGAGAGAGAGAGAGAGAGAGAGAGAGAGAGAATTGTATTTGTGGTTAATGTAATCATGGTGATTAATTACATACGTGTCAGATGATGAGAGGGTTGGTGAGACCATCACCATATTTACTTTTATGGTGAGCAAATTTCATCCCCCAGTTGGCCTGAATTCGTTTCAGACTTTCACGTGTGTTTGCTTGCTCGTATGGCTTAATTTTCGTGTGTTGATACACCAATAGTTTATTAGTCTTGGTTTTTTTTTTGGCAGAACAAAGGTAGAGCCTAACTATCGTTTATTAAATAATAAAATGGAAAAAAGACTACAAGGGAGGAACACCAAGAGCCTTGGTTATCTAGGCAGACTAGAAATATATATAAGATCAGCTTCTTTTTGTTTAACTAGTAGAGCTTCTTGAATTGTCTGAAGGTCGAACGGTTAAAAATATGTGAGTGCACATTAGAAGTCTAATTTGCTTCCATTTTTTAAATATCTTTAATTCCAATAGGAAGTTGCAAAAAGTTAATTTACATATTATTGACCACTATTATTTGTGCACGGTGACATGGAAGATGCTCCCAACGTACTATTTTGACACTAGCTATAAACATATCAGACGTTCTCATAGCTTAGCTTGGTCAATTACGGCAACGAGGATTCCATCGTTTCCACTGCGCCACTTGGATCCCGTTTCTTCTACGACAATAAATGATCGAAAAAACTCCAATCACCAGACACATTAAAGGTCGATGGTGCAGCGGAAGCTAATTATACATCAAATGATGATGCATATAATGTTCATTTTGCTCTTAGCCTTGTGCCGTACTAGTACTGCTGCACCGCCGATGGCCAAGGCTGGTTGTCAAGAAGATTGTGGAGGTGTTACTATCCCGTACCCTTTTGGAATCGGACGTGATGAAGGGAATGAAGAAGCTTGTTACTATGACGAATGGTTTCAGATCGACTGCAACGAAACCACCAAATGGCGGCCTTACATGAGACGTTCCAAACTCGAGGTGCTCAATATTTCTATCGAGCAAGGAACGCTTCAGGTCTACAGCCCCATTACGTTCTTCTGCAATGGAGTAGATAGTGGCTATACGGCGGACTTAGGTGGCAGTCCATTCTTCTACTCTCAGCGCTACAACATATTCACTGCCGTGGGCTGCGGCAACCTTGTCATGGTCAGCTCCGCGGACTCTACCGTCGGCGGATGCATGTCGGTATGTGATTCCGATAGCACGGCGACGAGTTGCGAATCGGGTATTAACTGCTGTCAGACTAGTATTCCTCCGTATCTCACACTGATCAATTACAATACTACATTTTACGTAAACGAAACTAGCGATTGCGACAAGTTTGCGTTCTTGGCTGACAAAGACTGGTTTGGGAAGAATAATAACATCTCATCATTAGCTTATAGTGCCGTCAATGGTAGTATGCATAGAGAGGTTCCTGTGACACCTTACTGGATGCTGATCAACGACACCAAGTCCTTCGCACAGTTTCGTTCCATCATTGAAAAATATGGAACTCCTGATGAATCTGGGGATCGGTATTGTGAGGTTTTCAAAACTGGCACAGCCAACTCGTGGTGGGGGATTCATTGTGCCTGCAAGTTCGGCTTCGAAGGAAATCCTTATCTCGGCTCTTGTTACGGTAATGTTATTTTATCGTCCAACCATTTTTAATTACGAGCGTGCAGAGAAGTTAATAATATATGTAGCTTTCAATCCTTAAATTAACATTTGACAAAAAAAATAACTATCATCCATTTGAATTCTTAATATTACACTCTCTCTCATGCATGTGTATATATGCATATTCAAGCTGGCATTGTGTTTCTTATCATGAAAAACAACTCTGCTGTTTCCCTCTATATCTCACAAGCAACTGAAGCAAGTATATATATCTTAGTAGCCAATTAGCTGGCTAGATAGATTTGGTCTTATTAGTTGTATAAAAAAAGAAGAAGATGCCAAATTCAACGTAGACAAGATCAACCACCTGAAGTCTTGAACACAACTAGCAATATTTTCTATATGAATCATGTGTTAGGGAATTTTTACGCAGTGGATTGAATGATATAGAATTTAAAAATTCTAAGAAAAACAATCACACAACAACACGAAATTTAACGTGGTTCTCTAACTCACTCTTCAAAGGTACGTCCACGGAGCATGATCCGACTCTTTACTATTGAGAATAATGAAAACAAAATACAAGTTATATCACTCGGTGTTTATATCCCAAACCCAAACCCGAACCCTTAAACCTTTGTATACCCCTCTCAACTCACACTTTCAATATGGTAAAGTGAACTCAACACTTGATAGAGAATGAGATTCTCTCTAAACAAGCAACACATTTTTTCTCTCCAGATGCCTTCTGCCTGCCTTTGATAGCCAAAGTCTGATACCTATTTATAGGCAATTGCTCTCCAACCAACTTGTAGAAAACACATAAGGAAGAAAAGCAAAGTCACTCTCTTTAATCTTTCCCATTCAATGTTTCTACACCAAATAGTGTAGAACTATTTTCTCTCCACTATATTGTATATCCTGCATGTATGATTCACATTTTCTCTCTCACATTTGTACGTAGAGAGTTGCACCTCCACACATTGCAACCTATTTCTCCCATTCAAAGATTATGTACTGCATACAAAATACATGCACACATATTTTTCCATGACATGAGTTTGAGCCACATCTCAACATCATGTTCCGGCCTGGGTCCAGTAGTAGATCATATCCGTGTTTAATTAGTTATGTTGATACCAGTGCTGCAGAGTACGTAATAAGATAGTTGAACAATTTTTGTAGATTTGTGTTTTGGTTGATAATTTCTGAATTGTTCTCTTTGTCCATTATAACGTATTAGACATTGATGAGTGTATGAGTGAGCAAACATGTGGCGGCAATCGTAAGTGTGTGAACCAACCTGGCGGCTATGCTTGCCATGACGAGAGATCGAGTAAGGCTAAACTGATCATCACAGCAGGTATAGAACGTACATCCATCAATATTGTATAACAATTTTAGAAAGAAATACTAGTCTCGTGGTTGCAATATTGTCATGGGTATATAACATTAGAGTAAGCAGCTAATTATGTTAGTTTTTGTGGCTTGTAATATATGCAGGTCTGAGCTCGAGTATTGGACTCCTATTGTTGCTTATTGGTTCATGGTTTGGATACAGATTCCTAAAGAAACGGAACGAGAAAAAACAAAGAAAAATGTTTTACATGCGAAATGGTGGTCTATTATTAGAACAACAATTATCGTCTGGTAAAGTTGATGTCGAGAAAATCAAATTGTTCAAGTCACATGAGTTAGAGAAGTCAACCGATAATTTCAACTCAGATAGAATTCTTGGCGAAGGTGGTCAAGGTACAGTGTACAAAGGCATGTTGGAGGACGGAAGAATCATTGCTGTGAAGAAATCAAAAATGGTTGGTGAAAGCCAAATTTCACAGTTTATCAATGAGGTGGTCATTCTTTCACAGATTAACCACAGAAATGTGGTTCAATTATTAGGTTGCTGCTTAGAGACAAAAGTTCCTCTTTTAGTTTATGAATTTATACCAAATGGAACCCTCTCCAACTATATCACAGGGCAGATTGAAGGCTTTATACTCACTTGGAAAATGCGTCTACTAATCGCTACAGAAATTGCAGGAGCTCTCGCACACTTACACTATACAGCTTCCGTCCCCATTTATCATAGAGATATCAAGTCCACCAATATACTTTTAGATGAGAAGTACAGAGCCAAAGTTGCAGACTTTGGAACTTCAAGATCAATTGCTATCGACCAAACACACTTGACCACATCACTTGTTCATGGCACATTCGGTTACTTGGACCCAGAGTACTTCCAGTCAAGCCAATTCACGGAAAAGAGTGATGTGTATAGTTTTGGGGTTGTTCTCGTTGAGCTTCTAACAGGACAGAAGCCAATTTCTATTTTGAGGTCGGAGGAGGAAGGAAAAAGTCTTGCTACATATTTCATTATTTCCATGCACAATGAACGTTTATTTGAAATTGTTGATGCACGAGTTTTGAAGGAAGGGTCGAGAGCCGATATCGAAGCAGTGGCTAACCTTGCAAGAAGATGTCTGAATCTTAATGGAAGGATGCGTCCTACAATGAAAGAGGTCACAGCTGAGCTAGAAGGGATCCAGAAGCCATCCATGGTTTCTATTAATGTACCAAACTATGAACATGTTGAATTGGTTAGAGCGGAATCATTCGAGCTATGGGATTCTTCAACAGGGCCAATTTTGGATGTGTGTGAAATTCCACTGGTATTATCCAAAGAACGCTAGGTGATGAGCAAAAAAAGTTCGTTGTAGTAATATTTTTAATTTATTTTTTTTATCTATAGAACATATTTTGTGTTCCAGACATCAGTCTTCTATGTGCAAATAAACCTGCAAGGTCATTGTTTGTCTCACATTGTCATACAAATTACATTGTATACCTAACTAAAGTGATTGCATGACATTTCCATGCAAAGGATGTACATATACTTTTTTATGTTTTTATATATTTTTTAAGTGAAATATATAATATATTGATAATTTCAAACAGTACAATCAGCAAACAATCTCTCATGTAGGAATGGAGGTGTTGAGGCAAATGTCATAGAGACATTTCGTGTCGCAAAGTTCATCTAGCAAGTTTATGCGCCACTTCATTTGCATTTCTCCTTAAATGTACAAACTTTGAATTTGAAAACTATCTAAGACTAGTACAAAGGTCTTGACAAATGTCACGGAACATGGTCTCTGAGGTGTCAGTGACAAGGCGGGTTAACACCTCTCAAAGATACCCTATTCACAACATGGATATATCAATGTAGTAAGATAAATAGGGGTTATCGAACTCGAGAAATTGGTGAAACTAAATCCTAACAAACTACTATGCTGACAGACTCGACTACAGAACACTAATGGCTATCGAACCTAAGCTAGACAGACTCAAATGCAGCGAGATTTTGACACAATATACTAGACACAGTGGCGGACTACCACACAAAATTTGAGGGTATTCGGAGTTGATTTGGTTACCGAAATAAATCGGCAAAGTTACAGTTAATGCAGAAAATAAATGCTGAAAGTAAATATGCTAATGAATGCAAATGGGTTTAAACTATATGATTAAAGAGTTAAGAGGAATGCAATCCACCACCGTCATTCCATCTTTCTAACACATACTTAATCTAATGCACATATCCAATGAATGAAAGTTCCCAGGAAGAGTTGATCGTTACAACCACATCCTATTACCTAATCCTTATGCATATGCAGGTTTGTCATGGACCTCTCCTACATCTATCCCTCTATTGAACCCATAGTCATGGACCCCAAGGTTTACAAAGAAGAAAGCATTAAGTTCTAGAAAAGGTTTGAGAAGCTACAAGGGTTCACAAGTACACTATGGGCGTGTCTCGCTAGACCTATGGATTTCAATCTCCCGACGGTAAAATCGGTGTATCACTATAGAGAATCCGGTGGAAGAAATTATCTTCAGTCGCCCGTATCTCATGAAACTAGAACCCTAGCATGCATACTAAGTTGCGCACCAAAGCAAACATACAAGAATTCATACGGTGATCATTCAGAGAATGAAACCTCATTCATAGAATATGCAAAACTAGATTAAAGTGTATGTATTAAAAAGACTTCATGTACGGGGCTTCAAGCAGCCCCTTAACAAAGAAAAATTAGCTACTCATAGTCATAAATAAGAACATCAAAGAATTCATAAAAGATAAGTAAAAGATGGAGAAAGAAGAACTCTTGACGACGTCGAGATCGAACTTCGCTTGAATCCTCTGTTTTGTCTCTCCCGCCGTACGTCTTTTGTTCTTGATTCTCTAGCGTACGTAACTCTAACCCCCCACTTGCTATATATATATGTCTTGAAGCTAGGTTAATTGACCTAGCAAGTGGATCACGTGCATAACACTCCAACATGCAAATGGACTCTTTATTTATTCATTCCTATTTGATTTCCAAGTCCACTTCCTCTCTCACCAACTTTGCTCGTTGGCACCAACGTACGTAATCACCTCGCCAAGCTAAATATGATTGCAGTCATTAAACCCATCGAGCTTGCATATATTCCCTCGCCAGACAGTTCCTCGCCAAGAAACTTCCAAAACATATGATTTAATCTCTTTTTCTCCATTAATCTCCAAAACACCTAAAAACAAATAAACATAATTAATTCACCCAATTAATAACAATAAACTAAATATAGGGAACACATTAAATACCAAATAGACGCATAAATATGCGACTATCAAAATACCCCACACTTATACATTGCTAGTCCTCGAGCAATACACTAAACTAAGAATCTGAAAAGACTCAAAGACTCTAACTACATGACTCTAACACCCTTAACAAATTGTCTCAGCAATCTTCCACAATTGTAACACCAAGATAAATGTGACTCCAAATTTATACCGTAAAATTTCGAAAGTTAATTTCAATGCATGACACACATGTAATATGTAGGACGAAGACATAATCATGGTGAATGTAAAGCTGCAGCATGCAACAAACTTGTCAAGATTCAACCTCACAGGTATATGCTCTCAAAAGTGTTTCTCTCAAAGTATGTCTAAGGTATTCACTTAACTCAATTACTTGCCAAATGGACCACACCATATGCTTACACTTGTGACTAATCTCCACAGATCAAAGGCTGCCATCTTGAGGATCAAAAGGACTTCATGGGTTGTACTGGGGCTTGGCTCATAGGTTAAAGAATAAATGGAATAAGGAATTCAAATATAATTCTAGAACCCAGTAGAGCACCAAATAAGAGACTTCTTCAAACTTTACAACCATGAACTTCTCACTTTTGTGGCCGAATTTCATCTTGTTGGGCCTTCACATCATTGTTTTTATCAACAGTTAACTCGGGTATCAAGCTAGACATTACACATTTTTTTTTCTTTTTTTTCTTCTTTTCTTTTCATTTGTTTTTTTTTTCAAACACTAGCTTGATACCCCACACTTATTTCTTTGCATCACTTGTCGACATTGTCGCCGTCTTCACATATCTGTCTCATGTATAGCTCTACCAAGTCCTAGAACAATGGTAAAGATATAACTATTCTAAGGTTTAAGGTCAGAGATATGTGGGTGATGACATAAAGTTTAAACATGTAGGCTCAAAGTGGTTAACTAAGGAGTGCACATCTTGTGTACACAAAATTAGGACACAGGCTTATATGGCTATGGTGGTGTCCCCTAAATGCTTTTATCACTTCCTCAATCAAAACATGTATTGACTATAAGCTTTGAAAAGCACAAGAGAAAGTTCTAGTAATATCTAGAGTCCATTAACTTAATTTGTGGCAAGCAATTGACACTCAATAAAGAAAGCATGTGTAATCACATATAGGCTCAATCACTCACAGGTTAAATGAATCTCAACAAAGTTTAAGCATGCCAAAAATCTGTACCATGTTAACTTTTTTCTACATCCACTACACATTCGCATATGCATCATATATCAAGATTAACCAAAGAAACTTAAATAACATGATCATCTTTTAGTCACAATTACGGAAGATGTAATCACATCATAGACTAGTTAAGGGCACCTAAAGACACAAAACAAAAGACTCTTTTTATGTTTTTCTTGACACTTTTTACTTTTATATTTGGTTTTTCAAATAAGACACTAAAATACCCAAGGAAAACAAAGAAAAACTCAAAAATATCAACATCAGGCGAGCAGCTCGCCATAAACAGTGTAGCGAGCAACACTCCTCGCCAGAATTTTAAAAAATTAATCACTAATCATAATAGGCTGAAATTTTGGGACCACTAACTAGAGACATTTAAAAACACACCCTCAAAATTTCAGAAAATTACGATCCTTATAACTATGTCAAATAAATTATACAAAACAGCAGACTGTTTGCTCGCCAGACTCAAAACTACCAGACCAAGCGAACAAAGAGTAGCGAGGCTCGCTAGGATTTTACAAAATTAGGCATAATTCGAAATGAGCTGAAATTTCGCGAGCACACGTTAGACTCATTTACAAACCTGCCCTCAAAATTTCAGAAAATTACGAGACCCCCAGCTATCGAAGATAAATGACGCGAACCGGTTACTGTTCAGTACAGAGAACTGTTGCTCGCTTGACTCAGCTCCACTTCGCCAGAATTATATAGAATTAATGACAAAGTGGAATGAGCTGAAATTTAGATGGAACAAACTACACACATTTATATACATTCCCTCAAAATTTCAGAAATTTACGAGACTTCTAGATATGACAAACAAATCACGCGAAACATCAAACTGAACAGTACAACATGCGAAGCTCGCCAGAGAGTCATTCCCTCGCTAGAATTTTTCAGAATTGATCACACATTGGAATGAGCCGAAATTTTAAGAGAAAAATTTAGACTCATGTAAAAACATCCTCTAAAAATTTCAAAAATTTACGAGACTTCAAACTATGTCAAATAATTGACACGAAACAACATACTGTACAGTACCGAAATAACGAAAAATTTATACATAGACGCTAAGGATATGATATAAACCCCACCCCACACTTGAAATTTGCATTGTCCTCAATGTAAAACAAAACTAAAACATACAATACATCAAACAAGCATGGAATGAAACACATAACACATCACGAATCACACTAAACATGGAGAAAAATAAAGCAAAGGAGAAAGATAGAGAGTTTAAGAATTTCAAATCTGGTTTTCCACGCTCTCCATCGACATGGGTTGCCTCCCAAGTAGCGCTAAGTTTAACGTCTTCAGCCAGACAGCAAGTCTCAACACTCCACACACGGAGATGCATCTCCAAGGGTTGCATCCTCAAAGACATGCTCCACAAATGACTCATAGAATGGCTTGAGTCGATGTCCATTCACTTTAAATGTCTTCCCTGTTTTTGAACTTACAATCTCGATGGCACCATGAGGAAAAACATTAGTGATAACATAAGGTCCAGTCCATCTACTTTTTAGCTTACCTGGAAACAAGCGTAGACGACTACTGAAGAGTAAAACTTTTTGACCAACAACAAATTCTTTTCTCTTAATATTCTGGTCATGAAAAGCTTTAGTCTTTTCCTTGTAAATCCTGCTGGACTCATAGGCATTGTGCCTAATCTCATCGAGCTCGTTCAGCTGCAACTTCCTATGCAAACCCGCATCATCGATGTCAAAATTGAACTTCTTAACAACCCAATATGCCTTGTGTTCCAACTCCACTGGAAGGTGGCAAGCTTTTCCATACACCAACCTATAAGGAGACATTCCAATAGGTGTCTTATATGCTGTCATGTAAGCCCACAACGCTTCATCCAAGCGTTGACTCCAATCCTTCCTTGTTGGTCCAACAGTCTTCTCCAGAATTTGCTTGATCTCCCTATTCGACACTTCCACTTGCCCGCTGGTTTGAGGATGATAAGGTGTGGCCACCTTATGTGTTACACTGTACTTCCGGAGCAAGGCATCAAAGGTTCTATTGCAAAAATGAGATCCTCCATCGCTGATAATGCATCTAGGTGTTCCAAATCTAACAAAAATATCTTTCAGAAAACAAAGAACAACCTTAGCATCGTTAGTGCGGGTGGCTTTAGCTTCCACCCACTTAGAAACATAATCCACAGCGAGAAGAATATACAAATAACCTTGAGAGTTAGGGAATGGTCCCATGAAATCAATACCCCACACATCAAATATTTCAACAATAAGAACAGGGTGTTGAGGCATTTGGTCTCTTGGGCCAATGTTACCTGTCATTTGGCATCTCTCACATGATTTGTACATGACGTGGGCATCATGAAACAAAGTTGGCCAATAAAATCCACTCTCAAGCACTTTAAGAGCAGTCTTCTTCCCTCCAAAGTGTCCACCACCTGCATGTGAGTGACAAAAAGATAGAATAGATTGAAATTCAGACTCGGGTACACACCTGCGGATGATGGCATCGGTACAATGTTTCCAGAGGTATGGCTCATCCCATACGTAATACCTGGCTTCCTTGACCAGTTTGTCTTTCTGAGCTCTGCTGAAATTGGGTGGAATGTACTTACTCACCTTGTAGTTAACAATATCAGCATACTATGGCTCCGTAGCTTGAATGACAAAGAGTTGTTCATCGGGAAAGCTATCTCTGAGAGGAAGAGGGTCTTCTTCTGCGTTGGAACCATGGGTGAGTCTACTCAAGTGATCCGCCACCACATTTTCAGAACCCTTCTTGTCTTTGATCTCAATGTCAAACTCCTGAAGTAAGAGCATCCATCGAATCAACCTGGGCTTGGCATCCTGTTTAGTCATCAAATATCTTAAAGCAGCATGGTCAGAAAATATGATAACTTTAGTTCCTAACAAGTAAGACCTAAACTTTTCAAGAGCGAAAACCACTGCTAAGAGCTCTTTCTCAGTAATTGAATAGTTTAACTGTGCATCATTTAAAGTACGGGAGGCATAATAGATGACATGTGGGAGTCTTTGTGGTCGTTGGCCAAGAACAGCGCCAACAGCGTAGTCTGAAGCATCACACATGAGCTCAAATGGTAGACTCCAATCCGGTTCTTGAATGATGGGAGCTGTAGTGAGCAACTCCTTGAGCTTATTGAATGCTTGCAAGCACTCATCGGTGAAGTTGAAAGCTACATCTTTCTGGAGCAATGCACATAACGGTCTGGATATCTTGGAGAAATCCTCGATAAACCTACGATAAAATCCTGCATGTCCAAGAAAAGATCTCACCTCCTTCACAGTGGAAGGAGGGGGTAAGGTACGCACAATATCAACCTTAGCTTTATCAACCTCAATACCTCTAGCTGAAATAACATGTCCCAAAACTATACCCTGTTCCACCATAAAGTGGCATTTTTCCCAATTAAGTACAAGGTTAGTTTCTACACAACGCTCTAAAACCATAGCTAGATTATGAAGACATGTGTCAAAAGAATCACCGAAAACAGAGAAATCATCCATAAGTACCTCAATGATCTTTTCAACCATGTCTGAGAAAATACTTACCATGCACCTCTGAAATGTGGCAGGTGCGTTGCATAAACCAAATGGCATCCTCCTATAAGCAAAAGTGCCATAGGGGCATGTGAAGGTGGTCTTCTCTTGATCATCCTTATGTATGGCTATCTGGTTGTATCCTGAATAGCCATCTAAGAAACAGTAGTATTCATGACCTGCCAACCTTTCCAAAATATGATCAATGAATGGGAGCGGAAAGTGATCTTTTCGTGTGGTTGCATTGAGCTTGCGGTAGTCAATACACACTTTCCATCCCATTTGGACTCTTTGAGGCACCAACACGTTCTCATCATTCTTTACCACTGTGATTCCTGAACGTTTGGGCACAACCTGCACAGGACTAATCCACTTGCTGTCAGAAATAGCATAAATGATACCTGCGTCTCGAAGCTTGATGACTTCTTTCTTGACAACTTCCATCATGGGAGGATTGAGACGACGTTGAGCTTCCCTTGTTGGCTTAGCTCCCTCCTCCAGATGGATCCTGTGGGTACACAATGTTGGGCATATGCCCTTGATATCGGCTACTGTCCATCCAATGGCGGCCTTGTATTCCCTAAGTACATTCAGTAACTTCTCCTCTTGTAACGTTGAGAGCTTGGAAGAGATGATGACTGGAAGTGTATCATCCTTCCCTAGAAAAGCATACTTTAAATGCTCGGGAAGAAGTTTAAGCTCTAATGTGGGTGCCACCTGTATAGACGGAACAAGAACGTCATCTGAAATTGGAAGAGAAATGGGTTTAGAATATTTACCTTTCATAATTGGCAGGGATTCAAGTGCTTCTTCCATAGCATAATACTCCTCTTCCATTTCAAGATCCTCAGCTGAATCTATCTCAAAAATAGGGTCAACTTTCTTCTCCTCGCCAAGCTTCAGACTTGGAACATCTTCTTTTCCGGATACCTCTATGACCTTCCTCAAAGGATCCTCCTCCAATGAATAGTGAATAAATTCCTGTACAAAACTCTCAAAAGTGTCAATTGAACAACATGAATAAGCATCATCACTATTCGGATGTTTGAGAGCTTCATAAATATTGAAGTTGATTTTCTCCTCAGCTACTTCCATACTCAATGATCCATCAAAATAATCTATCTTTGTACGCGCTGTTCTCAAGAACGGTCTCCCAAGAATCAATGGTATTTCTGATGGCATTGGCTCATGCTCCATCTCCAGCACAAAGAAATCTGCTGGGAATATCAAATCTCCCACCTGCACCAAAACATCCTCAATAATACCTTGAGGGTAACAGTTAGACCGATCAGCAAGTTTAATGGTGACACCTGTGGGAATAAGTTCTCCCATTTTCAACCTGTTATAAGCAGTGTATGGCATTAAATTAATGGAAGCACCTAAATCAAGTAAAGCACCCGCAAACCTGTGATCACCAATGGTACATGGGATCGTAAAACGTCCTGGATCACCTAACTTAGGTGGAAGCTTTCTTTGAAGCACAGCAGATACTCTCTCTCCCAAAGTCACTGTCTCAGTTCCATTGAATTTTCTCTTTGTTGTGCACAAATCTTTTAGGAACTTTGCAAACTGTGGTATTTGCTTGATCACATCCAACAATGGGATGTTTACTCCTACCTTTCTGAACACATCCAAGATCTCCTTCTCTTTTTCAACCTTCACCTGTTTCTTCAACCTGCTAGGAAAAGGTAAATTAGGAATAATGGAAGGAGAAGGAGTAGAGGATACCTGACCTGATTTTTGATTTGTCAGTTCTTCTGTTTCAGGTGCATTTTCGATGGCTCGAATTGGGGTTCCTGCAGAATCTTCTGACGGCTTGTCCAACGGCTTGTAAGGGACAAGTTGTTCGAGAACGGGCTCCTCCCATTTTCTCTTTGTTAACTCGGGCAGTTTTTCCAACACCTTCCCACTCTTCAAGGTCATCGCATGAGCTTCATATTTTGTGTTGGGATTAGGAAGAGTGTTACTAGGAAGACTTCCTTCCTTGACTTGAGCCATTGTTTTCTGCATTTGGCTCATTTGTCTCTCAAGAAAGTCAATTGCTTTTCCTTGCTGTAGAGCTGTAGCCTTGAGTTCTTGAGTTGTGGCCTTAAGTTCTTGAGTTGTGGCCTTGATATCTTGGCGAAAGGCACTACTCTCCTCTCGTTCCTTCTTGTTGTCAAACATCATTTGTTGCATCAGGGCTGCCAAGGTAGAATTATCTGATGATGTTTGAGCTTGAGCTTGTTGTTGCTGAGGCATACGCCTTTGGCCAAACTGCTGCCCATCTCCTGTAGGCTGTCTCTGCTGAAATCCAGGTGGAACAATAGGAGGATTTAGCACATTGTTGCTCCTATAGCTCAACAGGTCTCTATTTCCACCATATGTGTTTGGTTGTCTCTGGAAGTAATTTGCTTCTTCCTCTTGATCACCCTCTTCATCTGCTCTGAACTTAGGACAATCTTCTGCTAAATGGCTGGTAGCTGAACATAATGTGCACACAACCTGGGCTGCAGCAACTGTTGTCTTCTTGCTCACTTTCAGACTACTCGCTATCAGAGCAATATCATTCTCCATAGAGCTTAATCTTTTTTCCATGGCTCCATCGATTGCAACTGCATTGAGAGACCTTCTACTTGCTCCCATGGATCTATCCCTGGACTGAAATTGCCTTGAATTTTCTGCTTGGTTCTCAACAATTTCCTTGGCTTCTGTTCCAGTCATATTCCACCAATTTCCCCCACAAGCTGAATCAAGCTTTGACCTGTTAAAGGAATCAAGTCCTTCATAGAAGAACTCCATTTGAGTGTTGATGTCAAACTTATGGTGAGGGCATTGTCGAAGAAGACTCTTAAACTGGCTCCAGGCTTCATGTAATTCATCACTGTCTTTCTGCCTGAATGTGCTAATTTGCTTCTTCAAGTTCTTGGTGCGTGAAGCAGAGTAGAACTCTTTCATAAATGCAGAGCACATCTTCTCTCATGTGTCCATAGATAAAGGAGCTAAAGAATTATACCATGCTTTTGCTTGCTCCTTCAAAGAGAACGAAAACAAGAGGAGTTTTACAGTATCCTCTTCCACATTAGTCGATCTCTGGATTCTGCACAATGCTGTGAACTCATTGAGATGGTCCTGAGGGTCTTCAGAAGGCGTTCCTCTGAAGTGTGGCAGATTCGATATAAGTGATGGGGGAATAGAATAAGCCCCCAGATTCTCTGGTAGTACGATCGGTGAATCTGCTGCACTTGTGCCTGGTATAAAGGACTCTCTCAGCTTGGTTGCATTTGCCATTCTTTTTGGTGATGGTGGTGGTGTTGGAATACTCTGTTCTTCCTCAAACTCAGACTCTGTATCAGAATGTATTTCTTGCTCAGGCTGACCACCACTGTTTACGTTCATGAACCGTTGTCCTTGCTGCTTCCTGTTTTGCCTTGCTGAGCGTTCAATCTCTGGATCAAGTAATAATTGCTCAGCGCTTCTTGTGTGCCTAGTACGCATACACAATGCTCCTGCACAAAGAAGAGACAGTAAGACTCAAAAGAAAAAGAAAAGAAAAGAAAACAAAACAGAAAATTAAAGACTCTATTATGACTTAGAATTAAGCAATTCCCCGGCAACGGCGCCAAAATTTGACAAGGCGGATTAACACCTCTCAAAGATACCCTATTCACAACCTGGATATATCAATGTAGTAAGATAAATAGGGGTTATCGAACTCGAGGAATTGGTGAAACTAAATCCTAACAAACTACTATGCTGACATACTCGACTACAGAACACTAATGGCTATCGAACCTAAGCTAGACAGACTCAAATGCAGCGAGATTTTGACACAATATACTAGACACAGTGGCGGACTACCACACAAAATTTGAGGGTATTCGGAGTTGATTTGGTTACCGAAATAAATCGGCAAAGTTACAGCTAATGCAGAAAATAAATGCTGAAAGTAAATATGCTAATGAATGCAAATGGGTTTAAACTATATGATTAAAGAGTTAAGAGGAATGCAATCCACCACCGTCATTCCATATTTCTAACACATACTTAATCTAATGCACATATCCAATGAATGAAAGTTCCCAGGAAGAGTTGATCGTTACAACCACATCCTATTACATAATCCTTATGCATATGCAGGTTTGTCATGGACCTCCCCTACATCTATCCCTCTATTGAACCCATAGTCATGGACCCCAAGGTTTACAAAGAAGAAAGCATTAAGTTCTAGAAAAGGTTTGAGAAGCTACAAGGGTTCACAAGTACACTATGGGCGTGTCTCGCTAGACCTATGGATTTCAATCTCCCGACGGTAAAATCGGTGTATCACTATAGAGAATCCGGTGGAAGAAATTATCTTCAGTCGCCCGTATCTCATGAAACTAGAACCCTAGCATGCATACTAAGTTGCGCACCAAAGCAAACATACAAGAATTCATACGGTGATCATTCAGAGAATGAAACCTCATTCATAGAATATGCAAAACTAGATTAAAGTGTATGTATTAAAAAGACTTCATGTACGGGGCTTCAAGCAGCCCCTTAACAAAGGAAAATTAGCTACTCATAGTCATAAATAAGAACATCAAAGAATTTATAAAAGATAAGTAAAAGATGGAGAAAGAAGAACTCTTGACGACGTCGAGATCGAACTTCGCTTAAATCCTCTGTTTTGTCTCTCCCGCCGTACATCTTTTGTTCTTGATTCTCTAGCGTACGTAACTCTAACCCCCCACTTGCTATATATATATATGTCTTGAAGCTAGGTTAATTGACCTAGCAAGTGGATCACGTGCATAACACTCCAACATGCAAATGGACTCTTTATTTATTCATTCCTATTTGATTTCCAAGTCCACTTCCTCTCTCTCCAACTTTGCTCGCTGGCACCAACGTACGTAATCACCTCGCCAAGCTAAATATGATTGCAGTCATTAAACCCATCGAGCTTGCATATATTCCCTCGCCAGACAGTTCCTCGCCAAGAAACTTCCAAAACATATGATTTAATCTCATTTTCTCAATTAATCTCCAAAACACCTAAAAACAAATAAACATAATTAATTCACCCAATTAATAACAATAAACTAAATATAGGGAACACATTAAATACCAAATAGACGCATAAATATGCGACTATCAGTCAGCTATACCTTGGACCACCTGGAATGAGTCTAAACTAAACCGGATTGGGTGAAAGCCCCGCTCCATAGAAACCCGCAACTCCTTTCCAGCTGCAGCCACAACTCCGCCGTCATAGGGGTGAAAACACCATTTATGTGACCAGCTAATCCTAGTACAAACTGTCCAATCTAATCTCTGACAACAATACCAATACCACCTCGATGCCTAATATCATCAAAAACACCATCAATACACACACATTACTGACCCAGTGGGGGCCTATTCCAACTCTGTAATACCCTTGCTGGGCAATCCGGTGTCTTATTAAGAGTCACAAAGTGATCTTGTCAATCCCCTACCATCACCCGCAGAGCGTAACCATAAAAAGTCTTCTTGTTCCACAGTTCATCATTTCGGCCCTTCCATATAAACCAGATAAACAATACTAACCTAGCCTTGTCTTCAACCAAAATAGTTTGTGAACATATCTCCAACCATTCTTGACATGTATCGACCTGTAGCCCAATACACTTATACAACTGAATTGTTAACTAGCTACACTACAGAACAGTCCCAAAAAAGATGTACTTTGTCTTAGGGCTCTGCTAGCACAATAAACAAGCACTGCCGACATTCACTCTCCGACTCTGTAAACGAGGTCATGTAGGAAGATATCTCTTACATGTCTTCCATGCACACATCTTTGTTGCTGGTTGATAGGCAGAAAATCACCTCTCAAAGATAACCTATCCTTAATTAAGATATATCATTGTATAATCAGTAAATATGAGTTATTGAACACAAGGAATTAGTGACACTAAGTCTTAGACACTAAACAAACGTGAATGTCAGAAAGCTGACAGACTCGACTAACGGATACTAATGAAGTCACAAACCTAATCCATATTGCTCTAAATGATACGAAATTTATACACAAGGAACTAGACTCACTGGTGGACTACCATACAAAATTTGGTTGGGTTTCGAGATGATTTGGCTACCCAAAAAAATTGGAGAACTAAGACTAAATGCAGAAAATAAATGCTGAAAAGTAAAAGTGAACCAATAATGAAAAATAAACTAAGGGCAACTACCATCCACCACGACACGAGTAAGAATATGAAACACATTCAACCTAACACACTTAACCTTAAATGAAATTTCTCAGGAAGGGCTGATCATTACAACCACATCCTATTACCTAATTCTTATGCCTATGTGAGTTTGTCATGGACTTCCCCCACATCTATCCTTCTATTGAACTCAAAGTCATGGACCCTAAAGTTTACAATGAAGAAAACATTCAGTTCTAGAAAAGGTTTGAGAAGCTACAAGGGTTCATAAGTACACTATAGGCGTGTCTTGATAGACTTAAGATTTCAATCACCCGATGGTAAAATCGGTGTATCACTGTAGAGAATCCGGTGGAAGAAATTATTTTCAGTCGCCCGTATCTCATGACAATAGAATCCTAGCATGCATACTAAGTTGCCCACCAAAGTAAACACACAAGAATTCATACGGTGAATCATATAGAAAGAGAAACCTCATTCAATGAAAGAAGAAAACTTAGGTTAAAGTATGCATATCATATAAATCTCATGTTCAGGGCTTCAAGGCAGCCCCTTAAATAAATAATTAGCCCCTCATAGACAAGGAAGCTATACTACAAGAATTCATAAGAAAAAGAAAAGAAAAATAGATGAAGAATAAGAGTTTATGTTACTTCTTCTCGCGGTTCCTTGCACTCTCTTCCCTAGTTGTTCTTCCTCCCAAAGCTAATTAACCTTCACCAAAACTCTAAAATGAGTATTCATAGTCTTGATTGAGCATCTCCTTGTTCACTTATATTTTGAGCTCTTTTCTTTGACAAGTCAAACTTTTTTAATCATTTTAGCTCTTGACTTCTTTTTCATAAGCCATATCAGTAATTAATTGGACTTTAAAGCACAAATTCTTCCTTAAGCTTCTTGGTGTGATTTGGGCTTCCAAACACAACTTTCTCATCAAAGTCAGATTTTCGAGCAGACTGACATTCGTGTACTAAAATGACTATAACTTTCTCTAGACACATGATAACCACGTTCTGGAAGAAGATATGGAAAATAGACATCTGTAGCTTTCTACGAATATAAAGATAATCCCTTGGTTCATTATGAACTGCTCCCAGTTCTCTATCAAATTTGACTGACCTGCATAGACAGATTACCCAAATTAAACTTTAAATCCCCTTTTTACTTCTTTTCTCCTTTGTTGACTCAAAATACCTATAAAATAATAAATTAAAATAATATTTCTGAATAAATAACAAAAGAATAAGTATGTAAATATCAATAAATAGTATAGAGGTGTATATTTATACACCGATCACTGGTGCTGCCTCAATCCCCACAGTCGCCTCCACAAACGCGTCTGATTATGTGGGCCTGCCCCATGAGGAAGAACTAACACATCTTGTGCCACTCTATAGGCACTACTGACAGTATAATCACCTCTCAGTGTAAAATTCTACATTAACCAATCAGGATGAGCTGTGTGACTCAATGGAATACTGCGTACCAACTCCAACTCCTCTGGACTCAAGAATGGATGTAGCCTCTACCAATTCCAAGTCCTCTCCGGGGTAATGAAGTCTGAGACCCACTAAAATGTAGTAGGTGTGATCATCTGTTGTTGACGCAGAAATTGTGTTGGACTAGGCAACCAGTTGTCCTGTAAAAATTCAACATGATCCCCTCTACCAACGTGTCAACGACTCCCATGCTCCAATACAGCCCGAGCCTCAATCAAACTCCTCAATGTATAGGACGGTCTGGGGCACAACTGAGCCTCCATAAAGGTACCCTGCCCATAATAAATAGCCCAGTATAGGTGATCGACAATAGACTCCGGATGTTGTATCAATCTTCATGCCTATTTTTGCAATAAGGCAAGTTTAAAAGCATAAAGATTGTGAAATCTCAGTCCTCCTTCCTCTTTCGGCCGAGTAAGATGATTCCAAGTATTCCAGTGTATCTTTTTTTATCTGTTTTATCTCCCCATAAGAAATTCACACACAACTATTAGAGATTTTCACAAAAATCCTTTGACAACAAGAAGACATTCATAGCATATGAAGGTAAAGATTGAGCCACTACCTTCAAAAGAAATTCTCGGCAGCAGCACTCAGAAGAGATCATTTCCATCCTTTTAGTCTGTCCCGCAGCTTGTCCTTGATGAAAGAAAAGATAGCCTTTTTTTCTACCAATCCGAGTTGGTAAACCCAGATACTGGTCATGAAAAGGCACCAACTTCATCTGCAGCAAAGAAGTATACTCCTCATGTTTCTTCTCCACCAGGTTTTGACCGAAACACACACTGCTCTTGGTATAATTAATGGACTGCCCAGAAGCCTCTTCAAATGTCTGCAGTATTGCCTTGATATTGTAGCAAACATGTATAATAGCCTGAGAAAAAAGAAGATTATCATTAGAAAACAAAAGGTAAGATACAAATCTGAATGCCATGTAAATCCCCGATTTCCTTGGAGCTCCGTAGTAAAGTCGAGAGGCCCTCCGTGCAGAACAAGAATACATATGGGAGAAAGGATGTCCTTGCCAAAGCCCACAAATATGTATCACATAACCTCTAGGCGAGCCATTCACTAGAAATGCATATAAGACAGAAGTCACACATGCCATCACATTATCTATCCAAGGCTCAGGGAACCCTATCTTCCACATAACCACCCTCAATTAGTCCCACTCTACTCGATCATATGCCTTACTGATATCCATCTTTAAATTCATAGCTCCCTCTGTGCCATTCCTCTTCGTCCAAAAATAATGTGCCACCTCATTTGCGACAAATTTGTCATCTGTAGTAAGCTGACCTGGGATGAAAGCACTTTGACAAGGATCATTAATTTGATTCGGCATAGTTTTCAACATGTTCTATAAGATGCTATATAAGATGTTCCTGCAACCGCGTTGTCAACCTTTGCCTCTCCGAGACATCTGCCACATTAAAGGCTTGGCTCTGATAGTCCTCCAACTTTTGCTGGACGTCCACCATTTTAGCTTTCCTACTGCCATACTCCACTTTTGCCCAATCATGCAAGCCAAACCTAGAGTGTTGAATGCGTTTCACCATCTGATATTGAAACATCTCTGACTCCGTAATCGGTGCCATTTTCCAAGCTTCTATCACAACCTTCGTGCTCTTCTCATTCTCCACCCACATAGCTTCAAATTTGAAGAAATTTTGGCGACCCGGAAAGTGAGTCAACCAAGTCTCCCTCATGGTTATCAATAATGGAATGTGGTCTGAGCCATATGAAGGAAGATGCACTACTTCTACTGCCAGAAATCTCTGTCCCCAATTAGTTGTGGCCACTCTTTGGTCAAGCCTACATTGAGTGCGTGAGTTATTCCACGTAAATGAAATCCCAGTATATCCAATATCGACCAGATGACATTAGTTCAAGCATGCGCCATATCATCCATCTTCCATTGTTAACTTGTCAAGTACGGCTGCTAAGAATCTTCATCACGGAAGAGTCCCACCACACCCTTTTGAATGTATGGTGCTCCTAGAGCATCTTGATAGGTATATTTTTCGTTTTTACTTGTTTTTAAGAATGAGTCACATGCATCCCTGGAATGTTTTTACTTGTTTTAAGAATGAGTCATGCATCTCGAAACGTGTATATACCGTAAGCAAAATCTCTAGTGCTCTTAATTATGTTTTGATTTAAGCAGAAGATTGATACTTTGAGAATCATCTGCACCTAGTTAGTTTTGAGCATTATACTTGACGAAAGAGAAAAATGGATGTTGTGCAGTTGCTACTTCATGGTTACTCTCTTGTTGTGGAGTATACGTGGTAGAGGTGTAGTAAAGGCAGCATCACAAGAGCACTTATTGGCAAAGCCTAATTGTCAATCACGATGTGGAAATATTGAAATTCCATTTCCTTTCGGAATCGGAGCAGGTTGTTATTTAAGGAGCTGGTTCCAAGTATGTTGTGACGAGTCATTCAGCCCGTCCAAACCCTTCTTGAACCGCACCAGTTCCCTTGGGGCGATGGAGATTTCTGTCCAAGGAACTCTCAAAATCAGATACCCCATTACCGTCTCTGCCAGTTGCAGCAAGCCGTTGCAGCAGCGAGACTACTACTTGGGGCAAGCCCTTTCGTATTTTCCCAGAAGAACAGATTCACAGTAGTAGGGTGCGGTGTTATGGCTACTCTAACCTCAACCTCAGATAACTTGACTATTTCAGCTACGTGCTCTTCCCAGTTTGATATTGCCAACAATGGTACTAGTACCTGCGATGGTTTGGATTGCAGCTAGGTCCCTATCCCTTCTTCTCTTTCCACCTTTGATACAAAATTTGTGTCTAGAGCAAATCCATGCAATTTTGCATTCTTGACAGACCAGGACTGGTTTCGATCATTTGCCAACAGTACAACAAATGTTTCTGCTAGTATTAGTGATATGGATGACGTGCCTGCCATGTTAGAGTGGAACTTATATAACTCGATCATCGATGTCTTCGGCACCTCTTCACTTCCTTCTGATGGATCTTTTGATTGCCGGGTATACAATGACACTTCTTCGTTATATGATTCCCGTCTTCCGGATCATGGCTGGAGTGTTTCTGTGCAACGGGCTTTGAAGGAAATCCCTATCTCCTTAACGGATGTCAAGGTAAATTTCTATCAAAAACCATTATTATAACGAAGAAGTGTCATTGTAAATAGTAAATTTAACGAAGTGTTTACCACATAGTTTGTCGAGAGTGATTCTAGAAACAATGTGCTGAGTTTTTATTTATCCCGTTTGAATTGGATTGAATTGTATTCTACTGCCTGCCGATACAATTTTAATTTTCTTATTTTAAGATAGGCAACTACATCACCATCCTTAATAAAATCTTATTTTCATTTTCTTTGTTTCGGTGGATATTAATACCCAGATGTAAATGAATGCTTGGCTCCGAACCGGCAGTGTCCTGTGGACTATGCATGCAAGAATCATCCTGGATATTTTGAATGCCATCACCCAAAGAGCATGTCTCCACTTAAAGTGGCCTTCATAGGTACAGCCTTCAATCTTTTTATTTTGATGGTAGAGATCACTTAATTTTCTTTTCTTTTGCAAGTTTGGAAAACTGGCAGTAACTAGTCTTCTTTAGTCTTTACAAGATTGCAAGGTGAACATCTTAATGACCAAGTTATCCTTGTATGTTCTACTCAGTTATTGGCAGTGTTCTTCGAGCGTTGTTTCTAATTACTGGTGCATGGTGGTTACACAAGGCGGTGAAGAAAAGAAAAAATAGGAAGCTCAAGGAGAAGTTTTTTAAACAAAATGGTGGTTTATTATTGGAGCAACAACTATCATCTGGTGAAGTGAATGTTGAAAAGATTAAGTTGTTCAATTCGAAGGAGTTAGAGAAAGCAACTGACCGCTTTAATGTGGACAGAATTCTTGGCCAAGGAGGTCATGGTACCGTCTACAAAGGAATGCTCGAAGATGGAAGAATTGTTGCTGTAAAGCAGTCTAAAAAACTTGATGGAGGTGAAGTTGGATCTATCATCAATGAAATTGTCATTCTCTCACAAATAAACCACCGGATGGTTAAGTTATTGGGGTGCTGTTTAGAGACCAAAGTTCCTCTTCAGGTTTATGAATTTATACCCAACGGAACACTTCCTCAGTACATTCATCATCATAATGAGGAGTTTCTGCTCACATGGGAAATGCGGTTAAGCGTGTCTGTGGACATTGCAGGAGCAATTTCCTACTTACATTCATCTGCTTCCATGCCTATTTACCATCGAGACATCAAGTCCTCTAACATACTCTTGGATGAGAAGTACAGAGCCAAAGTAGCAGACTTTGAGACATCAAGATCTATTGCTACTGACAAAACTCATCTTACTACACGAGTACAAGGCACATGTGGTTACTTAGACCCTGAATATTTTTAGTCCAGCCAATTTACAGATATGAGTGACGTTTATAGTTTTGGAATGATCCTTGCAGAGCTCTTGACAGGAAAGAAACCAATTTCTATGGTAACCACAGACGAATGGAGAAGTCTATCAACTTATTTCCTTGTTTCGATGGAAGGGAATCGCCTGTTCGATATTCTTGATACTCAAGTTAGGAGTGATGGCCGTGAAGAAAATATTGTGGCAGTTGCAAACATTGCGAAAAGATGCTTAGATTTGAATGGGAAGAAACATCCCACAATGAAAGAAGTTGTCGTGGAGTTGGAGGAAATCCAAGTGTTGTCTAAAGCTCACTCTGATGCTGAACAACACGTTCCAAAGGTCATTCAGACTAATGGAATCTCCAAGGCTTGGGAGGTGTTTTCTATACCAACAGGGTCATCATATATGGATAGTGGTACAGGTTCTTCATCAGACGCAGTACCTCTATTGTCCTTCAGATGATAGTGATTCTTTTTTTTTCCTCCTTATATACGCACTCTCTCTTGTAGAGTTCAGCAGAATGAATTTCGATGCAAATTGATGTTACTGCTTTGATTGATTTGCTCTATTTGGAGAGCTTTAGAAGCTTTGAAGTTTGAAGACAGAGCTTTAGATATAGCAAATGACTAAATACAGAAGGTTAGTGATAAAACATTACTTTATCGTTATGCCACTAATTGAAGATGATGTTTAATCATATTCTTGCCTCTATTTGTTGTGCATTTCTACGAGACTAATTGTACCCTAGAGTCGGGGATCATTTTGGGATGTCCTGGTGGTTGGAATAGCTCTCCCAAGTTACATCTTACAACCAGTCATACTTTCACTCTTTACTATTCAGCTCGATCACCTGCCATTCAATTCAATTCCACGCAGTGTTTTGAGAAATTTGATCATTTCCAAAGAGTAACCAACAGATCAAGAAGGAAGCTCGTCAAGAACATAAAGTCATGTCAAAAATTACCAGTGTAGCCTCAGCCGCACATATGGTTCTAGTAACCTAGAATGGGAAAGGCATTTTTGCTATATATATGTTGGCATGTGCTTAGCTAAACTAAGGATCTGCTACAGTATATTTGCACACCATGACCTTGGTAGTTGTGCCTAACACAAATTGCGGTAGAGGCACCTTATTATATAATTCCTAATTATAAAAGCATGCACTCTTTCGACCTATACCAATTAAGTAACTAACGCAGTCACACACTAAGTTGGTCACCGTACGTATAAGGTACTAATTATCAGTAGAAAACCAACCATGGGATCCGAAGAGCACCAGCCGCTGCTACATGTGCTCGACTCTCCGACGTCTCGCATTTCAGATTTGTCATCCACCGCAATCGAGGAGTTTCTCGAAGAACGGCCGCGGGTGGCAGTTCGGTTGTGGGCTAGGCTGGTTGCTTGGGAGTCAAGGCTCCTCTGGCTCTTGTCCGGATCATCAATCATCGTTTCGGTCTTTAACTACATGTTGAGTTTCGTCACTCTCATGTTCTGTGGTCAATTAAGTGCTTTAGAACTAGCGGGAGCATCGGTGGCTAGTGTTGGAATACAAGGTCTTGCTTATGGGATCATGGTACGTACCCAAATGGTCAAATGTATCTTTTTTGTTATGTTACATTATCATACGTAAACTCGTATATAGCCACATCTCATAATGTTGTATACTTGATTTCTTGCTTTGAACTTAAAGTTAGGGATGGCGAGTGCGGTACACATTTTGTGGGCAAGCCTATGGAGCCAAGCACCTATCAGCAATGGGGATGGATCATATGCCAAAGAGCAATCATCTTGCACGTAGGAGCAGCAATTCTCCTCATCTTTGTGTATTGGTGGTCAGGCCCCATACTCATCGCTATTGGCCAATCGGAGGACATAGCAGAGCAAGGTCAAGTCGTCGCCCGTGGCTTGATTCTTCAACTCTACGCATTCGCCATAAACTGTCCAGAACAGAGGTTCCTTCAAGCACAGAACATAGTGAACCCTTTGGCTTACATTTCCGTCGGAGTTCTCGCCCTTCACATTCTTCTCAGTTGGTTGGTGATCGATGTCATGGAATATGGCGTAATGGGCGCTGCTCTTACTCTGAGTTTTTCGTGGAGGTTACTTGTGATACTATGTGGGATTTACATTCTTGTTAGCCTCAAGTGCAAGGAAACTTGGACCGGCTTCTCTCGGAAAGCCTTCAACGGAATCTGGCCGTATTTCAAGATCACTCTCGCCTCTGCCGTCATGCTGTGGTATGTGTAACTTGCACAAAAGTCTACATTATCTAACCAAATTGATTAAGATCATGCATGCATATTTTACTTGCAGTGAAAGATAATTAACTGTGTCATGGCGATTCATTTACGTAGTTTGGAGATATGGTACAACCAAGGACTTACCCTGATATCTGGGCTCCTCGCCAACCCTACAATCTCTCTAGACTCCATTTCTATTTGGTATGTCGTTTGTTTACTGCTGCCTACTTAATCAATCCAAATTTTTTGTGACCATTTTAATCAAAGTATATATGAAACTAGCTAAATGTTCTTACACTTACAGCATGAATTACTGGAACTGGAGTTTGCAATTTATGTTAGGCCTAAGTGCAGCGGCCAGGTTTGTGACAATTAAATATACAAGTACTAGATCAGTCTAAATAATTCAATAGTACGTCATTTAATTTGATTTGGGGACTAGCTTAGAAGTATTCTAATGGGATTTGGTTTAAATTTGCAGTGTTAGAGTGAGTAATGAGTTAGGGGCTGGTAATCCGAAAGTGGCCAAGTTTTCAGTATTTGTAGTGACCAGTACAAGCATCCTGATCAGTGTAGTCTTCACTGCAATAATTTTGATATTCCAAGTTGGATTAAGCAAGCTGTTTAGTAGCGACCCCGAGGTTATCAAGCGGTGATCGATTTGATTCCGTTGCTAGCTATCTCCGTGTTCTTGAATGGCATCCAACCTATACTCTCAGGTACGAATAATCAAGATTGAAATTAATATATAGTTGAAAACCGCTCTTATATATTTCTAGATTGAAATTCAGATGTGACATTTATGTGGAAATTACTGTTTTCAGGGGTGGCAATTGGTAGTGGATGGCAAGACATTGTGGCCTATGTTAACCTTATTTGTTTCTATATCATTGGTCTCCCGATTGGATGTGTCCTTGGCTTCAAAACTGATATGGGTGTAGCTGTAAGTAATTGACCGATCTGCTCTCCCTAATTAACTCAATCTCGCTAATTAGCGGCATTGCGGATATTAATTATTTGCCCTAATTAATTTATGAGCATTGACCTTTATTTTTCAGGGTATAGGTGGGGGATGATCGGCGGAGTAGTTTTACAAACAATAACTCTAATTATTCTGACTGCCAGAACAAATTGGAATGCTGAGATAAGTATTTACCTAATTAATTAGCTATGTTACCGTATTCTAAGAGCATCACATACCTGATTCTAATGGTCTTGAACTCTTGATCTCTTTCTTCATTTTGTAGGTTGTGAAAGCAGCCGATCGCTTAAAAAGATCTGCGATTGAAGAAAACTTGCACTTGGTGGGAGCGATATAAGGACCTTGAATTTTTATATACACGGAATTTTCCCCATACTTTCGTGTATGTTATAGTAGGTCTAAGGTTTCTCACCATTTGAATCAATGTACATTTAAAAGAAAAGAAAGCAATGATTCAGAAAATATATTGTATGTCATTTGATGACAAAGCCATATATGAACATGTTCAATTTTATGACATGCACCAGTTTTAAAAATATCAATCAATAATTTGTGAAGGTCTGATCAATCTCTAATGACTCCACCTCCATCAATCTCTGATGACTCCACCAGTCCATCCTGTGATCACACTCTGGTCTTATAACTCTTATAACACTGGCTACCAATTTGACAAATGACATTAATTGAATCGATGAGAATGATGCATGCCTGCATGAACATTGACTCAATCTATAAATTCCTTATTGTAAAGCATCGATCGCTTTCCACAACAACTTGTCCCCGGAAGGGAAGGTCGGCAGACCTTTCACGATTTCACCTACACCGGCCACACCATCATCTATTCCTACCCTTCTTCTCCAAAAACATGAATTCGTTGAGAGCGATGCCTTCGAAAAACACAGAGAGTTTTCAATGGCGTAGCCAGAATTATAATTCAGCATTATCATAATTCCTATTAATTAAGGTTTTTTGTTGAATAGTATAAATGATATAGTCAAATGTTATATACACTTCTCTCACTACACCAAAAGGGTCGATAGACAACAGAACAGTTTTGTTGTCTAACATGTAAATTTCTGTTGTCTATTGAGTTGCCGTTGGATACCTCCTCACACAACAGATTTTTTCTGTTGGTAGAAGCTAGTTGCAACAACGTCGAATTATAATGTCTGTTGTCTGTCAGTAGCCAAAAAATTAAGCATTTTTGGGCCATATATGTTGGTTCAAGTCTATTCCAACAACAGATATTTATAATGTCTGAAGTTAGAGTTGATCAATGAGCAACATGAATAACAACATATATTTTAAATACTGTTGTTGTAGTTATCTTCAACTAGCATATTCATTTTATTTTCTGAAGTTGGATATGTATTGCAACAACAGTTATTTATATTGTCTGTTGTAGGAAAGCTATTTAAACAACAGAAAATGTGGAATTTCTGTTGTTGTAAAGGTATTGAAACAACAGAAAATTTGTAATTTCTGTTGTTGTAATGTTATTGAAACTATAGAAAATGTGGAATTTCTGTTGTTGTAAAGTTGTTGAAACAACAGAAAATGTGGAATTTCTGTTGTTGTAAAGTTGTTGAAACTACAGAAAATGTGAAATTTCTATTGTGAGAGAGATGGTTGAACTGCTGTTTTTGTGAACATTTTGTTGTCTGAAAATTGGAACAACAATAGACTAGAAATTCAGGTCATTCCTAATGTGCATGAGCATTTGTTCCAAAATAAACATATATACATGCAATAGTTATCTAGCACCAACAGTACATGATCACTGTTGGTGCCAAAATGTACAGCTGCAACAGTACATGATCACCTGCATTGCACTAGCAACATACATATACAGCTAGCTAGCTTCATAGTGAAGTGTGTGAGTTAGTGCTCTACATACACATTCACATGATCTACAAAAGCAAAATGCGCGCTACACAAACTTATAGATCAAGCATAATTGTTCACAAAAGAGGTGCATGATCTTAGTATTACCACCTAATTCGATAGGGGCGCGCCAACTACTTTACAAACTGAATGCTGCTGACATAATTTACCCATTCATTCCGGACAGCATCAATTTCAGTTGCTGTGTACACTTGCTGTTTTCTGCCCTTTCTCACCTCCCACTGGAAACACAAGTGTAGATACAAACAATTACCCAACAGTAACTCAACAAGTGTAAGTGATATATACAAATTAAGGTCATAGCTGTAAGTGATATATACAAATCAAGACTTCTCCACTCTTCCAACAGAGAGCTTGATCAATGAGTTAGAACCCAGAAAATTAAAAAACAACAATAGATGAAGCTACCATCCTAAACATTAAGAAGGAAGCCCAGATGACCAAATTCACCAAACAAAGGCAAAAATGAAAAATCAATGAAATATTGAGACTCGATCAAGCAACTAGACAACAGAACTCAGTTCTCACCCATCCCTTACTTTATTTCATAGTTTTCACCTGCAAAATCTCAATTTCACCTTCAATGCCAAATCTAATATATCTCAATTTCACAAATCTATCTCACTTTTTCCATATATCTGATATAAAAGGTACAGCTCTATATATAGAGTTAAACACATCAGCTGACAACATATCGTAACCATTCATTGGATCATGACTACCTAATCGTAACCATACACGTAGCATAGCTTGATAACAGAATTAGGACCAGAATAATGCTAGTCTACAGCTAGTCTATCGTATACTCTCATGCCAACACATTTCACAGTTGAGAAACAGATTCACATGACCAGCTCAGTTCTATATATTAAAGATCACAGTTCCCTTCATAATGCATAACACAACTTACACTACAAATCATAGCATGACATCAATCAAAGTTTAGCTGCTAATCTTACCTTGGTTGCAAATCCCAAATTCTTGTCCTTCACTATGTCATTCATGTACAGCATTACCCAAAGTCCACAGCCTCTACCCTGTTGTGGCGGAATTCCTTGAATACAATTCAAAAGATTAACTACACATATAGAAAACCCAAGATACAATACATGGCACATAGAGTTTAAAGGAAAGAATCAAACAGAATACCGATAAAGGCTTCCATGTAATCGATTTCCTGCTTTTGTTCTTCACATTCGCATTGTAAATTACGATTGCACTTCACATGTCAGAAACAAGAGAGGATTCAGGGTACAGTAATATTATTTTTATAGACAATGCATGTGAACAACTTCCGAAAGGAAAAAAATACGTACTTGTCAACAATTGTTCGCCATTCACCAACAGGTAAACGCCTCCTCGATGGATCTAGGTGGTACACGATTCCCTCATCCAACATAATAACCGACAACTCCCAATGATCCCTATGTGACACATAAACAACAATTAAAATGCTTAACAGAAACCAACAGTAGGCATAAACACCATATATCTTCCCTTAGTTAAATTAACAAACCATATATACCCTGAGTTATATGGTACAAGAAATACTTGTCCAGGCTGGCCTTGCAGTAACCGGGTGGACAATGTGCGAGTGCGTTCAGTTTCAGTTTCCCGCTTCAATTTCAGATCTTTAGGAGTTCCAATTGGATTAACAAAGACAAACTTGCCCCGTGTCTCGGATTTCTCAACTTGTGCATGAAGATAGTTACAAAAACAGATTCCCACCATCACATACATTTGAAGTAATCAAACAGCTTATTTAGGTTAATTAATGTGGCGCGTTTAGATGAATACCTCATATACATGGCAATGGAATTGTTTGAGATGTCCTCCATATTAGCCATTTGATATATATCCTCAATTCCAATTGCACAAAATCTGGTCTTGCCAAAAACCTCTGGGCCCAATCTCGTATGAATCATTACTCCATCCTTCATGTCAGAGTTGACATAGTTGCACAAAGTTTGAAGTGGGAGTGGCAGATTTTTAGGCATCACCTCCATACAAGTAGCGTTCTTCCCCTTCCCAAGTCTCTCTGAGAAGTCTCTCTTATTTGTTTGCTTAGGCTGCATAGATATTTTTTATAAAAATACATAACATTTAGAGATTTCTATGTGGTGTGTATATATATATATATATATATGAGCAAATCAAGTCCAGATTGTATACATACCTTCTGTGACATTTCTTCGCTTATGACCAGCTCTTTAGGCCAAGCAACACAGGTACCAATCGCATCAGACACTGTCATTATTTCATCTTTGATAGGAATTGGCAGCAAAGCTTCACCAACAACTGCCCGGATCAACGCAACACGTACATTGGCCTCTCCAAGTGGAATACCATGGATCATTGCAGTGCTGGACTCAACCCCGGTGTCAATAACGTGTCCAACTGCCACAATGTTGTCCACACAATCTTTGGCCAGTTGATATTCCTTTGGAGCAGTTAAGTCGATCTAAATCAAAAGCAGTATGTAAGGTGCATATCAGCATATATATAGCAGCAAAATAGTATCAATGAAAGGAAAATGAGGAAAGGTTACCTTCACATGCTCATTCTTATTCTCTGCAGGCTCTTTCTCTTCTTCTAAAACCAACTTCTTGACACAAGGAGCTTCAACGGTTACCATATTCACAGTGGGTTTTGTCGAGTACAACTGCCTTGACCAGATTGACCTTCCTTAGGTGACGGTACATTGGGGGCTGTACATGTAGAGCTCGGCATCTTCCCTGATAACATTGCTTCATACTTTTCGATTGTGGCCTGGAACATTCGTCTTTCTTCCTCTCTCTGTGCATCTAGTTCAGCTTTTTGTTTCTCAAACTTTTTCTGTGCCTCATCCATAAACCCCTGAAGAATCTCTTGGGTTGTTCTTCTCTTCTGCCTTGGGACATTGAAGTACACAGTGGACTTCACCTTACCACTAACAGCCCTTACTTTTCCAGAATGCTCAGCATTTCCCAATGCTAGTGTAAGTACATCCTCAGGCAAAGCATTTTCAATTTTTCCATCAGCCACTTCTTCCCTTAATCTTTCCTGTAAACCATTTATAAAAATGGTGACACAAAGTTAATTATACATGGCTAAATGAAACATTGATTATATATAGTTAAATGATATGGTGACTTATCCCAGAAAAATAATTGACTACTTACAATTTTTCTAGCTGCCTCCTCCACTTCAGGGGCTTTGAATTTACCCTCACTATCTTTACGCGCTTTTACCCACAATTTTGAACGATCAAGATCCACATCTGGATCCGCTTTTCTCTGTAATCATTCCAAATTTAATAAGAAAAAGCCGTACACATCAATATACAAACAGGCCGAAAGTTTGCATGGTTAAATTACCAGTTCTTGCTCAAAGTTGGCATATCCTTTGCGTGCAAGCCTACATGGAAACTTGTTCTTCCTTCCCCTAGCTTGCTGAGCCTCTGATTTTTTCTGCAAATACATAGATAACTTTAACAAACTTACTCAAAAGTCACAAGGTCAGAGTAGGTCTGCAAGTTGACTTGCAATAAAATCTGGATCCAATCTTTGTTCAACAAATGCTTCCCAATCATCCTGGTCGACGAAGCCATAGTCTTGTGGAGGCTCCAAAAACTTATCAGAGTCATCTAGGTTACGCATAATAACCTTTTGGGTCAAATCACACTTGAAATCTCTCCAAGCAGTGCTGGCAGATGCTAGCACATGCTCTCTGCATTTATCGGGTATCACAAAAGCCTCCTACAAAAACAAAGCAAGTAGATGTCAATGAATTGACATAGTCTGCGCCAAAATTTATGATATGTACAAGAAGGAAAATTCTTACATTTACAGCAGTCCAAATTTTATCTTTGTCGTCAATTGAAATACTCCTAAAATCCATTGTGCTAATTGGGAACGTTTCACGTGCCAAAACACCAGCGTAGGAAAACATTTTAGTGGCTGCAGGTCCAACTGGGACCCCGAGGTCATTTGTTTCCACTATCAGCTTCTGCTTTAAAAGCACTCGCCGTCTTATGTGACACATTGTCACCCTCGCTCTTTTCAGAAGCTTTATCCCACCACTGCTCAAGTCCACTTGTTCCATCAGTATGCCCTTGCCTTTCACCTTCTTTCCAATGACGGATCCCACAGCTTTCTTGATCTTCTTACTACCTTGGTTTGTGCCCAAAGAATTTGCCGTATCATTCCCACTCTTCGTTTTCTTGGACTCTTCCTTCTATCAACAGTCTTACCCTTCTCATTCCCTGCACCCTTCACACTCTCCATATGCTGAGAATTTGCAGCATCATTCCCACTCTTCGTTTTTCTTGGACTCTTCCTTGTATCAACAATCTTACTCTTCTCATTCCCTGCACCCTTCACACTCTCCATATGCTGAGTGTTTGCAGCATCAGTCCCACTCTTGGTTTTTCTCGGACTCTTCCTTGTATCAACAGTCTTACTCTTCTTGTTCCCTGCACCCTTCACACTCTCCATATGCTGAGAATTTGCAGCATCATTCACCCTCTTATTTTTCCTTGGAGTCTGCACACTATCCACAGTGTCACTCTTCTTATTCCCTGCAACTTGCACACTCTTCTTACGACTGTTTGGTGCATTGCCCTTCACACTTTGTTCAGAATAGGCATGATCAACTGAAGATCTCACTACATCCTTACCCTCATTGGTTGCTGAAGAGCGCAGACTAGTCTGTACAGCCTTCATTCTCGTAGCAATCTTCCTTGCCAGCAAATGTTTCTTCGTAATTCGTGGAGCCATCTGAAACGACATCAAAGGCAACAATCAGTATACAAGCACTGCATAAACTTAACTTTGAAGAGAGTGATCCTTTCATAAACATTCATAAGCGTAATCTTCACATAAATTACATACACAAAGAGTTCACAGCGCATCACTATGTCACAAAGCATTACATAAACAAAGAGTTCAAATGTCATTAGGCATTACATTACAGAATCACAAATTCACATAGTTGTAAGGTTTAGAACCAAATTAAACACAACCAGAACATGCCTAACATATAATTACAAAAAATGAAGTCTAAAGGTATAATATTCCTTCATTCTTCAACCCATATTCCTTCATCTCCGTCACACAAAAAACTGGCATCCTCAGTTTCGTCAATGTCATCAAATAGAGGTCCGGCAGTTTCAGCTTCCACTTCAGTATCTTCCATTTGATCCTCAAAATCAAGTCCTCTGTAATCTTGATTGGGACACTTGACTACCACAGACCACACACCATTTAGGGTAGCTTGAAGGTAAAAAATTTGTTTAACATGGGTTGCTAAGACAAAAGGATCATTCAGATGACCTTTGCGGTTCAGATTCACCAATGTGTAACCAAGTTCATCTACTTTAACCCCCCTACTATTTTCAACCCAATTACACTTGAATAATGGTACCCTAAACGTATAGTAATCTAGCTCCCAAATCTCTTGTATCACACCATAAAAATTCATATCATCTGTAACTGGCATATTATCTCGTGCACTTGACACCTGCATTGCACTAGCAAACAGCAAAACACCGCTGTTTTGCACACATGTCAGAGAGCCATCTCGTTTCTCTGTGTTGTAATCCACCCCATTTATGTGGTATGCTTCGTATTTGTAAACTCCCGGACTTGGCCCATTGGCTAACCACCTCATAGTTTGTGAAATCTCGTTATCCGGGTATCTCAGTTCATTTCCAATCTGCATATGTAATAAAATTTATGTTCACCTAAACAAATGAAAAAAATTGTAACACACTGCATGAAAACAAAGATGCCCTACTCTCTGTTTGAGCCACGCAGCAAAGGTTTCATTTTGTTTATCCTTGAGCCACTTTGTTCTTTTTTTGAACCTAGGATGCATGAGTTGCAGCAGCTCCATATGTTCACTGTAGAAGACCATTGGCTAAAATTCAATGGCCAAAATTTATAATACATAGATGTGCTAATTAAGATGAGGAAATTCCTAATAAGAAAAATTATTTTTACCTAAAAAATGGGAGAACTTCAGTTGAGTTTTGTAACACACAGAGGTGTGCTAGATGCTTTTCCTTTCCAAATATATCAATGACATGCTCACCACATAAGCCCCTGCCCCCATCATTCTTTTCCTTTTTTGCAGGTAGACCAACAATGGATTGATTTTCAAGCACACGTAAATTGTTATACTCCACTGCTTCTTCTACAATATACTTTTCAGCTATGCACCCCTCAGGTCGATTTCCATTCTTGACGTACCCTTTGAGAGTTTTCATGTATCTCTCAAAAGGATACATCCATCTAAAAAATACAGGACCACATAACTCTACCTCTCTAACAGGATGCACGGTCAAATGAATCATTATGTCGAAGAATGAGGGCGGAAAATACTTCTCCAGCATACATACTGTTATGACAAGGTCTCTTTGCATGTCTTTTAGCTTTGAAGTGTCAATTTCTTTGGCACAAATAGCTTTGAAAAACAGACAGAATCTAATGATGGCCTGCCGCACTGGTTTTTCTAACACATTACGCAAAGCTACAGGGAGCAGAAGCTGCAATATGACGTGACAGTCATGTGATTTGAGACCAACCAGTCTAAGATCATCCAATGAAACAAGGTTACGAACATTGGAGGAAAACCGAGTAGGAACTGACATTCCAAAAAAAGAGCCGCATACTATTCTCTTCTCTTCTAAGTTTAAATTCCAACTTGCCAAAGGAAAAGGTTTCCTCTTTGCACCTTCTGTTGGCTTCAAGTCAGTTCTAATGCCCATTTCAACCAGGTCATTCCGAGTAGCAAGCCCATCCTTTGTCTTTGTCAGAATATTCAACAAGGTTCCAAGGAGAGCTTCACATACGTTCTTCTCAATATGCATAACGTCCAGATTATGTCGAACATGAAGCAGTTTCCAGTACTCTAGTTCGAAGAAAACTGATTTCTTCTTCCAACAAGGTCTGATCTGACCTTCCTTGTGCATTGGAGGGGGACATGTTTTTCCTAAAGGCTGACCTAAACCCTCTACCCTAGCCAATACCTCTTCACCGGTTAATGGTAGAGGAGCATCATCCTCCTCTATGGTGTTATCAAATTTTGTTGCTTGCCTCCGGAATGCATGATTTTTTGGCAGCCATCGACGATGTCTCATGTACGACATTTTCTTACTATGCTTCAGGTAAAACGGCTTTGTCTTATCGACACAAACTGGACAGCCGTTGTATCCTTTCACATAGCTTCCTGATACGTTCCCATATGCAGGAAAATCATTAATTGTCCACAAAAGACAAGCCCTAAGTGTGAAATACTCATTCCTAAATGCATCATATACCCCATGTATCCCCTTCCACACAGTTTGCAAATCATCCACTAAAATCTGAAAATACACATCAATGTCATTCCCTGGTTGTTTAGGGCCAGAGATCAACATGGTTAGCATCATAAACTTTCTTTTCATGCAAAGTGATGGAGGCAAGTTGTACGTAACCAACATGACTGGCCAGCATGAGTCCTTACTACTTAGAGAACGGAAAGGATTGAACCCATCCGTTGACAAACCTAGTCTGAGGTTCCTAGGTTCCACACCAAACACTGGGAATCCAGTGTCCATCACCTTCCATGTAGGAGAATCAGCAGGATGGCGCATAATTCCATCCTTTTTTCTGCTATCAGCATGCCAAGTCAGATCCTTCGCTATTTTCGGGTCTGCAAACATCCGTTTAAATCTAGAAAAAGGTGGGAAGTACCATACAACCTTAGCTGGCACACCTACTTTCTCTACTTTAGCTCTACTTATTTTCCACCTAGACAAACCACACCTAGGGCAGATTGTAGCTTCAGCATGTTCCTTCCTATAAACTATACAGTCATTAGGACATGCATGAAACTTTTGATGATCCATCCCCATTGCAAGAAGGGTCTTCTTAGCCTCGTAGAAAGAAGCTGGGACCTCATTATCTTCAGGAAGCCAACCTTTATACATTTTCAGCATAGCTGAATAGTTAGCATCACTCATTCCAAATTTCGCTTTCAGGTTCAAAGACTCCAGTAAAGCACCCATCTTAGTTGTCCTAGTACAACCAGCATACAAAGGTCTATCTGCATCTTCAAGAAAATTTAACAAGAAACCAGCATCCTCCTCAGATATCTCATCATCCCCATTTTCTCCCATGTCACCTAAAGGGTCCCAATTTACAATGGTTTCGGACGTACTAGGTTTGCGCTTCATGGCCTTACTTTCTCCATGCACACTCCAATGCGTATAGTTTTGATTAAACTCGTTAAACGTGATATGGTCCTTAATCACATCTTTGGTAAACTGTTTACCATTGCAACACTTAATGCAAGGACACCTGATTCTGTCTTTATCTACAGCATTGCTATATGCAAAATCTAGAAACTTGTTCACCCCAGATACATAAATGTCTGATCTCCTATCCTCTTTCATCCATGATTTATCCATCTTACGTACATACACAAAGAAGAAAAAAGGATTTACTGTATTTTCAACCTAAATTCTTATAACTACATACACATTTTAATGCTCCTACTCACAGACAATTTTAAACTTAGGCAAATATGCTCACAGAAATTTCAAAAGTTAATCAACTAATCTAACAGACATTTCATCACTTAATCAAACATGCTCGCGTCCATTCCAATTTCAAGACATACCAGAAAACCTAACAACATCCATTTAAACATATTACCTAACACTATCATAACAGAACACAACATAACAGAATGAACCACACATCCCATTCATCAGCAGAATTATCAAAACATCCCACTGAAAATCCTATCAGCACCCTACTTATATGATATTAACACACACATCCCATTCATAACAGAAAAGAACTTCATACCTAGTACTCCAACGTAAGCTCCAGCTTATGCTCCGACACACATGAGTAATTTAAAATTATGCAAACATACTCACATAGGCATCAAAACTTAATCAAACAATGACACAGACAATTCACGCATCCATTTCAAATTCAGCATAAAACAACTTCATACCCTAATTATACCATATTAACAAACAAATCCAATTCATAACAGAAAACAACTTCATACCTAGTACTCCAACGTAAGCTCCAGCGTATGCTCCAACGTATGCTCCAACGTATGCTCCACCGTATGCTCCAAGCTTCTCTACCAACAACTAATAATCATCAATAAACAAACCTATATTAACCTTTTTTCATTAGTTAAGAATTTAGTGAGATTTGGACAATGCAACCAACTCATAGCATCTGTTAAAAATATTAGCTGATCCATCTAAATACTACTAGCCCAGTCACTGAAAAAACAGTTCACATCTCATTTTCATTTGGGGAAGAGTACCAAAAGGACATGACTCAGTGGAAGAGTATCAAACAAGTAAAATTAACAAAGCAAGAAGCTAGCATCCTACTTAAATGCTTCTCTTTTGGCTTCAATGAACTTTTAATACATAAACAAAAGTAAAATCAGTGGAAGAGAAACAGACAAGTAAAATTAACAAAGCAAGAAGCTAGCATCCTACTTAAATTCTTCTCTTTTGGCTTCAATGAACTTTTAACACATAAACAAAACTAAAATCAGTGGAAGAGTAACAAAAAAGTAAAATTAACAAAGCAAGAAGCTAGCATCCTACTTAAATTCTTCTCTTTTGGCTTCAATGAACTTTTAACACATAAACAAAAGTAAAATCGGGTTTTTCCAAAAACCAAAAGTACTAGATGAAGACAGCAAAAGAGGGGTTGCAAAGGCAGAGAGCTGTATATAACAAAGAGTGGCCAAAAGCTTACTACATTACTACCTTTGGGCCTCTTCAGTTGTAGGGCATCTTCAGTTGTTGTACAAACCAAAATCGATCAATCAGTTCAGCTTACCTAAATCGAGTAGACAATTCAAATAACCCAGACCTAAAATAGAACAAGATAACCTAACTTCTCGATTTCAAGAACTACCTCTTCAGATTTCGATTGTTGCGAAGAGGAGCATCGATATTGTCTTCTGTATAGAGTCCCTCTCTTGATTTCGATTGGGGATGATTTCGAATTTGGGAAGATAGCTATTTCGGTGAGTTGGGGTTGGTTGCTTTCGATTCGATTGGGGGTTGATTTCGATTTCGATTTCAATTTCGATATGAAATTGGGAGCAGGCTAGGGTTCGTGAGAGAGAGCTCGATACACTTAGTTTGGGCTAGGTAGCTGTTTTGGGTTACTATTTTACACTTATGTTGTTTTTGGGTTGAGCATGGTACGTATATGGGTCAGAAGAGCCACTTTTTTTAGTCAATTCCTTTTTCTTTGCAAAGTCAATTTTTTTTTCCTTCATAATCCACAAACCTAGCTCACTTCATTTTGGAGGGAATGACATAAAACTTCCCGCTACTAACCTCACTTGTTGGAGGGAGAAAAGGAAAGTTTCCCGCCAATATCATTACTAACTGACTAACAACAGATACCATCCTTTCTGTTGTGTGATTCATGCTAACATTGGGGGAAACTCAAATATTTTTTCAAGTGTCAAACCCTAATATAAAATCAGTCAACACACAACAGACATCTAAAAATATGTTGTTTTACTATTATGAACAAATTTGTAAACAATTTATCACACAACATTACATGGAAATCTGTTGTGTGATTATTATTAGACAATTTTATCACACAACAGTCCTATTTTACTGTTGTTTGAAGCAAAAATATCAAAATATAAACAACAGAAAAAAATAATTTCTGTTGTTGTATAATGTCCCCAGGTGGAGCTATTTTCGATATCAAAATTATGAAGTTGCATAGGTCTTTAGACAGCAGTAGGCAGAATTATATGTTGTCTTTATCAAATTTTTCTCGATTTCCTATTCACACAACAGATAATAACTCATCTGTTGTTGTAATGGTGTTGTCTATCGACAGTTTTGGTGTAGTGTCACAAAGATTTATAACTGTTTTTGACGAGTCTTATTTTAAAATTTAAATTTCTCTTAAATATATAAAGAGAAATTTACGTTGTTGTAGGATATTTAATGTATCTAGTTATGGTGGAGATTACAAAATATGACAATTAATCATATCTAGAAATGTATGTACATTTTGTATTCTCCTATATAAAGAGTTGCTTCTTCATTAATAAAGGGACACAACTTATTACTTCAACTATTCTCTCTACAATTACATAATTTCTAAAACACGTTATCAGCACGAAACCCTAAACCGAGCACCGCCGCCGACTCTACCGCTGCCGTGATCCCAAAGAGAAAGAGGAAGAAAAGAATTGTTCTGCAATCAAAAACAACAAGTAAGTTTTTTTAAAAAAATTCAACTTCGTTTTTTCAAAATAACCTACTCTTTTGGGATTTTAAATTTTTCCGTAGGGATTTTGGGATAACATCTCATCCTTCATTTCTACACCGCACATTTCTTGAAGGTGAAAATTTGGAACAAAGAGAGATCCTAGATGAACTAAGAGCGTTCATCGTGAACAATGAGAGATCACAAATCGATTTGAACAAAGAGAGTTCATAAAAAATATCGATTAATGAACAAAGAGAGTTTGTAAGATCATATACATCAAAGTAAAGGTCTATCCAAGTAATATATTGGAAAATAAATTAGTTGTCGAATAACTCTTTTATGATTGCGAAACAAATATATCTTCTGTTTTCTCATGGTATTTGATATGCAAAAAAGGCATTGACACCATGCTCCTGGATCTAAAAAAAGAAGTGGAATAACGTGTGGTTTTTCGACTTCAAGCATATTGCATCAATAAATAAAGAGATGCTTAAGTTTATATCCATGCTTTAATTATGCAGAAAGCAATTGAAGAGCAAAATTTGATTGAGAAAAATCCTCTACATAATCATAATTCAAGGCAAGTTGGAACCAAGAGTGTTCACTATGCAAATTATGAAAGTGCATCAAGAGGATGACGCATGGAGCGGAATCCTTAAAGTAAGAAAATTTTGGTGAGAGGTTTAGGTCCGCACCACTGCCCCAACAAGGAAGAACGCTACAAGGTAGCGCAATGAGGCCATGATGGCCATGCTAGAGGAAGCTCTAGCCATAGAGGCCATGGTGACCAAGGAAGCCATGGAGGCTGAGGTACCAATGTCAAAAGAGACAAGTATAAGACGCATCATGTTTCTCGAATCAAAAGAGTTGTTTGTTCTCAAGATGTTTGAGAAGATAGATTTTCAGAAATTTTGGGTCAATAGGTGCATACCATTGATAGGTAAAATATGTGAGGAATCCATGAATTTCCAAGATCATCAATTTGAACTACCCAATCCGAATCTACTTGATCCTACAACACATTAGCTTTCAGAATTATTTTATGTATACTATTGAATAACTTAATCGACCTAGCTACAAATCTCGAAAAATTATGAATTTTTTTAGAAGTGTTCATATACGTGTCTAGTATGTGTCTGCAAAATTTAGTTACATTCTAACACACCAATAATTTGGAACAAATTCAACAAGCCAGCATGCCCAGATTCTGCGAATTTTAAGGATCAAATAAACAAAGAAATAGAATATGAAGATAAAGCTAATGCGAATCTCAACATAGCACACTTTAAAATTGGCAGAAACTCGATTGAAGAGATACCAGATTTTGATTAGAGCTTTATTTTTTCCATGTAAAAAAACGTGTATGCCTAAGTATTATGTTTGACAATGTTGGTTAATTACTTTGGATTAACAAACTTTGATGTATCATGTTGGTTTATTAATAAAGGCACCATTATAATGGCTTATTAATAACAGGCTTGTCTACATTTTCTGTATCACATTCATGTTTTGTGGTTGCTATAAATCTATTGTCTACTAGGGCTCACCTTAGTAACTTGTGATGTCTAGAAAAATAGATTTTCGATAAAGGTATTTGAGCGGATCTTGAGTCTCACCTACATTAATCTCTCTTCACCTGATTATGAGTGAAAAGAGTTACCCAAACGATTATAGATGGCCTAGTAGACCAACAAATTCGTTCATGTATCAAATTGGGATAGTTAAGAGTGCTTTAAATCCTCGAAAACACAGAAAACATAATCTGCCACACTAACAGCCAGCTTCGACAACGAACTGAGAATTGCCCAAAAAGACTCAGTATGTGAGTAGTATATGGATGAAAAGATACAGATGTATAGTTTTCAGAACTATCTCCAGATTTTCGATAGATAATTTCGAGAAAAAGTTGTGCCTGTTTTACTAAACAAATGTCAGAAACAGGGTATAACGAAATCTGCTCTGCAGATCAGTCGACTTCGACAACAAATTGGGATTTTCCCGGAATAAACCAACATATGGATGGTATATGGTTGAAAATATACGGACCTCTAGTTTTCAGAACTATGTCCAGTTCATCGATATCTATTTTTTAGAAAATGTTATGCTCGTTTTACTAGACAGAGGTCAGAAACCAATATAACAGCAACTGGCTGCGCAGATTTCTTAGCTTTGACATGAATCTGAGATTGACTCAGAATAATCCAGCATATGTGTAATATATGCTCGGAAAGCTACAGATGTATAATTTTTAGAACTTCATCTGGAACTCCAAAAACTATTTTCTAGATAAAGTTATGCCTGTTGAGGTATGTGGAGGTCAGGTGACCCGTGGAAGGCCAAAACCTGAGGAAAATCAGAGGCAACTCTTCGATAGATTGAAGGAGCACCTCGATAGATTGAGGGAATAACCTGAGTGGCCTTTCGATGGATCGAAGGTATATTTCCATAACACCAAACTTTTGAGTTATTTTTCGATGTTTCCTCATGCAAGACTTGTTTCTTTGCAAATATTTTCCCCGAGAACTTTGAGTGTCTCATTGATATGAGAATTACATATACTATGTTATGCCATAGAAAACTTATATCGACTTTGTGCCTTGTCGATTATGTTTCTACAAGATGAGAATGGACATAGGTCTTCTCATCATCTATGCCAACAATTTTCAAGTGAGAATGGACATGAGTTCCTTTGCATTATCTCTAATGATTGCAATATGATCCGAATATTAGAGAAACTTATGTGTCAGCCAAATTGGCTATGTAAGACAACTAAAAGAGAGTTGTAGAATCAAATTATGTCATGAGAGATGACCTATAGGATTAAGACACATATAACGCTTTGACACGACAGATTGAGATATCCAAGTCATGATATGATAGTCCAGATTTGAGAAAGTCAATTGGGCATCACTTATTTTGAGTGAAAGGAAGCAAGAACCAAAATTGATTCATAAGAGAGTGGAGTCGGGCACCATTCAGTAGTAGCGCTTTCGTCCACAGCCGGCTAGTGACTAGTGCCTCTTCTCCCAAGAGGAGAAAACTAGACGCCGAGGATGACGTGCTAGTCTCCTATCATGCTTCTCGAGTCCTGGATACTCTAAGCCTCAACCAAAATCTTCATTGGTTATTTTTTGTGATCTAGGAATACTTCACCAAAACTTTTACAAATACTCTAGGTTTCAATCTGCTTTCTTCATTTCTGCAAGTACTGTAATCCAAAGGTGAAATCAATTTGCTACCAAAAAGAAAGGCTTGAGTTTTGAGAAGATTCTTCGGTGCACCAGGCATGCAAGATACAATCTTAATTATTCATTATCTTGATGTTAACATTGATGTTAGTGTCATATAAATAATTAGATCAAATAAATAATTAAAATTGTATTACACATATCTGGTACAAGTACACCCGGTACACTGAATATACTCTCTAAGTTTTGTACATGCAGTGATGTTGCACATTAGTTTCTTCTTTGTAAGTTTAAATTAAGCAAAGTTGAAACATTAACAGTCTGTAAGACCATCCGGATATCATGTGACTTCACCAACACATTCAGAGGCAAGAGTTTTCTTTCTCGGAAATGATGGTGTAGAAAAAGAAAGAGTAGTGGGAGAAAATGATTTGAGAAGGTCCAAAAAACAAACATGTATTCTGGGTTGGGGTGTTCCTCGATCATCCCCTCCATAATATATAACGGCTCACTATTCTGATCGAATTTAATGTACTCAAAGATTCATACTTTTGTCGACACCTTAATTATTTAGAGAACCACACGTGGTTACCTAACCCAGCCTACCAAAACAAAGATGTATCTCAGTCTTCTACTTAACATATATTCTGTCCAGATGAATCTATATAAAACCATGAACAGCGACATCGATCTTCACCTAGCACTTTTCTTTTCTATTTTCTTTAATTCCCCTGCTTAATTCGAGGTTTAATTTGACTTGCATGCATAGCTTTTTGTGACCTTTCTGAACAAAAGTGTGTTTGTTGTAGCTAAAGTTCTCAAGCTAAATGCTATATAGCAGAGCACATGACTGAAAGTGGTTGGTACCCAACCATTGGACTGTTAGTTAGAAGTTAAAGTTTACAGTTTTCGCCTTCTTCTTCATAAGTTTCTTGTATTACAATGCAGCATCACATATATATACATTCTGTTTGCTTCTGCTTCCATATATAGTACACAGTGAAACAGAACTGAGACTGTCATATTAAGTAGTGGTGGCTCAGCTGGCTGACACAACCATGGGGGCATCGGAGCAGTACCAGCCGCTACTACTTGGACTCGACTCACATTCGCGGCTTCCTGACTTGTCATCCGCCGCGGTTGAAGAGTTTTTGGAGCAAAAGCCGATAGCATTCAGGTGGTGGACCAGGCTGGTGGCGTGGGAGTCAAGGCTCCTATGGATTCTTTCGGGTGCGTCTATCGTCGTCTCTGTCTTTAACTACATGCTTAGCTTTGTCACACTCATGTTCTGTGGCCACCTGAGTGCATTGGAACTTGCTGGAGCTTCCATTGCAAGTGTGGGAATCCAAGGACTTGCGTATGGAATTATGGTATGTACCCCCAAACTTTCCTAATATCTAGTTCTTGTTTTACTCTCACATAAGCTAACTTGTTGATTTCTTGCTTTATATTTCAAGTTGGGCATGGCTAGTGCTGTACAAACTGTTTGTGGGCAGGCCTATGGAGCCAGAAAGTTGGCAGCAATGGGGATCATATGCCAAAGAGCAATCATATTGCACTTGGGAGCAGCAGTCCTCCTCACATTTCTGTACTGGTGGTCGGGTCCAATACTCCTCGCCATGGGACAATCAGAGAGCATAGCAGCGCAGGGTCAAATTTTTGCACGCGGATTAATTCCACAGCTCTATGCATTTGCCATAAACTGTCCACAGCAGAGGTTCCTCCAGGCACAGAACATAGTGAACCCTTTGGCGTACATGTCTGTTGGAGTTTTTCTCCTTCACACTCTTTTATGTTGGATTGTGGTTTATGTTGTGGACTTTGGACTAATTGGTGCTGCTTTGACGTTGAGTTTTTCTTGGTGGTTACTTGTAATAATATGTGGCGCTTACATTCTCTTGAGCCCCAACTGCAAGGAAACTTGGACTGGTTTCTCATGGAGAGCCTTTATTGGAATTTGGCCGTACTTTAAGCTAACTGTTGCTTCTGCTATCATGTTGTGGTATGTGTTTTACTATTTACATTTCAACTTTTTAACCTTTCCCATCTTTTTCTTTTATGTACCTCATAAAACTGAGTTCAGTTATGCTTCAATGTAGTTTGGAGATTTGGTACAGTCAAGGTTTAGTGCTCATATCAGGACTCCTGTCCAATCCTACCATTGCACTGGACTCCATTTCGATCTGGTATGTCTATGATTTTTACCAGCCATTGTAATCAGTTTTTTAGCTAGCATTCAAAACTAACTTTAAAATACATATTGCAGCATGAATTACTTGAACTGGGATATGCAATTTATGCTAGGACTTGCTGCGGCGGCGAGGTTTGTGACAAACTTTTAAGAGTTTTCAGTTCTTCCCTGGCAAAAATGTACAAGAAATTTGTTAGTATTGAAGTACTTTTTGGCTTATGCAGCGTTCGAGTGAGTAATGAGCTAGGTGCTGGTAATCCGAAGGTGGCCAAATTTTCAGTTTTTGTAGTGAACGGTACCAGCATTATAATTAGCATAGTGTTCAGTTCTATTGTGCTGATATTCAAAGTTGGATTGAGCAAGCTATTTTCAACTGATACCGAGGTTATCGCGGCAGTATCTAATTTGACTCCCTTGCTAGCCATTTCTGTTTTTATGAATGGCATTCAACCAATACTATCAGGTATAGTTATATATCATACAAGCATTATATGAGTTTGACAATCAGGCACCAGTTCTAAGTGTGTGAGGTTTCAGGTGTCGCAATTGGGAGTGGATGGCAAGCTGTTGTTGCCTATGTGAACCTGACTTGTTACTATCTTATCGGTCTTCCAATTGGGTGTGTTCTTGGCTTCAAAACTGATATGGGAGTAGCAGTAAGTTCTTGAAACTCTACCCAGCTCACCCTCATCAGTAAAGTGGATGCTTTTGTATTGTAAATGTTACTGAACAAAATGCATTTTTTACCTCAACTTTTCAGGGTATATGGTGGGGGATGATCATTGGAGTATTTTTACAGACAGTAACTCTAATTGTTCTCACTGCCAGAACAAACTGGAATGCCGAGGTAACTGTAAAAGTTTCGATGAAATTTTCATATTATCTGAGTATCCAGTTGCTATTAATCAAATGTGGCCCAGGTTTTCACTAAAGATTTTGATCATTGTTCTGTTTTGTAGGTTGTGAACGCAGCTGAGCGATTGAAAAGATCTGCGAGTGAAGAAAACTTAGCGTTGGTTGGCATAGACATATGAAAAAGGTGTTCATGCATGAAATCATAGTTTTAACTTCATTTCAGCAGCGCTTAATGTGGTGCAATGCAAGTGATTTTTGACATAGCATTGTTGACGAGAACTGAGCTATATATTTGTGTTTCTTTCCCTGTAAAGATTCAATCTGATGTAGCCAGTTTTGATTATTTATCAAGGAACCCTCATATTTCTTAAACAATATGCAGCAGAGCTCATTATAAAGCAGCATACTGCATTCAAAACTGTTTATGTTTCTTTCCGAAACATACTTTTGCTCATGTATCGCATTTATACAGGAGTGAAATCCATCTATGCACATTTTGCTGGAGACAATCCAACTCCACTAGAAAAACTATCAAAAAGATGATAAAATAAGTGTATTAGCTTAACTGCCAAAAATGTAGTGTGGAATGAGTCCATTCCAACGTTTCAACTATTAACTGATGTAGTTGAATTTAACAATGAAGGCCAAAAATGTGACTTTACCAGATGATCTCAACTTTACAAATCAGCCACTGTAACTAAGTCCTTGATGTTCTTTTCACTGTCACCGTTTAAATAAATCAATTCATGTCTTTGTTCCTCATCGGATGATGAAATGACATGTGAAGGACCATCTATTTCCTCATCACAACTTTCGTCTTCATCTTCATCGTTGTCTTCATCCTCATCATTTTCATCAACCGGGGTCAATAAATGACTAAGTGCTCGTTCATTGCCACTATTATCCAGGTATCCTACAACTTCGTTAGCTAATTGTTGTTCTTCTGCTGTTTTTGCCAAAGACAAAAGGATATTCTTTGCTTTCTGATCGGGCCGGAGCCTGCAGGACTCCATTTCCTTGTACCAAACAACAGCACTTCCAAAATCTCTGTTCTTGCCATATGCATCCATTATGTTTGTCAAGATCGTTTGATTTGGTTTGACACCACTTGCCTGCATTTCCTCATACTTCTCCATCATCTTCTCAATCTCATTTGCCTTAGCATACCCTTTGATTATGGTCCCATATGTGACAACATTGGGTTTAAAACCATCTTGCTTTAGTCTTATAAAGAATTTTTCAGCACCCCCCATATCTGATGCATTCACATAAGCTGACAGCATCGTGGTGTACGAGTATATATCCGGGTCATACCTGAAGACACAACATATTATAGGATTCACTATGCAGACCACAGTAATTTATTAGTGAGAGATCTTTCAACTACAGAAATGGGTTGTTTTCTTTCTCCTCTACATTTTTTATATGTATTATTCCACTAAGATTGCATATGATAAGTTCTCATTCACTGCCACTACAGGCACAATTTCACTACTTAAAACCGATAATATGTCAGAACTCACAACTAAAGATAGTATTGAGAAGTGCACCATTCACAATTAAGCTTAATCATCATGCAGTTATCAAAAGTATACCTGTCCCTTCTCATGCTTTTAAAAACATTTCGAGCTTGGTCCACCATTCCTGATACTGCAAATGCGTCAAGCAAAATATTATATGCTTTGCGGGTTGGTCTGCAGAAGAGATAGAACAGACAGTATTATACTTTATATCAATGGCATGATATGGGTAACAAGGCTTTAGCTACTCCCCACCAGATTTTCTTGGTGCAAAAATCAGAACAAGAAACTGATGCCCTAGGCTTCAAACATAAGAAGATCCTAAGGCAACCAGCGAATTTCATTTCGAGCAGAGGAGAAGTTCACAAATAAGTTAGGGTATGGTTCATATAATGCAACAAATATAGGCTTTTGTTCAAACTCTTCACCGTCCAGATAGGCCAAAGTCTAGTTTTATCCGTGTTTATTTATAATCTCCGATATCAGCTCCACAAGCAATTGAAGATATCTTTTAAGTAATGATTAAATGAGTTGAGCTAATATTGTGCGCCTATAACTTGGACCTGTAAATCACAACAGAAATAGCTCTGTACATACCTAACACCAGCATCAAGCATTTCTTCGAACACAGCTAAGGCTTCTTCCTCTCTTCTGGCTTTCCCGTATGCACTAATTAGTAAGGCATAACTCACTACATCAGGTCGGAGACCAGCTCTTTGCATCTGTAACTAAGAGGTTACTTCAGTTTCTTACGACTTATTAATTTATTATCAATATAAAGTTCAGTAGCATTTTAACAGATTAAGGTCTAGTTTCATGGTGGCTTGGCCAAACAGTTTTGATAAGCATGGGAAAGAAGATAATATAAAATATTATTGACTGATGATGATAAATACTATAAAAGAAAGAAATTACTCAGACTCGTGCATAAATTTGTTGGATGAAGTCACTTTTTCTTAATGGGAGACGATAATTAACCTAAATAAAAAGAGGGTTACAAAGAATGAACAGAAGTGCATCACAGCAACAGATATTTAATATAAAAAAAATCCTTTCTAACACCAATTTGTAGTGTTGGATTATATCTGATGAAATGAGAATTGAAGGCCAGCTATATCATCCTATCAAACATGGTGAACCATATACAAAAGGCAGCATAAGTGACATGCAATGAGCAGTTGAAGTCCAGCAATGATTCTTCCTAAAAGAAATTGAACAGTAGAACTACGGAGAGAAGAAATCTAGAGCAGGAGGACAGTTCATCCTTCCATCTAATGGCAATCTGATCCAATCAATGATATATAAAACAGCAGAACACAGGCAGCTATTGCTACCACCTTATAATTATAAATCCAAAGCACACTCTAAGAGAAACTATTCAGCACACTCTACACAGCTATATGAGTCAATTCATCCTTTTGTACAAGACTTACCTGGTTGTACATCTTTGAAACTTCTTTATAGTTAGTTTCAAATGACATCAAGCTATTATAAGTAACTGTGGATTGTCGAACCCCTCTTTCAGTCATCACTGCAAACATCTTACGAGCTTTTTCATAACTTCCAGCCTTCTTAAACATATAGATCATCATGTGGAACATCTTTTGATCTGGCTTCAGAGGTGATTTTTCCTCATCTAAAAGGGTCTCAAAGATTTCTTCCGCTTCTTTAAACTTGCATCCCTACAGTATTTCAAGTTACTTTGATGAGGTAGGTACAAAGAGTCCATTGCATGCAAACCAGGTGCAAAAGCTTTGAATATTAGGTCTGCATTTTTAAAAACTTACCTCAACAAATATTTTTAATATAAGCTGATATGTCACAGCAGATGGTTCAGGGCCTGAAGACTGCATTCGTCTAAATATTGCTTCAGCATTGTTGTATCGGCCTCCTTTTCCATATGCTTCCATTAGAGCAGTATGCGATATTACACTTGGTGGATAGCCCTTTTCATTCAACAAGCTCAAAATCTTCTCAGCCCTGTTGAATTTGCCTTGCTTTCCATAAGCTGTTATAAGCATCAGATAATCCATTTCACTGAAGTTCCACCACTCTTGAGTCTGAAGCCATTCAAGAATCTAGAAGACAAAAGGATGTCAGCTAACAAAGTAACATATAAGCATAAAAACAAAATTCACAGCGCCAGTTCTTCAAATAGTCTATGGTCTATGGACCAAGTCAGCATATATGTGTCAACTAACATCAGAACAACTTGTCCTCCTCACTAGTAAAGAATTTCACAGAACAACAAAATGCCTGCCTACATACCTCACCGACAAGGTTCCATTTCTTCAATTGCTTGAATCTAATCAACGTGCCAAGCACAACATCCTTCGGTATCGTCTTGTTTTTAAGCTTTTCGCTTTTGAGCACTATAACAGCAGAACCCTTCTCTTCAATTTCATTCATCAGCCTCCTCCAGTTCTTCTGGTCAACCTCATCGGCAGCATCTTTAAAAACCTCTACTTTCCTCCTTTTCTGCAAGAACTTTCTCGGTGCAAGCATTCCCATACAAACTACCTCCAGTCTCCCACGAATCTTCACATTGACACCTATAGAATTTGTGCATTCTTTCAATTTACTGAAGAACAGAAGAAAAAAAAACTCACATAGTCATTCCACAAGTACCAAAACAAACATATAAAACAATCTAGAGCTATCAGACTACACACATAGCACAAGTTCAAGAACATGGTAAATCATACTGCATAAGCTAAATGGTAATTTAGCTACCCAAAGCCATAAAGTCACCAGCTTTCACGGTTAAAAGACTACAGCCCATGAACCCCAAGTTTTCCCATTAGATTATAAGCAAGAAAATAGAGACTTAAGTACAAAGCCAGAAGCTGAAATGAAAAGGGCATGCTTAGAATGTGAAGGGTTTAAGAGGGGCTTAACAAAGAGTGGAACTTTGATAGAGAGAAGTCAGAGAACATACCTCCAATTATCCAGAGGAGCAGAAATGAAGGGCTTTAGGAAAAGAGCTTGAGGCATATTCTGGGTTTTGTGTCTGGGAAAGTGCTTTTAAAGCATAGTTGAGATTGGAAGAAGCTCTTTCGTTGTGGAATTTGTGGAAGAAGGGTGAGTTGAGTTGAAGACTTGGGAGTAGAAGAAGAGGAGCGTCTCTTTTTTTTTTTTTTGAAGTAAGAAGAAGTGTCTTAGATAGTCGACAAACATCTTATCTTTTTAGAGAGAGCGGGACTGACTGGTGAAAAAAAAAATGAGGGAGATTTAGTTTGGTATTTAGGTGAAATTAAATGTAGTGAAAAAAATTAGTGGTGAAAAAAATTAATAGTGAAAAAAAATACAATAAAGAATAAACAACTCCTTAGTTGCTTTTAATTTATGTGTTAATTGGTCTAAAAATTTAGGAAAAATATAGATATATAATATTAACCAACATGCTAATAGCCTACTATGATAAGATTAAGCTACAATATTTTCTTTCCCAAAACTCAATACTAAATTCAATAAATTGGGCTTAACCCGACTAGTTTACTTTACAAATCTGGGTAGGTTTTGAAATTGAGTGATTTGAGGGGCTTCTTAACATACCCAGGCGCCTTCACTGTTCAAGTAAGTGCGCGACTCCGTATGAGGACCTCCTTCCCTTCTGCCCACTCTCTGTTCACGCGGTTCTCAAAGCAGAGGAGGAAGGGTGGGCAGCAGGTACCAGGAGCCCTCTGTCCCACACATCTATCCAGAAGCAAGTGTAGTTCACCGGTTCCACCGAATGCTCCTATCTCTAGGCAAAGATATCGTGTGAGTGTGCAGTTATGCTTCAGATGCTTCCCCATAGAATAGATCGACCCAGTTCCCGTTCTTTTCCTGTGCACTCGCTTTATATCTCCGACACACAAGGAAGGACACGGTGGGAAGGAGGCAGCCTTCACCTCTGTCCAACCGATCATTCTGCTGGCATCTTGCATTTACGCCTTCCGTTTGACTGCCACTCGGGGATGTAGTTGTAGATGCGTTAGTCTTAGTGAGTCGTTGGCTCCACCTGTTATCTCGCACAAATTGAATTTTTTGAGGAACATATCGAGAGAGAATTGGTTAGACAATGTGTGGTTGGTAAACAATGATCAGTTTTTTAGCAAGGTACGGAATGTATCGTCAAATATTCAATATGATTCCACAAGAAACTCTATATTCAGTTAGACATTCTTGAATTTTTTTCGGCCTTTTAAGTTATCTCGATTTTCGATGACTAAGGCTATAGTTTACAAAAAACTCCATTGATGCTCCAACATTTTACATGTGTCTTGAGCTGGGATAAAATTGATTGTTTGTTCTCTAAATATAAAACATCATGACACTTGATCATTTCTATTTTGTTGAATATAAGAGCAATTGCAACGGGTGGAAAATTGCCCGAGCAAATTGTGGAGCCAGCCTCAATTAGATCGAGCAGAGGAAAAGAGTGAATGCAACAGTGGGAAAGGATATCTTGACCGGATGTTGACCTCTTGCTTGAGCAAGAGGAGGAGCAATTTTTGCGCAAGTAACATAAGTTGCATCTGGCGGAGCCCACGTCTTGTGGGTGACATCAACGTGTTGTATTTTTTTTTCCGTCGGGTCAAACACGTGCGTTACACGCACAGATAAAAAGTTTTTAAAAAATTACATACTAATGATGCACGGATGAGAGCTTAACATGTGGCGGGTCAATTGACCACAATAATCTTCAAGGGGCAACCTATCTAGGCCTTTGATTTAAATTGAAAAATTGATCCAACAACCCAAATTAAATTAAATTAAAACGTTTAATTTTAAGAAAAATTGAAATTGAAATTAAAACATCTAAAATTCATAATAAATAGTTTGAGGGTTTGAAAAATTATACGAAAATTTCTACAAGCTCGCAATAAAATACTCTACAACTCTCATGAAGAAAGTGTACTTGTATTCATTTATGAAAAATAATCGATTTTAAAAACTCGTATTTACGACAAATTCATCACCATCATTAATTGCGTTGCACCGTCATTAGTCGAAAATTTTATCGAAAGTCTTATATAATTATTTAGACGATAAAATATGTCACATTATTATTAGTCGAAAATATATCCAAAAAATAAATATTTAAAAAATTCAACATGATAAATAATAACTACTCTTACTCTTACTCTTACTCTTTATGTCCTGTTGCATTAGAAAACTGATATACTCTTGTTATTTGTTAAATAATGTCTACTCTTGTTCTTTGGAAGAGTAGCAAGAACAAGAGCTAGAACAATTAGTGCATATGTTCCAAGTATATAACTATCAAGCCGAATTTTAGTCGGCAAAATTTCATTTGACATTATTTTTTATGCACAACTTATTAGCTTAGACATTGTGAATTGGGTCTTGTTCTAGTTACATAAACTTAAAATGTTTTGTATCGTATCGATTCATAATGTAATACAAGACTACGAGTTAAAAGCTCATAGACCACAAATTGTGTATCTAGACCGTGTGGTTATTAATACTCTCAAACTATGTTAGAAAGAAATGTGTACGTGACCATATGATTAAATATCAATCACCTCTACTACCTCCTGAGGCAAGCCATAAACACCACACCAAAATTGGAACATCTCTAGCTTCAAAAGCTTATAAAGGTACTGACTGAACATTGAAAATGAGTCGCAATTCAGACAAAAAGAAAGTTCTTTGTTTCACTAGAAAATGGAAAAGACAGAATAAGAAGAAGCAGCATAATCAGAGACAGACCAAAATAAAACAAAATTAAAAAAAAAAAAGAGGGGAAGCACAACGTATAATATTGCGTAGCTCCTCCCATCAATGCGTACACACGGTCAGATAGAAAGCTCTTCTCCCTCCTCAACCTCACAGAAAACCCTGATTTCTCGATCCTGATTCGCCACCCAAAACCAACCGTGATCTGAAAAAATCCGCCGCGCAACTGCTAATCTCCGCGGCCCAATTCCCCAAAGGTAATCACAACTCCGCCATTTCCAAACATTCTTAGGTTGATTGATAAAAATAATGACAATGCAAGTGGGCAACTAAATTTTGAATCTCGGTTTTGGCCCAGAATGCTCGAATTCATAACTTGAAGTGTTGCATTGTCTTAATAGCCGTAATTCTGGGTTAAAGATTTGAACTTTTCACCGTTTTTAGCTTAATTTGATGATATTAGATCCAAAGATTCCAACTTTTCTATTGGCATGGTTGATTTGTTGAAAGAAAACCTTTTGAATGTCGTGTTATGATGTCCCGTTTGACCTCCCCACTATTCCCTGTTTTGACTTTTTGGAATTTGAATAAAGCTAGCAAGGTGGAGGTAGACTGCATTTTAAGAATTTTTGTAGTGGGAATTTAAAGCTTCTGGCTTTTGTACAAAGTTATAGCTTTAATGCAATGTAGACAACCAATTCATGTACATAATGTGTGAGGTTAGATGGGGTTTGTTACAACAGAAGTTGATTTTCGCTTTTTGGCTAATTGTAACTCTTTGGCTTCTGATGCAGCTTTTGTGTGTAATGTATGTGAGCTGAAGTGTTGGATGGGTGAAAGAATCGAACGGAACTGAATTGTGAGAAGAGAGTGGGGGAGCAGATTATAGGGAGCCGGCCGATGGAATCTGGGGAGTATGAGGAAGGCATGGTGGTTGAGTTCTCTGCAAATGGGAATTCCATGAAAGCAACTGATGTTGAGGCCAAACTCGACGAAGGAAATATTCAGGAGGCAGAATCTTCATTACGAGAGGGGTTATCACTCAACTTTGAGGTAACTTTTCATGCACATCATCTGTTCATTTCATATGCGAAAGAAACCAATCATTGGCCAAGACCCTTGTACCTTAGAACTATTGTGAGCTTGTGGTTTAAGTTTTGATGAATCAGAAATAATATGCATGTGATAGAGCAGATTTCATATGATAGAGAGTAGGGAATATGCTCATAGTATTTCATCTGATCTTGTCTAGGTCTTTATTTTTCCTCGTTTGTGTGTATATTTACCATCATTAGCATAGTTAAGTGTGCAGCTGTATGGACAGATCAGAGTAGTGCGTGATGGTCCATATTCAATAATTCTGAAAATTTGATATTCATGGTAATTTCCAGGAAGCAAGAGCTCTTCTGGGAAAGTTAGAGTACCAAAGAGGTAATCTAGAAAGTGCTCTTCGTGTTTTTGATGGCATCGATCTACAAGCAGCCATAGAGCGTGTACAACCTTCTATATCTGAGAAAACACCTTCTAAGAAAGGCCGATCTCGTTCCAACTCACAGAACTCAGTCTCGCAGCATGCTGCTACTCTAGTTCTTGATGCCATATACTTGAAAGCCAAGTCACTTCATAAGCTTGGCAGATTAACAGGTAGGTGCAACATGTGAAAAATTCACTAAGCATATCATACTTTCCTAATTTTCATGTTTAAATCCGATTATGATTTGGCAGAGGCTGCTCATGAATGTAAAAAAGTGCTTGATGCCATTGAAAAGATATTCCATCTAGGCATACCCGATGCACAAGTGGATAGTAAACTGCAGGAGACAGTGAGCCGAGCTGTGGAGCTCCTTCCAGAGCTTTGGAAACAATCTGGTTCTTATCAAGAAACAATATCTGCTTATAGACGTGCACTACTCAATCAGTGGAACCTGGATAATGACTGCTGTGCAAGAATTCAGAAAGCATTTGCTATATTTCTGCTTTATAGTGGATTAGAGGCTGGTCCACCTAGTTTAGGTGTTCAAGTCGAAGGTTCATATGTACCTAAAAATAATCTGGAGGAGGCCATTCTTCTTTTGATGATCCTTTTGAGAAAATTGTGCCTGGGTAAAACAAAATGGGATCCATCGCTGATAGAACACCTATCATATGCACTTTCTATCTGTAACCAGACTTCTGTGTTAGCAAAGCAACTTGAAGAGATCCTGCCTGGAGTATTTCCACGTGTTGATCGCTGGAATTCGCTAGCTTTGTGTTATAGTGGAGCAGGAAAAAACAAAGATGCTTTAAATCTATTAAGGAAGTCTTTACACAAACATGAACAGCCAGATGAACTCATGCCACTGTTATTGGCTGCCAGAATTTGCAGTGAGGATCCTTATATTGCTGCTGAAGGTGTTGGATATGCACGAAGGGCTATTAATAATTCTCAGGGTAAGGATGAACATTTAAAAGCTGTGGGTCTTCGCCTGTTGGGTCTATGTTTGGGGAAGCAAGCTAAAATTTCTTCCTCTGACTTTGAGAGGTCTCGTCTTCAGTCTGAAGCACTAAAATCACTAAGTGAAGCCATTGCTTTGGACCAGAACAATTCAGATTTGATTTTTGAGTTGGGCGTTCAATATGCAAAGCATAGGAACTTAAATGCTGCTTTGCGTTATGCAAAACGGTTCATCGATGAAACAGGGGGGTCCATGCTAAAAGGTTGGAGGCTGCTTGCTCTAGTTTTATCTGCTCAACAACGATTTTCGGAGGCTCATGTAGTCACTGATGCAGCTTTGGATGAGACTGCAAAATGGGAGCAAGGGACACTCCTCAGGCTTAAAGCAAAGTTAAAGGTCTCCCAATCCTTACCGATGGACGCAATTGAGACATATCGTTACCTTCTTGCTTTTGTTCAAGCCCAAAGGAAATCTTTTGGGCCTCTCAAAGCTACTACTCAGGTAATATCTCTAACTTATGCTTTACCCTGCTTACGTTGTCTTAATAGAGTCTGTCAAATTACTGGAAAGTAAAATATAGATGGTTCAGTTCCTGTGTGAGCAATTACTGGTAGTGAAAGTATTTTACTATAATATTTTGATTCTGCAAGGATTTGGAGGTAGTTTATCCGAATAATCTTTCGATAATTGAAAGTAACAGTTGTTGAATCCTGAAACATCATGTTCCTATGAAATTTCTGATTATTTATGGTGTTAAGTTCAAATCTTGTAGGATGTAAATCATGTAATTGATTACTAGAAAAGATTTTTATATTTTTCATCTATCTTCTTTTTTCTGTTTTCGTAAGAAAAGAAATACTTCAGTTATTAGGGAGGGTTCGATTTACCCTGGAAAGGAGGATGAGTTGCTTTATGTAGCGATAAAACTGAAAAAATTCAGTGTTGCTTTGATCAACTGTTATAGTTTTCCATTTCTGTTTGCAATGCCTTTAAACTACATCACAAGAACATATGCACATAAGAATTCCTGGTTAGCAAGTTCTGCCTTCTAAGTTCTGCTTTTGGCTTTTCTTTAATAGACGGAGGATGATAAAGTCAATGAATTTGACGTTTGGCATGGTTTGTCAAACTTATATGCTAGTCTTTCGTATTGGAAAGATGCAGAAATATGTTTGGGTAAGGCCAGAGAGCTGAAGCAGTACGCTGCAGAATCACTACACACGGAAGGCAAGAATTAAATTCCTCTACCACCTTAATCAGTTTCTTATGTTAATTTGAAAGAATAGCGTGTTTACTCCAAATTTGTTTTCCTATGTAATTATATTAGGCATTATCTTGGAAGGATGTGGCAAAAATCAAGAAGCTCTAGCCACTTTTATCGATGCTCTTATGCTGGAACCTAATTATGTTCCTGGCAAGATTTTGGTTGCCATGCATATGTCGAAGATGGGACCAAAGGCATTGCCTGTTGCAAGAAGCTTACTCTCAGATGCATTAAGGCTTGACCCTAACAATCGCAAGGCTTGGCATCACTTGGGGATGATTCACAGAGATGATGGACGAATAGCTGATGCCGCAGACTGCTTCCAGGCAGCTACAATGCTTGAAGAATCTGATCCTATTGAAAGCTTCAGCTCTATTATGTGATGGACACTGTATTAAATGGGTGCAAGTATTATTACTTGCTAATAATCTTGTGTCTGAAGAAGTTTCACTGTGAAATCTGACTAGCACTTCATTCACATACAGGAACCTATAGAGCCACTTGGCTTATTTGGGTATCGTCCGTCCCGGGGTCTTGGATAAGATTTATCATTCCTCTACCATCAAAAAGGCACAAGAATCAATTGAAAGCAACAGGAACAGAGGCTGCCGTTACTTTTTCGATGAATCATCTCATTATTTCTTCATTTGTTTTTGGGCAGGTTTTTGGCAATGCAATTTGCTTGAAATTGTCACTTGGCTCAAATGTGCATATGTATTTTGTGTAGCTGAGCAACATTATTAGATAGTTTTGACTTCAATTCATAGATAGAAAGAAAAGAAAGAAAAACAAGATGTTTGATCTCAGTTACATATTTTGATGCGACTTTGAAACTGTGACCTTTTGATCAAAGAAAAGTTGCAGAATCAATTCCTTTGAATTGTATCCGTTTCACCATTTGTGTCCTCAGTCTCTCATCATGGCTATTAGCAGTCAACGTGAGCAAACCCAGCATGGTTTAGCAAGACAAAAATGAACTCTGGATCACTTCCTAGAACATGTTGCGGAATTTTATAGTAGTTGGGAGAGGAACATAATTTTATGCAAACACCAAAATTTCCAGTGTTACGAAATTCTTGAAATGAAGAGACTTGATTTTCTATTCAAGGCCTTCAGACAGAACTTGGCAAAGTTGACACTGACAGATCAGATCACAGAAGAGCACAATGGCTCCCGAATGAAATTTGAATCATCTTCATCAGAATGCTAAATCCATGTACTACATTGTCAAATTATTTCCATCACAAGGCGTAGGGTACTTAAAATACTCGGTAGATAGCTTTTAATAAGCATAGTTCAGTGGAATGGAGGTCATATAAAGTCTCATATATCTGCCCAAGCAACATTCCACTAGCTATTATCGGACTAGATTCTTTTATAAATTATCAGTGACTGTTCAAATGATTGTTTCAATACAGATATGCCGCATAGAAGAGACCTATTGATCCCCGCTTGGCGGAGATTTTCTTCAATATGTTGCACACGAGCAGTTCAATATAGCGACAACATGTACAGCCAATCTGACGTCAACCTTATCTTCAATGCTTGGGTTCTAAGCAAGGGTGACCTGGAAGTTACAGGCGGGAGATCTGAATTGGGATAGAGAACGCCTCCTCACCCATAACCGGCTCAAACAGATCCAGCTCGCCATATCGCTCCAGAACGCGCATCCTGCAGTCTTCAGCAGCCATCGCACCAGTAGCAAATGCACCATGCACAGAACCCGGGTAGTCAACACTTGTTGCCTCCCCAGCAAAGAATAAGTTATCTACTGGGACCCTAAGCTTTTCATATAGATCATGGGGTTTGCCTACTATATCATAGCTATAGGAACCAAGTGAATTAATGTCAGTTCCCCAGTGAGAAACAAGATAATGAATCTGCGTAGTTTGAAAATCAAGTTAGCTTTGAGATAAAGATGAGAATCATTTAGAAGCCTATGCTAGATGAGAATAAGGATTACCGGAGTAGAAGCATCTGGAAGGATCTTCTTGAGCTGCATATATGCAAAATTAGCAGCTTCTTCATCAGACATTTTCTCAATGTCTTTGGCCAGCTGCCCTGCAGGCATATAAACTAGTACAGAATGGCCAGTTGCCTTGTGAAGATTTAGAAAGTAGCTGCAGCAGTAAGATGTGTCAGCAACTACTCCCAAAAATTCCACATTTGGCCAGAACACCTTCTCAAAGTGCAACACTATCTTATTCTCGATTCCCACTCCGAGGTCAGCAATGGCTGCTTCTTTCCAGTCGGGTAGCTTCGGCTCAAACTTTATGGTATTTGCCTTCAGCACACCAAGAGGAATAGCAATGATAGCAGCATCTGCAGCAAATGACCTGCCATCCTCTACTGTTGCGATCACTCCATTATATCGTCTTACTACCTTTGTCACTCTGACAACAGAAGACATGTAAGCCTATATGGTTGATAAGCTACAAGCAGATAAAAGAACGGATACACTGGAAAAATATTAAAGGACAATCAATGCCTACCTGTGGCCCAGGCGAATGTCGATACCTTTGGCTAGGGTGTTTATGACAGGGCGGTAGCCCCTGACCATAAGACCATGACCTCCAGGGAGAAGTTCTTCCTATACAAGAGAATATAAAAGTTGATTAATGGCGATTCAATATGTTCACCCATTAACCAACAACTCATCCTAGTCATGGTGTTTCTCTAAAAGAAAGAAAAAACACTATATCATTGATGTTAAGTTTTTAAGGAATTATATTCCTGCAGTCAATGAGCAGCATATGACACTAGTGATACAAATCATATCAACTTCTGGCTATATTTAATTCCAGTTTAGGGTGTGCAGGGAAAATAATAGACTCCAGCACTTACAATACATGACTGTTGCAATAAGCAGTAAGCAAGAGGAACAGCCACACAACGCTATATATAATAGAAAGGACCTTCTACTTTACAATTATTGTCCTAATTTCAATAAAGAAAACAAAACAAAAGTAATATATAATATATATAAAAAAGAAACACTTTTATGACACTTTTTTGCAACCAGTAACAGAGTAACTAATGGATAAGAAGCTTGCCTGATCCCAGCATTTAAGTGAAATTGTATCAGCATCTGCTGCAAACCAACCTTCCATTCGGCATAAGTACCACTGCAGAACCTTATGGGCAATTCCTTCCAACCTATACAATGGATACGACAGCAATCTCAAAAAGCGATTTCTTGAGTGTCAGAATGTTCAACAGTGGTAGTAGTGTAATATTGTTCTACACTATGGTACCTTAATTCCGGTTTCCTCTCGAAAACAATTGAGAAAGCACGGGTAATAGACATGTCTTCACTGAATTCCTTCCGGACCTCATCTGTCTGCATGCAAGAAAAAAAAACACGTCTCAAAGAAGTCCATAATGACCGGATAACTATATATTGAGATTCAAGTAAAGGATTAGTCATAGGGAACATAAGATCACTTGCCTCTTTCAATATTTCCTCAAACGTTAAACCAACTTTTGTAACCAGATCTTGGGGAACTTGTTTCCCATCCATATCAAAGAGTGCATAACTGCAGAGAACAAACATGTTTTGATTTCAATCACTTCTAGAACGAAATACTCAAATATCCAAAGACATACTTCAATGTACCGACATATAGTGCTAATATACAGAGTCAGTTGAATCCACGTTTGATCGGAACAACAAAGAAACATTTTTAACTTATGCAAGTACAGCCGACAACAACAAGGGGGTTGATGAATTTTCAACAACTAGTAAAAGGAGAGGTTAAGTACCTTTCTAAGTCATGATCATACAATACAGAGTTATCACCACTGGTTCTGTATAAAGGCAAACCCAATCTCCCAATTATTTGAGCCAAAGGATTCTCTTTACACACCCCATGCAACCTAAACCATATAAAATGCAACATTAACAAAAAGATCTGCCTGAAATCTCCAAATACAATTCGTGCTTCCCAACTCTCAGCTTACCATGAAGCACCCAAGTCAATGGGGAACCCGAATGAGTAATCCGTGTGAACTCGACCACCGATTCTATTCCGAGACTCCAACAGCACAACCTGCACCAACAAAACTCGAAAAATCAACAAAATTCTAATACTTCACACCCCTTAACAAATGTCACTTTCCAAATTCTACACAAAAATACAAACTTCCACACGAATGTAGTTTGAATTTAACAAAAACTCATATTGTGTTACCTGAAATGATGCATCTTGAAGAGCACGAGCAGCTGAAATCCCAGCCATGCCTGCACCTATCACTATCACAGACGGAGATGGCATCGTTCTCCTCGTCGCCGGCCTCCTCTCAACATCTGAATTACAAACAGCTGCATTTTTACCCCATCATCAGTAAAATTTCATTCGACTTTTTTACATAAAGAATAAATTTTGATGTAAAAAACAATATACACAAAGGAGAAAGAGAAATGTGAATCGACCTCTACGCAGTTGGGGACTACTACTACTGTTGCTTCCAGACGCCATGGTTATTCAAATCGAAATTGCAGAAATCACAATTTAAACTTGGATTAAAATTAAAATTAAGATCGGATGATGAGGGTTTTAATAATAAGGGATCAAGGGCTTTCGATTGAGGCGAGTAATGGAGAATGAAGATCAAAAGACACGTAATGAAGTGATTTGAATTGGAATTGAATATTCCGTTTATAAAACCTAGCTTCCTCAACCAGCTCATGCGACTAAGTCACGGTTTTCAATTGATCAAACAGCCGAGATTGGATTCCGGTCGAAGGAAACCTAAAATATCCCGCAATCTGAAATCGGAAAACAACAAGAGAGCTCTGGTTCGGGTCGGTGATTTAGGAAGGGGTTAGGTTTCGGAATAATAAGTTATGATTCGAGAGAGATAAGCGGAGATGAAATTTTCTGAGCTACAGCGGCTGGGTTTATATCGACGAAGGAGAAGAAGCTCATCATATGCCAGATTGTGTTTGTAGCAGGGGAGATAGGAATCTGCTGTTTCACGGGCCCGAATGCGCTCGCGGTAGATGTTTGACACGTTTAAAGCTAGATTGGGCCAAAGGTATTGCAGGGGCGGTAGGGGCAATGTTGGTGTTGTAACGTCGAGTGGGGCAGGGTAACGTGTTGGTATTTTCATCTAGGCTTTTTCTTCTTTGTCTGATATATATACAGTATTTTGGAGAATTTAATTTTAATTTATGTCACTGCCAGAAGGATCACTATAACTAACGATGACAAGTTGTCGGTCTGTTAGAAAAAGTCGTCGACTATAGTTATAGCATCGTCAGAACATGATTGTCGGCCATAGTATAGCCGACGACATATAAATCGTCGGGCATAGTTTTCACTATTACCGTCGATAATGTCGTCGGCAAAACCTCCCACATGGTCAACAAATTGGCCCGAATCAGACTATAGCCGCCGACGCTATGGAAGCATGTCGTCGGCTATAGTTTCAGAATGTCGTCAAAAATAGTTTGAAAGTCGTCGGCTATGGTCTGCAAAATGTCAGTTTCTGGAATACTATAGGCGACAACATTATCTCATGTCATCGACTATAGTTGGTATTTTTTATGTAAAAAAAACTGCAGATTCTGGATTTCCACTACTAGAACCTGCAATTGTAAAATTGTATTTACACAATAGTTAGCCAACAACACATATTCTAACAACGTACACATCCATACAAACAAAACACACATTCACCCCATAATACACATACACTAAGGGTGATCAGAATCTATGTTGTTTATGAAATCAGAGGAGTGACTACCATGATCTTGCGGCTGCGGCTGTGAAGCACTAAAAATGTGCGGAGGTGGGCGAGGGGGGGACCTGGATTCTAGAAGCCTGAAGCTATGCAAAACATTGTTGCATCCATGTCGCCATAGATGCTTGCTCGACCAATCTCGTCTGCTGCTCGGCTAATCTCGCCCGCTCCATCTCCTTCATCATCCTCCGAGTCTCTTCCTTCTTCGTCGCCTGCCTTCGAAGTTGTTCTTGTAGCTCAGAGTTCCTGAAATTTCTGAACCTACGTGAGAATTCAGGAGTGTTCTTTAAGACCTCTGCAGTAGTAGGTGTTCTACCGTGGTGGGATAGCGGTAGCCATGATCCTCGTCGCTTCAATCAGATCAGATTGATCAATTTGATCAATCGGGAGGTCCTCATCCTGGGTGTTAGGATATTGCTCTCTCGCGATCTTAGTCAACACCTACTGCATCACCTCCTCCACTCTCGCCTAATTGACAAGGAAAACAAAATAACGTATTAGTAAACAGAAAAATAATTTACCCAGGGGAAAATTGTGACGACCCGGAACAGAATCAGTAGAGTAATCAGCTTAATTCACGAGTTAGCGCGTAATCACTATTTTCTGATAATTAATTGATTTGCCGGTTTTGATCACGACTTAATTATCCGCCAAGAATTTGAGTTGAGTCTCTTCTCGAGAATTGTTGTACACGTGATTTCGAATTCGTGGGCGATTTCGGATGATTATTTCGACAACCGAGGAATATAATATGAATATTTGAAGTTCCAGAATATCGTCGAGTTTATCCGTTCGTGTCGAGCTTATCGTAATGATTATTAGTTTAGACCGTCGATCGTCCCGAGACGCGAGTATAAATATCGGAAATAGTCGAAAAACACTGTTCGGGAAGTTTGACCGGCGTTGACCGAGTTGACCCGTGGAGGAATTTTCGGACCGTTTGAATTCTCCGGCGGACCCGTCGATTTCGGCCGTTTCAGGCCACCACTTTGGAAGGTAAAATGTTCTCCTCGTGATTCTAAGTAGTTTAGAACTTGAAATTTCTTGATTTGGTTGAGAATTGAGGGAGAAATGTTGAGTTGAAATTCAAGGTTTTTCCGGCCGGATTTGGGTTATTTCGACGGTGGCACTCCAGCCACGGGGGTGGCCGGGGGTTGAGGGGTTTGGACCGTGGGGCCACGGAGGTGCCTTTGGGAGTGGTCTCGAAGGCCGCCGTGCGCCATGGACAGAGATCGGAGGAGATCGGAGATCGCCGGCGGTGGTGGAACCCCGTGGGTTTCGAGTTGATTTCCGGCGTGTGTGGCCGGAATTGGTCCTTGTCACAGTTGTGAGATGTGTTGGGCTCGTTGAGATGAAGCTTCGGTGAGCTTGGCAGCCGGAAAATCTCTCTGGTTGACGGCGTGCCGCCACCGACGGCAGCGGTCAACGGCGGAGCTGAGACGACCGTTGACTTTTTTAGAAATGTGTCGAGTTATATGTCGTTTCGCTCGTATTCGCGCCCCGATCGTCACCTTGAGGTTTTCGAATTAATTTGGGTATCGGATTTTCAGTCGAGGGGTTGAGTGGAGATTTCGGGAATTTCGTTGATTATTTTTGTATCAGTTATATGTTTCCGGGAACGGTTGATTTCCGAGGTGTGGTACAGTGTTGTGAATTGTGATTTTGATCAGATATATTTTATGATTATTCAGGGGATCGAGATCGTGCTTCGGGCGAGGGATCTTCCGCCGGACCACGTGATTAGCGCGATTGCGCGCTTTGCTCACCTGTAAGTGGACACTTTTATATTTTCACAGTCGTTGCGAGTTCATGATTTTCCGTATTTATTTTTATACGATGTTGAGATTATTTATTATTTTCGGAGGTATTATTTTATATTTTTATGGTGATGACATACTTGCATCGATGCTTCGGCTACTCGGCTGATCACCGGTAGTCTGACCAGAGTTGAGAGACTCCTCTGGGCAGGGTTGAGAGATTCCCCTATTATGCCGCCGGGGTCGAGAGATTCCCCTGACCTATCACCGTCGAGCTTGAGAGATTCGTCTGACCGTCGGGCTTGAGAGATTCGCCTGGCACCTCCATATTTATTTTCCGAACTCGCTATACTTGTTTATTGTATATGAAATTGGTGAAAGACATATGTTTATTTTCGTCCACTCACTCTAACGTTTTTATTGCCTTTCCCCTGGGCTTTTTGGTTTCCGTGCCCAGTTTGCAGTTTGGATTCTGGTGTCTCACGTCGCGGTCGGAGGCTAATTGTTCGAACTACCTGTCTTTTCCAGTAGGTCCTTTGTTTCGCCTACTGTTGTATATTTTGTATATATACACTAGAGGTCGCTCTGATACGATACTAATACATGTTTTATGTGGTTTTTCCTAGATTTTCTATATTATACAGTAATGTTTACTATTTATTGCTATTGATATGATATTGAGAAATCCGGATGGGATTGATGCCCACGGTTTGGCTTTTGTGGCATAGGATGAAGTGTATTTTCTGGGTATAGGTTAATGGCAATTCTGCGTTAGTAGCGTTACTCTGCCGAAATTTTAATGGTTTTTGTTGGTTCGTGTCTTCAGAAGGATTTCGGTTAAGAAACTAAATCGGGGTTGGGTCCTTTCAGCTTGGTATCAGAGCATTAGGTTGTCAGATTCTGTAGACTCTTGTAGTTGTGACGCTTAGGGTATTTGAGTTTGTACAGCATGTCTGGAGCGATGACCCGACTGGCCAGCGGTACTTATCAATGCTTCGGGTGTTGTGTGTTCTCAAATATCTGAGGTCTCATGATTACGTTCCTTCTGCTTGTACCTAATGCTTGTCTTGTATCAGTAGGATGCCTCCTCGACGTGGTCCCCGTGTGAATCAGGAAGTGGATCCTGATGAGGATCGCCATACGCACAACTTGTTGATGCGAGTGTTGCGTTTGGAGGAGCGTTTTGACCCTGTGGTCAAAGCTCGTATTGCTGGTGCGACTGTCTTTTCGGGTTCAGCTGATCCAGAGATGTGTGAGGCATGGTTGGTTTAGATTGAACGAGTTTGTGAGCGTCTGCGTTTTACCCTTGAGCAGATGACAGTGGCAGTAGTTGGGTTACTTGAGTCAGATGCATACTTCTGGTGGGTTAGCACCGATAGAGTTCCAGTTGATACTCCGTGGACTTTGTTTCGGGATTTGTTTATGCGGAGATACTTCAACCAGGCTACCCAGCAGCGGAAGTATGAGGCAGCAGCGGAAGTATGAGGAGTTCACGAATTTGAGGCAGGGCAGTTTATCTGTGCTTGAGTACCGAGACAGGTTTACCCGCTTATCTCGTTTTACGCATGACATGGTGGCTACTGAGGAAGCCAAGTGCCGCAGATTTGAGTTGGGTTTGAACTTAAACATCAATGGGACTCTGACTACGATGCCTCAGAGCAACTTCGATGAGTTTGTCAGTGCAGCACTCCGAGGTGAGGATATCGAGAAGGAAAGGCAGATGAGATACCAGCCTAGATGGTTTGAGGAGGGTGGACCGAGTCAGGGGCCTTCTAAGAGGCAGAGTTCTGATACTTCCGGTTTGGCTTCATCCTCGGGCAGTGAACCATATCGACCACCAGTTAGTGCACCGAGACAGAGGCAGAGATGGAGGAGAGATCGACCGCAGCGACCACAGTCAAGTGGGGGTTCTAGCGGTTCAAATTATCCTCGGTGTACCGGTGGCTCTTTTGCCGTACCGAGGGAGTACCCGTTGTGTAGTCTCTGCAGCAGGCACCATGTTGGTCCATGTCAGCGAGGCCCTGTCACTTGTTTTCGTTGTGGCCAGGTGGGTCACTATGCGAGAGAATGTTTCCAGCTTGATGGTGCTGGTGGACAGGCGGCCCAGAGTTCCGGAGGAGAGCGAGGTGCCACTTCGGGGGCTCAACCAGTACAGTTTGCGGGCCAGGGCGGATAGCAGGGACAGCCTCAGCGTGGACGACCAGCCGGGCCGGCTAGGGTTCATGCCATGACTTTGTGCGAGGGCAGAGCTTCACCAGAGGTTGTTATCAATATGTTGCATGTCTTTGGTATTCCAGTACTTACATTGTTAGATCCAGGTGCTACGCATTCATTTATGTCGTATAGACTATCATCTTTAGCTACTGTACCTGCGTCTCCACTTCCGGGGTTGTGGAGAGTGTTGTATCCGTCCAGTGAGATTGTGAGTATTGGCTGGGTGTACAGAGACTGTGAGATTTTTATTGGAGGCCATAGCTTAGCCGAGGACTTGTTGTTGCTAGATATCGTCGACTTTGACGTGATTTTGGGTATGGATTTCTTGGAGACACACTGGGCCATGTTCGATTGTCACAAGAAGGAGGTTGCGTTTCGACGACCAGGCTTTCCGGAGGTATTGTTTCGCGGCGAGAAGAACACTGCAGAAATTTTAATGGTTTTTGTTGGTTTGTGTCTTCAAAAGGGGTTTGATTCCAGTTTAGGAAACTAAATCGGGGTTGGGTCCTTTCAAAAATACATATATAAGTAAATATATTAATTAATTTATAAGAGCTCAAGACTTGCAGCATCTTCGGGGGCCTGCGGATATGCATGCTATATTGTATACACCAACGGGAGGACTTCTGGGTGTTGGGCGGCCTCCTCTATCCAACCCACATAAGATCTAGAACCAGCATGATGGTTCTTGGTGTTTTTGCCCCTGTTGTTCGAGTTTGTTTCAAAAATGTCCTAGGTAAATAAACATATATCAAAAAAATATTAGCTAACTATTTTCGCCAAATACGATACAGCACAAATATACTCAAGTTGCATACCTTAAATCTTAAGTTGTTGAAGTGGGTTACAAGTCATCGTCACTCGTACTCCCTATACCGAAACTAGCTAGGGGTACCTGAACAGTCGTCGCCGTACTTCTTCCAGTGCTTTTTTAGGTCGGCTTTCCACTCCTTCTACCTATATTAATGCAACACAGACGTTAGAAATTGACAACACTTGATCAATAAACTCTAACTCGATATATACAATAACTCCAATCACATTACCCGCCCCTTTGCACCTCATCTACCCTCGTATTTTTGAGCTCGTTAGGCACGTGAAATCACCTCTGCAATGTATATATAAATGATGAAAATTGTATATTTATTCGGACTTGATTAATAAGTGGAAAAGATACATAATGAATATACAATATAACTTACCGACAATGCATTATTCACTTCTTACTTCACGCAGTGCGGCACAAAATTCTAATCTTGCCACAGCATTGAGACTTTGTCCCATATGATGCTTCCCACTTGGTTGACGTACTTGTGCGTAATCTTTCCCACAATCACCTCCTCTGTCCCTGGTCTGAATGACCACTTTCCCACCACCCCGGATCGCATCGTCAAGTAGCTTACCGGTGACAGGGCCTCTAGTTCTTCTTTGTTTGTCTCCGGCAACGATTTCGCCTACGACATAGTAAAAAGATTAAAACATAAGCACCCAATTTAATTTACATATTATTAATAAGTTTGAAATTAAATAACCAAGGTTGTTAATTAATATTTACCCGATTCGTCCGTCAATTTTCCCAGCCTTGCACTCCAGAGAGGTGTACCGAACGGTACATACACGTATGCTTCTTTCAGGGTAGTGAAACCTTGCTGCCTTGGAATAGGCATTCCCTCGTTATCGAGGGAAGGTTTGGTAGGTATCTCCAAGGGCAAGAAGAGGTGAGACGACGAACATAATCGTACCCTAGCCGAGGAACTATCTGAAGCACCAACCTCAGATGCATGAAGAGACTGAGCCGTAGAGGGAGAAGGCTCCGGCCAGCGAATGTCTGCCATACGGACCGAGGATTGAGTCGCATGACCCATTGAGGGCTTGCGATTTTTGCCTTCCTTCCAGAGCTGCCTTGAACTGGAGGGTCGGCGGGCCACTACTTCATGCTGCGGCGTCGCCCCTTGAAGTAGTTGAAGGTGGTGAGAGGTGGCGGGACCCCTATATGTGTTGTCGATAGTGGCGGACCCAGAACTTGAGGCGCTAGTCCCTTTTCCACCTTTGGATCTCCACGAATTACTCGATCTTAACCAATTCATGGTTCCTAATCAATTTGACATAGCATAATCAATTTCACATACAAAATAAATTTCACATACCATAATCAATTTCACAAAATCACACTTATCACATCACTAAACACACTTATCACATCAATAAACATATTTATCACATCAATAACAACCACAATAACAACAAACATTTACACAAACGGCCTTAATCAATCCTAACAGCCCTAAACACCCCTAATAAACACACTTATCATATTTCATATTCTCACAAATAATCACCTAAGCCTATTCACAACATTACATTTCATATTCTCACAAAATCAATCATCTTATAATTCATCTAGTTCTTCTATTCACATCATCTTATTCACAACCAAAATATATTCACACACAAAAAAACATATTAATCTAAAATTGTAGGAGAGAGAGAGAGAGGTGGGTTGGGCGGCGAAAATCAAATTTTAGGGTTTAGAGCTGTTTTGGTTCGGACTGGGCGGCGCGGGTTGGGATTTAATGTCGAGAACTATAGCCAATGGCATTCATGTAAAATGTCGTCGGCTATAGTTTGTATAACTGACGACGTGAGTCTATGTCGTCGGCTATAGTTTGTAAAATGTTGAATAGTATGTATCTTTCCATCAGATACATCTAAGTGTAGTGTACTAGATCGGTAAGCAACAATTGTTCGGGAAGATGGATTATCAGGTGAGGCGTGATGTTAAATTTTTTTGGGAGAAATATCCTCTCAAATTTGCACATGATAAAAATAATGTCATGTTGCATTTCCCACATGTATGATTTTTTCACTTCTCTGGTGCATAACTTCTGAAAAAATCTTTACAACGCCACTAACGGCTCCACCACCTCTTTGGGCAGGTACCCTCGAATGAAAACATGGAAGAGGCGTTGAAGCAGTATATGGCAGTCATGACTCTTTAATCTGTACATCTTATTATCCCGAAAGTTAACACACCGGCCTATATTTCCTGCATAGCCATAAGGATATCTAACATTATCCATCAACACAAAAATTTCACTCTTCTGGTCAAGCTTGACAGAGTAAGGAGTTTGAGGCATTTTTTTCTTCTCTTTTCTCAACCACAAATGTTTTCGCATTCCCATTCTTTTCAGATCAATGCATGCCTTATGGCCGTCTTTAGTTTTCCCCTCCCAATTCAGCACTGTGTCTGCCACACTTTCGCACACATTCTTCTCTATGTGCATGACATCTAGGTAGTGCCTGATCGACAACTTGGACCAGTACGGAAGTTCTTAAAATATGCTTTTGTGTCCGAAATTTATACCTGTCGGGTCTATCATGTATTGACGCCACTATTTTAGGATGCTTTCTCAGCTGCCCAAAATCGTATTCATTTAGCACTTCCAAAATTTCATCCCCCTGATATCTCCTGGGTTGCACACCTCTTTCTACAGTCCCATCAAAAGCCTCGTGATCTTGCAAAAATGAGTGATCATATGGAAGCCAACAACAGTGACTCATCTGGACAATCTTCCTACAATGAGATATGCAACACTCAACAATTGTGCCCTCTGGACAAGCCCTATATCCCTTGGTAACGTTGCCCGACAACATCCCGCGGGCAGGAAAATCAATGATGGTGCCAACAAGCATGGCATGTATCTGAAACATCTCGTTTTTATACTTTTCATAAGTGGGATGACCAACGTTACTTAGGTACTTAAGCTCCTCAATCAAGGGTCTCAAATACATATCCAGATACTTTCCTGGATAACTCGGCCCTGGAATTAACAGAGTGAGCATATTGTATTCCTTTTTCATGCACATCCATGGAGGAAGGTTGTATGGTACCAAAATAACTGGGCATATACTGTATTGGAGACTTATGTTGCCAAAATGGTTGAATCCGTTAGATGAGAGTTTGAGCCAAACATTTCGAACATTTGATGCAAAATGAGAAAACTCTCTGACCATGTGCTTCCAAGCCTCTCCGTTAGCAGGGTGTATAAGGGTATCATCATCACGCAAATTCCTCTCAGTCGACCATCTCATAGCTTCAGCAGTGTGTGCACATATGAACAACAATTTCAGCCTATCAATTAGCGGGAAATACCGAAGTATCTTCACAGCTTTCTTATTCCCTGCAGGAGTCAACTTATACCTATCCATACCACAGACCAGACATGCATCAAGGCTCTCAAGATCATTCCCGTAAGCATCTTCACCCATAAGAGAACGTAATCATATCTGCATGCATGAATTTTGATGTAAGAAATGCCAAGATGTTTCAGGATATGTCGCACCTTACAATGAGTGGTAGGAAGACGATGACAGGGGACAACATCGAAGCAGTCCACTCCAGCCAATCGTCAATAGTCTTGACACTCATTTAGTTCTCCACTTTGAGTTTCATTACTCCCGTGACACTTTCAAGAACATTCTTATTACACCCGTTGTACAACAGGGTCTGATAGAAGGCAATCAAGTCATTGTACTTGTCCATACCGACAGTGTTAACAGCTCTAGATAATTACTGGAGTGGCTTAATATGAGGGAAGCCCCTAACGACGAGAGGGATATCTGGTGCTTGAGTTAATACACCATTTTCATAAGGAAACACATCGTTGATCAATCTCGTTGTTGAATCATTAGATGTACTGGCACTCTCAGGAAATTGCCCATGATTATGTTAACCCGTTGATGATGTTTTACCGTCATAAATCCAACATGTGTACTTATCCCAAAACTCGTGTTTCTTCAGGTGCTCTCATATTTTATCAATGAAAAAATGATATTTATCGCTGGGACACTGGCATTTCGTAAACGGGCAATAATAAATTGTCATCCCTCTACGATTAGTATTCACATATTCCGCAAAACTCAAAATTCCATGGGCATATGTTGGATCTCATCTTGGAAGTCACATCCAATTTTTGTCCATCCTAAAAATTTCAACTATATATATACATGCACTAATTAATTAAAAATTCATCATTATATCTATATATATATCGATCTTTAAACTACAAATTACATTATTTAATTCTTCTACTCTTTAATTACAAATTAATTAACAGATGCATATATATCAACAATTTACAACTAATTATATATATACATATTTTCATCGAATTAAACTCAACTCAACTCAAAATCAATAATCAATTACTCAAAATCAACGATCAACTCTACATCAACAATCAACTCTAAATCAACAATCAACAATCAACAATCAACACACACACACCTATATAGCTTCACGAACCTATTTTGGACAGCTTCCAACAACACCCAACGATTTCATAGCGTTTTGAGTTTTTCTCACCAATTTTTATTTTGGAATGATTGAGCTGTTGCCCAGATTGATCTGTAATAATAAACTATAGCCGACGACTTAATAATGTCGTCGGCTATAGTTGAAAAATGTCGTCGGTGTTTGTCAAAACTATAGCCGACAATCGTCCCGTCACAAACACCAGCGACTTTTTTTCAGTCGTCGACTATCGGCTATACTATAGTATACTCGACGACATCAAAAGTTGTCGGCCTATTTTTTGTCATTTCGTCGACTATTCTGATAATGTATGCCAATTTGGCAAAAGCATGTGTCGTGTGTTTTTGGTGCTGAAAATTTTGATGTCAAATTGTCAACATCATACCAATCCTAAGCCCGTCAAGGTCTCCCTATGTCGTATGAATCTTTAATATATATTTTTCTTCTAATTTTTATATACATTTTGGGTAAAATTATTTAAAAACCCAAACAACATTTGGAAGCATAATATTTTATTGCTATAACCGAATTTAATTCAACACTATATAGTAGTAATGTTATGATATTGCATGACAAGATCTTTCGCATCCTTTGTTGGGATACAATAGAGTTAAGAATTTTCTTGGTCGACTTTTATTTAGGAATAAGAATTTGTTGGCGAGTTTTTTCTCGTGCATGAGTTATTAATCAATCCAAGAAACTACAAAGCAGTGAGTTGAATCGGATTACTAAAAGCTACCACGAAAGCGAATGAGAGATACTATCTATTGTTAATGTCAGACGGGACAACATTTTATCCACTTCATGTAGATAACGATGGGAAGTGCACAAAGTTGTGTTAGTTGTTGACAAGAAAATTCTATCAAAAGGTGGTTATAAAATTGCATACCACAGATACATGGTTATGGTATATGTAGTTGTTTGGGCTTAAAATAAAATTAACATTTATTTTGATGTTTTTGGACTTCGGAGACAAAATGAGTCAGTTACAAGTGGCTCAAAAAACGAGTTGCGAATCTGGAAGGATATCTAGCTGCGAATCTAGAAGGAAATCTATTCGATTCCTGGATGATCCAGAAAATCTAGAAGGCCGGATATCATTCCTAGTCACTGACTGTTTCCTTATCAAGCGAGGAGGATTTGAGTTCCTACCACTATAAATAGACAAAGTAGAGAAGATTTGCGAACATCTACACACATACACAATTTGCGCACCAGCAAATCTACTCACCCCGAGTAAACATCTAGCAACCAGTGAACCCAAAATCTAGGTCACCCGACAAAGCGTGGGGATTTGAAGGTTCTCTCAAGCCAACCAACCGGCGTCAGTGAATTCAGGATCTAGGCCATCTGACAGAGCATGGAGATTCGAATATTCACTCGAGCTACGACAACGGAAGTCAGTGGAGTCCAGGCCACCCGACAGAGCATGGGGATTCTTAAGATCTACGGCGTCACACTATCCGGTGTTCTCTACACTTCGTCATTAGGATTGTTCTACTTTATGTTTGCCCTCAAGTGTGAAGTATCGATTCTTTGTAACTCAAGAAGAGAGACACGAAGCCTACATCTTGTATCAAGACAAGTGGAACTCAACTAGTGGAGTTGGTGCTCTCCTCACTTCAATCTCTTGATAAGAAGCAAATACTACACGACACATTACACTACTACATTTTGTCCTCGATAGTGGCACGCTTCGCACACAGCACAACAACGACTACAGACAAGAAAATAGACAGTTTGCGATCACTTCACTCGCAACGACCTGATTGAAAAAAAATCGAAGCCAAACAACAATCTACATGTTTCTTTGCGTCAAAAAATGTTGCAAATCATCGAGGAGACGCAACACAAGCATTGCACAGCAGACCAAGATCTAACCGTAAGTTTCCGATCTTGTATGACACATGCATTCTGTTGTCTATGTCATTGAAACTTGTAAGTAAAGAAGAAAATAAACAAATATAAATAAAGTAATTCATGTAGTATGCCAAATATGAACGTGAAAGACAAATATTTGACATTTTCTTCTGTTAACGTTTTTTTTCCTTTCTTTAATATTTTCCTTGTGGAGGTGTGCCAGAGATGATGGCGCCCAATATGTCCGATTTCCAGGTTTCTCGCAGTTCACCTCTGCATATCTGTTTAATTCATCACATAAATCATTGATTCGGAAATTAAATAGAGAATTAGATGATTTTATCATTTTTCTAAATAAAAATACATAACTTAAATTGAAATTATGTTTTGTGTATATGTGTATTGATATTAGATAATAATATTAATGTTTGATGAGATTTCAACACGTGATTTCAATAATTATTGAATCACTGACATTAATGTATAACATTAAGTCATAACTCATAACCATAAACAAGGTGGGACATTAACATTACGTTTCATTTCTCTATAATTCATCTTATTAACTGCATTACGGACTTTTAGTTTCAAAGGATAGTCCCTCAAATATATCATTCAATACACGTTTTTGAAAGACATAGATTTTTGATCCCTAAAGGAGTCGGCAATAGTGTAATTATTTGGTCAAACTTGGCTTTGTAATAGTAGATGAGATTTCGAATTTCTATATATATAGTATAATTTTCAAAGTAAACAACTAATTAAGTACGTAGTTAGTATATGATCGATTAAATATTGTTGATAATTACTGAAACTAGGTATAGTTACTACTAGTAAGAACATGCATGCTCGAAAGAATATATATTTCCCCTGAAAACTATTAATTTCAAGTTCTCTTCGATCTCATAAAACCAGACATAACAATATAATTTGGTCTAAAGTCGAGTTTTATATATATTGGTAATTAACGACGTTTGGAACTGGGCAAATAAAAACCAGTGCTCTTGGAAAAATGGCTCTCCCTTCGAAACGACTTTTTTTCTCTCTACCTAAAAACCCTAGTCGTCTTTCTTCTTTCCGGTCTGATCTCCTCCTATTCTGATCTCCAATCGGACTTCATTTTCTTCTTTCTCTTCTCAAGTTGAATATGCATATAGTCTTGCATGGAGGACGAATCTCATCTCCAACCTGATGTAGAAGCCGAGCCTCAACAATTGGCAGCAGTGTTTGGAGTTGTTGATCTCGCCATTTTGGATGACGAGGAAGAGGACGAATGGTTGTATGCGGTGGCAAGGCTGTTCTCTCTTTCCCCACTGGAAGCAGACAATGTCCAGACCTTTAAAATGAGGATGATGACTCTCTGGTAAGAAGCGTTCGGGTCTGGTAACATTGGATTCGAACAGATCGCTGCGGATCAATTTGTGTGCAAATTTCGGTCAGAGGCATATCGACGAAGGGCTATATCTTGTGGCCCATGGTGCTTCCATACAATCACGGTGGTTGTTGAGAGCTTTGATGGTATAACTGATCCATTTCGGATACCGGCTTCTAAATGTCGTGCATGGATTTCCGTGCGACCGGTGGAGGGTCGCTTTGCGGTCGGTGCTTTGGAGATCAAGAAGCTGAGGCGAATCGGAAATGCTCTTGCTGGATATCAAGATCATGACCAACTCCTGCTAAATCACAAATTGGAGATGAAACTTCATAACAATCTCGACTTCTAAAGGCCTCTTGTGGTAAGGACTACTTTTCACCTTACTAGCACCTATTATATGGAAGTGTTTGTGGAATATGAAAAGTTGAAAGATTTTTGTGGTGACTGTTGAGCGTTTAAACATAGTGTTGAAGATTGTTTACGTTCGGCTAGTGATTGGTCCGGGTGAGATTGCTTTGAGTGGTTCGGAGGGGAGCCCGAATGGGCAAGAAAATTCAATGGCAGCATCTAATCCGCGTTGGGATACGAAACAAGTGAACAAAGTACCTAAAATAGTGATATGAGGTTTCCTGGGTCCCGGGCAAGCTAGTTTGGGTACGGGAAATGGTATACTTAGTGCACCATTAACTAGTGATTCTGAAGTGGGAGTGGAGGTGGCGACTCTAGTAACCCTTGAGCAGAGGCCTAGTGCTCAGGAAAACCCTCCTCTTGGATGTGGTCCCACTAATGAAGTTGTTGTTTTGCAAGTAAATCCCCAACATCAAGAACATTCATCCGGACCTATAGGTTCGCATGTGCATTTAGCGGTGCAGTAAGATATCGTCCTTGATGTACAACCGTCTCGTTTCAAGCACCTTGCCGACACTACCTTCAATCCCACAGGGGATCAAGAGTCTGGTGGATGTACCACAGTCTCATTTCATGAGGCCTCTGAAGAAATGTTGGTGGAGGAAAATAAGGCACTCGTCATCGTCTCAACAACAATAGGGACAAATCCAGCCTTGGCCCCCGTCCGGTGGCACTCAAGAAAGTGTATCCTAAGAAGACTGTTGTTATACTTCCGGTGGATATGAATGTTAAAGAGGTATGTCGTAATGCAGCTCAACAGAGGAGGTTCCTAGCCAATTAAGGAGTTGTGTATTTGAAAGCTTGACAGTTACTCGCGATATTTTGGTTTGTTAGTCTAGGGAGTTGTGTTTTACCCTGTTTTTCTAGTATAGTGGTGTTTTAGGACTTCTCTTGGTCGAGCCGGATAATCCGGTAAAGTTCTATATCACTATCATATTTTTTCTAGTGGATTTGATCGACCTCCTAAAAAAACGACATTTGGAACTAATGTAACTTTTTGAAGTAATATTTTAATGCGCGCATCTCTGCCATCTGATTTTATGATCACAAATATCCTGAAAGACTAAAATGTACCTTCTATTCTACACACGCGCGCGCACACACACACATATATATCAAGCTTCTTGGATGCGAATCTCCACATATATTGCAATATGCAGATTTTTTTTATTTGGTCAATTTTTTTGTCACATAATCACATCTCTACCCTTCAGTTTATATATATATATGTGTGTGTGTGTGTATAGATCAATTATGTAAAGTTTCATTCAATTTGATAATTATTTGGATTCTCATAGTCGTGATTTACCACTTATATACACTAACAAATATAGTTTTATTAACTTTTATCTGTTCGTTAATTTGATCTAATTAAATAACTTAACCATCATCAAATTAGATGAAACTTTACATAAAAAATCTATACACTAATACTTAAAATTTGAACGATGCATATATTAATATATACGGAGATCCGTATCAAAGATTTTTTGTATATATATTTTCGTATTCGTTGAGCACATGAATATGACTATATATGATATTCCCATTCATTTATATGCACAACTTTGATCCCACTTATCCAAAGTCTTGATCCAAATAATAGTGAATTGTTTCAACCTTCCGCTCCACTAAAATTGCGAAAGATAATGATAAGAATCTCAATTACTAATTAATAATATCATTTTAACTCTGCAAGTTTGGTACACATCGCTGTTCGTTGCTCGATCTCCTTTTTCCTCCACAAGCAAAACCCGAAGAAAAATAAAAATGTTTATAATGTTGACAACTCACCGGACTGGTTCTGTGTGTTCGTTGCTCGATCTCCTTTTTCCTCCATAAGCAAAACCTGAAGAAAAATAAAAATGTTTATAATTAATGTTGACAACTCACCGGACTGGTTCTCTGTCAAACCCCGACAACGTTTTCGTGGATCCCATTCCTTTGCAGAAAGATCCTCACATGCAACAGAAAACGACGTGCGTCGGTTCGGTTTAGAGAGGTGAGTTTTACAACCACGTGTTACCAGTGCAGAAAGATATTTCTGCTCGTTTTTTCTTTTTGGGAGGGGGGGGGCCCAGCTTTCTTTCTTCTTCTTTTAGCTCTTCCAATAATTGAGGGTGTCAGAACTCAGTCTGCATCGAGGTACTTACCATTTAGATCCAGGACCGTTAGGTCTCACTGCGACAGTGTTTTTATATCTATCAGGTTTTACATGCAGAGGAAGAGAAGTTTCCAGAAAACCAACGATAAAAGACTGCACCTTTAACGCAAAGCAATGCTCTTCGGCCTCAGTCCTCCGATACCGAGAGAGTTTGTTTATACTCTAGTTTTTGCAGGCTCACTATGGTATTTGGTTGTTAAATGGACTTTTGAGGCCCATCTTCAAGCCCATTTGATTTTGCTCCAAGTGATGAGAGGAATAGGCCGAATAGCCAGCCATGCATTCCAATTTCTAAAGCTATGCCATTAATTTGTTTGAATGATAAGTTGAAAGGAAAAAGAAAAATAAGTGTCCAAGGATATGATAAGTTGAAAACCTTCATTTGCTACATCAGAATATTGGATTTTTTATATTTTTTTTAGATGACGTTAAATTTTATTAAAAGATAATTACAATACAAAATTTTATCGGATTATTCGATCTAATAAAACAAAACCATATAGTATCACTATTGTAATGCACAGTTTGGTCAACGTAGACAAACAATCTATAGTAGCACTATACTAAAATAGTTAGGTGCACAACTTCTTAGATGTCTAGGCATCATCTTTAGGCAAACACACTTGTCTCATCTTACAGATCTTTCATTTGAACAATCTCTTATTGGTTATTTGGAAAGTAGGTCCCACTTAGAATTGAACTTTCTTCTCCACAAATGGGCGGTTGCATCTCGCCCCTTTGAGCCAGGTAATGGGTTAGTTCCCATCAGTACTACCATTTTCAGGCACAAGGAAGGAAGTCAGACCAGCTTCAGCGTCCCACCCAGCTAGTGTCCTTGAAACTTCAGACCCCACACTTGCAACAAACCCAACTGGCTGTGTAGCCCAAACTGGTGGCCCAAGAACTTGAACGTCCAGGTCGTTATCGTCGGCGAGTAAGCCTAAAACACCAGCGGGCACACCAATTGGTGTCATGACTTAAGACTCTGGTACTTCCAGCGTGGTCACATATGGTTCCACGCTTTGCACCATCGGATCACCTGGTCCTAATACAAACTACAACCTGTATGTTCCATCTGAGAAAAATCATCATAGTTGGTGGGATTCCCTTCCAAGGTAGGGTTTCTTGAGATTGCCATCTCTTCCCCCTTTCCTTCCTTTGTATCTATATCCATAGGCACAGAGAATGGCTGTGGAAGAAGAGGTGGTGTTCAAATTGTTGTGCCAACATGATAAGGTTGGTCTTCTGATAGGGAAGGGTGGCTCCATCTTACGAACTTTTCAGAGTGAAACGGGTGCGTCGATTAAGGGTTTAGGAACCTAACATTTTAAAAGCCTGCATATTGTCACGCCCCGCCAACATTCCAAGGGTTTCCTTGAGAATTCGCGAGGGAAGCATGGCTCAAGAATAGGATTGGAGCATCCTGGACGCATTCAAGGGCAGCAAGAGGCACCCAGAGGGGGCTGCCAGAGGCATTCGGGGGCTGCCAGAAGTAGCCAGGGGGCTGCCAGAAGCACTCGGAGGCTTCCAGAAGCACCCGGGAGCTGCCAGACGGTCAGACGAATCTCTCAAGCACGACGGTGATAGACTAGACGAATCTCTCAAGCCTAGTGGGCACATCAGGGGAATCTTTCAACCCTGGATCTGGACTACCGGTGATCAGCCGAGTAGCCAATGCATCAATGCTAAGTAATGCCACCACCATATAAAATATAAAATAATACCTCCAAAAGCAATAAATAATCTCAACATTGTATCGTACATAAATACGGAAATCAAGAACTCGCTACGACAGTGAAAATAAAAAGGTCCATTCACAGATAAACATAACGCAATACGCGTTAATCCAGTGATCCGGCGGAAAATCCCTCGCCAAACGAACGATCACGATCCCCTGAATAATCATAAATTCCACTGCTCAAAATCATAATTCAAAATCTTGAACCACATCTCGAGAACCAACCATTATTGGAAACGTATAACTCAATATCGACGAAATCGTCAAAAATTCAATAAACACACCATAAAACCTCACTATAATTTCCGATGCTCAATTCAAAATATAAACCTCACCACTGTGATCGGTGCGCGATTCTGAGTAAAACGACATAAAACTTGTCGAAAAACACCTTGGCCGGAAAATGCCATCGACCCAAAAAAATTCGACCTACACATGGATTTGAAGATCTCGACATTTCCAACAACTTTCTAGTTCAAAGTTAAGGCCAATTTTGACCGGAAAAGGTCCAAAACTCACCTTAAAACTCAAAACCCTCGCCGGAATTTCAACACCTCCGATCTCCTCCGTCCGGCCACGGCTAGACTTGAAACCACTTCTAAAAGCTCCCTCTCTTCAAGGCTAACAAAACTCTTCAAACCCCGAGCTCCATCGCCACCGGAAACGCCTCCTCTGTCGCCACCGAATTCTCGCCGGAAAACCTTGATTTTTGCCGTGACGTTTCTCTCTCCTTCGGCCACCATAGAGGACGATCCACCTATCAAATTGAAGAGGGGCACGAGCCCAAAAATTCCCATGAAGAGACCTCGGCCAACCGTGGCCGGAATCAAGCTCCACAACGGCACAAACCATTCGGCCTCCAAACAGGTCGACCCACCCGTGGTCAACGCGATCAACACCTCATTTCCCAATTCGTTACGTATTCGCCCGTATTTATACCGTACACGTATCGAAACTCAAACGGATAAATACGACAAAATTCAACGGCCGAAAATATTCATAACTTATTCCTCGTAACTCGAAATAATCCTCCGGAAGTTCCCACGAGCTCGAAATTAAATTCTCTACAACTTTCGTGAAGGATCTCAAATCAAACTCTTACCCAATAATTTAGTCGTTAATGAGGTCGCCATATTAACCAATTACGATAAAATCACGACTAATCGCGAAACTCGCAAATCAAGTCGATAAACATTCCATTTTCGGTTCGGGTTGTCACAAATCTACCCCCCTTACGAAAATTTCGACCAGGAAATTTCCAAGTCTGCCAACTGAAAAGTTGGGACACTGCATCTGCATACTCCTCAACTCCCCAGTGGCTACTTCAACTGAATAACTCTGCCAACAGATTTTCACGTAAGAAATATTTCTGTGCTGTAATCCATGTACCCTCAAATCCCGAATCTGAACTGGCTCCTCCACAAATGCCAAGTCTTCTTGTATAAGGAACTGATAGGGTACAAAACATGCAATAAATCTGAAATGTAGTTCTACCACATGAAATACAACAGACACAAAGGCCAACGCTATAGGCAATGACAAACTATACGGCACAACACTAACTCGCCCCATAATCACATACGGACCAAAATAACGTGGTAAATTCATAACTCAACCTGCTCACATCAACATAACTTCACTGTTGAACACGAGCAATTCTCAACCTATCCCTGCTAATCCGAAGGTCTACAGTAGTGCATTCCACTAAATCAGGATCAAACGCCAGCTCAATCCTAGCTCGCTCTAACACAATGGAGTGCAACACTGTTTCTCATAAACGAATGTATACAATATCATAATCATACTGGTCCACAAACTGGTACTGCAAGCAATCTCGAACAAATGAAACTGCTGGTCCCAAATCCCTCGGAACTGTAATACACAAGACCACAACATGCCTTATAAAGACTGAATAGTCCTCTAAGATCGCCCACCAATCTGAGGATAAGAAACTGTACTAAACTATAATCTGGTCTCCAATGCTCACTGCAATGCTTGCCAACACTCTGTTGTAACTGATTATCTCGATCAGCAATCTGGGACACAGGCACACCATGAAAATGGACAATCTTTACCAAATACTGATCTGCCAGTCTGTCCACTGAAATCTTTTCCGGAAGTACAAGGAAAAGAACTGATTTTATCAAATTGTCCACAATGACTCGATAACTGGTATCACTAACCGAAGTACGTGATAACTGATACACAAAATCCACAGTGACAAGCTCCAACTTCTAATCGGAAATCTCCAATAGCTGTAACTTCCCAGCAAGTTTTTGCCACTCAGCCCTCACCTGCCGACAAATGTGGCATCTGCTCACATAAGCTGCTATATTCCTCTTCATGTTGCGTCACGAGTAGTAAAATCGAAGTATCTGATACATCTTCGTATCACTAGTGCATAACGTACGTAAAACATTGAGCTTCATCATCATCACACTCTAACGCAACTCCCGTAGCTCGCAACTCGGCTAACATGGAAACTCGAGCCATACACACATGAAACAATGAAGCTCCCAATTTCCAACTGAATGCATCAGCAACGACATTAGCCTCACTCGGATAAACTCAAATGTGCAGCCATAGTCGTTAATTGACCCCATCCATCTACGCTGTCTCAAGCTCAAATCTGGCTGAATATGCAAGTAGATGAAACTCAAGTGATCAGTGTACATCCTACACTGCGCTGCATGCCACAGCAGTAGTGTCTCGAACTCTTCGATGCTAACATAAGGACAGTTACTCCTAAATCATGCATAGGATATGTAGCTTCATAAAGTTTCCACAGCCTGGAACCATAGGTCACCACTCTGCCATGCTGCATCCAAACACAACCAAGTCCCAATTCTGATGCATCGATATAAACCACGAACTCTCCACTATCGTCAGGTAAAGTCAGAACCGGTGTAGTGGTCAACTTTTCCTTCAGAAGTAAGTAACTTTCCTCACATGCATCGGACCACTAGAACTTGACGCCTTTCTTCGTCAATCTAGTAAATGGAGTAGCAATCCAAGAAAATCCTGCACAAAGCGCCGATAGTAACCTGCCAAACCCAAGAAACTCTTGATCTCTGGTACGGTGGTAGGTCTACTCCAATTCAACACGGCTTCAATCTTGTCAGGATCTATGCTGACTCCCTCAGCTGATATCACGTGACCTAAAAACTTCACGCTATCCAACCAAAACTCACACTTGCTGAACTTCGCAAACAGCTGATTATCTCGCAAAGTCTGCAAGACAGCTCGCAAATACTTCTTGTGCTGGCCCACACTCCTGAAGTAAATCAGGATGTTGTTGATGAACACGATCACAAACTTGTTCAGAAATCGTCTGAACACCCGGTTCATCAAGTTCTTAAAATCTGCGGGGCGTTGGTCAACCCAAACGGCATAACCAAGAACTCATAATGCCCGTACCGTGATCTGAAAGCTGTCCTTGCCACATTTGACTCTCTGATCCTCAACTGATGGTATCCGAACCTGAGATCAATCTTCGAAAAGACTGAAGCTCCCTTGAGCCGATCAAACAAGTCGTCAATCCGAAGTGGAGGATACTTGCTCTTCTCTAAAGCCTGATTCAGCTTCAGGTAGTCGATGCACAACCTCGTCGAACCATCCTTCTTCCGCACAAACAGTACATGAGAACCCCACGGTGATACACTGGGTCATATAAAACCTTCTCCAACAACTCTTGAAGTTGAATATATAGCTCCTTCAACTCTGCTGGCGCCATACGATAAGGTGCCCGTGATATGGGTCTAGTGCCCGATAAAAGCTCAATGGTGAAATTGATTTCCCGACTGGAGGAATACCAAGTAACTCCTCCGGAAACACATATGGAAACTCGGGAACCACCTCAACATCACCAATGACTGGCACAGTAGCCATAGTATCCACAACATAAGCTAAGTATGCTACACAACCATTTTTCATCATCCGCTCAGCCTTCATCGCTGAAATCACATATGACAATGAAGTATTCTTCTCACCGCAAAACAGTATCTCTGGGAACCCTGGTCGTCGAAACACAACCTCCTTCTTGTGACAACCGAACATAGCCCAATGTGTCTCCAAGAAGTCCATACCCAAAATCACATCATAATCGACGATATCCAGCAATAACAGATCCGTGGCTAACCCATAACCTCCAACAAAGATCTACAATCCCTCCGGATGGATACAACACTCTCCAAAACCTCGGAAGTGGAGATGCATGCATAATAGCCATGGATGTCAAGCAACGGTAACCTCAGAGAAACTCTGTCCTCACACAGCGTCGTGGCACGAACTCTGGCATATCCAACTAACCGTCCACGTTGATTGCGACTTTGCTGATTGACTTGTCTAGAAGTCTGCGTTGGTCAAACTCCAGAAATGGCATCTTGACCTCCTCCTGAACTCTGAGCTGCCGAACCACTAAAACAGTCGATTGAGGACGTTTCCTCGTAATGTGACTCTCCTGGCCACCAAAATGGCAACTGAGAGTGCCCCTCGGACACAAATCACAGTGACGCCTGCTGTGTGGAAGAATCACCAACGACTACCCTGACTCATGTCATAGGAACTAGTCCACTACTCTGTGATCTCCTTTTCCACCAAACGGATCTTCTTCCTTATTCAGATGACCCTCAACATAATCGAAAAGGCCACAGCCTGATGAAGATACTGATCCCGAGGTGCCTGAACTCAACCTCATCAAAATATCTCTACTAAGTTCACCTTCCTCAAACCGACATGTTGGAAACCGCGTATGCCTTTTCTTCTCAATGTCCTTGCCTCCAAGTGCAGCACATCAAACTCCTCATGATTGTCTCGAGGCATGACAGTCAAAATCCCTTTGATGCTCAGGTTCAAACTCATCTCGAACCTCGTGCATTGCTTCCTCTGAAGCCACATAACACGTGCAAACTGGGACAAACATGTGAACGATACATCCCTGCCTCAGGTTGGTAAACACTCCATATTTCCGTTGTTAGATAGCCTGATTGAACCATTACCGTATGAATAATACCCTGAATGTAGGTCATGGAGTCGCAACAGGAACTCACAATACCAATCCACCAAATGCAATGATCTTACTCAGGCAAACCATCAACTACCACAATTCTCTGCTCTGAAGCAACATGTAGACGCCCATACACGCACAACTGGGCAAGCCATGCCACACATATCTCTGAACCCAAAATGCTCAACCAAACCCATAACTCATTGTCAAGTCGCGCGTCAACTGATCCGTAATAGGATCCACAACCATACCGACATGGAAAGCACATCAAGGAGGCATCCTAATGAATAAGACATTATTCACAACAAACTAGACGTAATCATGGAACTTCAAATATTTGAAAGTATACAACACCCAGAGCATTGATGAGTATCCGCCGGCCGATCGGCTCATCGCTCCAGACATGCTATACATTCTCAAATATCCTTAGTAAACATGACTACATAATTCTACAGAACCTAAAACCTAATGGTCTGATACCAAGCTGAAAGGACCCAACCCCGATTTAGTTTCCTAAACCGGAATCAAAAACCCTTCTAAAAGCATGAACTTTCGAAAACCATGAAAATTTCGGCAGAGTTTCTCTATAACGTGGAATTGCCATTAACCTGCACTCGAAAACACACCTCATCCTATGCCACAAAAGCCAAACCGTGGGCACCAATTCCATCCGGATTTCTCAATATCATAACAGTAATGTAAAGTAATATGTAAAATTGTACTTTACAGAAATCCAGGGAAAAATCATATGAAAGTATAACCGTAGAATAATCAGAGCGACATCTAACGTATAAATACATAAATATACCACAGTAGGCAAAACAAGAAACCTACTGGAAAAGCAAAGTAGCTCGAACATTAAGCTTCTGACTGCGACGTGTGACACCAGAATCCGAACTGTAAAGTGGGCACGGAAACCGAAAAGCCCAAGGGAAAGGCAAATAAAATCGTTAGAGTGAGTGGACGAAAATAATCATATGCCTTTCACTAAATATATATCGTAAAACAAAGCAAAGCGAGTTCATAAAATGAATGGAGGTGCCATGCGAATCTCTCAAGCCCGACGGTCAGGCAAATCTCTCAAGCCCGACGGTGATAGACTAAGTGAATCTCTCAAGCTTAGTGGGCACATCAGGGGAATCTCTCAACCTTGGATCTGGACTACCGGTGATCAGCCGAGTAGCCAATGCATCGATGCTAAGTAATGCCATAAGCATATAAAATATAAAATAATACCTCCAAAAGCAATAAATAATCTCAACATCGTATCGTAAATAAATACGGAAATCAAGAACTCGCTACGACAATGAAAATAAAAAGGTCCACTCACAGATAAGCATAACGCAATACGCGTTAATCCAGTGATCCGGTGGAAAATCCCTCGCCAAACGAACGATCACGATCCCCTGAATAATCATAAATTCCACTGCTCAAAATCATAATTCAAAACCTTGAACCACATCTCGAGAACCAACCATTATTGGAAACGTATAACTCAATATCGACGAAATCGTCAAAAATTCAATAAACACACCATAAAACCTCGCTATAATTTCTGATGCTCAATTCAAAATATAAACCTCATCACTGCGATCGGTGCGCGATTCCGAGCAAAACGACATAAAACTTGTCGAAAAATACCTCGGCCGGAAAATTGCCGCCGCCGCTGCCACCGCTGCCGGAAAATGCCATCAGCCCAGAAAAATTTGACCTATACATGGATTTGAAGATCTCGACATTTCCAACAACTTTCTAGTTCAAAGTTAAGGCCAATTTTGACCGGAAAAAGTCCAAAACTCACCTTGAAACTCAAAACCCTCACCGGAATTTCAACACCTCCGATCTCCTCCGTCCGGCCACGGCTAGACTTGAAACCACTTCTAAAAGCTTCCTCTCTCCAAGGCTAACAAAACCCCTCAAACCCTGAGCTCCATCACCGCCGGAAAAGCCGCCTGTGTCGCCACCGAATTCTCGCTGGAAAACCTTGATTTTTGCCGTGCCGTTTCTCCTCCTCCGGCCACCATAGAGGACGATCCACCTACCAAATTGAAGAGGGGCACGAGCCCAACAATTCCCATGAAGAGACCTCGGCCAACCGTGGTCGGAATCAAGCTCCACGATGGTGCAAACCGTTTGGCCTCCAAACGGGTCGACCCACCCGTGGTCAACGTGGTCAACACCCCATTTCCCAATTCGTCACATATTTGCCCGTATTTATACCGTACATGTATCGAAATCCAAACGGATAAATACGACAAAATCCAACAGCCGAAAATATTCATAACTTATTCCTCGTAACTCGAAATAATCCTTTGGAAGTTCCCACGAGCTCGAAATTAAATTCTCTACAACTTTCGTGAAGGATCTCAAATCAAATTCTTACCCGATAATTTAGTCGTTAACGATGCCGCCATATTAACCAATTACGACAAAATCACGACTAATCGCGAAACTCGCAAATTAAGTCGATAAACATTTCATTTTCGGTTCGGGTTGTCACAGTTTGGTCGGCTAGAGATGTCGCCACTAACCAACTCAATGTAACAACAATGTCCAAGTCATGAGTTTCGTCTAATTCACACGTGTTTGTCCAATTTATGATCATTTTAAGTCACCAGTGGTTGTGAACCGAATCTCTTCGGCCATTAGGGCACTAGAAGTGTTTCAGTCTAACATTCAAATATAAAGTAAACTAAAACTAGAATGCAACTCAATTACGAATCGTATCCTAATCATACCACATGCCTAATGAGTTCAATATGTGTTCACTTATGATGAATATGAATGGCTTTCCTTCCTAAGTCCCTATTAGAGGACATGAAAGTATGTTCTAATGACTTTCCTAATCCACACATTTTTAAACATGAATTAGAAGAAGTAACGATTAGCTACAAAGCCCATTCGAGTCAATGTAAGCTTGACTGAAGCTCTTTGAGTCATTTAGACTTCAAGAAGACTTAGGTCCATGCTCATGCCCAATGAAAACCAAACCTTAAGCACATCTTCTCAAATGCAACCTAAGACATGTTTACATGCTTATCTTCCTTAGGTGAGTGATTAGTTCACTTAGGTTCATTTTTAGTGTCCCTAAATATATCTCAACTTAGTCATGGATAAGACATGAATGTGAAAATATTGAATCAAGCCCAAACATGTAAACATACCACAATCACATCACAAGCTATAAAACTCATTTACAACATGTAGTGTACTAAACCAAATTCAATTCCATAACTCAAAACATAGTTGTATTTACATAAAATTGGCTAGGGCTCTTCCAAAAGGCAACTACTCTCTAATGATAATGAAAAACAAAGTTTAGATACATTCATAGAACTAGAAGAGTAAAGAGATAACCGAAGAGTCCCCTTAACCAAAGCTCCACCAAATGACTCCAAGGTTTCTAGCTCAACTTCTTCACTCTAAGCTAGCACCAAATCTTCAAGAGGAGGTAAGGATAGTCCTTAGGATTCCAAGGAGCCAAGTGAAAAAGGAATTACTTCCCACTCCTTTTAACTCTAAAAACCAAACCAAATCCTAGAGGCAAAGATGAGAGGATGAACACCCAAAATAGGCCAAAGTGATGGTGTGATAGTGGAGAGGTCCGGTACTACCCAAGAGAGGGAAGAGCTAGATCTCTAATGGTGGTGGTTATAAAGGTGTTTTTGGCCTAGAAAGAGAGGGTTGGGGTAGAAGAGAGTGTTAAAGGATTGGGATAAAGATAAGGGATCTAAAGAAAATGGAGTGAGATGTGTGTGTGTGGGGAGGGGAGCTCGAATTTGGGCTGAGTAGGAAGGCTAATTTGCACACACTTAAAAAATGATAGAAAAATGGTGAGATGAAAGATCTAATGTTAGCTTTGAATTAGGGAGACCATGATCCACTTATTTAGGCTTTGAGTGGTGGTCCTAAGATGACTCACCCATGTTAAATGTGAGTTGCATGTGCATATCTCCACATCGAAATATCTTCTCATGTGGGCACTTATGGGCTTGGGCCTTGAAGTCTTGGGCCATTATATCTTGGCCTGGTCATTGACTGGTGAAGATTCGCCGGAGTTGATCGTTGACCAACGGTTGACTTTTTGTCTTCTACCCGATTTTGGTCATTCTTCTCCATATACTTAGGAAACTTACTTTGCTTCTTCAAAAAACGGTTAATCTCCATCTTTAAACTTGTTTCCACGCAAACTCACCATTTCCTAACGTGACAAGGAAACGTATCAAAAATGATGTTTTATTCCAAGAAGGCAAACATTAAGCATAACGTTAGGCATATAATTAGAACGTAATTATGGATCTAACAGTAGTGTAGAAGTTAGTATGCCTAGGAGATCTCAACGGGAAACTAAGGGGATTCCAAAGAAACAGTATGAACCAACTCTGGATACTCAAGCCTAATATCTCATTGCTAGCTTTGTAACTCACCATAGGTTGTCTGGATCACATGCACTTGTTGTTAATCAATTATCTACAGTATTTACCGTGGACTCTGGCTGTTTTCATCTCGACGGTGTTCGAAGATGATGAGCAGAAGATTTAGGGACTCGAAAAGCAACTAAGGGATTTGTTGAGAACAAGAGCAAATTTCAACGTCAGATAGGTTGATAGCTTACCCTATGATTTGGTTCAAGGTTTCTGTTTAGTAATCGAGTTTAAATTAAACTAGAATAATTTTCGTTAATGTGAAAACTAAGAGATGGGTTGGTTTTCATTTGTTTAGTTGCTAGTGTTTTTTCATCTTTGTAATTTTCTCTCGTTCCTTTTTCATCATATGTGGGATTGTGATTTGTGCAGTGAGGAGTTGCATGACAATTTTGGAGGGGATTGATTTGGACGGAAAGTTATCAAAGCTGCTGGATACTTTGTTGGAGGAAAGGAAGTTAGGTTTAGATGAAATGACTAGGCATTTTGTGACAGATCTTTAATAATTATTGAAGACACTTCATGGACAAGTACATGTAGGCAGTCTCTTCAGCTATCTAGGTATCTTTTGTTAATATTCTTTTAGACATCACTGACTAATAATAGTTGATTATAGATTTGTATTTGGCATATAATTAACAATACAAACATTAAGTTTATAATTTTGTGTACTACTACTACTATTTTTCATTCACTTTCACCTAAGTTTCTTTCTCCTTGTCCTCCTTTATCAACTCTTTCAACATACTCTCATGCACATCGGAATAACTTCAGAGACGTTGACGATTCTGAGAGTATTTTTGTTGTTGTTATGAATATATGATTTGGTTTAGTATCTCATTGTTTGAGCTTTCTTCTCATTATTTGGTTTTTGGTTAATCAGAGACATGCAACTTTCATTGGCCTAAAATGTGAAGACGTGCAATCTATGATAATTATTGAAGACAAGAAAATGTGAATTATAAAGAAAGTTTGAAGAGGATAATGCACTACATTGTTGATGACTTAACTTTTATTAAATGATAAACATGTGCACAATTTTTTCACGAACCTCCACATTTTAAAATTCGGAAGATTGTACCTAGTACTTGACAACCTTCCTTATTGTCTTCCTCGAATTACATGCTATACGCAATGTACTTTTCAGCTTCAGTAAAACAAGGATTATTCAGCCGATCCCACCACTACTTGTCTACGGAAATAGAAGCACTCAACGCGTTTTAGTACACATCTCTCGCAGTGTCGGCGACCTGGGTCAACACATGCGCCACTCTCAAGCGACGCATGCATACATGTGGAGAAGGCAGGTCGGAAGAGAAGTGTGTAAACACTTTAAAGTTTGGCTCAAGGGCCTGGGGCTTGATGAATGGGTGAAGGAAAATATGAATCACACATATGGCTAGGAAACTATTCCAAAACCACAAAAAATGATGTTGAAAGCCTAAAAAAGTGTTGAGAATTTTAGCTCGATAGTGGTCAGTTAGCCTCCATGTGTGCTCATGCCAAGCAACAGTTTCAGCAACACTAGCAGCCTCGCATAACAGCAGTGTCGGAAAAATACCATCATGCTCGTCCATCTGTTGCCCGAGCCAACCTCCAACTTACACACCACCTATAGGTCCTCTATTCTAACTCAAGCCTAAACCCAAATCCTTGTTTTTGGACCAATGACTTCGGCTCACCGAAGCAGCCACACTCGAGCCTAACATCGACTCCACCTTGCAACCATTGACACCATGAATGAAACAACCACATTTCGGACAAAATTCTCTAACCGTTTCATAATTCAAATTAACATCCACAGTATGATTCACCAAAGGGCGATCAAGATCAAACTCCATTTGAAGCCTCATCTGCGATCTATGACAAAGGAGGTGTTGATCAAATACCAGGAAGCCACCTAGAGCATCTCCAACACGGCAGCACCATATCTTTTGGAGAAACTCGGACATGATGGAACCGTTTTCCGGCACCACTGACATCCATGTATGGTTCTTGCATGCATGCACTGCAATTGGGTCTGAATAACCATCATAAGCCTTAACCATCACTGTGGCTGATTGAAAGAACGACGGCCCACCACAGATCTAGTTACATCGATCGCATTCTGATCGAAATTTGCAAATGAAGCGGTCAGGGGCCACTTGCATGAAAATAATTTGGTCTGATTCGTCGACATCACGCCACAGCTCAGAAAGCCGAATAATAAATGATTGCAACTTCTCTGGTGCAATCGATTTGAGGGAGAAGACTCGGACCACTGCAAAGAACCAGTCATCCACATCATTGTCTCAATCGCCAGAGGTCAAGTCGACCTCCTCCACCACCGTCGTTGGCAGCAACTTCATGTTTGGGACGGGGTCCCCAGCAAACTGCTCGAAAACTGACATGCAAAGGTATGGGGAGCTAGAGCTTGATGAGAGGAACAAGAATATGAAATCGGATTAGAGATTGATTGGGTAAATAAGTGTAGATCGGGAAAAGTAGTGGCCGGTGGTTAGGGTATTTGGAAAAACTTCTCATCGAGAAAGAGAGAGAAAATGGAGAGTTTCTCGTAGCACAAATACGAGAACATTGGTTGATTATGTAAAACATCATAAATCATCGTAATAAACTATCATAATTTTGTTCTAAAAACAGAAATTGTGGTATTATCCAAATAATGTGATTTTTGGATCAATTTATATGTTTGGTGGACTTTTTTTTTTTTGTGAGGTGAACAATGGATTCAACTTAAATCAGGTAATACAATCAGAAGCAAGCGCCTTTCATGGAAATGGATTTGAAATGAAAAACATAATTAAGGACTACTAGCATTCGTACTCTATTAGAACAAAGAAAAAAACTTCAAAATGTGCCACAAGAGAGTTTATGTGGGAATGAGCAGCTGGGCTATGGAATGTGGTTTGGGCTGGTCTATGATAATCTGCTAGTCCAAGTTTGCAGCAGGAAATGACAATCCATCCATGTTGCAGCCTATGTTTGTCATGAAAGATTAGAAGTGATGAAACTCAGCCGCAGTAGAGCAGGCTTACTTGGTAGAATCCCAATTATCCAGCCCAACCCTTAATGTTAGGATCCAGTGCCTTACCATATTGACCCAATCCTAAAATTTTCAGTTCCCCTTTATCTATTTGTACTTCAATATATGAGTGGAAGCATACACATAAGCAGTGGTACATGTTAGATCCTGTGATTAGTAATGTTCAAGAAAATAAGAACACCTTTCTGGATTCTATGTTCTATTTTAATCCTATGCAAGGAACTAAGGAACATAACTTTTCTTCATTTGTTCTACTAAATTCAGCAATCAACAATATACTTGGTGGAGGAAGATCAAAAGAGCTAGGAAACCAATGATTGAGGTATTGAAGGGGAAGGAGAAACTGTATACAATCTTTCCAGAATCAATTGAACCTGGATGCTTTAAATCTTTCAAGTAGGGTACGTAGAGCAACATTGTTGGTTATTCGCATGATATTAGTATTTTTTTGAAGTCCCAACTTGTGGACATGAACAAAACTGTGAAAACTGTTCATCAAGATCAGCCAGGCAATTGTGCATATAATGGGACCAAACTCCACAGGAGATAAATCTTTTTCCAGAGCTTCCAACATCAAGGAAAAGATAGCAGTGGAGGCTGAGAAGGAGAAGATATTAGTAAAAAAATCTAAAAATACTGAAAACAGAGCTGTCCATGCCAACTAGCTTAGTTTGTATGGCTTCTCTATTTTCTGTTTATATATATATATATATATATGTATATTTAGAGTTATGTCCTTCTAGGTGGGTCTAATATATAGTTCCCATGGGAAGAAAAAAAATATGCAACTGGGAAGCAGTAATCACTGCTCACTAGCTAGAATTCTTGATGATGTTGATGCATGCCTTAGCCTAGCCAATTTGCATCTGAAGTACAGCAAGGGGAATCTGCCCAGGACACCCCTACACTCTAGAAGAAAAACCACATGAGGGGGAAGATGAGGAACGTGTTCTAAAATCAATTTCACGAATAAAAATAAGAGAATTTGTCTGAAAATGGCCAAGGAAATACTAAAATCCTACACCAATGTATGTTATGAAACTACGTTGTTGGCCATAAATCTAATAGTGATAGCTAGATCGACTCGTTTAGCTAGTTTTATGTAAATATGAAGATTTTAGATAAATAACTAATGTGTATGTGATACGAATAATTTTATTTTATGTATATCGATAAAAAGATAAAGTAATTTTTTTTGTTCAAATATTGATATTGTGCAAAGAATGTGAGAATCTGGCATGGATAGATGACACTAAAGAAGTGAACCCTACCAAGCAGCATGATAGAATAGAATTGTTCATGCATGTCGCAGACAGCAGAAATCGTTCTTGCTGGAAAGGAGAAATGCAGTTTGGATTAGTGAAATAGTATTTATCCAATAATGATGGGGAGACACATGCATGTGATCGATTCTTGCACGTGCACTGTGTAAGTGTGTAACTACTGCTTAAGTTGGGGTCGTCAACGGGGCAGGTCGAGAGGTCCGTGGGACGGGTCTTGTAGGTTTTGGGTCGGGTTGAATTGGATTTTTAGAAAATATAATAAATATAGGCCGAGTCGAGTTTTAAGCAGAATTGTGAAGTCCAAGTCCAGTTCTTAGAAATAAGTTTAGGCCGAACCAAACCTAATTTTTTTTTAACATAAAAAATAAATTTTCAACTCATTAGTCGCAAATATTAGATCAATAGTCAAACATTAAATCAAAACTCATATAGTACTTTCAAAACGAAGAAATAAAATTATATTTTATATAAAACTAAATTTACTAATTAAGGTCAAGTATGTAAGTTGAGAATGTAAGAGCAAATCTAAGTATCTAAATAAACAAGAAAAATGTAGTATGAAGAAAAATAAACACTAAAGTTTGTTCTCACTTTAAAGAGTGACTACATATAAAGAAAAGATTAAACTAATAATTTGTTGTAGTCTTATTTTCTTTGTCTTGTTTTCTTATATAAAGAGAAGATTTTATATAAAAAGAAGATTGAACTAGTAAAGAGATTACAACATTGTTTATTTATTACAATTAATTTTATATAGGTCTAAATTATAATATATATTAAATATTAAAAATTAAAATACAAGATGGGCCTACTGGTCTGGCCGGACTTGAGACACTAAGTCTAAATCCAACCCACGAACCGGGTTTATTGCGGACTTTTTCCGGGACAGGCCGAACTTAGATTTCTCGGGTCTTGCAGGAGGCTCGTGGGCCAAATGATAAGGCGTAACTTAAGCTTGAGATTTCCAAATGATAGGGAGATCAAGGATTCAAGGTACTGATTGGTATTGGTATCATGTCTAATCTAAAGATAAAATGGAGGAGTTCACAGATTAAACACAAGGTTTTTGAGTTTAAAGCGACTATTTTCTTCCTTTTAATTGTATGAATGATGATGACAAGAAATAAGTGTTTTGCTCGAAAGATAAGTCTGAAATCATTAGCAAACTAAGATTCAAGTGTAGTTATCACCACCCTTTTGGCATTGCTCTCATCTATCTAAAGAAAGCTGATTTACGTAGCCAAAAGATTAAGCATTGTTGCTTACGATGAATACCAATTATTAACTTGGGGATACATCTAAGTAAGCAGTTATTGTTGACCTAGACAATCAAGTATGCTAGATATCCCTCAAAGAGTCTAAAGTGACAATCTTGATTAGATTTTGAAGAGTCCCCATGTTCATATTCCTGAAGACTTGAACTATTAACTAGTCTTGCAAAGCCGTGTGTATAGGGCTGATGAGGTCTTAAGACTAGGCAACATGGAGTTACAGATAAAGAAAGGGTATCCCAATATCGGCAGGGTAGTTGGCTTTGCTTTATTTTGATTCCCAGACCACCATCTTTGAACTTATTGCAGATTGACCAAACCAACAACCAGAAAGCTTTTGGAGATAAAACAGTGGTACATACACGAATTCATATTTTGATGCTCAACTTTTGAAAACAACAGGTAAGGAATAGACCTGTATGCATGGATGTTCAAGTAGAGCATGTTGTCCTGTAAAATCACTTAAAATGAGCTTTCTAGATCAAATGCTTCAAGAGTAGCCATTGGTGAATAGAGAATTGTAGATAAGATACGGGTTAAGGAAATGTGTGAGCACACATGCAGGAGCATATATAAAGTTGCAGAGAAAGTAACACTTTAGGAAACATCAGTATCCCCATCAACAGAAAAAAAAAACTAGTAATTAATTTTTATATGAGCATACATCAATGAGAAAATATGCTTGTATGTTTTACAATCTTACTTGCAAGAGTCAAAAACTCAAAACTAGTCTTGTTTCACGTTGTAGGGTTTCGAAGCAAGTTCAATGCCGCGATTCTGATATGTGAACACTTGCAATATTTGCATTGGCATATTGTGACTCTTTGATCACCAAAAGAAGCGGATACATGGTGAATTGGGAAGCCTTGTGGATCATGTGAGCAGGAAAAGTTCATATCGCCATTTTCCACGTCGAGGACCACAGAGATAAGCATGCATAGTTGTTGATCAACCTGTTAACATCAGGAACGGCAGTGTGTGAGTGTGTCCTTTAACATTAATAGGATAAGGACACTAATGGAGAAATGGCATCAAAGATTCAGCTGGATACTAATATTAAGCGAAAACAATCCTACAAGAGCATCAGAGTCGGGACTGTTGACAGCTAGAAAGAAAATCCAATGTAATTCTTTGAAAATAAGACATAATGGCCTATATAGATACAGATAGTCTGGCGATAGTGCACACAACGAATATATGTGGCCAACCCTCTATAGTAGGAAAAATCTCGTAACAATTCACTTCCTATGGACATGCATGAAGAAGAAGATAATGAGGGAATTTAATCACCAATGCAACCCAAATCACAATATAGCTCTTGATTTTGACTGCCACGAACTCATTAATTCAATCATATCATTATAAACTTGCTTTCAATATATTATTTGAGTATTGGAAAGCAACAAGCAATACAATTATACGGCAAAAAGTTGCTGATATGACTTACTCATCTGCCACTCAAAGCACCATTAGTTGCTGCTCCACCAATTAAAGGTCCAGTGTTCATGCTAATTGGTGGTATCATCTGATTCTGCTGTAGCGGCTGCAATCCAAATCTGAACATATTCATAGGCTGCAAGACAAATTTAATATAAAAAGACTGATAGTCATGTTCGCTGAGAAAACCGAGGATTAAATTATTAATCTTTTACTTGAGACAAGTAGTAACAAACCTGTGACATGGTTTGCTGCATATGATGGAATCCCATGAGGCGTGCGTATTGCTCTTGAAAAGAGGGATTTTGCATCTGATTCTGGTAATCAAGAGAATTCAGAACTGGTGTTGGGCACATTACAGCTCGGTTTGTTGGTGGAGGTACTGTCATGCACTGATTGACCAAAGGGACCCTTGGTAACTGCATTGGATTGTGCATAGCAGGTATGTTAGGTGCTCCCATTCCCATTCCCATTCGGGTCATGTAGTGCTGTACTCCCGGAAACATCATTGGTGCCATCCCACCTCCCATCCACATTACCTAAATCGCCAAGAAAAGTCATTAGTTGCTTGTGCTACAAACATTTGGACGGGTTTCAGTTTTCTAAGTGTCCATCATACCTGAAGTTGCAGCTGAAGAGATTTCAAGTATTCAATTGCCTCGTCTAACATGGACGCTTTATCTGTCTGCAAGATAAGAACATATTAGTCAAGAAATTAGACTAGAAGACTAAGAACCGAGTGCTTGTAAGAAAGTAAACCTTGTTAGAATGAGGTATGAGCTCTTGCAATGCCCTCATTTTCTCATTGATCCGATCTCTTCTTCTCTGAACCAGATAAACAACTTTTAGCAAAAGAATCACTAGTAAAAAAATATCTAAAATGCTATGCATCCCAAAAAGTCTAACCCTTTCTGAGAGATTATGGACTTCGGCAGCACGTGTCCTCCTTGATGATCCTGATCTTTGTGCTGGCTTGTTTCCCCCTGCTGATTCATGTTCAATAGCCTGAAAAGATTCACAAATACCTCAGCAAACAAAATAGAGATGTTACGACTTACCAGCAGTTAAGTCTTGGAGAGAAGATCTTTACCTCACTTTGGCACCCTGAGTCTTCTGCATCTCTACCCTTTCGTTTGTTGCTATTGACAACATTCGACTGCTTTCCTCCTCTACCAAAGCTACTCCCAGAACCACCCGAAGACGAAGTAAGAGTCGGATCAAGAGTTTCTGTCATTCCTCCCTCACTCAAAGGCATCATCTTTTGAACATTGTTGCACAAGGATCCAGTAGAAAAGATAGTAGTCCCATCACCATTGCTTGAAGCCCGGCTCACATCAAAGTCAGTAGGAACTTGGTTGCTACCTGAGTGGCTGGACCCAACAGTCATCACTGAGCACTCTCTAACCTCTCCTTGGTTCAAATTACCAGGCTCTTTCCCTCTTAATTGTCTCTTGGAAGATCCCATATCACCCTTTCCCAATGCTGAGAACTGAGAGAAATTAACTATCTTTGCCATGCCTCCAAGATTCTGATTCTTCTCAGTTGGATTACTGATTTGAAATCTTGGAGGAGGCATTGGATTTTGAGGATACTCCACACCAGTAGAGGATGACTTAACATTAGGTTGAGGTGAGGAGGAACCAAGATTGGTGGTGGTGTTAGAAGCATCAAATTTAACAAATTTTTCTTCACCAAATTGTTTGCTTGGCTTTTCGATCTCGATTGGATCACAAGAAGGCAGTTCAGAAAAGAAATGGGAACAAAAGTCTTTGTCAAATGAATCCTCTAGAGGGTAGTGGATCATGGAGACTGCGTCCTCATCATGAATCGTATTACCTGAGTTCCCATAGAACCCACCAACCCTCATTTGATCATGTTTAGGAACTTGCCTTGACTCATTGGGATTGAGACCCGGTTTTCGATGTGTTTGGCTGTTCAAAACCACCTGCCCATTTCTCCATAACAGCTCTACTAGTTCATGATCAAGCCTGTATAAATTTCCACCCATATCAAGATAGTTCAACATATATAAATATTTGATATTTGTTCTTTTAATGCTCTCTAATCTCTTTAAGATAGATTTACATAAAGAGAGAGAAGACAGACCCCAAGGGTTTCTTTTGGTTGGGTAAAGGGAGATCACCCTCAAAGTTCCAATCAGGAATGCAAGAATTCATGTCTCAACAGACAGAAGGTCCTGTAAAACCAAGAAAGAAGACAGATTAGATATCTCAAATAGAGAAAATCTACATAAAAAACTAATTGATTAATAGGTCAACTGCCTAACTAATTTATTAATCAAACACTAATCAATAAAAAATGAAGCATACCAAGTTTGGAACTATCCTAAGAATTGGAAAAAAGAGGAACAATGGGATGAAGCCCCAATATAGAAGTAGAACTCTACACAAAGTAGACAGTTCTTTCAGAAAAGAAAAGTCTTCATTTTTCTATTTCCACTTCTATGATTGCTTACGACACCATATAAGTTTAGAGATTATAATATTAAGAGACCCAAGTTTGACAGAGACAGAGGCCTTGGAACCCAGAATAACCAAGTAAAAGGATCTTAGTTGAAAAATACAATACAGAAGCAAGAGACATCATCCACCACCAATCAATCAAAAATACTATTCAATAAATTAAATGGAGAGGAATAAATAATACTGCTTTTTCTATCGAAGAAACCATCTTTCAGTAGAAACCCAGAAACAAAAACACAATCTTAATTTTAGTAGAATCCCAGACAGACAAAATGAGTAAAACAAAAAAGACCCAGAAGCTAAAAATGGAATAGAGAAGCGCACACTGATCAAAGCAGGCTCTGACTTCACTTGAGCTGGAAATTGAAGGCCAACAGTTAAAGCACCACAAGTGTCTCTCTTCTCTGTGTTAGAGAGTTCGCAGAGAAACTTGAAATGGACCAAAGAGTCTTTAAGACCTGTTTTGAAGGACAGGGACTTTAGAAACAGAGGTCAGAGAGCAGAGATTGGCTAGTAACACAGGGAGCTTCAGATTTCTACAGCAGCATTGCTATCAAGCCATGTGGCACAGTGATTGTGGGTAAGTTGAGAAAGTATATGCCTAGCTATCTATAGTTGAGTTGAGTTTGAGCGTTGTTGCGTAAGAATGGTAGAAACTGAAAAGGTTGGAATTAGGTGAATGGCATTGGTTTAGTTTTGAGGCAACAAAATCTACAAGTTGGAGGACAATCAATTTGGGATCAAAAAATGAGTGAGGGTAGTGCCACGTCGGCAGTGGCAGACTATATATTTTATTGGACAATGATGAGGGACAAGATTGTAAGAGAGAGAGAGAGTTTCAGACAGCTCATGTTACTGATCGGCTCAAGTAGTGAAGTAGGCAGGCTAAAGCTTTGTTACGGATTTCATTTTCATGTTGGCTGATGCAAATGCAAATTGCGCTCATCTTATCTCTATGAAAGTAAGAATGTAGGATGATGCCAATGCAAATTGCACTCATCTTATCTCTATGAAAGTAAGAACGAAAAAAACTAATTATAAAATAAGATTTGGAATCCATACTCAATTTTCAGGTTTTTAGGTAGATAGATCTGTAATTTGTTTACCAATTACTAGTACAACATATGATCGTACACTCTTTTGTTGGGTCTAAAATCGCTCTATTGTGAATCTTTAATAGGAAAAATGCCTCAAGAATTTAAAGCTAAATACGGATTCATATTGCTTAGCATTGAAAGTTTGCACCTTCAAACCAACCCAACTCACAAGCATGAGCAAACATGAATGATGAGGATAAGAAAGTGAGAAACCATGATTTGGAGTTGGCTAGAAGCTCCTTCTATTTCATCCAGCATTGAAGTGAGTCACTTGAGATCTCAACAGTTGGCCAAAGGTTGAATCTTGGAGCAAAATTTATGAATGCTGATATCATTAATTTGGAGAGCTAGTAGTTGTTGGGACTAGAGGGTAGTAGAATCTAGTACAAGTGCAATGCTTCCAACGAAGGAGCCATGATGATCTACAAGTACCAGCTCATGTGCGTAGTCTTCATAAAATTGTGCTTCTTTTTTTTTCTATACTGATACGAATTGTGTTCATGGACTATAATTTCATACCATATTGTTTCACACCGAGAGTACTACAATCTTTAAACTTTAGCTTTGCTATGAAATTAGCTATGAATTTGGGTGAGGTATTGTCATTTTCAGTGAAGTTGCAGGCAAGAGGCCTACCTTATAAGTGCTGTTTTAATATCAATTTCGGTCTATGAAGTCTGATTATAATTATTGGTGGAGGACCGATTTGCTTTGATTACTCTACAGTGCAGGTCAATGTCTAGATGGTTGGAGTTCTCAATGAAGGGGGCCTCGAGTGATCCTACTGGATTCATCTCTAGGTTTGCCTTGAGTGCATTGTATCATTGGTCAACAACCAATCATTCTAATGAAGATAGGTCAATTTTGTATTCATTTAGGTCATCTCCAATTATAGATTCAATACTAATTTTTGCATATTTTTAGCCAAAATCTATCAAATAGTATATATGCATACCCATCTTTTTAAGGTTCCAATAATATATATGCATACCCATCTTTTTGGGGTTAGATTGCATAAATTCTAAAATGGGTTATATTTACCTAACTTCTTTTACAACTTATGCATCACATTCCACTCACCATATATAAAATCTACATGTGATGTCCACTATAAAATATAATTTTTTGTTCTAAGTTGCATCTTTACCATTCAAGATGGTCAAATTATAGATCTTGTTTTTTGAATAAATAATGCATAATATGGTTCTATTTTTTGCAACCTAACCTTATTATGGCTCCTACTATTAGAGATGACCTTAGTGAAGAATTGTATTCCTACAATTCTTGTATAGAGAAGTTTACAATCCAAATGCTAGTATAAGGTTTACTATAGGTTTTCGACAGGGAAACCAGTAACAGGTCTAATCTCGGAAGCTAAAGAGCGCAACTCAGCTACTTCATCATCGTTGAGCTTCCATCCGAGTGCACCTGCAAATTCCATAGCCTGTTCTGCGTTTTTGGCTCCTGGAATTGGCACAACATTGTCCTGGGCTATTAACCAGTTTAGGGATACCTGTCAAGAGGAACCCGACTCCCATCAGATCTCAGAAAATCGAACAAACGGTGTCTAGAATCTAAAAACCCTCATACTTAATTCTGCATTTAAGAACTTTTTTGTTTTTGTTTTTCAGTATTACCGTGTGGGGAACTATATGAAGTTGCTGAAAGTATGTTCACATATATAACAAACTTGTAGTTTGGTATAGTTGTCACTAGTGTCCAGGTGTCTACCATGGCTTATGTACTAGCATTTACGTAACTTCATTCAATGGTTTAGTCAGGCTTCCAAAGCTTCAACAAATTTCAGGCTTTTGGAAAAAAAAATGGATGATTAAAGCAAGTACTGAAAGAATTCAAACAGACCTGTGTTGGTGTTTTACTGTACTTTTCTCCTATTTCCTTGATCTTGTTCAGCAGAGGTTGGAGCTGCATATCACAATTATCAGCAAAAGAACAACTGCACAATGGCCCATTAGTAGTGAACATTCAATACCATTTACCTTTGTAAGAAAATCACGAGTGTAAATCTGGAGTTTTACTGAAAGATGATTATCAGTAAATCTGGATGATTAAAGCAAGTACTGAAAGAATTCAAACAGACCTGTGTTGGTGTTTTACTGTACTTTTCTCCTATTTCCTTGATCTTGTTCAGCAGAGGTTGGAGCTGCATATCACAATTATCAGCAAAAGAACAACTGCACAATGGCCCATTAGTAGTGAACATTCAATACCATTTACCTTTGTAAGAAAATCACGAGTGTAAATCTGGCCTCGAGGGCCAGTTGGAACATTGTCAGGAGTATACTTTCCGGTAAGAGCACCTGCATGTGTATAATAATAGCAATGTCACTATTTCTAATCTCCCTCAACTGGACATGAAAGGTAATTGCTGCAACAATCAACCTACTAAGATCCAAGACTAAAGTTTCTGTAATCATAAATTCTAGAGTTTTATTTTTGTTTTTTTATTTTCATAATTTTTTTCTTCCTAGTATCCATGTCCTTTGTGCTTGGAACGCCCCTGAAGCTAAAGCCCGTTCAATTTGGGATTGGACTTGAGTTAAGAATCATCGATTCAGTGAAAATTTGAGTGAGCATGTGGAACAACAATACAGGAGCACATATCTATTACTCACATGAATTTAAAATTCACCAAGTAAGTTTCACTTTCCAATTGTAGTTTAATTTCACCATAAAAGCAAAAGATGTTCAAAACAGACGATCCACATCAATGCACAAGAGAGAAAATTTTATTCTCTTCATGTTTTAGGTGTATAGTCCAGGAGATTGTAATCTTTTTAAATGACATTCATTAATTTTACACATTGTATCATGTTCATGCAGTAACAGGAAAGTAAATAAGAACATGACATTGAAGTTAAGAGAACTTCTTAAGAGTGGTCATGAATGCTGTGAGCAGAGAAACTCTATATTCTCGCCACATTAGCTGAAGATGATGATAGTAAAGGTAGTTCATCAAAAGCTTCAGACTTTACCTTGAGCAATAGGGGAATAGGCAATCAAAGCGATTCCCAGTTCGTCACAGGTAGCCTTTACTCCATTCTCCTCTGGTGCCCTGTAGATGAGGCTGTAATTCACTTGGTTTGATGCCAACGGAATACCTCTCTTTTGGAGTTTCTCATATGCATCTCGCAATCTCTTTTCTGAAATAAGGCGTATCAGATATTTATGCATCATGTTCTGATTAGTTAAGGAGGGGATGCAGCTCTACTCAATTGTTATAGTCCGACTGGCCTTTCTAAAAGAAAAGAAAGTATAGTTATTCGATCTACTAACTGTTGTTAAAACTAGTTTTATACCTCTGTAGTTTGAAACACCAACTGCCTTCACAAGGCCTTGCTCAACAGCGTCTCCAAGACCATCAAGATAACCTGAAAATTGTTTTCTAAAGGACTAAAGCCTCTTCAGATACAAAAGGTATTAAACAAAATTGGTATTACAGAAGAAAAATAACCTTCATTTCCCCATATTCCTGGCCTGAAAATCAAAACATAAATATTAGCTATTGTAGTTAGTAGAAAATTATATGTATAAAAATACAAATATCATCGAAGAGGCTCATAAGACCTACCAATGGAGTTGATACAGCTCTACTGAAGAAAGACCAAGGCGGCTGAGAGAATCCTTAAGGGCGGAGAGGACACTCTGACGGCCCAGCCTCCATGGCAAAGCAGAGAATTTGGTGGCAACAGCAATCTCCACGTCCGGTTCCTTTTCTTTCCTTTCCTTGATAAATCTGTAAGAATCCAGTGGAGGTTGTATATTAACTCAAATCAGCCAATTAAATTAAAGAACTGTCATTAGTTGCATCCTATGCTGAGTTGAAATTAGAATGGGACACTATCAGAACCCAGGAATGTACCTTCCTAGTAAAGTTTCAGAATTTATAGCCCCAAAAGAAGCCTGCAACAGAGAAAATTGAAGATTTTGCTTGGATTCCCCAAAATTGTTATGCCATTTATTTTAGTGAAAAACAACTGAGGAACAGTAAAGCACAATTTTCTCACCCTGGAGCCATAAACTTCAGCAGTATCAAAGAAGGTTATACCGCCGTCAACACTGGCATCAAAAGCATTCTTAGCAGCCTTCATCTTCCTGTCTGTAGATTACCAAAACACAGCCATTATGAATCTCCCCTTATAGATATGAAGACAAATTGCCCCAGTCTATTGAACCTAAATTTCTATTCTACAAAGCTGCAATAATGGTCAGAATATCTCATACATTGCATGCACACTTATTTCCATCAAGTTTTTTATATCTGGGCCAAAATATATGAAATTTGTGGATTCATTTGTCAACCAAAGGGATCAATGTTGAATCAGACAAATCCATTTCAAGATCACGTTGTACAAATCTAGGTCATATTGCAAATACTCCCTTAATTGATAAGTTGGATTTAGAAGGTAGACAAGGCACTATAGAAAAACTGATCCAATAGCCAACAAATATACAAAAACAAAGCACCAATTTCAAAAGGGTATCATAAAGTTTCAACCTTTTCACCATGATCAAGTTCAATCTCCCTCAAATAGTAATAATATAACACAGAAACTCATTAGAAGCGTGCTCAGCCACAACAATAAGTCTATAACCACAAATTTCAAAAGGGTATCCTTATCTATTCAATCTTTTCAATCTTGCATAGCTGCATAAGTGAGACTGAGCAACTTACCATCCCATTCAAAGTTGTTCCAATAGCTGGTGTCACCCCAAGACCAAGCTCCAATCCCAAGCTTTGTCACCTTCAAATCAGAAGCCCCCAATTTCACCTTCTGTTCATCTGTAGCCACATTTACATTGTCAGAAGCAACAGCTTTGACTCTGTAAACTCTTCGGTGACTGAAAATAGAAAACCCTGCAGAACTGCTCACATGCAGAGCCATATTTCAAACTAAAATGTCAATGGGTCTTTGAGAATTGAAGAAGTTTATGCTTAAAACTGAATCAAAGAAAGTTAGGAGGGAAAAGCCAGTTTATGATTTTTTTTGACACTTTATGATGATTATAGAGTAGAGATATGTGTTTTGTTGGGCTGAGAAGAGAGTTAGCGGAAACAAGAAACATGGTCCTTACGTTGTACACGTTGAACACGTTTGGTTTGGTTCCCAGTACCAAAGAGCAGCACAGGATATTGCTGACGGCTTGATCTGCATGAGCCATTTTCATGTCGAGTGTCACTAGAAACTGAGGCTTTGTGTGGGTGAAGGAGATTTGACAGGAACCGAACTTGGCCGAATGCACCGCGAGTCTTGTTTGGGCCGAACTTCTATACTAGTCATTTAGTTGACACTCTTTTCTTTTTCATTCTTCCTTTTTCATTTAGTTGATAAATAAATTTTATCATTTTAAATTTCATTATTTGTAAATTCTAGAGTGAGATTCTTCATATAAAAATTTAATTAAAAATTTAATTATGATAAAAAATTTAAATTTTTATAAGTAATTTAAGAGAATTGTAGAATAATATATATTTCGAAGGAAATTGAAACAAAAAATTTAAATCTCAAATTTTCTTAATTTTAAAATAATAGAAATCTCTATTCACACCTCTTAAAATACTATTTACACCTTCTTTTTAATTTTTTTCAGCAATTTTCCAATTTTACCCCGTTTTGGTTCTGTTCTCAAACATCCTTCACTTTGAATATCCACTCTTACTCTCCAACAAGAACATAAAATTATCGTCGCTAGAAGGGATGATGTCGCCGATCCTACCCCGCCGTTGTCAAATGATAATGGTGCTAATAAGTTTATCTATATCTCTCTAAGTCATTTCCTTCTTTCTCTTACATTGAAGGAATTTCTGGAAAAACAAAAAACTACCACCAGTACGCATGAATCGGAAACAACTCAAGAATGCTATTCACAACTCAGGAAAACAAAGAGAGATGATTAAAAAGAAGAGGTTTGATAGGCTAAATAAAGTAATACTACAATACAGTGACTATTAATAGCAGAAGAAGCAAAACCCGAATCACGTACGTAAAGATAGATAGAAGAAGAAGCAGCTTTAATCCTCACGGCCTCACCATCGAAACCCATCTACGCAACACATCACATCGAAACCCATCTAAGCAACACCAGTCACTTGTATTCCCCAATCCTTACTCGAAACAATGAATCACTTTCACAATAACTCGTCGATTAATTTGGTTGTCGATTTTGATGTAAGATAAGGGTAAAATAGGATTATAAAAGTTACAAAAATATTATGAGGTGTGAATAGATGCACCCATCACAAAATCTTTTAAGAAGCATATTCAAAGTTTCAAATACACAAATTTAAGTGATGAAATTCTAAATTGCTCTTAAAAAATATAAAACAAATGGTATCACTCTCATCCAAACACAATGTTAAGAAAAGTCCTTAAAAAATATAAGGCAATTGGTTTTTTTTTTTCTTCTTGAAAGATGGATGATAACATTATGCCCCAAGAGGATTAACTACAAAAAAGAAGGAGATGATCCCGCTGACTCCTCAGAATCACTCCTTGCCAATCGAAAATAAATGATTCATGTGAAGCTAGTTGACCTAGTACATGAGCTACATGATTAGCCTCTCTAAAAATATGACTCCTACTCATGGTAATTGTTGCAGGAAGAAAGCGCTAATTCACGGTTCATGAGGTTATTATCTTATGAGGTATTAAGGAAGTTGTGGTATTAGATCTTTCAAGTAGCACGAACAAATATGAGTGTGGACTGTTTAGTCAGGTAGAAGCAACTTTGGGCCATAATATCTGTTTTGGACAAATAATAGCTTCTCAGAATGAGAACGACGAAATCTTCAAGACTCACTTTAGTGAGCTCTGCGAATATAAGAAATTAAATGTCGTTTACATAATCCGATCCGGGATTTAGTATTATTAGGCTATTTTCTGATCTTTTATGTTAGATTTATTTTCCTAATATGTTAGATTGTTTACTTCTTTCCTAAGTCTTGAGAATTATTGTTGATTAGGTTTAGAACTCTTTGATGTAGATGCACATATAAGCATCCTTAAACCATTGTAATTTTAACTTTTGATATTTTATAAATAAAAAACCTTCGAGTCCTTCTCAAAACTCTGGTGGATTCTAGAAATTCTCGTAGATTCGAGAACTAGCCTAATAAACTCTAGGCTATCTTGTTCCTTTAAAGTTTAACATTTGTTAACCTATATACTCTGCTGCGTCAAATGTCGTGCACAACATTGCTTATACTCGAATCATCCTCGAGACCCTGTTCCGGCCACTTGCTGAACCAACAGTTGACAATCGGTTTCAAAGAGAACTGGATTAAGGTTGAGGTCAACAACTTTCTTGCATGCCTTGCGAAGGGCCAGTGTCTCTATAGCCAAAGCCGCAGTAGGATATGGGACATGTTCACAAAAACCTCCAAGAATGCACCGGTAGAGTCTCTCCACACTGCTCCAATGCCCCCTGTCTTAGTAGTGGAACACCAAGCCTTATCGCAGTTAACCTTTACCTAACCTTCGTGAGGTTTAATCCATACATGATTACCCAAGCGTGGTAACTTTGGCACTTTAACAAGTAACAAAGACATGTAGAATTGAAACGCCAAAATAGCTTGAAAATATACCTTCTCAGCACTCAAGTATTCCTGAGACCAGATCCGGTGGTTTCTCTCCTTCCATATGGACCATAGAATAAAACACAACCAAGCAGCATCAGTAGCACTGAGGATATCCAAGCAAGCTCCGAACCATGCAGAGAAGTTACTGTTGGTGTTCTTCGGAAAACAACCTGCTATATGCGGAGACATAGACACCACATTTCGAACAAAAGGGTAATCAAAATACTAGGCACAACACCACATTTTTTGCAGAGGTTCTTAGCTGTAGGTAGGATGGCTTTGCATGTCTTCCAAATATGTACCTTGATCTTCCCTTGTACCGGGATCTTCCACATAGATGACCACATATTGTTGGAAGTAGAAGAGCTAGAAGCTGCAGCATTAGTGGATACTAAACCTTACATCGCAAGTTTGTAAGCAGAGGCTGTAATGAACCGTCCCTTTGAGTCATAAAACCAAACGAGTCTATCTGCAGTACGCCTAGTACTCAAAGGAATAGACATAATCAGATCTACTTCTTCTTGGGAAAAAAGGGATCGAATGAGATCAACGTTCCACTTTCCAGGACAAAGTAGCAAATCATCACTGACCTTAATAAAAGGCTCCAAACTGCTCAAAGGCCGAAATAAAACCACTCGAGGCAACCAGGCATCCGAAAAGGCATTAATCCGTGAATTAAACCTTTTTGGAGAAGGTTTCGTGCAGATAGAATGATCCTCCAATAGAAGGAAGGAGACTCTGATAGCGAAGCTTCCCAAAAAGAGTTATTAAGAAAATACCTTGCTTTGTAGAGCCGACTAATAAGTGATTCTGAATTCCGGATGATTCTCCATCCTTGTTTAGTTAGAAGAGCCAAGTTGTGAGCATGAAGGTTCTTGAAATCAAGGCCACCCTACTCTGGATGCACATTTTATCCCAAGACAACCAATGAATTTTCTTATTCTCAGTAGAATTTCTCCACCAAAATTTGGCACATCACACAATTTAGTAGGCAACAAGAAACAAGAGACTGAGCTACTTGAATAAGGAGTTCTTTTGCAGCACTACTCAACAATTTACCTTCTTAATCCTCAAGCTTCTTACTCAATTTTTTCTTAATAATGAAAAAGGTGGCAGTTTTCTTTTTTTCCACATATGTGGGTAACCCTAGTTACTTGTCATGTTTATCCACATCATCCACCCTCTTACTAAAGAAAATACTACTTTTGTCAAAATTAACCTTTTGACCTGACTCAAGTTCATATTCTTCTAGGGTATTCTGAATTTGCCGGACTTTCTCTAAAGAAGCTTTGCCAAACAAGAGACTATTGTTAACAAAGAGGAGATGATGAATAGTAGAAGCTCCTTGACAAATTGTAATCCCCTGCAATTGACCTTCACTAGCTCTATGCTCAAGTAAAGCATAGAAAGCTTCGGTACCAAGCAAGAAAATGAAGGGTGAGAGAGGATCGCCTTGACGAATCCCTCTTGTAGGAGCCGAATAACCCTTTGGTTGTTCGTTTATCAAAAAAAGTACCGAACCATAGTAACACATTGCGTCACCAGTTTAAACCATTTCTTGTTGAAACTAAGATGCCCAAGAACAGCTTCTACAAAGTTTCACTCATTCTGATCATATACTTTGCTCATATCTAATTGCAATGAAAACACGCCATCATTCTAGAAGCACAATTATGGATATAGTGAGATACCTCGTTGAACACCAAAGTGTTATCTAAGATTAGTCGACCCGGGACAAATGTGCTTTGAAAGGGTGAGATGATCTTATCAAGGAACTTTTTCAATCGGTTCACGATCACTTTACAACAAATCTTGTATATCACGTTACATAACACAATAGGGTGAAGATCCATCATCTTTTCCAGCTTTGGCACTTTTGGAATGAGACAAATATGAGTGAAGTTAACCTGTCCCAATAAAATTCCAGATTTGAGGAAACTGATCACGACAACCATAACATCTGGGCCAATGGTGTTCCAATATTTTTGAAAAAAAAAAAGCGGTTGCATTCCGTCTGGTCCCAGACTCTTGGTTGGATGCATTGGAAAAATGTACTTTTTATCTCGATCAAACTCTTGGTAAAGAGCAATAAGGGACTGATTCATCTCTTCAGACACCTTAGGTTGTATAAGATTGACCACTTCATTGATTGAGGAGGAGGATACACTGCCTGCTGCAAACATGGAAGAAAAATATTCAGTAACCACTTTCTCCAATCTTGTCAGAGAGGATTGATTGACTCCATGCTCATCTATCAAGTTAACAATCCGATTCTTGGATCTACGATTAGAAGCTTTGCAATGAAAGTACTTTGTGCTTTCCCTTTATGCCGTTGTTCAATGACCATGGAAGCCAGTCAATTTCCACCATCCTGAGTGTAACAACCCGTATCAAATTATCACGCAAATTTTATTTGTCAAGTTTATTAACGAATTAATTCAACTTTAGCACGTTTATCGAGATTATATCGCGATTCTTTAAATCGACTTTTTAGAAGTTCTGATTTTGGTTTTACTTTCTTTAGGGAACTTGTAGAGAAAATTATTGTGAGCTCGTACATATTTTTATTTTATTTTTTGGAGATTCGAGTTAATTATTATGAATTTTTGAAATATTTGAAGTTAAATATTATTTTTTGAAAATCTACCAAGTCAATAAATTTGTGACCGTTGGATCAAACAGTAATAAATAGGGCCGTTGATTTCATTTAACCTAAGGTATAAATTTGAAAATTCTTACCTGGATGGGTAGAACCCAAATTGCTTGTCCTAGATCCACATGGGCGCCACCCGACCTGATTCACTGACCCGCCAGAAATTTCGTCGGCCGCCCACCTCTGGCCACTGCTCTAGTTGGAAAACTGTCTCCTTTCTCTCCTCATTCCTCCCCTTCCCTCATTTTGGCCATTGATATATCATAGAGGGAGACCCGAAGAGATTCCTCATCGGTCTCCACTGTTTCTGGCGATGCGCCGTCACCGTCAATTTCAAGCGGCCTCTTATAGCTTATCATCCTCCTCTTGACCCCAGCATGCTAGCGCCATCATCCACGCATACCATCTTGGTTTGTGGATTCCGGCAAAACCCGCTGGTCTTCGAGATAAAATTCGACGTTTTCTGTCCTGATTTGGACTTAGGTGTAGTTGAGAGATGTGTTGAGCTTGAAACGATCTTTGTTTTTATGTGTCACTTGAAGGAATCAGAGGAGCTCAGATGGCGTGGCACATGGGTCCACGCACCACTGCCTGTGGTGGCGTGTAAGGGATATACGTCGTCGGGGATAATGTTATCCAAACAGAGAGAATCTCGTTTTGCGATAGGTATCATTTTTGGAATTCGAGTACAGAGCTACAATACGTGGCCAATTTTTGACTAACTTGAGTTGTGTTTGATGAGCGTAGAGTGAGTTCATTGATTGTCAGGAGAATGTGGAGTGACTGATTATGGCAAAAAAATTGGGTAGCTATTAATTAGGAATCCAAGTAAGTGGACATTTAATTTTCACTGTTACATATGCAAGTAGTACATTTAGTTGAAATAATCAAATGCGGAATTAAAGGAATCATATCTATGTTAAGCAGAAATCAGAACCGTCTCCGCACAAAGCGGCAATCAAGATCTTTTTTGCACAAAACGGATATCAGATACAATTCTTCACGACAAAAAGTCTATGACATCACCCCAAAATATGAAGATCAAAAAGCCATTTCCGCATAAAGCGGAAATCAGATATCATTCCCACGCAAAGCGAGAATAGAGATCGATATACACAAAGTGAATATCAAGAACATTTTCGAACAAAGCAGAAATAAAGATAACATAATCGAATCTACACAAAGCAGTAATTGAGAATATTTCCACATAATATGGAAATCGAATAATAATATCCCACACAAAGCGGAAATCAAGGAATCATACTTCCGCACGATGTGGAAATCAAGATATCATACTTCCATGCAATACAGAAATCAGGACATCTCTACGCAATGTGGAAATCACAATACGTCCACGCGATGTGGAAATCGAAGTAATTCTGTGTGATGCGGAAATCAAGATACTTTTGTGTCATGCAGAAATCAAGACATCATTTTCGTGAAATGTGGAAATCAAGAAACATTTTTTACGAAATACAAAAATCAAGTAATTATTTCTGCACAATGCAGAAATAAAGCAGAAATAAGAGAATCACAATTGATTATGCATAAAAAAATCATCGAGATAATTTCCGTGCGATGCAGAAATCAGTGACTCATTTCCGTGCAAATACGTAAATAAAACCATTTCCACACAATGTGAAATCAACTACTCATGTCATTCTGCGCAAATGCGGAAGGAAATCAGGATGTTTCCGTGCAATATGGAAAATAAAGAAGCATATATGCACAATGTGGAAATCGCAGAAATCAAGAAATCAAAACAATATATGTTAATGTAAAATATATAATAGCGATATCATCATTCCAATATCTAACACATATCGATATCTATCAATAACTAAACATGCATTCGCGACAAAGTAATTGAAATTTACGTACCTCATTGTCAATAAAATCATTAATTTTGAATCGATACCTTTGATTTCTTTCTTTTCCTTGACTCATTGTCGACCATCTCGATCCTCCGTGCTCACAACGATCATAGAGTATAGGTTCACAAGTTTACCGAAAAATAAAAAACAAATCATCAGTAATTAATATTAAATAAATCACAATCATCGATTCAAATATCGATATGATTTTATTAACACTATAAAACAATTGTGAATACAGAGTACATAACGAGAGCTTGGTCCGGGTGTTAAACCACGCTCTGATACAATTAATTTGTGACGATGCGACGCTTGTCAATAATTGTCAACATGATAAATTATTCGGATAATTCTAGTACATACTCGACTAGGGTTAAATTCAATCATTAGAACAATTATGAGGTTATAGAGTTTGAAGTAGCGTGTTAGATGTTAATGGTTGTGGTAGCTGAAGAGTTCGTCGATCAAGTGGTCGAGATATTCGAGTCGCTTTAAAAGGTGTATCATATAGAATAATCCAATATAGTCGTTAAGTTTCATTTTGTTTTCAGTGGGGTAAATATCCTTTTTATGGTCAATTAGAACTAAACTTTCGATTTAGAAAATTACATCTAAGGTCACTTAGAGGTCTTAGGTTACACATAAGGTCAATGTATAAGTTTTACACACTTAAGGTCATTATACATTCCTTAAAAAAATGGTTTCCAAAATTGCCCTTGATATATAAACTATATATTGAATTCAAACTGAAAAATAGAAATGGCCCGAAACCACCGAAATGGAGAGAGAGAGGGAGAGCGCGATCGTTCTAGAGAGAGAGAGCTTCTGTGTTCTAAATCGAATCAGCTCTCAGTGTGTGTATGTGTTAGAGAGAGAGAGAGAGAGAGGAAATTCCGGCGAATTTTGGGAGAAGAAGTTCAATCGAATCGGAGGATTTCGGTGATAAAAGCTTGGGTAAGGTTTCCATTCTGTTCACTTGTAGATATTTTGTGCTTTGTTTTGTTTGATTGACACTTTTGATTGATGTGTTGTTTGATTCGATTCTGGTGATAAACCGATTTTGAATTTCGGTATTTCGATTTTGATTCTTCTACTTTGGATTATGTATGGCGAATTGTAGTGATATTATTTTATGTGTTTATGTGTGATTGATGTGGCTAATTTGTGTGTTTTGATATTTCGTATAAATTATGAGAAGTTACAGACTATTAGTACTACCTCTGTTGAGTGAGTACACTACTGCATCCCATTGAACACACTAGTTATATGTTCTGTGTGTGTTTTGACTTGATAGTACTACCTCTGTTGAGTAAGCACACTACTGCATCCCATTGAACACACTAGTTATCTGTTCTGTGTGTGTGTTTTGACTTGATAGTATTACCTCTGTTGAGTGAGCACACTACTGCATCCCATTGAGCACACTAGCTATCTATTCTGTGTGTTTTGTGTGTGTTTTAACTTGATTGTACTACCTTTGTTGATTGAATACACTATTGCATCCCATTGAACACACTAGTCAGCTGTTCTGTGTGTTTTGTGTGTGTTTGGACTTGATAGTACTACTTCTGTTCTGTGATAGTACTATTAGTGTTGAGTGAATACACTACTGATGACTAGTAAGGATACTACTTCTGTTCTGTGTGCTTTGTGTGTGTTTTGATTTGATAGTACTATTAGTGTTTAGTGAGTACACTACTGCATCCCATTGAATATACTAGTTAGTTTTCGTGTGTTTTGTGTGTATTTGGACTTGATAGTACTACTTATATTCTGTGATAGTACTATTAGTGTTGAGTGAATACATTACTGATGACTATTAAGGATACTACTTCTGCCCTGTAAGCATTTTTTGTTTGATTTGCAGATTGGTAGCCATGGTATTAAGCCAATACCAAACATTAAGAAGTTTTACCATGATGCTCTTAATGAACTGCCCATTTTGAAGCCTCCGTTGACAAGAATCCCATCCGGTCGCTCAAAGGATACTCGCATGAAGTCTTCCATTGAAGGTGGGAATGCGCCAAAGCCAATCAGATGTGGTCGTTGTGGCGAAAAAGAAAGACACAACAGATTTACATGTACCAAAGTCATCAGCAGCTAACTAGTGTCTATGTTACTCACATGTAGTGTCTTCATCAGTCTACAGTCGTACACTCGGCCTGAACAGAATACGTACTACTTTAACGTAATTTTTCCTTGTGCGATTTTTTGTTTTAACATACTAATTCGAGTTTGTTGTTCTTCGTTTTTTATGATTTTGTGTTGGTCAATTGTTCTTTGTATGCGACAACGCTTTGTGTGTGGAACCAACTACATTAGTATTATCCAACAACAATAGTAGTACACTCACCATACAACAAAAGTAGCACTACTCCTATTAAACATACTACTAATTACTCTAGTAAGCACTATTGTTTCAGAATAGAAAGTACTACTTCACGAAAATTTAGTGTACTAACACAACTGTTGTCCGTTGTAAGCACTACTCCAAAACATTCAGTGTACTACTTCAACACATGGTAATTACTACTGTTTCACAACCGAAAGTATTACTTCACAAAAATGTAGTGTATTACTAACACTACTGCAGTCTCTAGTAAGTACTACTAACAAATATCTTGGGTACTACTTAAACACAATGCAAGTACTACTATTCAGTAATGTCAGACCATAACATAAAAGAATATACTACATGAAGCCTAACACAACAAAAAGAACATAAAGAACTACTTAGACTTTGCTTTGTTTCTTGTGTTTCTTCTTGTAACTCTGTAATCATAATGCGAGTCCTTTGTCGTAGTCTTCCTCTTCTTATTCTTGACAACTTTTATCATTGAAGGAGGTGATTTCGTTTCTTTTTCTCATCCTTCTTACTTTGCGACCTAAGTTGTCGTGTCACTGCTCATGCCATGCTATCATTTTTGAACTTTGATCTGATCTCATATGTGTCTTTGCTACTGTCCTGCATATCATCAAATTAAAAAAAAAATCAACTAGAGTAGTACTTTCTGAAAAATACAGTAGTACACACAACAAAGTTTTAGTTAGCATGCATCAAGTCCCAGTAGAGTAATACTATCCAACAACTAGAGTAGTACTTTCTGAAAACTACAGTAGTACATGCAAAAAAGTTTTAGTTAGCATGCATCAAGTCCCAATAGAGTAGTACTATCCAACAACTAGAGTAGTACTTTCTGAAAACTACAGTAGTACATGCAATAAACTGTTGTAGTGTTTTACAGAATTCTACCCTTTTTGCATACCAAGTCTACATACTACTCACAGTCAGCAGTACAATGAAACTACGTACTATTTATTTCTGTAGCAAGTACTACTAATTCGCAATAGAAAGTACTACTTCAAAATAATTGGTGTACTAACACTATTGCTGTCTCCAATAAGCACTACTCCAGAATATTTAGTGTACTACTTCAAAACATGGTATGTACTACTGTTTCATAACAGAAAGTACTACTTCAAAATATATTAGTATACTAACACTACTATTGTCTCTAGTAAGTACTACTTCAAACTATTCATGGTACTACTTTAACACAATGTAAGTAGTACATTGTCATCCACACACTTGTGCTTATCTTCGGATAGTGTGTTTTTGTTTGGACTTTGGGTTTCTCAGGGTCCTCCGTTTGTGTCATCTCTGCAAAACAATAAAATAGATCATCAAAACACTACATACTACTCACATAAATTCTATATACTACTTACATCAATTCTACATACTACTACAGAGCACACTACATACTACTCACAGACATCACTACATACTACTACATAATACACTACATACTACTCATAGACAACACTACAAACTACTACAGAGAACACTACAAACTACTACAGAGAACACTACATACTACTCACATACAACACTACAGAGAACACTATAAACTACTACAGAGCACAGTATATACTACTACATAACACACTACATACTACTCACAGACAATACTACAAACTACTACAGACAACATTACAAACTACTACAGAGCATATTGTATACTACTCATAGACAACACTACAAACTACTATAGAGCACAGTGTATACTACTCACAGACAACACTACACACTACTACAGAGCACACTGTATACTACTAACAGATAACACTACAAACTACTACAGAGTACACTACAAAGTAACATAAACACTACCACAAATTATTGTAGACACTACTGCATAAAAACCAAAGCACACCAATCTGTACACACTACTACAGACTAACGTAAACACTACCACAGATTATTGTAGATACTACTACGTACGTAACAACCCAAACACAACTTTTGCGTAACAGCCAAACCAAACCAAAACAAACACTACCATAGATTATACTCCAACACTGAGAGAGAGAGAGAGAGAGGGGGGGGGGGGCCTGAGAGACAGCGAGGGCAACAAACTGTTCGAGCTTGAGAGTGAGCTGATGCCATAGCTTCTTATGGTAAAGATCTGTGAGACGATTCAAGGTATTACAGAGTAACCATGGCTTGACAATTCAGAGAGAGAGAGACGACGGCAGAGGAGCGGCAGAGCAGAGTGAGGAGGATGATGGAGTTCTGATAGGGCTCGATTCTGATTTGGGAATTTAGGGAGAATTATGGTCTGAAGCAGAGAGTGAGAGAGAGACTAGCTTTTATACAATGGTATTAGACGTAAATAAATTTAACAATAAGTTTTTTTTTTAAATCAGGTGACCTTATTTGAGTTAAAAATACCAGATGACCTTATACGTATGTAATCTTACGTAAGTGACTTTATTAATAATTTACCCCTTTCGATTCTCTATTTGTGGTTGTCGAGAGAGTTTTCAGAAGTTTGGGCTTGACTCAGTCTTACCGTGATAGAGTTGTAAAGACTAGTTTTAGTGTCATCTTGCTTGCATTGAAATTTAAGCATGGTAGTTATCGAAGATTTGACCTCTTTCCTTGTCATATTCACAATTTCATTATAGGATTAGCTAGTTGAATGATTAATCAAATGTGCGTTGCGAATTCTTTTTGTGAGAAACATGTCCTTCATTTGGTGAATATGAGATTCGTTTAGCTTTTGTAATGACAAGTTATGATCGTTTGGGCCTCGGGATGGTGGTTTGAACCTTATATTTAATAACTAGTCTCCAATATTATTAGTCATTCCAATATTATTAGTCATTCACAATATGTTATGCATCATAGTTTTAGTCCTTACAACAACATTATTAGTGGAGTGAAGCGAGGATATCTAGGAATCAAATTGGTATTCTTAATTGTATTATAGATCGTATTACATGGTGTGGTGATCTGTGTTGAGTTTTATTGTACCCTAAATTAGTTGGGGTGGTGAGGATGTACTTGTTTATGGTTGTTTGGGCCTAAAATAAAGTATTTCATTTTGGGCTTGGATGGCCGAAGGCTTTGCGAGCGGCCCACTATGTCATAGACGCTTGGCGAAGGGTTAAGTGAGAACAACGCCTGGCGAGCGTTCGCCAGGAGCAGGCTTTGGGTTTTGTTAAGAACTATGTCTTATTAATTAGCCGGTTCCATGCAGCTTGGATTCTATCATAGCTTGTTCTATTTTAGATAAACTTCTTAGAGGAGTTATGATAGTATTAGAAGTTCTACGAGGATTACAACACGTATGCTGGTGTTAGATTCAGACTGTGATTACGAGAGCAGAAAGAGTTTGAAATAGAGTGAATGACTGTTGTTTAAGTGAGTATATAAGGAAAGCAAGAGCCTTGTGGAAAAGATCACCGATCAAACATACAACATTTGCTATACGCAAGTACACCTAGACGTCTCGTCTTCGAGATTTCTATTCTTTGCAACCAGCCGATCAAAGTGCTTGTCACCTATCGAGTGAAAGTATTGTGATCAAAGGAAGCATCACGACTGGAAGGTTGAAGAGCTTGTCACATATCGAGTGAAAGTTCTGATATCCAAGGAAGCAGTGTTCTCAACACTCTGTCAGCGGGATTGCTCTGCTTTGCACGGATAAGGGCGTGTGGAGTATCGATTTCAAAGACTAAACTAGAGATTCACATATCAAAAGTCCTAGGACACTAGGCAGCAAAGACCTATTCGAGTGGGGTTGGTGCTCTCCCCATTCTAATCGCTTATATAAGAAGTCAGGCGGCTGTAAACAGTCCATATTCCGTCGAGAGACGGTGGCACGCCAGCATACGAAGTACAAGCAGGATAAACCAGCTCACGCGGTTAAAACATCCGAAATCATAAAAGAGACTGCTTCGCGAGAAGGACCTCTCCGCGAGAGATATTTTTGCATCAAACAGTGGTTATGTGGAGATTAGTTGTATTATGTTGGTGAAATGTGGTATAATTTACAGGTTCTGGTTTCGACAATAAATGAATAGGTCATGTCTAATTTTTTAGTAGACATTATGTCAGTTTAGGGTCATTTGAATCGTTCCTAGCACGACATAAGAATAAGTGTAGAGATTTAGTTAAGAATAGATCATGTGCTTTTTGTCGATGATAAATCTTCGATGGACACGAGTTCAGGATTTGGCTTGTCTGCATTAAGTGATATATAGTCATGGCGTTTGACTAGTCTAATAATTTTGTGAAAACTTTAATGCGATAGGGTATCGATACAATTACTCTTTCGTGAATTGATTATCCAGAGTTCCCTATGGTTTCGGCATTCGCGAAGACAGATTGTCTGGATTCAGAAGCGTGGCTTGAAGTTTACATTTTGGTGTTTACCAACTCAATTATTTGGTTACGGTAGTAGTGCTTGCCTTGAATGTTGGTCGTTAGATATGTAGATTCGGATAAGGAGCAGTATTTGACTAATATGTCACGATATCGAAATAGATGAAATTCTCTAGAGTGGGGTTACACAGTGAGTTAGAGGTGACATGATAACGTGTAAAACATGCATCAAATATTAACACAAAGTAGACACTCAACACATATCTCACACGTATGCAATTTAAAACCCTTCTTTGTAGATGTAGCATTGATAAGTAGGGATCGTTCTTAACTGGGGATTGAGGGTACTAATGCATAACAACGTTTGTAAACATAAAATAAAAAGTATGGGGGGTTTGGAAGTTTGGTTATTAATTAACTACGAAAATAAGAACAGAAATTGGTAAGCAAACATATTCAGAAATTCTAGATTCTATCATGCTTCACTCATAGACAAGTAGAAAACAAACAAGAACAAAGAATCCTAAACATGCTTGCTAGACCGAAAACAAAATACTAACTAATATATACAAGTGATCAACTTAATTCATAATCTAACTCGTTTATTAACACATGCAAATAACAACACTACCGAAATCCCATAACCCTAAATTTCGATTAAACATGCATAATTCATATTTTGTGCTAGGCATCCTCTAAACACCATTGATCTAGACTAGGAATCCCCTAAATCAAAACCAAAGCATTAAGAACCAATTAACTTCATGCAAATTGAAATCTAGAATAAGGAACACATGGAAAAGTTATTGAAATTTACTTATGTAATAAAACCGAAATACAATCATCCAAAACACACAAACAAGTTTCATGAACAAAAAGAGACTACGGAGTAAAGAGGTCATTGTTACACTTTTATATCTTCGGAATCCCCTATGGATACTCAAGAGAACTAGACTTCTTGGTGGATGACGTTCGGAATCCCCTATGCTTCGGTGGAAGAAGAGATGCGGCGTTATGGTGGTGTAGTCGGCTCCTTGAGAATGTAGGCTTAATTTGTGGGGAGGAGGAGAGTATTTTGCAGAGCATAGGCTATAGAATAAGTGATGATTTTGTTCTGGCCGAAGCTCCCTTTATATAGGCCAAGCAAAGCCTAGTTCGACTCCTTTTAGGACTCTAACTACTCCACCCGGATAACCTGACCCTTCTCAACTAAAACTGAAATTTCTCTCGTTCTAGAACTCCAAATCGTGTGATTTCAGTTGAGTTGGAAACTAGACTTCTAGAGCTTTCCAACCATATGCTAACTACGTCTAGATTCATTCGGATCTGTTCACAGTGGTCTTTCGAAGTGGGATGATGTACAAAGGCCGATTTCTGATAATTCATTTTAATCCATCTTCTTTCGTTGGGCTTCTTTGGACATGCTCTTGGTCTTTGACCCATCTTTATTAATCTTAGTCCACTCTTGAGTAATTTGGGCTTCCTAAATGGTCTTCTAATTAATTGGACCCATTTTCATTTGTTCTTCTTCAAGATCCTTCCATTTTGCTAGCCTTTGAATGCTTATAGACTTCTTTACTCCGTCTCTTTTGGTCAACACCTGAAATTAACAAAATAAGTTAAAACTAATAAAACTAAGCAATTATCAAAGTAAAAATGTAGAGAAAATACATTAATTAATATGCATAAGATGCGTAGATCATGACATTCTTTTATTTTAAGTGGTCGGCGGTAAAGTTGCATAGTGGTGCAAGGGAAAAGTTTACCCATTGTTAGAGTCTTGGAGTTCAACATTTTCGTTGTGGGTGAGAGTGGTAGGTTTCAAGAAGCATAGAAGACTAAGAATCATTTTCTTGGAGCTTGTGAAATTTCATATAGAACAACTCGTGTATCGTTCTTCCATATCCTATTTTTATAACTTACGCACTTCATGCATTGTGGAAAGCTCATAACGGATTGATGTGGTGTCGTAGCATTTTCAAACATTGCCTTGAGGAGTTTGTTAATTAAAAAACTAGCGCGAAGTCCTTTCACACAATCACACCAGTACTGATGATACAATAGAGAAAGCATAGTGTATAAGAGGTTTTCCCGATATATAGTGCGGTGGTGGTGTGTACTACAATTATGTCTGGTTGACCTTCAGAGGTACAAATTTCGAGGATAAATTTTTTATAAGGGGATATATTTTAATGACCCGTATCAAATTATCGGGTTAATTTTGTTTGTCAAGTTTATTAATGAATTCATTCAACTTTGACACATTTATCGAGACTGTATCGCAATTATTTAAATCGACTTTTTAGAAGTTTTGATTTTGGTTTTACTTTCTTCAGGGAACTTGTAGAGAAAATTATTATGAACTCGTACATATTTTTTTTATTTTATTTTTTAAAGAACCAAGCTAATTATGACGAATTTTTTGAAATATTTAAAGTTAAATACTGTTTTTCAAAATCTACCAAGTCAATAAATTTATGGCCATTGGATCAAACAGTAATAAATCAGGGCCGTTGATTTCATCTAACCTAGGGTATAAATTTGAAAATTCTTATCCGGATGGGTAGAACCCAAATTGCTTGACCCGGATAGCTCCTCAGTGGCGCGACCCAACCCAGTTAGCTGACCCGCCGGGAATTTCATTGGCCGGCCACCTCTGGCCGTCGTTCCAATTGGAAACTCCTCTTTCCTCCCCTTTCCTCATTTTGGCCATTGATATATCATGGAGGGAGACCCGAAGAGATTCCTCTCCGGTCTCCATTGTTTCCGACGATGCGCCGCCTCCGTCGATTTCAAGCGGCCTCTTATAGCTTGACATCCTCCTCTCGACCCCATCATGCTAGCGCCATCATCCACGCGTGCCATCTCGGCTAGTGGACGACGTATGGATGTCACCGAATTCCAGCAAAACTCGCTGGCTTTCGGGATAAAATTTGACATTTTTCATCTCGATTTGGACTTAGGTGTAGTTGAGAGATATGTTGGGCTTGAAAGGATCTTTGTTTTGATGTGTCACTTGTAGGAATCAAAGGTGCTCAGATGGGGTGGCGCGTGGGCCCATGCACTGCTGCCTGTGGTGGCGTGTGAGGGCCATACGCCGCCGGGGATGGTGTTCTCCAAACAGACATAATCGCGTTTTGCGATAGTTATCATTTCTAGAATTCGAGTACAGAGCTACAACAGGTGGACAATTCTCGACTATCTTGAGTTTTGTTCGTAGATAAGCGCAGAGTGAGTTCATTGATTGTCAGGAGAATGTGGAGTGACTGATTATGGCGACAAAGTTGGCTAGCTATTAATTAGGTATTCAGGTGAGTGGACCTTTACTTTTCACTGTTACGTATGCGAGTAGTACATTTAGTTTATAATATTTTCGATGCTAGTTATTTTTAGTGATTTATGTTCTACGAATTCTACAATACTAGCTAGATGTTTATTTATTTTAGGTTCTAGATTTCATTTTCAATACTTTAGCTTGAAGTTAGCTCAATTACTTCAACTTCTCACATTTTACGTTTACGATCTTGAGTAGTGTTACGACATATGTCCTTGATTTAGGCTTGACATATTCAGTTTCAGTTAGTGCTTCAGCTCTTCTTGTCAATCTCATCAATTCATTTCTTATGTCTTATCTGGAGATGAGTTAGTAGCGTTATGGAGGCTATATCTTTATAATAGAGATTGTTCTATATGTGTATACATATATACTACCTGACTAGCCCTCAGGTAGCCATTCCAGGATTGTAGTTCACTACTGATGTATTATCTGAGGTTGTAGTTCACTACTAGGTAATAGAGGTGACTAGGGTTGTAGTCCACTTCCAGTCATCGTTCCCTCCTTATTTCTTGCATCACAATAGTCACATGTCGTCCTAAATGCTAGGCTCCTAAACGACACTTGATGACTAGAGATGTCAAATACCTCTATCATCCTCTGTTGCTTTCTGCATCATCAGATTTAGCTTCATGTCTGTTAGTCTCAGATTTAGATGACTAGAGATGTAATATACCTTAGTCATCACCATTTGATTGTTTCGTTTCATATTTAGTTCTCAGTCAGTTGACTCAGCTTCTGATGACTAGAGACGTCAAATACCTTAGTCATCCTTAATGAATTATTTGTTTTGGTTTCAGTTCTCAGTCAGCCAGACTTCAGTTCTAATGGTTAGAGATGTAAATAGCTCAGTCATCGTTATCGTTAGAGATTTCAGTTTCAGACACTCAATTCTTATTCAACTCTCAGTCAGTTGATTTATATCCCGCGCTTAGACTCTTGAGTTCGAAGTCAGTCTTGTGGTACGTTGATCTTAGCTATTTTGTTTCATCTTATGATTTTAAGTACTTGCATACTAGTTTTTCACTGAAATTCAGCGGAAGAGCATAAATATAAAAAAATTTACATTCTTACGTTATTAGGATTTTTGTCCACTCACTCTAATAGTTTTATATTTTTTGAATATTCTTCCCTGGGCCCTTTAGTTTTTAATGCCCAGGTTTGTAGAGTTCAATGGAGGATGGGCACGTACACAGTTCGAGACATAGTAGTACTCCACTGTAGGATCCGCAGCTGATCCTACGGGCATGTAGCCTAGTTGGTTAGTTAGTTTAGAATGTTAATAAAATATCCTAGTTAGTAATGTCATTAGGACCTAATCTTAGTTTAGACTTTCAAATCGGGGTCAGGTTCTAACACTCCGTCATTCGGGTGCATCACCACATCAATATGATGCTTCGATTTGGATATGTATTCAATGTTCACATCGTCTGATCAGTGCATAAATATGCACCTCTATGCTATTTATTGATGTTCACATACTTATTCTTTTGTTATTTATTCGGAAATATTAGTTTACTTTATTTTTTTATAGGTATTTTGAGTCAATAAGGGAGAAAAGAAGTAAAAAGGGGATTTAAAACTTAATTTGAGAAATCTGTCTATGCAGGTCGGTCAATTTCGACAAAGAACTGAGAGAAGCTCAGGATGAACCCGAATATAATCTTTATATGCATGGAAAACTACAGATGTCTAGTTTCCATAGCTTCTTCCAGAATGTAATTATCATGTTTCTAGAAAAAGTATGGCCAATTTAGTTTATGAAGTTTAGTCTGCTCAGAAATCTGACTTTGATGAGAAAGTTGTGTTTGGAGACCCAAAACACACAAAGAAGCCCAAGAACGAATTTGTACTTTAAAATCTAATTAATTACTGATGTGGCTTATAAAAAAGAAGTCAATGGCTAAAAGGATTAAAGAAGTTTGATTTGTCAAAGAAGAGAACCCAAAACCTAAGTGAACAAGGAGATGCCCAATCAAAACTCTATAAATACTCTTTTTAGGGTTTTGGTGAAAGTTAATCAACTTTACGGAGAAGAATAATATGAGAGGAGAGCAAGGAAGTTGTAAGAAGGAGTTTCAGACGATGACTTCGATTTGTCGAACCCAGACGCCAGATTCTCTTCTTCTCTATCTTTTATTGTTTTTTTTTCTTATGAACTTTTGTAGTCTAGTTTTCTTGTCTATAAGGGGTAATTACTTAGTTAAGGGCTGATCAAAGTCCTAGACATGCTTATGATTTTGAACTCCTTGTGATTTAATAACTATTGGATGAGTTTTACTTCACTTTTGTATAATTGATGATTTCTATGTCATGTTTCTTTGAGCGCACGCCTAGATACATGTTATATGATCCATTGTCTTGCATATGTACATGACCATCATATCATTGCATATTCTCTAGAGAAAAAACAGGCTCATGTGTGAAGTAATTCCTAGGTGATCTAAGAGCACCCATCATAATAGCTCTAGAAACCTTGTTGTTTCTCAAACACTCTACGGATCATAATGACTTAGGTTAGGTAGATTTGGACTCATCATAGTACCACGTTTCCTAGTTTAAGATCACGTTAAGCCACGTAATCAATCCCGATAACATGCCAAGTAAGAGAGTGTAATACGTTGGATGTATTAATCATAGCTCATACATGGGAAACATTCATTCATTATCATTGAAGTTAGCATTGGGGTAATCGTAGGTTATCTATGGTGGAGAGAAGTTCCTAGTTTTTCCTTTTTCATTGTTGGTTCACTTTTACTTTTCTGTATTTAGCTGTAGTTCTCTGATTAAGTTTGGTAACCAAATCTTATCAAAACTCTCTGTATTTTTGCGTGGTAGTCCACCACTGAGTCTAGTTGTATGTGTATAAACTTCGTAGCATTTAGAGTAGTACAAGTATAGTTCGTAATTGCATTAGTATTTAGTGGTCGAATCTGTCAGCTTTTCTGACATTTGGGTTTAAATAGTGTTTAAGCATTTAGGTCTCATCAGTCCTCTGTGGGAATGACCCCTACTTCCATTGAACCATTGACATATTTTGAACATACTTGGCTAATTAGTAAGGAATATCTTTGATAGGTAATTTTTTGCCTATCATCGTCCTTCCAAAAAAGGGCCATACCACTAGATTGTCCTGCATTCCCCTCCCCATCGTCACTAAGAACCACTTCGCAATTAAGGTAACCAATCGTCCTGCAGAGCCTCTCCATGTACCTAGGTCGGAGATGTTTGTCTCGTCAAGGAAGATGACTGACGGATGATTCTGTCGTATCTGTAAGTTGAGTGCTTCCACCACAGCGTCGTTCCGGACTCCACGACAATTCTATGCCAGTACTTCTATGAAGAAACAACAAATTTCCAAGAGCGGCTACACTGGAAACCCCAGCGGCGGCGTCGTCTTCGTATGGTTTCGTTTAAAAAATGATACGCAATTGAAAGATAAACGTAATGCTGAAAGTTCAGATCCATTGGATAGGATGAAGCAATCTGTAAAAATGTAAAATATACCTGCAGAAACTAATAAGCTTGACTTCTCTTTGAGTCTTTGCATTAGCTAGTGAAGATTTATATTCGAATTAGTTTTCACACTGAGCTGTCCGCCCTAACAATGAGCATATACTTGTACGTACGTACAGCATAAACATATATACTGTATATATGTTCTGCTTTAAAGTACAAAATCATAGCTATATTAATTATTCGAAATTACCTAAATTCCAATGAAAGCTCCAACGAGATTGACCTAATGAAGCCGATTAATTAAGTTCCGCTGCATGTCTGCATCTACGTACAGTCTACATGTTCGAAAACTTTCCTTTCGTTCAGAATGCCATAGTAGCTAGCTAGCTCATATACTAATTCAAACATAAGAACTTTCTGTAGTAGAATATCATACTCAGTTACTCACTTTAAGAGCGCATAAGAAATGAACACATTAGGCAGCTAGCTCCTTCAGTGATCGAGTTGAGGAATCTAGCTTCCACTGCGAATATATGGTAAATGTTGGAATTCGAGTTGGAACAGTACTCTTGCACTTGACTACGCTGCTGGGGCAACAATGGTTGCATCGTCTATGTCGTCGTCGTCGTCGTGTTCTTCGTGAGCACGGAGGAGATTTGAGATTCCGGTGAAGTAACAGATATCTGGAACCCTACCATCAACCAACGTGCTATATCTCACAGTACTGCTCACCATTTCTGCGTTTGAATCTATGGAGCTACATAGAGACTCTAAATCCTCTTTCATTTATATATAAGGAAAAGGAATCGAGATATCTGTACGCATGCAGCGCATGTTTAATTTAAAGAGCGATGGTGAAAAGTGAAAACGAGAGCACAGAAGAGGGATAGTGGTCAACTGAGAACCATACGTTTTCCGAAAAGATATAACTCATGGCAAGTAGCTGCTCTGCACATTCCATTTGTGAATTCAACATTCCATGCACACTCTCAAGTCTCAAGCTCTAGCTGCATGCGTTGTCAGCTGACACGCTGGAGCTATATATAGCACTAACAGATATATTTGACGCCAAAAAAAGAAACAAAAAATATACGTATATTTATAGAATCCGAAAGAAGATCTTCGTTTTGGTTTCTACTTGTCTGCAGTGTACTGAGAAATAAGCTTGCAAATAGTTGACTGTAAAGATTTCAGTATATATATATGTAGATGGATGAACAACACGTACAATCTGGTTTTATTATTATTCACCTTCGATCTATATATGTGAGTACGTACGTATATACGTACTATATATATGAATTAACGTTGTACAACATTCTATATATAAATGCATTTAGTTTCCCTCTAGCCATAGCTATCTAGCTATATGCATGATCTTAAAATATATAAGCATATATGTAAACATACTGCATATATATGCTCATGATGATGAACTTTACTACGTACGTACATATTCGATCCCTTCGTGAGCTCTTGTTGCTGAAGCTCTTATTCGAACACAATGATAGCAAGCTATGCTGCTGGTGCTACATCGTTATCATCGTCATCGTCGTCGTCAGAATCTCCCTCATTTTCTTTGTCAAGAAACATCAGAGGTGGAACTTGGTCTTGGTTCATGAACAACTTGGAAGAGCAAGGTTTCGTGACACAAAATATCACCATTTGAGGAAAGAATGAACAAAAGATAACCCAGAGATTTATGTTTATGTTTGAGATCTGTTGAGAATGAAACTCAAGTAGTTGCTCTCTAATTTATAGACTATTTAACACGCTGAAAACAAAAATTACACGAAAAATACCAAGATAAGTCGACAAATTCTCTATACGAAAAAAAAACATCGTATTGAGTTTAAACACGTCAAGAAGTGTCAATGCACGCATTTTGTATCGATTCCATGATCACCTACTTGACACGAATGCTATAACCTCAATTCAAAAATAAATTATTCTCAAATATTAGATAAATATAGTGTAACTAAGGGGCAACTATGGTATTAAAGAGATATGTCATACAATTATTTATTACTTTGAGAATCAAAATTACAATATACACAAGCAAAAATTTACAACATTTAAGACAATATTATCACAATGACCACATTTTTGTAGGATTATTTATAATGTTAATAATTAATTTGATCAAATTTATAACTTTGAGAACAACTGGTTCAAAAGTTATAACTAAATCTCTAAATAAAGTAATTATCTCAAATATAACTAAATAACCCACAAAATAACTTATATTACCATAATGACCACTAAATTTGTTATCAAGTGATAAAATAAAATAAACATACCCTTTGGGGTACCTAAGAATGATCGGTGTATAACTAAAATGAAAAGGCTTTACAAAACTACTATGTAAATATATATGAACTAAACCTTTCACAAAAACAAATAAGTAGGAGATTACAGCTGGATCAAAGATTTGATCCTAAGAACATGTCACTGAAATATGGCAAATGACTAGAATGTTAATTTGACAAATGCAAACACTAAACACTAAATTTATGTATAAACACTATATATGGTGCACTGCAAACCCAAAAGCTCCCAAACCAATTCTTAATTTTTTCTAAACTGTAATATATAATATATTTAGTGAAATAGAGAGATTATATATGCATATTATATCTTACCAGGAAAAAGACCATGTTGGCTTCTCTCAGGTGTCTCAGAAGGCAGAGAATCTGCACAGTGGCTATGTACGAAAATGAAAGAAAGGGAGATGATACATAAAGCTCCACAGCCTCCACTCATTTCTCTTATTTGACAGTTTGACACTCAGAGGGACCAGAAGTGAGCAGAACTCATGGAAGCTTGCTGCACTGCACATCCGACACATGCAAACAGCAGTTCATGCACACTCCCTCGAGTTCTATTCTCATGCCCAAAGACCACCTTGGAAACTTGCATATATATACGAATTTATACCAGTTTTTGTTTCCTTTAATTCAGAACCATGCATATTTATCACTTGGAAAAATGCATACAACTAGCTAGTAGCTATAAGTCGTAAGCTTCAACATCATTAGGCCGAGGGCCAAAGCGAAGTAGCAAACCAAAAAGGAAATGAAGTCCTCTAGTCAAATACTGGAGCTCGATCAACCAGAAGTAGCAGCCCTATTTTGACACCAAACTAATTAACCATTGTCCACAGATGTGAAAATAATAAGGTCTTTTTAGGAAGACAGAGTCAGATGCTTCTTGTTAACCATATCGCTCAACCTATCCGTGCATTTGCCACAATCCAAATTTTCTGTTTGAGTTAACGAAATCCTATTGTACTGAATTACATGGATTTTACAAAAGGTAACAAGTCTCGATAGTAGATTTAATTACAAGTAACTTCGAACAGTAAGATTTTGCATCATCAGATAAGATCTAATATATTTTTTTACCCCTTGCACAATATACTGCAATCACCAGTAGCCGCAATGCATTTATTTATTCTCCCGGATGCATCTATTCATACTTCTTTGTCCTCAAATTTCCCTTAGGGATCCTGCTGAGGACACCAGTATCCAGCTTGCTGTAGTGATTTTGAAGCTGTCCAAAGACTGAGTACACAAAGTTGTCGATCTGATCATCATATCTCTCATACAAAACTGGCAAGGTATGAGCAGCAATGAATCCTAACAATTAAAAGACCAACATTATCAGTCTCTTGCTAGTACAGTAGTACTACAATAAAAACTAAACCACATGTCATACCATAGTATTAAAACTTTATGCAGATATCAAAGCTTCTACGTAACTTCTATAAGCATGACTTGCTGAAGCAGCGAAAAGAAATAAAGGAATATAATATAACTTTACAGTTGGCCAAAACAAGGAGAGACTTATATGTTTGTATTCAATGCATTGAGAGAAAAGCAAATGCAGGAAATCAGAAAGGAGATTATGATTCTGAGATTCTAAGCCTGTTTAATGTGTTTAACGTACAGCTCATATTCTACCCTCAATATTAAACAAAATTCCAGAGATTATATCCAAAGAAAAGCATCACATTCTTCATCAATTAGCATCTATAAGCTCTAATTTCTTGAGTTAAAAATGAGAAGTGAGCCACATTACAATGTATGTGCTGTGATAAGCATACTGACAATAGCAGATAATATGAAATTATGCATCACATTTGTGCCAAACATTTTAACCATGGATGTCTACTAACAGAACTAGCTCTAAGCATATACCATCACATTAGGTCATAGAGAACAAATTATAGATAACAATCAAGATATTTTCACCATCAAAGGATTAACCCCCCATTCCAATTTGATACTAGTGATTGAAACCTCACCGATGTATAAAACGGTCAGAAAATTGCACCAACTCCCTATCACTGAAGCGACCCACAAGCTTGCTAAAACCTGGGAAGACATCATAACAGTTCATTAAACTCTTCAACACACATATTAATAGTATGATAGCATGAGGTCTTCTAAATGCTTTACTCCTGATTTCATAAAATAACGGCAATGTAAGCCAAGACATTGTTTTTAACACTAAGCTTTAGTTACGTAGAAATATTCGTATAGATCAATAGAGCAGATATACACAGTTCAAATGCACAGTAATGGATTAGAGGTATCTATTATTCATATCTAACCTAACTAACATGCAAAACTTCCAGTTAAGTCCTGTACAATTTCATTATGTCAATACACACATATGTTACCTCTTACAAGTAAAACTTTAACGTACCACAAGAAATTGCTTCAAATTTCCTCCACATGCAACATCTTGAATAAACCCCAGCCCACGATTAATTTCAGCACCAATGGATAGGGCAATATGTACGAACATATCATCTGGGAGAACAAGGCGGGGTACTTTAGATGAGGACCTACCATCAGAAGAATGTAAACAAAGATCATAAAATTTAGCTCTACATAACACACAATTACCAATCCAAGAAGAAGAAGCCGACACTGAGCATTTCGAATTACCTGTTCACTAAGCCCGAAAAGTTTGACCATAGAAATTGACCCAGCATACCAAGAACCAAAACAAAGCCCACAAGAGTCAAGAAATGATAATTGAGCCATTCAAAGAGCACCCAGACGAAAGTTGCACCAGTTAAAACACTAGCTGATATTTTTTTGTTTCTCCACAACAGGACATCAGCAGCTGTATAACAAAAAAAAATAGTTTAGTAGAGCAGCAACTTCATACTTCACAAAAACTGGTCATTGCCCACAAAAGAAAATAGTGATCCCTACATTTTCCTCCACCCAAAAGGTGGTGAACAGGTTTCTGCCGTCCAAATAGCCGATTCAACTGAGAAGAGACTGAATCTGATTTATCATCGCCAAAAAAGGACACTGATTTCTGTCTCGAACTACTTTCAGCTAAGTTCACTATGTTGTTGAAAAGATCCTCAGCCATTATTTTCTCAGGCATTATTCCTACACTTCAGAAACACGTCCCATCAATGCAAAATTATACTATGAAGCTTGCATCAATAGACTAAAACTTGTGATAATCAGCAATACACAGGTATGCAAATGAGAAGCATTTAGCATGAATGAAAGTAACTACACAAAACGCATCATGACATAATTCATTCCAGTGAACTTGGAATAAAATACAAATACAATACACAGTTTTCCCTTGCCAGCACAGGTTTGCTTAAGGGGTTTGTTCTATATGAATGGAAACACATAACGGAAACAAGTACAAGAATCACAAAGCATCTAAACTAGCCAGGTAGCAACCATCTAGACTCATTCCAA